>CM066737.1:79212895-80424770 GCA_033961575.1 Aselliscus stoliczkanus
CGATTTACACATGGGCCAGTGATCTGTGCCTTAGCTGAGCTGCTGTTGAGCTGCCAATAGGTGGCAAGATGGCTCAACTGGTGAGACCATGTGCTCCTAACAACAAGGTTTCCTAGTCGACTCCTGCATTGGATGGTAGGCTACACCCACTCACAACTAAGTTTGAACATGGCACCTTGAGCTGAGACTCCCAGAGATGTGAACAGGCAGCTGGATGGCTCAGTGGTTAGAACGTGCTCTCTTAGCAACAATGTTTCTGGTTTGACTCCTGCATCTGATGGTTGGCTACACCCACTTGCAACTAAGATTGAATATGGTACCTTGATCTGGGAGGCCGAGAGGTACCAACGGGTGGCCAGATGGTGACTGGACTTGGAGCTTAGCTAGCTGTGCCTTCTACAACCAAGATTGAAGGACAACAGCTTGGCTGTTCTTCTGCCCTATTCCCCCACACTGTTCCCCTTCCCCAATTCCCCATTAAATCTTAAGAAAACAAAAAGAAATCAGTTGCATTTGTATACACCAATAATAAACTATCAGAAGAAGAAATGAAGAAATCAATCCCATTTACTATTGCTTCTAAAACAATAAAATACCTAGGAATAAATTTAACCAAAGAAATAAAAGACCTGTCCTAGAAAATTATAAGACACTGAAGAGAGAAATTAAGGAAGATACAAATAAATGGAAATGCATACCATGTTCATGTTCATGGATAGGAAGAATAAATATAGTTAAAATGTCAATGCTACCTAAGGCAATATACATTTTCAATGCAATTCCCATCAAACTACCAAGGACATATTTCTCAGATATAGAACATATAATTCTAAAATTTATATGGAACCATAAAAGACCCTGAATAGCATGGCAATCTTTTTTTTTTTTAACTTTTTTTCTTTAAAGATTTTATTGGGGAATTGGGGGAGGGGAACAGTGTTGGGGAATTGGGGAGGGGGACCAGCCAAGTTGTTGTCCTTCAATGTTCGTTGTGGAGTGCACCAGTCGCCATCTGGCTTCCCGTCTGCAGCTCATGGACTCTAATCTCACAGTGCTGTGTTCAATTTTAGTTTTGAATGGGCATAGCCACCATCCCATGCAAGAGTCAAACCAGCAGCCTTGTTGTTAAGAGTGCACACTCTATCCTCTGAGCCATCCAGTTGGCAGCTAAGCTCAAGGTACGGAGTTCCGTCTAAGTCCTAGGTGGGAGTAGCCATCATCCCACGAGGGAGTCAAACCTGGAAGCCTTGTGGTTAAGAGCGCATGCCCTATCCACTGAGACATCGAGGTGGCAGCTCAGCTCAAGTTGCCTTGTTCAGTCTCAGTTGCGGGTGGGCATTGCCCACCATTGAACAGGCAATCTTGTTTTTACATAAGCTGAGCTATCCTGCCACCTGTTGGCAGCTCAGTGACAGCTCAGCTAAGGCACAGCATTCACTGGCCCATGTGGGAATCGAACTGGCAAGCCTGTTGCTCAGAGCATGTGCTGTAAGCCAACTCTTAACCAACTGAGGAAATCGGCCAGCCCAGCCATGGCAATCTTGAGAAATAAGAACCAAGTGGGAGGTATCACGCTATCAGACATCAAAACCTACTACAAGCCTATAGTAATCTAAACAGTGTGGTACTGGCATAAAAACAGACACATAAATCAATGGAACACAATCGAGAGCCCAGAAATAAACCCAACCATATATGGTCATTTAATCTATGACAATGGAAGCAAGAATTTACATTGGAGTAAAGGTAGTCTATTTAATAAATGGTCTTGGGAAAATTGGACTGACACATGCAAAAAAATGAGAATGGACCACCTACTTATGCCACATGTGAGAACAAATCCAAAATGTATTAAAAACTTTAATGTAAAACCTGAAACCATAAAACTCCTAGAAGAAAATATGGGGAGTAAATTTGTAGACATCACCTTCAGTAAAGTATCCACTCAGGCAAGAAAAGTGAGAGAAAAATAAACATATGGGATTACATCAAACTTAAAAGTTTTTTCACAGCAAATGAATTCATCAATAAAACAAAAAAGCAGTCTATTGAATGGGAGAAGGTACTTGCCAATGATGTCTGATAAGGGGTTAATATCCAAAATTTATAAAACACTCATGAAACTCAACACCAAAAAAACAAACAACACAATTAAAAAATGGGCAGAGGATATGAGAGACATTTCTCTAAAGAGGACATACAGATGGCCAACAGGCATATGAAAAAATGTTCAACCTCGCTAATCATTAGAGAAATGCAAATAGAAACCACAATGAGATACCACTTCACTCCATCAGAATAGTTATCATCAATAAATCAACAAACAAGTGCTGGCGAGGTTGTGGAGAAAAGGGAACCCTGCTGCACTGTTGGTGGGACTGCAGATTGGTGCAGCCATTATGGAAATCAGTATGGAGGCATCTCAAAAAACTGGAAATGAAACTACCGTATGACCCAGCAATTCTACTCTTGGGTATCTACCGAGAAGAATCCAAGACACTAATTATAAAAAAATATATGCACCCCTTATGTTTATTGTAGCGCTATTTACAATAGCCAAGACTTGGAAACAACCAAAATGCCCATCGGTAGATGACTGGATTAAGAAAGTGTGGTACATTTACACAAAGGAGTATGACTCAGCTATAAACAAGAATGAAATCTTACCATTTGCAATGATATGGAGGGACTTAGAGTACATTATGTTAATTGAAATGTCAGTTGGAGAAAGATAAATACCATTTGATCTCATTTGTATGTGGATTCTAAAGAACTGAATAAGTGAGCAAAGTAAACAGAAATAGTCTCAGAAATATAGCAGAAAAACTGATGGTTGTTAGATTGGTGGGAGTGCGGGTGAAGGATAAGGGAAAGGGATTAGACAGCATAAATTGGTAACTACAATATTGCCACAAGGATATGAAAGATAGTTCGGGGAACATAATTAATAATGTTTTAATATTTCGTAGTGTGTCAGACTGTGTAGAGGCTGGATCACTGCACTGTACACCTGAATCTGATGTTGAATAATATTGTATGGCAACTATAATTTAATATATTTACATAGTCAAGGGATGTGGAGTACATCCCTTTATTTATTAGGGATTGTAATAGATATTGTGATATGGGGGGTGGGGATGGGGTGGTGGATTTAGGGAAAGGGGTTGTCACTTTGTGAGAGGTAAAAAGTGTAACTGTTGTATTGTGTACGCCTGAAACTAATAAAAATAAATAAAATATATATTAAAAAAAGGAAAAAAGATAAATGTACTGGGGATATAATGTGCAACAGGATTACTATAGTTCACACTGCTTTATGTTATATTGGAAAGTTGCTAAGAGAGTAAATCCCATAGTTCTCATCACAAGGGAAAAAAGTTTATAACTATATGGGGTGATGGATTTTAATTAAATTTACTCTAGTAATGATTTCTTAATATATGTACATCAAGACATTAGGCAGTCTGTGTACCTTAAACTTACAGAGTACTGCATGTCAATTATATTCCAATAAAACTGAAAGAAAAATGAAGCTAGGAATCAAACATATACAGTCCATCTATTGAAAGACACTTTGGTTGTTTCCATGACTTGGCTACCATAAACAAAGCTGCAATGAACATTGGAGCACATATATCTTTAAGGATAAATCTTTTCAGATTTTTTGGGTGGATACCTAGGAGGGGGATTGTTGGGTCATATGGAATTCTATTTTTAATTTTTTAAGGAATCTCCACATAGCCTTCAATAAGGTCTGCAACAATCTGCATTCCCACCAACAATGTATAAAAGTTTCTTTTTCTCCGCAGCCTCTCCAACACTTGTTATTATTTGTCTTGTTGATGCTAGCCATTCGAACTGGTGTAAGGTGATATCTCATAAAGAAGATGTGGTATATATACACAATGGAATACTATTCTGCCATAAGAAAAGATGAAAGTGTCATTTGTGACAACATTGATGGATCTTGAGATTATTATGCTAAGTGAAATAAGTCAGACAGAAAAAAGTTGAAAACCATATGATTTCACTGATATGTAGTATATAAAACTGAAAACAACAAAGAAACAAGACACACAAATGAAGAAACAAAAATTCATAGACACATACAATAGTTGAGTGGTTACCAGAAGGTAAGTGGGGAGGTGATAGATGAGTGTTGAAGGGATTGAATATATGGCAATAGAAGGAATACTGATTATGGGTGGTGAACACACAGAGATATATAGATGATGTATTACGGAATGGTACACCTGAAACCTATGTAACTTTACTAACCATTATCATGCAAAAAAACTTTAATAGTAATACCAAATATAGACAGTCCAGCTCCAGAGTTAATGCTTTTAACCACTATATTATAAAGCCGCCCTATCCATGCCTTGTATTTATTATTGCTATGTCCCCAATTCAGACCAACATCATGTCAAATCCGAATAAATGTAAAAAGCTTCCTATATGATTTCTCAGCCTCTATGGTTGATATTCTCCAATACATTCTGTCAAAACAGACAGAGGGATCTTTTTAAAAGCAATTGTGATAATATAATTCTCTAGTTGAAATTTGTTTAATTTTCACTGTTTTATAAAATTAAATGTAAAACTACTTGATAGTCTACAATGCTCTGTTACATTTCCAAACTTAGACCTTGATCAAACCACTTGTAGTTGTTGGAATGTTCCACCATCTTTCATGCCTTTATCTTTACACATGCAGCTTCTTCTGTCTAAAACAACTTTCCTCACCTAATTGCCTATTTTCTGTTTGTCTTTCAAAATTCAATTCATCACCTGAAGATGGAGCTGAATAATACTGAATGTAAACTATAATTTAACATGTCACAGGATGTGGAGTACAGCATAGGGAAAAAAGTCAATTGAATTGTAACAGCTATATACAATGTCAGAGGGGTAGTCGATTGAAGGAGAGGAGTTATCACTTTGTGAGGGGTGTAAATATCTAACTATTACATTATTTTATATACCTGAAACTAATAAAAGAATTCAATTCATGCTTCCTTTCCTCTAATGATCTGACAGTTATGTTTTTCATATGTGCTTTTGTGCTATAATATAATAATTTATCATTATATCTAATTCCTCCACAATATTCTGAGGTACTCGAGAACAAGATAATCCTCGATCAAGCCTATAGTAGAAACTAAGTAAGTTAGTTGGATGAAGAAATGAAAGAAAATAATGAGCAAAAAGTTATCATCTGGAGTAATAGAAATGAAACTAAAGACTGTACATTTTCAATGGTCTGGGGTTTCCCCTACAGAGCAAATATGAACATGTAAAAGTCTGAGATCAATGACAGTGTTCAAGTACTCTCTGCACCATTTACTACTAGCTTTATGATCATGGGAAATTCTGTACATGTCCATATTCTAATGCAGAAACAATTACATTTTGAAGATGGGGTGAGCAATTCAGTGTAAGTTGGAGTATCAGGGGCTAGTATTAATCACTGAATAGAGTAAAGAGAGGTTGGTTCTGGGCAATGTATCTGGACAAAGGTGTTCTAGAGTATGGGTTCTGATTGATAGCAGTCACAGCAAGATTAAGATTATTTGAAACATCAAGGACAGGAGACAACTTGTGAATAACAAGATAATCAAAAGCAATGCATCAGAAAAGCAGTCAAGCAAAAATGATCAAATCTGTTCAGATGGTGTAGTTTGAAGTGATTTATACTTATTAAATAAAGGATGCTTTTATAGGGCATTTTATGGGGTCCTCCAAAATGCTGTGAGATAGAAGAGAGCTATTAAAGGTGCTAAGTTTGTGCATCATCCTTAGATTTATTTTATAAACCATGGTAAATACTAGGCAGTGGTAAATGATCAAACTGGGTTGTCCTACACATTCCCCTATAAGTTGAAAGGCCTCCAGTTAGTCATTTTTGTTTTCCTTCAAAAGAAATGCTTTAAAAAAATTAGCAGTGTGCCAAATGTATTTGCTAAGCTTTGAGATCAATTTTGGGAGCTGGAGACCTCTGTTTTTCCTTATGGCAATTGCATTTATGCATATTATACTGGACAAAACAGCATATGTATGACTTAATTGTGCTGGACATCTGTGTAGTCTGTGAGTAGATACTGCCTGAACAGAGCAGGGGCACCATTTATCTCTATATTTATCCACAAATGGTTCACAACCATGGTGTCCTATGTTTTTCCTTACTTTACTTATTACCTGAAATTTTAAAGATTACAAAATCATGTACAAGAACATCTTTCAAGAAATAGAATTGTCCAGGTGAGTAAGTAACTAGCCAATTACTCTTGAGACAGTAATTTAAGGAATAGGGGGTACCAATTGAACTCTGATCTTTATTATCTCTGTAGGGAAACCCACCATTGGAGCATGCTCTTAAGCTAAAGGACTAGGTTGCTGAGTTAAGGAATTCATTACTAGCCACTGTTCTAACAGCTGGAAGTATTAGTGTTCTTGTCAGCTGTCACAGAATTAGCAGTTGCTTGAAACAGATGAGGAAAGAATCTCTGAGCTTCAGAATGTGCCTAAGGAAACTTCCAAAACAGAAATTTAAGGATTAAAGAAAACTGAAAGATTAGAACAGAATATCCAAGAACTATGGGACGACTACAAAAAGTATAATATACAGAAAATGGGAATACATGAAGTGTAAAAAAAAAACACACAAAAAACAGAAAAAGTATTTGAAGCAATAATGACAGAATTACTTGAAACTAATGTTAGACACCAAATTATATTTATAAACTACTTCAATTAGCAATGGCAGAATGCAAATTCTACTAAAGTTTACATGAAACATTTAACAAGATAGACCACTTTCATGGTCATATAAACACCTTAACAAATTTTAAATAATATAAATCATACAATGTCTGCTCTCAGACCTCAATGGAATTAAGCTGAAAATCAATAACCTAAAGTTAGCTGGGAAATCCCTAAATACTTGGGTACTAAACAACACATTCATAAATAACATATGTATCATAGAAGAAATCCCAAGAAAATATAAAAATGTATTTTGAACTAAAATAAAATAAAAGAAAAATTATCAAAATTTATAGTATGCAGCAAAAGCAGTGCTTAAATGGAAATTCATAGCATTGTCTAGTGCCAAGTGGGTACTAGACTTATCAGGGGATAACTTCAAAAATTATATAAATGTCTAACCTCTATGCTGCACATCTAAAACTAATATAAAATAATACTGAAAGTCAACTATAATTGAAAAATAAAAACGTAATTCATAGCATTGAATACATATGTTAGAAAAGAAGAAAGGTCTAAACTCCATAATCTAAGCTTCCACCTTAAGAAATTAGAAAAAAGAAGAACTGCTTAAAGCCAAAATAAGCATAAGAAAAGAAAAGGTGTTGGTCAAAGAACACATAGTTTGAGTTATAAAATGAATAAGTTCTGGGGATATAATAATATTTAAAAGTGTATGTAGAGTTAACAATCTGTGTTATATACTTGGAAGTTGCTAAGAGAGTAGATCTTAAATGTTTTTAATACACCAAATATAATTATGTAAGGTGATGGAAGTGTTAAGTAACCTTGTTGTGGTAATCATTTCACTATATATGTGTATCAAATAATCACAATGTACAACTTAAACTTACACAATGTTATATGTCAATTATATCTCAATAAAGCTGGAAAAACTAAAATGAAAATTAAAGCAGAAATCAATCAAACTAAAAATAGGCAATCAAACTAAAAATAGAGAAATCAGCACTACAAAACTATGATTCTTTGAAGAGATCAACAAAATTGATAAACCTCTAGCCAGGGTCACAAAAAAAAAAACAACAAAAAAATCCTGGAAACAAATTACTATCAGAGATGAAAGAGGGAAAATCACTACAGATCCCATGGACATTAAAAGAATAATAAAGGAATAATATGAACAACTCTATGTACACCCATTTGATAGCCAAAATGAAATGAACAAGTTCCTTGAAATAAATAATCTGCCAAAATTCACACAAGAAAAAATGCATAATCTAACTAGACTTATATCTATAAAATCAATTGAGTAAATAATAACATTCTAAAACAGAAAACTTTAGGTCCATATGTGTTCACTGAAGAGATCTAACAAATATTTAAGGAAGAAATTATGCTAAATCTCTACAATCTCTTCCAGAAGATAGAACCAAAAGACATACTGCCTAATTCATTCTATGAGGCCAGTACTGACTTAATACCAAAAACTAGACAAATACAGTACAGAAAAAGACACTATAAACCAATATTGCTCATGACCAGACAAGCAAAATCCCTTAAGAAAATATGAGCACATAGATACAACAATGTACAAAAAGAATTATATATGAAAAGAAATATGACAAAGTGGGATTTATCCAATTTATCCAAGAATGCTTCAACATTTGAAAATCAATTAATGAGATGGAGGGGCATCAGCATTATGGTGGCAGAAGTCATTTCCTTTTTCTCTCTCCTTTGATTTACAACTAATTGTACACCCATAACTGAACAAAAGCACCACTGCAAAACACACCAGGACACCTGAGAGATTCATCCACTGTACATCTAAAAGTGAATGGATTAGACCTCAGGGAGGCTGCGAAGTGAGAAGAGTGATAACACCTAGCCAGCATGACTTTCCCAGCAGAGGAGGTGGAGGGTGAAGATGGTGAGTGTGTGTGTGTGTGTGGGGGGGGGTGTCTACCTGACCATGTGAACTACAGCAAGAGGGACCCTTTGCTTTTCCTGAGGAGAGAATGCAGGTACTGGGGAGAGGGAAAGAAAAGGGGAAAAGGCAGACCAAGGAAGTGAAGGAGCGTGTTTCCTGCTGTCTGCTCCAGGATTCAGGCAAGAGATCCACACATAGACCTCTGGGAGACCCCACTCAGGGATACTTCAAGAAGCCATAGGCACAACTAAAGCCTCAAGGGTTAAGCCCACCTCTCTGACTTTGCTACCTTCCTTTTGTTTTGTTTTTATTTTTCCAACAGCTTTTATTTATTTATTTATTTATTTATTTATTTATTTATTTTTATCTGAGCCATCCTGATACCTGTTGGCAGCACAGCGGCAGCTCAGCTCGGGCTGGGCATCAAACTGCTGTTGCTCAGAGCTCACCTCGCACTCTTGAGTGAGCTCTTAAACAACTGACCCACTCGGCCGGCCCTAGCATTAATTTTTTTATCTGGTTTTTTTTTTTTTTTGAAGGTAGTATCACTGGCCCTCATATGTGGGACCGAACCGGGGCCGCTGGCTTCCCGGGCCAGTGCTTAACCACCGCGCCACTTGGCCGGCCCTGCATTAATTTTTTTAATGTGCATGCTCCCAAACTTAGCGTCAAGGCAGCTCTATTAAAAGACAAAAATTTGTGGGCCGGCCTAGTGGCGGGGTGGTTGGGCGCTGGCTTGGGATGCAAAGAGATCCCGGTTCGGGTCCCACATGTGAGGGCCAGTGATGCTGCCCTCAAAAAAAAAAAAAGACAAAAATTTGTGCCATAGTCCCACCTTCTGGAAAACTAAAGGAAGGCCCCTATTACCAATGTCTTGAATTGGAATAAAGTAAACAAAGCCTTACTTAAATAAGAAAGGTGCTTCCTACTTCAAATGTGGTAGCATAGACACTTTCTATCAAACACTGAAAAATCATGATACCATAGTATAACAAAAAGAAAATGACAATTTTCCAGCAACTAAATTAAATAATATTTAATATTGCAAACTAACTGATAAAGAATTCAAAATGGGGCCAGCTGAGTGGCACGGTGGTTAAGCGCTGGCTTGGGAAGCCAGCAGCCCTGGTTCAGGTCCCACATATGAGGGCCAGTGACACTGCCCTAAAAAAAAAAAATTCAAAATGTCATTGAATTAAAAGACATTTAGTGATCTAAAAGAAAACTCAGAAAGGCAATATAAGGATCTCAGGACTAAAATTAATGAACAAAGTAGTATTGAAATTCTGAAAAATAATTAAACAAATTCTGGAACTGAAGAACCCCATAATTGAGACGAATAATGCATTAGAAAACATTGGAAGGAATAGAGAATAAACAATCTGGAAGATAGGAATTTAGAAATGATTTAAATGGACAAAGAGAGAGAATTAAGATGCTAAAAAAGTGAAGAAACCCGATGAGAATTACCAGACTCTATCAGAAGAGACAACATGAGATTGATGGGTATAACAGAAGGAGAAGAGAGAAAGAAGGAAGCAGAGAGCTTATTTAAAGAAGGAATAGGTGTGAAATTCCCAAACTCAGTAAAGAAATGAAGCAAATAGTCCAAGAAGCAAATAGAACAATTATCTCAATGCAAAAAAACCTTCTTTAAGACACATTATAATTAAACTGTCAAAAGACAATAATAAAACAAGAATTTTAATGGCAGGCAGGGGAAAACAAAACAAAACAAAACAGTAACCTACAAAGGAAGCCCCATTAGGCTATCAGCAGATTTCTCAGCAGAAAATCTACAGGCCAGCAGAGTGGCATGACATATTCAAAGTATTGAAAAATAAAAGTTGTCAGCCAATACTACTCTATCCAGCAAAGTTATCCTTCAGATATGAAAGAGAAATAAAGGTTTTCCCAAACAAAATCTAAAGGAATTCACCACCACTAGACCTTCCTTACAAGAAATGTTGTAAAGAAATCTTCAGGCTTAAACAAAAAGACATAAGTACATAAAATTTTGATTAAGATGATAGAATTAGAAAACTGGAATTATTTTTAGAGTAGTACATTAAATAATTATGGAATAACAGTTAAAGGAAAACAACCTTGAAAACAACTATAGCTCCTATCGCTACAACTTGGTAACAAAATCACAGCATAAAAAATATTTACTTGGACCGGCTGAGTGGTGCAGTGGTTAAGCACTGGCTTGGGAAGCCAGCGGCCCCGGTTTGGGTCCCACATATGAGGGCCAGTGACACTGCCTTCAAAAAAAAAACAAAAGAAAACAAAACAAAAATATTTTGTGACATCAAAAATATAAAAGGGGAAAAGTAAACGAATAAAAACTTTATAGATAAATGGCTATCAGCAAAAAAGTACTATTTTATCTACGAGATGTTTTATGTAAACTCCACAGTAACACCAAAGCAAAAATTTTAAGTAAAAACACAAAACATAAAAAGGGGAAACTGAGCAAATGACCACTAAAAACCGTTAGCTTACAAATAAACAGAAACAGGAGGAAAAAAAGTAGAGACAAAATATCCAGAAGGCAAAGTATAAAAAGTAGTAAACTCTTATATGTATTATAAATAATCACTCTAATGTAAATGATTTGACCTCATAAATCAAATGGCAGAGTGGCTGAATGGATTAAAAAAAATACACAACTTATGCTGCCTGTAGGAGACACATTTCAGCTCTTAAATACACACATAAGCTAAAAGGAAAATGATGGAAGATGCTGTTATAAGAAAACAGAAACCAAAAAAAGAAGGCAGGCATAGCAATACTCATATAAGACAAAATACATTTCAAGCTAAAAAGGGTAACAAGATAAAAAGATCATTATATAAATGATAAAGACATCAATACATCAGTGAAATACAATAATTGTAAATACATGCTCCCAACATCTGAGAACCAAAACATATTAAGCAAATAGTAACAGAACTTAATGAAGAAATAGACAACAATATGATTATTGTAAGATACTTTGATACCCAATTATCAGCAAGGAATAGATTGTCCAGACATAAAATCAATAGGAAACATTGGGATTGAACTACACTTTAGAACAAATTGTCTTAACACTCATATAGAGAACATTCCCTCCAACAGCAGAATACACGTTCTTCTCAAGTGCACAGAGAACATTCTTCTCGGTAGATCATATGATAAGCCACAAAACAAATTTTAGCAAATTTAAGAATATTTTAATGATGCAAAGTATATTTTCTTACCATAATTATATGAAACTGAAAATCAACAATAAAAGGAAAGTGAGAAGATTTACAAATCTTCTCACTTTGTTGGAAACTAAACAACACTTTTCCATACAGCAGTGGGTCAAAGAAAAAATCAAAAGGAAAATAAAAATTATCTCAAAACAAATGAAAATAAAAACACAACATCAAATCTTGTGGAATATAGCAAAAGCAGTTTTCAAAAGAAAATTTATACCCATAAATTCAGTATTAAGAAATTAGAGAGCTGGCCTAGTGGCTCAGTTGGTTAAGAGCTCGCTCAAGAGTGCAGGGTCTTGGCAACAGGGTCGCCGGTTCAATTCCTGGCCTGAGGTGAGCTGTCGCTGAACTGCCAACAGGTGGCAGGATGGCTCAGCTAAAAAAAAAAAAAAAAAAAAACCCAAAGATTTTATATAAACAACCTAACTTTACACCTCAAGGAACTAGAAAAATAAAACCAAATTTAGCCCAAAGTTAGTAGAAAGAAGGAAGTAATAAGGATCAGAGTGGATATAAATGAAATAGCAATAATAAAATCAATAAAAAGAATCAGTGAAACTAAGAACTAGTTCTTAAAAAGACAAAACAAAGTTGACAAACCTTAACTAGACTAACCAAGAAAAAAAGAGAAAACATACAAATGAATAAAATTATAAAAGAAAGAACACATTACAACTGATAATGTAGAAATAGAATAATAAGAAACTACTATGAATAAGTTGTATATGCCAACAAATTACAAAACCTTGAAGAAATGGATACATTTTTAAATCACACAACTTATCAAGACTGATTTTGGAAGAAATAGACATTCTGAAAAGACCAATAATGAGTAAAGAGATTGAATAAGAAAAAACAAAACAAACAAACAAAAATAACTCCCAATGCAGGAAACTCTAGAAACAGATGACTTCACTGGAGAATTCTATCAAACATTTAAGGAAGAATTGACAACAATCCACCTTAAACTCCTCCAAAATATTGAGAAGGGAATACTTCCAAACTCATTCTACAAAGCCAGCAATGACTTGATAACAAAACAGTTAAGGATTCCACAAGAAAACTATATAAACCAATATCCCTGATGAATATAAATGCAAAAAATTTCAACAAAATACTATCAAAGCAAAATCAAGGACACATTAAAAAATATTATACATCATGAGCAAGTGGGATTTATCCCTGGAGTACAAAGATGTTTTAATATATGGAAATCAGTAAATGTAATACATTGTATCAATAAAAGAAATGATAGAAAATAATATGACCATCTCAATAGATTCAGAACAAAGGATTTGACAACATACAAAATCCTATCAGGATATAAATCCTTAATAGATTGGGTATGGAAGGACTTACCTTAACCTAATAAAGGTTACATATGACACACTAAAAGTTAACATACTCAATAGAGAAAAAAAGGACAGCTTCTTTTCTAAGATAAGGAACAAAACAAAGAGGCCCACTATCACCACTTCTATTCAATATAGTACTGGAAGTCCTAGCTACAGAGAGTATGCAACACAAAGAAATAAAAGGCATCTAAATTGGAAAGAAAGAAGTAAAATTGTTGCTGTTTGCTGATGATATAATCTTATATAAAAAAATCCTGAAATGTCAATCAAAACCTGTTGGAATTAACCAACATTTTTAGTAAAGTGAAAGGGCATACAGTCAACATACAGAAATTGGTTACATTCTTCTATACTAATGATGAAGCATCTGAAAAAATATATAAAGAAAACCAGCCCATTCATTAAAACCAACATAATTCTTAGAAATTAATTCAACTTTGATGAAAATACTTGAAGAAAACACAAACAATTGGAAACGCAATTTGTGTCCATGAATCAGAAGAATTAATATTCTTAAAATGTTCATACTACCCAAAGCCATTTACAGATTCATTGCAAACTGCATCAAAATACCATAGGCATTCTTCAGAGAAATTTAGGAAGCAATCTTCCTAAATTTGTGTGGAACTACAAAAGACACTGAATAGCCAAAGCAATCCTGAGAAAAAAAGAAAACAAGCTGGAGTTATCATGCTTCCTGATTTCAAAATATATTACAAAGACATAGTAATAAAAACAGTATGGTACTGGTACAAAAATAGTCACACAAACTAGTGGAACAGAATAGAGAGCCTAGAATTAAATCCCAGCATATATGGTCAACTAAAATTTTACAAACAGGCCAAGAACATCCAATCAGGAAAAAAGTCTCGAACAAATGGTGCCTGGGACACTAGAGAAATACATGCAGAACAATGAAATTGGACCCCTATCTCACACTAATAAAAAAATGAACTCTAAATGGATCAAATACTTGAACATGAAAATTAATACCATAAAACTACTGGAAGAAATCGTAGGAGAAAAACGCTAGTTGATATTAGTCTTGGCAATATTTTTCTGGATGTGACATCCAACACAAACAACAAAAGTAAAAATCAACAAATGGAACTACATTAAATTCAGAAGCTTCTGCACAGCAAAAGAAAAAACAAAATGAAAAGGTAATTTACAGAATGGGGAAAACATTTTGCAAACCATATATCAAATAAGGGGTTAATATCCAAAATATACTTTAAAAATTCATACAAGTTAATAACAAAAAAAATCTGATTTTAAAATGGCAGAACTAAATAGACATTTTTCCAAATGGATATCAAAATGTCCAGCAGGCACATGAAAAGATGTTCCACAACACTGACCATCAAGGAAATGCAAATCAAAACAACAGTGAGCTATCACCTCACACATGTTAGAATGGCTATCATCAGGAAGACAAGACACAACAAGTGCTGGTGAAAATGTGGTGAAAAGTGAGCCCTTATACAATGTTGGTGGGAATGTAAATTGATTCAACCACTACAGAAAAAAATATGGAAGTTCACAAGAAAATAAAAATAAACCTACCATAAGGCCCAGCTATTCCACTTCTGGGTATATGCCCAAAGGATTTCAATGAGTTATATGTATTCCGTGATTATCACAGCATTATTCACGGTATCCCAAATATGCGTAATAACCTAAATGCCTATCATTGGATAAATGGATAAAAATTATATGGTATGTATACACAATGGAATATTATTTACCCATTAGAAAAGAGAATATCCAGGCTTTTGTGACAACATGGGTAGACCTTGAACACATTATACTAAGTGAGATAACTCAGACAGAGAAAGACAAATACTCTATGACATCACTTATGTGAAATCTAAAAACAAAAAACAAAGAAGAATCAAATCTGTAGAAAACAGAGAATAAAATGGTAGTTATCAGGGGATGGGTGTAAGGGGATAATACTGATAGTGTTTAAGGGTGCACATTTGTAATAAGTAGTAAATAAGCCATAGAGATGTAATGCACAGTACAGTGAATATAGACAATATTGTACTATAATTACATAATTTGTGTGTTCACCATCCAATGTGAATTCATCCAACGTCAATTCTCCTTCCATCACCAAATATTTGACTCTTTTACCCTCTTCTACCATCCCCCTCCCCACTTACCCTCTGGTAACCACTAAAATGTTGTCTGTATCTATGAGTTTTCGTTTGTCTTGTTCATTTGTTGCTTTCAGTTTTATAACACACATATGAGTGAAATATATGGTTCTTGACTTTTTCTGTCTTACTTACTTCACTGAGCATGATAATCTCAAGATCCATCCATGTTGTTGCAGATGACAGCATTTCATCTTTTTATATGGCTGAGTAGTATTCCATTGTATATATGTAACACATCTTCCTTATTCAATCATCTATTGAAGGACATTTTGGTTGTTTCCATGACTTGGCCACTATGAATAATGCTACAGTAAACATAAGGGTACATATGTCTTTATGGATAAATGTTTTCTGAGTTTTCAGTTAGATACCCATTTGACGGGTTGATTGATCATACGATAATTCTACTCTTAATTTTTTAAGGAACCTCCATACTGTTTACCATAATGGCTGTACCAATTTACATTCCCACCAGCAGTGTATGAGGGTTCCTTTTTCTCCACAACTTCTTCAACACTTGTTATTACTTGTCTTATTGGTAATAGTCATTCTAATAGGTATGAGGTGATATCTCATTGCAGTTTTGATTTGTATTTCTCTAATAGTTAGTGAAATTAAGCATTTTTTCATATATCTGTTAGCTGTTTGTATGTGTTCTTGGGAGAAGTGTCTGCCCATTTTTTAATTGGATTGTATGTTTTTGTGCTGTTGAGTTGTATGAGTTCTTCATATATTTTGGATATTAGGCCCTTATCAGAGGTCGTGTTTGCAAATATTTTTTCCCATTCAGTTGGTGGCTACTTTGTTTTGTTGATGGTTTCTTTCACTGTGCAGAAGCTTTTTAGTTTGGTATAGTCCTGCAGAATTAAAAAAAAAAAACAACAAAAAACATTTAATAAAATTCAACACACATTCATGATAAAAAAACTAAGCAAACTATAAATAGAGGAGAACTTCCTCAATTTGATGAAGAATATACACAGAAAACCTACAGCTTGCATAATAGGCAATTATGAGAAACTTAAATCTCTCTCAGGAAGATTGTGTACAAAGCTTTTCCCCAGTGCTTCTAAATATCATACTAGAAACCCTAGATAATTCATTAAAACAAGAAAAGGAAATAACAGTATACAAATTTGGAAGAACTAAAAAACTGTCTTTGTTCACAGATGACATGATCATCTATTTAGAAAATCTGAAAGAATTGACAACAAAACTTCTTAAAGTAAGAAGTGATTAGTTTGTTTTTCTCTTTGTTAAAACAACAGTTTTCTTGGTTATTGGTCTGCTTTTAATAACAGACTGTCACAGGTTTTTCTTTACCTTTTGAGAAAACCAAGATTCTGTCTGATCATAATAATTTTCCATGATATATGTTAACCTTTATTATGTCCTTGATTATTTAAGAGAACTGAAACTTCTTACTTTTAAAAGAGATAAAAGAGATAAAGTTTTTTCCTTACATTTTTAAAAATTTTCCTTTGAAACTCAAATCCCAAATAAAATCTATCCTTGAATTGACCTTGACATTTCCCAGAATGCCTTAGAAAAATCTCAAAGAATTTTTTTTTACCTTGTAAAGAGAAATTTTAAAAAATAATTAAGATTATTTGATATATTAAATTGCATGAAATGTTGTGAAATAACAAGAGATATTTAAACTTCCTTAGGTTACATTTGTATGAATAAATATTATTAATATAAATATTTCAGAAATTGTATGAAGGTCCTATGAAGGAAATTTGTCAATCCCCTCACAGTCCATGATGTGTCCTGGTATAATACTGTTGGTCACAATTCAAGTTTGTTTCTTTTTTTCAGAGAAACAATACAATTTCCTAGTCAAATGAACTCTCATTATATCCTTGCTTATGACCATTTTAAGTTATTATTTTTGTCATCCATAATAGTTTTTATTTTACTTTTATGTTTTCCTAAAAATGTTTATAAATAAAAGTGAAACATTTTTTCTTTTCTTCCTGCCTGATCCCTCAAAATTTGGAAAATCTTATGTAGTATTATTTTAATGGAAATATCATAATTTGCATAAGTTCAATAAGAATCAGTTCTTCTTATAACTGGGCATAATTGGGAAAGCCTGGTTTCATAACCACAGCTTTAACTGGAATGTCATATTTTTAAATATGACAAGAGAATTTTAGAAATCTAAGATTGACTTTATGCAGCCAATGTTTAGAAAGCCACCATAGAAAAACTGGCTTATAGGGTTCGCAGCCTTACAGATGAGTAAGAAAGGTCACTTCCTATCAAGCCCCAAAACCTTGGGGTACTTTGGGAACCTTGGGAGGTGAGAATATGACCCAAATCTACATGTATAGATATTGCAATCAAATTCTGGTGGTGAGTTCATGGCTTGGCTTCCTAGCGTTAGAGAGGCTTTTAAAGGTCTAATCTGAAATTCCTTAATAAACTATTCAGCAAAGCAAACTCAAAAGGGCCTATGTGGTCAATTACTATTCTTGTTGCAATTATGTAAATAATCAGGCCAAATCTCATGACACCAGACATTTTTTAACCAAGAATCAAAAGGGAACTGACTGCAAGAGAGAAATTTTGTCTCAATGGAAAATAATAGCAGTCCATGTGAGTTCTTATTTCTTCTAGTTTTCTCTAATATCTGGCTACAACTCTCAAAACTGACGTTTCCAATTTTTCTCCTACCCACCTGACTTGACATCAATAATAATAAAAACTGCCTTTTTCTCAAAGCTCTGAAAGATGATACTAGATAGCTTGATATACATTTCAAAAAAATCACCACAGCAGGTTATTTATGGACAAACTTTGTGTCTACTACTATGTGAGACACTTAGAAAACGTACCAGAAATCCCAATCAAAGGCATTAAACTATAAAACAGGAAATTTCCCTTATTGCCACAATCTGAAGTCCACCATCATCAATCCACCATCTAAATATGTTTCAAGATCAAGTCTAGAAACCCTCTCAACTGGATGGCCTCTGGACTGAGAAACTGGGTTTCTAACTATTAATCTTTGTTTTTATTTACTTTCCTAGTAATTCCCTGTATTATATACCTGACTGCTTACACCATTCAGCAAATATCCTCTACTGCCAAGTCCCAAGAGATGATTCAACTAATCTTTAATGAACAAAAAGCAATTAAATGAGAAATGTTCTCATATTGCTCAAAAGAAGGAAGAAGGACTCTTCTTTCCTTGAACAAGACAGAGGACATACAAAGAGCTTTTTCCTTGACCAACCTTTAGTTAGATTACTCTGAACTACCTTCTCAACTAGGCCCTGACTTTGGGCTTCCTTGTTCACATCCACATTTTCCAATTTTAGCAAGAATCAAAAATCCCTGCCCTCAATAATTGATAATTTTTTTTACTAAGTTTATTGGGATGACATTTGTTAATAAAATTATATATGCTTAAAGTGTACAATTTTATAATATATCATCATTGTATTATAGAATGTGTTCACCACCCAATGTCAAAAGGGGTCAAATATAAGGTGATGAAATGATATCTGATCATTCTTGATATCTGATCAGGTACCCCTTCCTTCACCATCTCCCAGTTGGTGTCTGATTACCCTAACTTGTTATTTTTTCTTTCATCTGTGTCATTTCCAGATTTCTATCTTCAATATCACTAATTCTTTCTTCCATCTCTATTTCCAAAGCTCACTATTTTACTCTTCATCTCTTCTATTGAGTCCTTCATCTCTAGAATTTCTATTTGGTTCTTTTTAAAAATTTCAATGTCTTTGCTAAAATATTCATTTTGTTTAGTGATTTTATATCTTAGCTCATTAAACTGCCTATCTGAGTTTTCTTGCTTCTCATTGAGTTTTTTTCTGGACTGCAATCTTGAATACACTACCATTTTAGCCACATATTTCCATGTCTCTAAGTTTCATTTTCTGGAGAGTTTTCATTTTCTTTCTGAGCTTCTTTATTACCTTGCTGGGCAACTACAAAAGTGGATTCTGTAGCAGGTTGATATGAAATGGCTTTTCTTTTGCTTTCCAGTAGGTGTCACTGGAGAATTTTATTTTCTCCCATACTGCAGCATTTTATTTCCTCTTGCACTCTTCTGGCTTCTCCTTTGATGGGAGGTTTCCTGGGAGGTGGGCTTCTCCTCTAATAAGGTTACCTCTGTTTCAGGGCACTGCCCCTGTGGGAAGATGTGTTGTGTGATGGGGTTCTAAGCCTCTGAAACCCCTATGCTGCCTCTGCAGCCCTATGCAGAGCTTGTGTGTACTTTTGAGTGATTTTCTATCCACTAGCCTCCAACATGTACTTTAGCTATAAATTTCTACTTATTGGTATTGTCTATGGAGTTGAGTCCAATCTCTCCTACTAGAAAACCCCATTTTGTAATCCCTCTTAAAGTTAAGACATGTCCATGCAACAGCTAAGGAACAAAATAGCCTATAATTAGTAACTTATTAGTATGGAGAAATAACTTTGTACCAAGGTCAGTTTAATCTCAGGCAGAGCCAATCACTTGATTTGAGCCATGCTTAGAAGTAGCCAACAAAACATCTGCTACAAGAGTAATCCAGAAACTGAGGAAGAGATCAAGTATTTTTCCTAATAGGCTTTCAGAGAGAAAGGAGGAAAAAAGCCACATTCAGCTGAACTTTTTAAATATTATAGTTCAAATATCATAAAAATCAAAATGACAATTTTGACCCTCTGATACTTGATCTTAGGCCAAGTAATAACCAGACCAGTCATATTAAGGACTCTTAATAATGTAAAATATTAATAAAAATGTTGTAGCCATGTGCTACCCATATTCAAAATTCTATACTCAGAACTATAAAATTTGGTTCTACCAGTACACTGTTTCCTTTAATGCCTATAGAATCTCCCATGGAGAAAATTATCCATGTTGTATTCCAAAATAAACATTTGAGAGAACATAAACAAAGTCATAGTTAAGAAGTTTTTGTACACTTTTAAATATTAGTAACAAGTAACGTCTGTTATATGCATGATAGAAAAAAAGTTAATAATTTAAAAAATCGTATTGATTAAAGTATTATGTCAACCATGTTAGTCAATTTACCAAATCATATTTTTATTTCAATTCTGCTTACAAGTAATAATAAACAATGTTCTGTAACCCTGCAACTTAGATCTATATTAGATGCATAAAGAAAATTCAATTTTCCTTTATATGTCATTTTAAGATTGCTTCTGTCATACCTGCATCTTGTTCTTAACATTTAAAATATTTTAAAATATAAAATGACCTTACAAAGGCCATTTTTTTATATTCAGACATAAATTATGGAACCCATGGGAATTAGAAATTCCGATTATTTATCTATTTCAAACCTTGCCATTGAAAATCTTTACAAAATCAAATCATGATAGATTCGTAAGGAAGCTTGGATGGTATCTAGCATAGTTGTTTTACAACATAGATACAGATCAGAATCACCTGGAAATCTCTTCAAAACGGGAATCACTAGGGCCATCCAAGTGACGCGGTGGTTAAGCACTGGATTGTGAAGCCAGCGGCCCCGGTTCAGGTCCCACATTTGAGGGTCAGTGACACTGCCCTCAAAAAAAAATAGGAATCACTAGATGATAGTGTGTAGAAATATTGATTCAGTAGGTTGTGTTGGAATCTGCGAATCTGTATTTTTTTGGATCCTCTTCTATTTCAACCCTGACAAGTGTGTCATTAATCCTGTTGAAAGCAAAATGTTGTGTACCTGAAATGAGGAAAATTGTATATAAAGAAAGCTGGAGGACTTCCAGAAATATGGGGGAATAGACAGATGCTTTGCTAACTACCTCTCAGGATCACACCAAAATTACAATTTATACAACATTCAACCCCGAAAGTCCCTGGAACACTAGATGAACAGAACCACTAAATGAAGAACTTAAAGAGGAGGCCACGTCAAGTCTGGTAGGAGGGGCACAGATGAGAGAGGGTGAACCTCATGAGGGAAACCCCAGCTGAGGGGAGGCTTCTTCAGTTGGGGGAGAGACCATCCAGCCGCACTCCAAGCTCACCAGCCCAGAGTTCCCTTGCCGGGAAGAGGAGTTACAAGATAGCGGGCAGTAAATTAGTGAGGACTCTCTTTGCTCAGCTCAGTGAGGCTAAGAGCGGCTAGAGAATCAGTGGGGCCGGCGCATGGGCTTGGTACAGAAGCTGGAGATTTTGGGACTATTGTTCCCCTGGTGTGAAGCTTGCACGTGAGTGGTGTACAGGAGGGCACCATTTTGTCAGGGTTGGGCCCTCCCACAGAGGGTCAGGTGTGGGATCCCATCGGCCTGCTGGAATTGGCACAGAAGTGCGTGCATGCGCATGTGGCCTTGGATCCCCACCCTCAGCCCGGTTTATACTGCGTTGCCAGGGAAAAGCTGGGCGGGTGCCCTCCAGCTACAACAGGCTGCTCACTGAGACGCGGGAGTGCACGAGCCGCCTTGGGTCCCCGCTCTCTGCCCTGTGTGTGCAGAGTTGCCAGGCTGGTGGTTGGTTGTCAAGCTGCTATGCCTGATTTGCGGGCGGCTGATTGGTACAGGCTGAGACTGGGAATTTTCCTGGGAGTGTTGGGCCATGAGCTGTGTGCCTGCGTGATACAGCCAGGGCTCTCCTGGTGATCTATCTAATACACCAAAGCAATCCCAGAGTGACAACCAGAATGAGGAAACAAAGAAACATGTCCCAAGTGAAAGATCAGAAGAAACCTCTAGAAAGGGAACTAAATGAAACAGAGGGATCCAAACTTTCAGAGACAGAGTGTAGAACACTGATGATAAGAATGTTTAACAAACTTAGTGAGGACATAAGGAAAGAGAGAAATCATAAAAAACAACCATTTAGAACTAAAGAATACAATAACTGAAATGAAGAACACACTCGAAGGAATCACCAGTAGAGTAGATGAAGCAAAGGAGCAGATCACCGATTTGGAAAACAAAATAGCAGAAATCACCCAGTTGGCACAACAAAAAGACCAAAGAATAAAAAACAATGAAAATAGTTTAAGAACCTTATGGTACAACCATAGAATCATAGGAATACCAGAAGGAGAAGAGAAGAAGCAAGGGGTCAAGAATGTATTTGAAAAAATAATGACTGAAAACTTCCCTACCCTGGTGAAGGAAATCAATGTACATGCCCAGGAAGTGAAGAGGGTTCCAAACAAGCTGAACCCAAACAGGTACACACCAAAACACATCATAGTTAAAATGGCAAACGTTAAAGACAGAGACAGAATCCTAAAATGAGCAAGAGAAAGACAGCAGGTTACACACAAAGGAGCTCCTATTAGACTAACAGCTGACTTGTCTGCAGAAACTCTGCAGGCCAGAAGGGAGTGGCAGGAGATATTCAAAGTGACACAAAATAAAGGCCTACAACGAAGATTGCTCTACCCAGCATGGCTATCACTTAAAATTGAAGGAGAAATAAAGAGCTTCTCAGAAAAGAATAAGCTTAAGGAATTCATTACCACCAAGCCAGCATTCAAAGAAATGTTAAAAAGACTTTTTTAAACAAAAGAAAGGGGAAAACTAGCTAACCCAGGAAGACCAGGAATACAAATAACAAAATGGCAATACATATGCACCTATCAATAATCATTTTAAATGTGATTGGGCTAAATGCTCCAATCAAAAGACAGAGAGTGGCTGAGTGGACAAGAAAATAGGACCCACATATATACTGTTTACAGATGGAATAAGATATTTCATGCAAATGGAAATGAGAAAAAAAAAGCTGGAATACCAATACTTATTTTGGACAAAATAGACTTTAAAATGACTACAATAAAAGACAAAGAAGGGCACTATAACCCTAATAAACATCTATACACCCAACATAGGAACTCTTAATTACATATAACAGATTTTGACAGACATAAAGACAGAGATCAACAGTAACACTATCATAGTAGGGGACTTCAACACTCCATTGTCATCAATGGACAGACTCTTTAGACAGAAAATCAACACAGAAAGAGGGGCCTTAAATGACAATACCAGCTGGGCTTCATTGATATTTTTAGAGCATTTCACCCTGAAAAACAGAATATACATTCTACCAAGTACACATGGGACATTTTCCAAGATAAACCAAGTTAGGCCACAAATCAAGTCTCAGTAAATTTAAGAAGATTGAAATCATATCAAGCAGATATAAAGGAAAAACTGATCATTGCTCTCTGGGAGGGAGTGGGGATGTGGGAGAGAGGGAAGGTTTTGAACAGTGTAGGTGGGTGACTACAATGTTGCCGCAGGGATACGGGGGCAGTTCTGGGAATGTAATTGATATTGTTGTGAAGAGACTATTACGTTAAGTGAAATAAGTCGGTCGGTGAAAGACAAGTACCATATGATCTCACTTATATGTGGAATCCGAAAAACTGAATGAACGAGCAAAGTAGACAGACTTATAGATATAGAGGAAAAACTGCGGGTTGCTAGTTAGGAGGGGGTGGGGATAAGGGGGAAGGAGAAGGATTAGACAGCATAAATAGACAAGTACAATATTGCCACAGGGATATGAAACACATTTTGCAGAATATAATAATGTTGCAAATATTTTGTGGCGTGTCAGATGGTCACATGTCTTGTTAGGGAGACCACTTCATGGATGGAGTAGAGGCTTGATCATTGCACTGTACACCTGAAGCTGATGTTGTATAATATTGTATGCCAACTGTAGCTGAATATATAGATAGTCACGGGATGTGGAGTATACTGTGGAAGGGAGTCAAAGGAATTGTAGTGGATATGTATGAAATGGGGGGGAGGAGCGGGGTGGAGAACTGGGGGAGGGGGTTTGTCACTTTGGGAGGTGAAGAATATAACTATTGCATTGTGTTGTACACCTGAAACTAATATATATATAAAAAAAGGCTATCATTTCTCTTGTCTCAGTAGGCTCTATCTACAGGTTGGTGCAAGAATTAGGCAAGAAAGCATCAAAGAATATAGGTATACTGGAAATTATGATTTATTTAATCAGTTTAGGTACAATTAGAGGAGAGGAACTTCACAGAAAGTCATTGAGATCATAGCTATTAGGTACATTTAAAGGAGAGGAACTTATAGAGATCATAGCTAACTTGTTTTAAAGAGAGTGCAAAAGTGACTGAAACAATATTCGTGTGCTAAATGAATAACCTTTACAGTTAACAGGGTTTAAATTTCCATTATTTTTTAATACCTTATGACTTTGAGCAAGTCTCTAAAACTTCTGTTTCTTCACCATGAAAATGGTAGTAACAATAGTACCTAACTTATAAATTATTTGTTAAGATCAACACACACAACACATGTAATCCCTTGTAAATTATAAGCAAATAATCCCTCTCTTTAAATACCCTTTTTGTAAACAGTCCTGTATGAGGACTCTGGATATAAAACAAAAGAAGCATTGCTCTCAAGGAACTTATTATTGATTAGGAATATAAGATACACACATATGAGTCAAATAAAAATAATACAGGATACAAAATTAAGTGGTAAAAATTACTAGCTGAGGGAAAACTAGATCTTTGAATACACTATTTGCTTTGTATTGTGTGATATTTTATGGATAATAGAATGTTACATAAGATCTGGTGTTTCTTAATATTAGGGAAGCTAGTATTAGCAGGAGATATTACTATCTCTCACAAACACACAGATAAAATGTGATATATTCTTCAAAGAATATTATAGGGGCTCAGAGAAACAAGAATCTTGAAGATTCAGACAGACGGCAGAGGTAGGGGTAGCAGGAAAAGGGACTTGGAGAGCCTGTCCCAGGAAGATAGATTTTGTTCAACTCTCTTATATGGGTTTCTACCCAGTCTGATCCTTCATGTTGTATAAAGAAAATAATGCAATCCATTTCAAAATCCTTCAGGCTGACTGGCTGAATGAATTATTTTTTAACTGAGTGAAAGGAAGCTGGGAAAGCCACACAAATAAAAGAGTCCAAATACCTTCCATTTGGCAAAGCTCCTGGTGGTAACATGCCAAGAGAACAAGTTGGAATGAGACTTTGTGCTTATTTTTCAAGGTCATCACTGTCAGCATTAAAGGAAAAGATTGTTATGAAAATTTTCCCTGAATGTAGACAATAATCAGCTTTATTCCCAAGGGTATCTTCAAGCTTTAAGTTTAAGTAACCCCTGGGTAAGGCTAATTTACTTGGTGGCACAGAGGTTCATAAATCAAATGAGGACTAAAATCCTGTGTAGGTGACCATGTGCTGTTATATGGAAGTTGTCCATTGACTTTTTATTTCCATTGACTTTTATAAAAAGTAGTCGTACCTGTGACTAAGAGCTGGTAACTAAAATAAGAAAATGAAGAGTAAGTAACTGTCAGCATGTAAAGAATTATATAGTGAAATCTGATTTGTTTCCAGTTTCAGTTCCCAAGGACTATGTTTGCTGTGAAAGTTAAAACAGAAACAATTATATTTATCAATAAATATTTAGAAAGTTAAGCACCTACCTGAACTATGTCTTACACAGTCTGGTTTCCATTTACACTATTATAAAGGGGATAGCCATATTTTATCAAAATTCATTTTGTAACCCATAACCTCTTTCAATTGCTATATATTTTCAAAATTGGTAATATTGCAGGAGGATCCCTCATGTGGAAGAAGACACTATCAATATTTTTTTTTTTGAGGGCAGTGTCACTGGCCCTCATATGTGGGATCCGAACTGGGACCGCTGGCATCCTAAGCCAGCACTTAACCACCACGTCACTTAGCCAGCCTGACACTATCAATATTTAAAGGAACATGGGACAGTATCTTGTCTGATTAAATGCCAACATATTGCAAGTAAATGCTCTCTTAAGATTAAATGTGAAGTTGCTACTTGTTAGCTACATGTATAATGTATGGTTACTAAGCAACCATATAATAAACCAGCATTTTAACTACTTCAGTTCATTCAGTATATCTGATATACTATTCAGAAAGAGTTGTTTCTAAATTTATTATCATTTTGACATCATTAGAAGACGTAAGTATAAAGTAAAATATTATTTTGTTATTAACATTATTTTCTAAGTAAAATAATACAGTTATCCAAATGTAAAGCTGGATCCAGGTGAGTTTTATATATATATTGAAATTTGAATGACCTTTTTCCCTTTACAACATTTTGCTTTATATAAAGTTGAATATTTTTAATGATACATCTTATTAAGAGCTGTTGAATTTTGCATTTCTGTATTAAAATATATAGACAAAAATTATTCCATCTTCAATTACCTTGGCGCCAGACAAATAGATACATCATTTCTTAGTGTAGGTAGGGAGAAAAAGCATACTTTTGAAAATAAAATTTTTATTTCTAGAGTCAGTTTTTTCTCTTTAAATGCAACTTATCAGCAATCATAAAACATTAACCAAAATGAACTGGGTCAACTGTGTCACTGGCCAACTGGAAATATAACACAATAAAATTTGCTAAAGAGATCATCAAAATCCATCTTGTAATTCATAAGCAATTGAATAAGGAATATGGGATAGAGAATCTGATTCAAGGCACAGTAACTAAAATTAAGCAAAACTCCTTTGTAAAAGGTGGGTACTAGCTGACAGGGCATACACCACTTTTTTTTTTTTTTTTGAGGGCAGTGTCACTGGCACCGAACCATATACACCACTTTTTTAACAGCACTATTATTTTCATTATAAGAGATAACCTGGGAGTGAAATGAGCTAGATGGCAGAAAAGTAAATCACCCTGTGTTCTCCCACAGAAACACCTATTTAACAATGATATATGAGGCCTGACAACTAAGTTTGCAAACTTGTTGCAATGATGTTGCTAACTTTTTTTTTTTGAGGGCAGTGTCACTGGCCCTTATATGTGGGACCTGAACCAGGCTATATTTTTTTATATTAAAGGGATTATTCATTATGAATTTGTACCAACTGGACAAACAGTTAACTAAGTTTACTATTTGAAAGTGGTAAAAAAGGCTGCATTAAAAAGTTAGATAACCTGAACTTTTTGCTAACAATTCATAGCGACAATGCATCAGCTCACATGGCACTGTTTGTGAGGGAGTTTGTAGCCAGTAAACAAATAACTGTATTGGAGCACCCTCTCTACTCACCTGATCTGGCCCCCAATGGCTTCTTTATTTACCCAAAGATAAAGAAATATTGAAAGGAAGATATTTTGATGACACTCAGGACATCAAGGATAATATAATAACAGCTCTGATGACCATTCCAGAAAAAGAGTTGCAACATTGCTGTGAAGGGTGCAGTAGGTGCTGGCAATGGTACATAGCTTCACAAGGGGAGTACTTCAAAGGTGACCATAGTGATATTCAGCAATGAGGTGTGTAGCACTTTTTCTAGGATGGGTTCATGAACTAATTTGTCAGGCTGCATATGAGCCAAATTACCTTTGTGAGAAGTCCAGAAAACAGTTAAGAAGTTGCAGTAATCCTTATGAGCACAAAACTGAAAACAGCTGCATTTGAACCAGTAAGAAGAAAAAATTTGTTTTTATTCAGCTTCTCTCTCAAACTAAAACAACTTGGCACTGAGAGATATCACCTAAGCTCATGATTTTTTCCTTCAGAAGGAGAGAGTAAAGCATGTTTCAAATGTCTCAGATTTTTCAATGTGCTGCTGAATAGCTAATTATTGTCTAGTTTCAAATGAAGCATTAGTGGAACTGGCATACTTCAGATGCTAGGACTCAATTAAGAACATAGGAGGGCTGGCCAAGTGGCGCAGTGGTTGAGCGCTGGCTTGGGGGGCCAGCAGCCCCAATTCAGGTCCCACATGTGAGGGCCAGTGACACTGCTCTCAAAAAAAAAGAACAAAGGAAAGGGGGTGGTAGGCTTGCTATGGCTGGCATAGCTCTGCAAGATTGAGAGAAAGTGCAGAAGGTGAGGTTTCAGCCCAGGGAAGAAGAGAGAGAGTTGGAGCGTAGGTCCAATCTATTTAGTCAAATAATAAAAGAAAAGAATCAAATAAATGGTATCAGAAATAAAAGGAGAAATGACAAATGATGCATCAGAAATAAAAACGGTCATAAGTGAATACTATGAACAATTTATGACCCAAAAGAAACGGATAAGTTTTTAGAAATATACAAGCTACCAAGACTGAATCATCAAAAAGCAAACAAAAAGTCTAAACAGATCTATAATTAATAAGGAGATTCAATCAGTAAAGAAAAGCCTCCCAACAACAAAAACACCCTGTGAAAGGATGGTCTCACTGGTCAATTTTACAAAACTTTTAAAGAAAAATTAACACAAATTCTTCTTAAACACTTCCAAAATTTTGAAGAAGAGAGAACTTCCAAATTAATTTGATAAGGCAAATCTTGCCCTTGTACCAACGTCAGAAAAATATACTACAAGAAAAGAAAATTACAGGTCAATATCCCTGATGAACCCAGATGCAAAAATCCTAAATAAAATACTAGCAACAGAATACAAAATTCAATAGGTCATTAAGAGGATTACAGGAATGAAATTAGCATAATGACTTTTCTCATTTTTGTACCTCCATTCAACAACAAAATTGTGGCATCCACCCATAAATATAAGTGCCTTTGTAGGAGTTGTGGGAACCAGAACCATACACCAAGGGACCTTGGGGGGGTTCTCACCCACTAGTGCATCACATAATAGGAAGAGAGTCTTCAGTACCAGCTGTAGAACCTACAAACGACTGTGAACCAATCCTGGGCCTTCTTGGTTACGCTCTGGGAGCACCTACAGAACACTGAGTCTGGCTGTCATCTACAGATGAGAGAGCTTTTGTGGAGGTCCAGATTTTCAGAGGACACATTCCGGCACTCAACTGGGGTAAAATATGAGTCTGAACACATTGGACTGCATAAGAGGAACAGTGTTCCTCATTAGCTCTGTCCCAAGGTGGCACGGATTAGAATTTAATGAGATGGCCTGTGATTTCTTCTTCAAGAGAATGGGAGAACTGGTGAGTTAACACCCAGCTTCCCAACTGTGCTTGATGCTACAGAAAAGACTCATTTCTCTATTGTAGCATTCAGAGTATTAATGTATGAACTCCATGACTGGAAGGAGAGAGCAGCATATAAGATTCCCAGAGACAATTAAAGGGATGCAATTTCTGTTCACAGGAATGCATAGGAATGCCATAGGAAGCCTGTTCGTGGATCATGTGGAAAATCTTAACCATGGATCCCCCAACTGACCATCAGTCACCCCTATATGACTGCATGCCAAATCTACATCTCTCCCCACTTTGAAAACATCTTATGCATACTCCTGAGGGTGGTGGTAAGAACAACCTCTGGTAAAAGTCTTGGAGCATTGAAGATACCACAAACTTTATCTGTAGTACCTCCTCAGGAAAACAAAAGAGAGAGGTTATCAGCAGGCAGCCTGGTGCATTGCAGGACACAGAGAAGACATACTAGCCTAACTTCTGCCACAAGAGGGAGCAAGAAGCATGGAGTAGGTGTATTCATACAAAGTCTGAGAAGCCTCAGATCTATAGTAGGATTAACAAAATTATTTTACCCTGTCATTTAGTAAAAATTGGAGGTGACTGCTACTTCAAATTAAAAAATAGTAATGTAGGGCCGGCCAAGTGGCGCAGTGGTGAAGAGCTGGCTTGGGACGCCAGCAGCCCCAGTTTGGGTCCCACATATGAAGGCCAGTGACACTGCCCTAAAAAAAAAATAATAATGCAAAACTCCAAGGAACATGAAAAACCAATGAAACATGGCACTACCAAAAGTTTTTAAATAATCTTCCAGTAATAGAATCCAAAGACATGGAAATCTATGATTTACCCAACAAAGAATTCAAAGTCACTGTTTTAAGGATACTTAATGAGCTACAAGAAAACACAGAAAGACAATTCAATGACACCAGAATCACAATACACAATCAAAATGAGAAATTTAACAGAGATAGACATCATTAAAAAGAACCAAAAAGAAGTTGTGGATTTAAAGAGTTCAATGAATGAAATGAAGAAAAAAATGCAATAGAAAACATTGAAAGCACAGTAGACCAAATAGAAGAATCAGTGAGACAGAGGTTAGGAAATTTAAAATAACCCAACTCCTTTAGTCTATCCACAGATTTCTTAGCAGAAGCCTTAAAGGCAAGGAGAGAGTGATATAGTATATTCAAATTTATGTAGGAAAAAAATGCCAAAGATATCTATCTGGCAAAGTTATTTTTTAGAAATGAAGGAACAATATATACTTTCCCAGACATAAAAGCTGCAGGAATTCATCACCACTAAAACTCCCTTACAAGAAATACTGGAAAAAATTCTTCAAGCTGAAATAAAGGGACACTACAGGTAATGATAAATCATATGAAAATATACAACACACTGATACAGGCCAATATAGTCAAATTCAGAAAACTCTAATATTCTAATATGGTGGTGTGTTAATCACAGACTATAGTATAAAGGTTAAGAATAAAGGTATCAAAAATAACTGTAGATACTATAACTTCATAATGGACACATGATATAAAAAGAAGCAAATTGTGACATTAAAAACATAAAAGTATAAGGAGGAGATCCAAGATGGTGAAATAGATAAACACTGTACCTGCTTCCTTCCATGAATACATTAAAATAACAACTAAATTATAGAACAATCAACCTGGAGAATCATCTGAATTCTAGCTGAACAGAAATTTTATAACTAAGGATATGAAGAAGTCACATCAAGACTGGTAGGAAGAGCAGAGATACGAAAAGGGCTAGCCCCAAACCTCCTTGTGGTGGCTGAGAACTGGGAGAGATATCTCAGCCACAGAAGTTTCCCCCAGGGGACCAAGGAACCCCAGCCACAAACCAGTCTCCCCAGCCCAGACTACTGGTACCAGGAAGAGGAACCCCCCACAACATCTGGCTGTGAGTGGGAATTCCAACCATCTGGGTGGGATGGAAGTTTGCAAGAAACTCAGAAATCCACTTAAATGGCCCTTGCACAGATTCTCTCACTTGCAGGCACTCACCTGGGGTGCCAGCAGAGGAACAGCGGCTCAGGGGGTTTCAGGGACATGCAGGGAGCAGACTGACATATATGGTTTGGTAGCTGGGGGATACTCACCATTTTCCCTGTGTAGAGTTCTCCCATTCAGCCAGCAGGCGGTGTCATTTTTCCTGTGTTGAGCCCTCCCCCACAGGCTGAATCTGAATCTGATTGGCCTGGTGAGCTCTGCTCTATCCTGGTGACTCACTGACATCCCACTTTATTCCACCCAACTCATCCAATACCAGAGGCACTTTCTCCTTGAGCACGCAGCCCTGCTTGAATTGCACTCTTTCTTGGAAACATTCGGAGTCCATGGGCCTGAGGGGCATGGCAACTGGCCTTGATGTGCTCTGAGAAGTTTGCTGAGTAGCTCCAGGCTCATCAATGGTACCAAACCAGAGTCTACATTAACCTGTTGACCACAGCTCTTCCCAATATAGTGACTCCCTGAGATACTGCCTCACCAAACTTGTGTAACACATGAGGCTTAATCAGTGGCTGAGGGAGCCAGCAGGTGGCAGCAGGCTTCAAGTTGTCCTGGCATTTACCAGAGCTACCCCAGGCCCAATATGGGTGGCAGATGTCCTCAGTTCAAAGCGTGAACTCTCCCACATGCCTCCAGGGTTATCATAGGCAGTGAACAACTGTGGATTACTTTGTAACCCCTACCAGGTAGTCCCTGGCTGTTCACAGGCAGTGGGTGACCTAGGCCTATACCACAGCCCCTCACAAGAGGCCCCAGAATGAACCTATTTGGAGGTTGGCTCAGGCCACAGCAAACCACTGCCCAATTAGTCCTACAAGTGGCACAGCCAAAGGGTGGTCTCGACAGGCACTACATCCCACTGTGGTAAATCCCACTCAGTGGGTTAAGCCCCTTCACACAGCAGCCTGTAAGCTGGATGTGGCCAAACCCCACAACCAATCAGCCAGAAGATCAGTCTCACCCGCTGACATGCAAAAGCAATAAAGGCTCAATTATAACAGGAGGGGACACACAACACAAGACACCCCTGGATCACCTGGAGAATGTAACCAGGGACACTGTGCCAGGGTTTCACAGGGCACCTACTACATAAGGCTATCCACCCAAGACTGAGACACACAGCAGATCTACCCAACACAGAGAAGAAGCCAAAATGAGGAAACAAAGAAATATGTTTCAAATAAAAGAACAGGAGAAAACAAACAAACAAACAAAACCCCTAAACAAAATGAAGGCAAGCAATCTTCCAGAGACAGAGTTCAAAACAGTGGTTATAAGAATGATCAAGGAACGTACTGAGAACTTCAACAGAGAGATAACAAGCATAAAATAGGACACAGAAAACATAACAAAGAACCTGTCAAAAGTGAAGAATACAATAACTGAAATAACTTCAGCCACTGATTAAGCCTCATGTGGTACACAATTTTGGTGAAGACTACACTAGAAGGAATCACCAGCAGACTAGATTACACAGAGAATTGAATCAGGAATTTGGAAGACAAGGTAGAAGAAAATATCCAATCAAAACAGCAAAAAGGAAAAAAAATCCAATCATTATAGTTTAAGAGACCTCTGGAACATGAAGTATAACAACATTCACATCATAAAAAGAAGAGAGAAAGCAAGGGATTGAGAACCTACTTGAATAAATAATGACTGATAACTTTCTAACCTGGTGAAGAAAATATACATACAAGTCCTGGAAGCACACAGCATTCCAAAAAAGATAAACCAAAAAAAGACCACACTAAGGCACATTATAATAAGAATAGCAAAGGTTAATGACAAAGAGAGAATTCTAAAACCAGCAAGAGAAAGGCAACTAGTAAATTATAAGGGAGATCCCATAAGACTGTCAGCTGATTTCTCAACAGAAACCTTACAGGCCAGAAGGGATTGCCACAAAATATTCAATGTGATGAAAAGCAAGGGCCTACAATGAAAATTACTCTACCCAGCAAAGCTATCATTTAGAATTGAAGGACAGAAAAGAAAAAGTTAAAGGAATTCATTTCCAAATCAGTATTACAAGGAATGTTAGAGGGACTTCTTTGAGATGGAAAAAAATTATCAAAATTATGAATAATAAAATGCCAAAACTATATATCTACCAACAATTACTCTCAATGTAAATGGATTAAGTACTCCACTCAAAAGACATAGGAGGGCCGAATAGATAAGAAAACAAATCACTTACATATGCTGTCTACAAGAGAATCACTTCAGATTGAAAGACACATACAGACAGAAGTAAAGGGGTAGAAAAATATATTTCATTTAAATGGAAACAAACAAATAAAAAAGTTGGGGTAGGGCCAGCTGAGTGGCGTGGTGGTTAATTGCTGGCTTGGGAAGCCAGTGGCCCCGGTTCGGTCCCACATATGAGGGGCAGTGACACGGCCCTCAAAAAAAAAAAAAGTTGGAGTAGCCATACTTATACCAGACAAAATAGACTTTAAAACAAGGGCTACAACAAAAGGCAATGAAGGACCCAATAACCCCACTTCAGAGTATTTATCTGAAGAAACTCAAATGCTACTTCAAGGGGAAGTAGCACCAATATGTTCATTGCTGCATTGTCTACAATGGCCAAGATGTGGAGGCAGCCTTGGTGTCTGTCAATGGATGAATGGATAAAGAGGAGGTGGTACATATATATACATAATGGAATATTGCTTGGCCATGGAAGGGAATAGGTTCTTGCCATCTGAGGTGGCATGAATGGACCTGGAAAGTACTGTGCTGAGTGGAGTGTAAGACAGATGCAATGTGATTTCACATTGTGTGGAATCTAAAGAACAAAATAAACAAAACAGAAACAAACTCATAGATACAGAGAACATATTGATTGTTGCCAGATTGGAAGGGGGTAAATGAAAAAGGGGAGGGGATTAAGAAGTAAAAATTGTTACACAATAATGATGGGATGTAGGGTACAGCACAAGGAATATAGTCAATAATATTTTTATAACTATCTATGGTGGTATGTTGGTACTAGATTTGTTAGGGTGATAGATGGGTGGGGGTTGGGAGCATGGCAAAAATAGTGAAAGGATTAAGAAATACAAACTTACAAACTGGTAGTTACAAAATAGTCATGGAGATGTAAATTAAAGCACAGGAAATACAGTCAGTAATATGCTAATAACTATGTATAATGCCAGATGAGTACTAGACTAGTCAAGGGGAATCACTTCTTAAAATACATAAATGTCTAACCACAATGCTATATAGCTGAAATTAATTTAAAATAATATTGAATGTCAACTGTAATTGAAAAAAATTTTTTTAAATGGGGGAAAAGGTGAAGGGGAATAAGAGAACCAAATCTGCAGGTATAAAACAAATAAGTCATGGGTATATAATGTACAGCATAGGGAATACATTCAATAATATTGTGATGATGTGGTATGGTGTCAGATGGTTGCTGGACTTATCATAGTTATCACTTCTTTAGGTATATAAATGTTGAAAAACAATAATATATACCTGAAACTAATATAATATTGTATGTTAGCTGTATTTTAATAAAATGTTTTTAAAATATTTTATTGCAAGGGTAAAAAAAAGTGTGGTTTTAGTATTGAACTTAAGTTGTTATAATCATAAAGTGATACATCCATAAGGTGTTCTACATATGCCTCATGATAACCACAAATCAAAAACCTATAGTAGAGTCACAAAAGTTAAAAACAAGGGGATTAAAGCATTCCACCATGTAGAAACATGAATTCACATAAAAACTCTGCAAGAGACAAAAAGGAACAAGGGAACTAAATAAAATTTTTAAACAAGCCTGGAGGGCCGGCCAAGTGGTGCAGTGGTTAAGCGCTGGCTTGGGAAGCCAGCAGCACTGGTTCGGGTCCCACGTATGAGGGCCAGTGACACTGCCCTCAAAAAAAAAAAAAAGCCTGGAAACAACAATATGGCAGTAATAAGCCTTTACATATTAATAATTACTCTAAATGTGAATGGATGAATTCTTCATTCAAATGCACAGAATGGATGAATAGATTTATTTTTTTATGAGGGCAGTGTTACTGGCCCTCATATGTGGGACCCAAACCGGGGTCGCTGGTTTCCCAAACCAGCGCTTAACCACCACGCCAATCGGCCGGCTCGGATGAATAGATTTTTTAAAAAAATGAACTATATGCTGCCTACAAGAGCCTAAATTCAGCTTTAAGGACACATTAACAAAATGTGAAGGGGTGGAAAAAGATAATCCACACAACTGGAAACCAAAACAGAGAGGGGGTATCTATACTTATGGTAGACAAAACAGACTATAAGAAAAAAAAAGTCACAAGAGAAAAGCTCATTATATAATAAGAAAGGTGTCAACTCATGAGGAAGATATAACAATAATAAATATATAAACACCCAACGTAAGAGCACTTAAATATATGAAGCAAATACATGCAAATATGAAGGGAGAAAAGACAATAGAATAATACCATGGATTCAATACTCCTACTTCAGAAATGGATAGATCATCCAGAAAGAAAATCAACAAGAAAATGTTGGATTGAAACATACTTTAGATTATATGGACCTAATATATTGGGTTGTCGGAAAAGTCATGACATATTTTTTCTATGTTTTTGTTGCAAAAATGCGTCATGTCTTTTCCTACAAACATACACTGGGGGTGCCAAAAAATGTACACATACATATGACTTGTATTCATCTTTTGTTATTGACACATATGATTACTACAATTTCAATTCAGATTTTTCCTTTCTTAAAATGTGTATACAGGGTTGGCTGAGTGGCGCATTGGTTAAGAGCTGGTTTTGGGATGCCAGTGACCCCAGTTCGGATCCCACAAATGCGGGCCAGTGACACTGCCCTCTACATCTGACGGCAGCTCCGCCTGGAGCTGGGCTGCGTGAGCCCCAGCGATGGTGTGGGCTGCAGCCCCTGCTGCAGTGGGATGCCATGGACTGCAGTGAGTGCCCAGCAGCCAGCGTGAGCTGCCAATGGCTGCGGTGAGCGACCATCTGGGGGCCGGCTACCGATCTGCCTCATCCGGGAAGAACAGAATGATGGTGCCAACGTGGACCAGTGGAGCGATGTCCTCCGCAACTAGATTGAAGAACAAAAAGACAGCAATTTGTCTGTTCCCCTTCTCCGGTTCCTCAGTGCTTCCCCCCTCCCCCAATTCCCCAATAAAAAAATCTTTAAAAAAAATGTGTATACATTTTTGACACCCTCATATATATACCAGGATGCCAAATAAAACGTATACACATTTTAAGAGATGTTATCTATGCTCAAGCAATAGTTCACCATAATCAGAAGTGTGTAGATGCTGATGGTAACAACTTTGAGCACCTCTTGTAATTGCAAAAGTCAAAAGTAACTTGTATTCATCTTCTGTTATTGGTATATACTGATTATTATAATTAATATAGTTTTTTCCTCTATTAAAACGTGTATACATTTTTTTGCACCATATATATATAAAATATTTCATCCAACAACAACAGACTACTCATTCTATTCAAGGGCACATGGAACATTTTCCAGGATAGATCATATAATAGGACACAAAACTACTTTCAGGAAATACAATAACGTTGAAATCATACCATATTTCTGTTTCAAATACAATGGTATGAAATAGATATCAACAAGAAGAAAACTAGAACATTTACAAAACTGTGGAAAATAAACAACACACTCCTGAACTACCAATGGATCAAAAAACTAATCAGAGGGGAAATTTTAAAAAAAAAAATCTTTTTTTTTTCCAAGTGATTTTTAATTGTATATGTTTTCTTTTTTTTTAAGATTTTATTGGGGAATTGGGGGATGGAAACAGCGTTGGGGAATCAGGGAAGGGGAACAGACAAGTTGCTGTCTTTTTGTTCTTCAGTCTAGTTGTGCAGGATGTTGCTTCATTGGCTCGTGCTGGTATCGTCATTGCGCCCTTCCTGGATGAGTCAGATCAGTTTCTGGCTTCTGGATGGTCGCTCACCACGGCTATTGGCAGCTCACGCTGGCTGCCAGTCTCTCACGCTGGCTGCTGGCCACTCACTGTAGCCCATGGCAGCCCACTGCAGCAGGGGCTGCAGCCTACACCGTCACCAGGGCTCACACAGCCCAGCTCCAGGTGGAGTTGTTGTTAGCTGTAGAGGGCAGTGTAACTGGCCCTCATATGTGGGATCCGACCTGGGGCTGCTGGCATCCCCAAACCAGCTCTTAACCAATGCACCACTCGGCCAGCCCTAATTGTATATGTTTTAAGTTAAAAGGTTATACACCCATTAGAATGACTGAATCCAAAACCCTGAGAACAGCAATTGCTGGTGAGGAGCACCAGGAACTCTAATTTATTGGTGGTGAGAATGTAAAATTATACAACCATTTTTGAAGACAGTCTGGCAGTTTCTTACAAAGCTAAACATAGTCTTATCATATGATCTAGCAATCACATTCCTATATATTTACCCAACTTATTTGAAAATTTATGTCCACACAAATCCTATATGCAAATGTTTATAGCATCTTTATTCACAATCAACAAAAACTGGAAACAACCAAGAGGTCCTTCTATAGGTAAATGGATAAACAAACAGACAAACTCTGGTACACTGAATAGAATGGGATACTATTTGGTGCTAATGAGGAATAAGCTATCAAGTCACTCAAAGTCATTGATGAATCTTAAATGCATATTGCTAAGAGAAGCCAGTTTGAAAATACTTGACACTGTTATGATTCCATTCATATGACATTCTGCAAAAGGCAAAACCATAGAGATAATAAACAGGTCAGTGGTTTCTAGGCATTCAGTAAGGAGGGGCTGTTTAATAGGTGAAGCACAGGGATTTAAACCAGCTTTTTTTTTTTGAGGGTAGTGTCACCGGCCCTCACATGTGGGATCTGAACCATGGCCGCTGGTGTCCCAAGTGAGCTCCCAACCAACGCATCACTCAGCTGGCAAAAAAAAAAAACAAAAAACATTATTGAACTAAATTAAAATGAAAATACAACATACTGGTGCATACTAAGATGGTGCAGTAGGTAAACATTGTGCTTACCATTCTCTCACAAACACATCAAAATTACAGCTAAGATACAAAACAATCATTGAGAATAGCCTAAAATCTTGCAGAACTGTAGCTCTACAACTAAAGACGTGCAGAAGAAGCCACCTCAAGACTGGTAGGAGGGACAGAGATGTGGAAAGAGCTGGTCCCACACCCATGTGTGACCATTAAATGTCAGGAGGGATATTTTGGCTGTGGAAGTTCCCCCATCCCAGCCCAGGTTTCCAGAGCTGTGGAAATAAGTCCCCATAATTTCTGGTTGTTAAAATCAATGGAAATTGTGACTGAGTGAAATGGAGAGTGAATGCACTCCCAGGTGTTCCTCTTAAAGGGAGCATGTGCAGGCTAACCCACCAAAAGAATCATTTGCTCTGAGCTCCAGCAGTTGGAAAGGTGGCAGGGACATATGGTGGGGAACTGAGCTGTCTGGCTTGGGACAGGGGCTGGAGAGGTGGCTTTTTCCTAGACAGAGGAGCTGGTGGAGGCCATTGTTTCTTTGTTGAGCCCTCTCCCTTCCCGGCATGCGAATGCAGAAGGCACATATTCACCACATCCTGGTAATTCGAGACGCTACCCTGCCCAATATTCAGTCACATCTAAGCTGCTTCCAGTGGTGTTTTCATACAAACAACATGCCTTAGCTCAAGGTGCAGGCTTTCCTATTGTCTCTCAAATGTTTGCAGAACCCAGGCAAGCAGCATCTGGCTTGAGTGTGTCCTGTACTTTTGGTTGAGCAGCCCTAAGCCCAGAATGAGCAGCAGCCAGCCTTTGTTCATGGCTTGGCCTCTCAAGGCACCTCCAACCACTGTGCAGGTGGTGGTCATGTATGGATTTCTTTGTGGTTCCTGCTGGGTGGCCCCAGGTGGGGCATGGTCTGTGGCTGAACTTGACTTATAGCAGGTCCCCTGAAATGTGATCCTGGGGCTGGCACCCCCGGTGGCCAGCTTCAAAATGAGCTGGAGCATCATTCAGGCACATCCAAGTATGACATACCCAGGGGACATACTAGGCAGGCACCAGAGAACTGCTGAGGAAGATTGTGCTCCATAGGATCAGCCCTTGCACAATAGCTCTTCCACTGTAGTCAAGGCCAGTCCTCACAACCAGTGAGCCCAAAGATCAGTCCCTCCCATTGATGTGCAATTATTAACCAAGGCTCAACTACAAGAGGAGGGCACACACAACCCACACAAGGGACACACCTGGAATGTGTGGCTCATGTGACTAAAAAGAATGTGCAACTGAGCCCCACAGAACATCTACTATATAAGGTCACTCTACTAAGCCTGGAAGACATAGCAGCCCTATCTAATGCATAGAAACAAACTCAGGAAGGCATCCAAAATGTGTAGACAAAAAAAAAATATGTCTCAAATAAAAGAAGAGAACAAAGCTCCAGAAAAAGAACTAAACAAAATGGAGACAAGTAATCTATCAGAAACAGAGTTCCAAACACTGGTTATAAAGAAGTTCACATATCTAAGGGAGAACTTTGACAAAGAAATAGGAAACGTAAAATTATAGATAGATAATGTGAAAAAGAACCAGTCGGAAATAAAAAATACAATAACAGAAATGAATAATATATTACAGGAAATCAAAAGTAGATTAGATGAAGCAGGGGATTGAACCAGCAATGTAGAATATAAGGCAGCATAAAACACCCAAACAAAATAACAAAGAGAAAAAAGAATCCTAAAAACTAAGGAAAGTTTAAGAGGCCCCTGGAACAACATCAAGCATACCCACATTTACATTAGAGGGTTACTACCAGAAGGAGAAGAGAGAAAGCAAGGAACTGAAAACTTAGTTGAAGAAATAATGACAGAAAACTTCTGTAACCTGGTGAAGGAAATAGATATACAAGCCCAAAAAGTGCAGCGAGTCCCAAACAAGATGAGCCCAAAGAGGCCAACACCAAAAAACATCATAATTATAATGCCAGAGTTTAAATACAAAGAGAGGATCTTAAAAGCAGCAAGAAAAAAGCAGTTAGTTACCTACATGGGAGCCCCCATAATGCTGTCAGCTAATTTCTCCACATAACTTTTGCACACCCACAAGGGATTGGCATGGAATATTCAAAGTGATGAAAAGCAAGTACCTACAACCGTGATTACTCTACCCAGCAAAGCTATCATTTAGAATTGAAGAACAGATAAAGCTTCCCAGACAAGAAAAAGCTAAAGGAGTTCATCATTGCCAAACAAGTATTACAAGGAATCTTAGGGGTACTTCTTTAAGATAGGAGAGGGTTAGGGTGGGTGAAAAGGAGAAGGGATTAAGAAGTACACATTTGTTGTTACACAGTAATCATGGGGACGTAGGGTATAGCACAAGGAATATAGTCAATACTATTGTAATAACTATGTATGGTGCCAGATAGGTATTAGATCTATCAGGGTGACAGATGGGATTGGGGTTGGGGGCAGGGTGAAAAAGGTGAAGGTATTAAGAAATACAAATTGGTAGTTACAAAATAGTCATGGGGATGTAAAGTATAGGGAATGTAATCAGTAATGTGGTAAAACTATGTACAGTGCACAGTGGTACCAGTTAAGGGGATCACTTCCTTAGTTATATAAATGTCTAACCACTATGCTGTATACTTGAAACTAATATACAATATTTGAACTCTAATTGAAGGTTTCTTTTTATTGGTTTCAGTCAACAATATGGATGGACCTAAAGAACATTATGCTAAGTGAAATAAGTCAGACAGAGAAAGACAAATATTATATGATCTCACTTATATGTGGAATCTGAAAAACTGAATAAATGAGCAATCTAATTGAAAATTTTATAAAGGGGTGAAAAGATCAATAGTATTGTGACAGCATGGTACAATGTCAAATGGTTCCTGGCCTTATCATGGTGATCTCTTCTTTAGCATAGTGAATAAAATGAATAATGTGGTAATAACACAGTATAGAGTTAGGAGGGTACTTTTGAATAGCTATGATGTACACCTGAAACTAATATAATAGTATATGTTAGGTGTATTATTCTAAAAATTATTTAAAACAATACAATATATCAAAACATAAGAAATGCTACTAAAGCAATTCGAAGAGGGAAGTTTATAGTGATAAATAACTATATTATGAAAAAAGAAGGATCACAAGTAAATAACCTTGTTTATACCTCAAGTAATGTAAAAAGAACAAACTAAGCCCAAAATTAGCAGAAGGAAAGAAATGACATGGATCACTATAAAAATAATAAAATAAAGACGACAAAGACAAAAGAAAAGATCAACTAAACTGAGAGCTGCTTTTTGAAAGAATAAAATTTGCACATATTTAGCTACACTAAAAAAAGATAGGATGAAAAATTTCTTTCAATGAAAATAAATAAAAACAGAAATGAAACACATTACAATTAATACCACAGAAATTCACAGAATCATCAGAGACTGCTATTAGCAATTATATACCAACAAATCAGATAACCAATAAGAAATGGATAAATTCCTTTAAATACAACACAACATTGAATTAGGAAAAACCAGAAAATATGAACAGACCAATAACAGGTAAGGAGATTGAATAAGTAGTAAAAAATTTGCTAACAATTAAAAAAGAAAATAAACCAGGATGAGATGTCTTCATAGGTAAATTCTACAATACATTGGAAACATAAGGAATGCCACTCCTTCTCAAACTCTTCCAAAAAACTGAAGAGAAGGAAGCACTTCAAAACTAATTCTACTATGCCAGTATTACACTGATACCACAGTCCGATAATAGCACTATATGAAAGAAATATAAAAACCAATATGCCTGATGAATATAGACTCAAAAACCCTTAGCAAAATATCAGCGGACCAAATTCAATAGCACATTAAAAGAATCATACATGAGCTGGCCGAGTGGCGCATTGGTTAAGAGCTGGCTTAGGATGCCAGCGGCCCCGGTTTGGATCCCACATATGAGGGCCAGTGACACTGCCCTCTATAGCTAACAACAGCTCCACATGGAATTGGACTCCGAGCCCCTGCTGCAGTGGGCTGCCATAGGCTACAGTGAGTGGCCAGCAGCCAGCGTGAGCGGCCGGGAGCTGGCATGAGCTGCCCGCAGCCAGCATGAGCTGCCGATAGCCATGGTGAGCATCCATCCAGAGGCCGGTGACTGATGTGCCTCTTCCGGGAAGAACGCAGTGACGATACCAACATGGGCCAGTGAAGCAAATCCTCCACAACTGGACTGAAGAACAAAAAGAGAGCATCTTGTCTGTTCTCCTTCCCCGATTCCCCAACACTCTTCCCTCCCCCAATTCCCCAATAAAATCTTAAAAAAAAATCATACATCATGACCAAGTAAGATTTATCCCTGAGATGCAAGGATGCTTCAACATGTATAAATCAATAAATGTGATAAACCACATTAATAGGATCAAAGATATAAATCACAATCATCTCAATAGATGCAGAAGAACTCTTTGACAAAATACAACATGCTTTCAGGATAAAAACTCAACGAATTGTGTATAGAAGGAATGTACCTCAGCATAGTAAAGACATATAGATAAGCTCACAGTTAACGTCATATTAAACAGTGAAAGGTGGAAAACATTTTCTCTACCATCAGGAACAAGACAAGTGTGGCCATCCCCACTAGTCCTATTTGAAATAGTAATGGAAGTCCTAGCCATAGTGATTAAGTAAGAAAAATATAAATAAAAGGTATATCCAAATCAGAAAGGAGAAGTAAACATTTCTCTGTTTGAAGATAATATGATCTTATATATAGAAAATTATAAAGACTCAACCAAAAAACTATTGGAACTAATCAACAAATTCAGTAAAGTGGCAGGATATAAAATCAACATACAGAAATCAGTTACATTTCTATACATTAACAAAATATCTTTAAAAAGAGCACAATCCATCTTACAATAGCACCTAAAACAATAAAATACTTAGTAATAAGTTTAACCCAGGAAGTAAAAGTTCTGCACATTGAAAACTATAAGATCTTAATGATAGAAATCAAAGAAGACACAAATAATTGGAAAGATATTTTGTGTTCATGGATTAGAATAGTTTGTATTGGTAAAATATCCATACTACCCAAAGCCATCTATAGATTCAATGCAATCTCTATCAAAAGTCCAATGGCATTTTTCACAGAAATAGAAAAAGAAACCCTAAAATTTGTATTGAACAACAAAAGGTCCCAAATACCCTAAGTAATCCTGGAAAAGAACAAAGCTAAAGGTATCACATTTTCTGATTTAAAACTATATTACAAATATATAGGAATCCAAACAGCATGACATAAAAATAGACACATAGACCAATGGAACAAAATCAAGAGCCTCCCAAAAAACCTTTGGATATATGACAAGAGAGCCCAAAATACTCTATGGGTTAAGGATAGTCACTTCAATAAATGATTCTGGGAAAAATGAACACTCAGAAGCAAAAGAATGAAATTGAACACTGTCTTACATCATTTGGAAATATTAACTCAAAGTGAATTAATGACAAATGTAAAACCTGAAAACATAAAACTCCTTGAAGAAAATATAGGGGGAAAGCTCCTTTATGTTGGTGTTGGCAATGATTCCTTTTTCTTCTCCATTTTTTTTATTAGTTTCAGGTGTACAACACAATGCAATAGTTATACTCTTTACCCTCCAAAGTGACAATCCCCCTCCCCTAGTTCGCCATCCCACTCCCCCCCCATAACATACATATCTATTACAATTCCTTTGACTCCCTTCCACAGTATACTCCACATCCCGTGACTATCTATATATTCAGTTACAGTTTGCATACAGTATCATCAACTTCAGGTGTACAGTAAGGTGATCAAGCCTCTACTCCATCCAAAATTTTTACAACATAATTATATTCCCCGGACTGTGATTCATATCCCTGTGGCAATATTGTAGTTGTCTATTTATGCTGTCTAATCCCTTCCCCTTCCCCCTTATCCCCACCCCCTCCCAACTAGCAACCCTCAGTTTTTCCTCTGTATCTATGAGTCTGTTTACTTTGATCACTTATTCAGTTTTTCAGATGCCACATATAAGTGAGATCATATGGTATTATCTTTCTCCGACTGACTTATTTCACTTAACATAATAGTCTCTTCACAACATTATCAATTACACACACTCCCAGAACTGCCCCCATATCCTTGCGGCAACATTGTAATCACCCACCTACGCTGTCCAAAACCTTCCCTCTCTCCCTCATCCCCACTCCCTCCCAGCCAGCAACCATAAGTTTTTCCTTTATATCTGCTTGATATGACTTCAATCTTCTTAAATTTACTGAGACTTGTTTTGTGGCCTAACGGGGTCTATCTTGGAAAATGTGCCATGTGTACTTGTGAAGAATGTATATTCCATTTTTTCAGGGTGAAATGCTGTAAAAATATCAACGAAGTCCAGCTGGTCTAACGTGTCATTTAAGGTCCCTCTTTCTGTGTTGATTTTCTGTCTAAGGGTCTGTCCATTGGTGACAATGGTGTTGAAGTCCCCTACTAAGATAGTGTTAATGTTGATCTCTGTCTTTATGTCTGTCAAAATCTGTTATATGTAATTAGGAGTTCCTATGTTGAGTCCATAGATGTTTATTAGGGTTATACTGCCCTTCTTTGTCTTTTATTGTAGTCATTTTAAAGTCTATTTTGTTCAAAATAAGTATTGGTACTCCAGCTTTTTTTTTTTCTAATTTCCATTTGTATGAAATATCTTGTTCCATCTACAAACAGCATATACATGTGTCCTATTTTCTTATCCACTCAGCCACTCTCTGTCTTTTGATTGGAGCATTTAGCCCATTCACATTTAAAATGATTATTGATAGGTGCATATGTATTGCCATTTTGTTATTTGTATTCCTGGTCTTCCTGGGTTACCTTGTTTACCCCTTTCTTTTGTTTAAAAAAGACCTTTTAACATTTCTTTGAATGCTGGCTTGGTGGTAATGAACTCCTTAAGCTTATTCTTTTCTGAAAAGCTCTTTATTTCTCCTTCAATTTTAAGTGATAGCAGTGCTGGGCAGAGCAATCTTGGTTGTAGGCCCTTATTTTGTGTCACTTTGAATATCTCCTGCCATTCCCTTCTGGCCTGCAGAGTTTCTGCAGACAATCAGCTGTTAGTCTAACAGGAGTTCCTTTGTATGTAACCTGCTGTCTTTCTCTTGCTGCCTCTAGGATTCTGTCTCTGTCTTTAACCTTTGCCATTTTAACTATGATGTGTCTTGGTGTGGACCTGTTTGGGTTCAGTTTGTTTTGAACCCTCTGCAATTCCTGGGCATGTATGTCGATTTCCTTCACAGGGTAGGAAAGTTTGCAGTCATTAGATTTTCAAATACATTCTCTACCCCTTGCTTCTTCTCTTCTCCTTCTGGTATTCCTATGAATTGAAGGTGGTTGCGTTTCACCTTGTCCCATAGGGCTCTTAAACTATTTTCATTATTTTTTATTCTTTGGTCTTTTTGTTGTACCAACTGGGTGATTTCTGCTATTTTGTCTTCCAAATCGCTGATCCGCTCCTCTGCTTCATCTACTCTACTGGTGATTCCTTCGAGTGTGTTCTTCATTTCAGTTACTGTATTCTTTAGTTCTACTGGTTGTTATTTTATGATTTCTCTATGTTTCCTTATGTCCTCACTAAGTTTGTTAAACGTTCTTATCATCAGTGTTCTAAACTCTGTCTCTGAAAGGTTGGATGCCTCTGTTTCATTTAGTTCCATTTCTAGAGGTTTCTTCTGATCTTTCACTTGTGACATGTTTCTTTGTTTCCCCATTCTGGCTGTCGCTCTGGGATTGCTTTGATGTATTAGATAGATAACCAGGAGAGCCCTGGCTGGTTCACGCAGGCACACAGCTCACGGCCCAACTATTTCAGCAAAACTCCCAGTCTCAGCCTGTCCCAATCAGCTGCTCGCAGATCAGGCCGAGCAGCCCATACCACCTATCACCAGCCTGGCAACTCTGCAAGTGCAGTACAAAGAGCGGGAACCCGAGGTGGCCTGCGCTCTCCGGCGTCTCAGTGAGCAGCCTGTTAGAGCCAGAGGGCACCCGCCAGCGTTTCCCTGGCAACATAGTATAAGCTGGGCGTAGGGTGGGCATCCAAGGCCACATGTGTGAGTGCCCATGCACACAAGCCCTTCTGTGCCAATTCCACCAGACCAATGAAGTCCCGGACCTGACCCTCTGTGGGAGGGCACAACCCTGACAAAATGGCGCCCTCCTTACACCACTTGCATGCAGGCTCCACACCAGGGGAACAATAGTCCAAAAACCTCCAGCCTTTGCACCAAAGGTGCTCAGTTCAGTCCGTCCCAGCTGGCTCCTGGGCCTGGCCCACACAGCCACTCCTTCCACCAGTAACCAGGTAAGAGCTCACTGGCGAGCAAGCCCGTGCGCTGGCCCCACTGATTCTCTAGGTGCTCTTAGCCTCACCAAGCTGAGCAAAGAGAGTCCTTACTAATTTACTGCCCCCTATCATGGAACTCCTCTTCCCGGCAAAGGAACTCTGGGCTAGTGATATTGGTGTGTGGTCAAAGGGTTTCTACCCCAACCAGAGAAGCCTCCCCACAGCTGGGGCCTCCCCTACGGGGTTTGACCTCTGTCATCTCCGCCCATCCTACCAGATCTGATGTGGCCTCCTCTTTAAGTTCTTCACTTAGTGGTTCTGTTCATCTAGTGTTCCAGGGACCTCCAGGGTTGAATGCTGTATAATTTCTTTGTAATTTTGGTGTGATCCTGGGAGATAGTTAGCACAGTGTCTGTCTATTCTGCCATTTTTGGCAATTATTTTTTTGTATGTATACCAAAAGCACAAACAACAAAGAAAATGTCAAAAATCACAATTCCCAGAAAATAGCACTAACATAGATATCTAAGCCTTTACCCTGAGCTAGAACACTTTTTTTTATGAGGACTGTTATTTCTAAGGCTGCAGGACACTAATACCAATGTCACACACACACACACACACACAGACACACACACACACACACACACACACACACACACACACTTTCTGCCCAGTTTTTGTTGTCATCGTCATTTTTCTGGCATTTTCTGTTTTACAATGGATATAAAGATTTGACAGATAGAGGTAAACGTAAACAGTCGTTTCTTTAAGCATTGGACTCAACATACTCTGTGTTGAAACCAGGGTAAACACAGCAGGAAAGGATCATACCATCTTCCTTACTAATATTTTGGCAGACTGTATTTTATGATCCAAATCTTGGATATGCCATGAAGTAATATTTTGGCCCAAGTTTAACTTACCCACATTCAAATACTATGTTATTTGTCTGTTGTGTGTGTGTGTGTGTGTGTGTGTGTTATGTTAACTATGTAAACTTTTATTGTATCCTATCAATAATTTAGTGAGGAGCTGTAAAAGGATGTACTAAAGACTCTACATAGGTGCCATTTGAATCAAAAGTGACTTCTGTAATACTTAAAATAAGATTCCCAAAGCAATGAAGTGATACTACCATGCCCATACTGGTTCCCACATTCTTCGCTGCAACTTTAAGTTTAACTTAGTAAAATGAATTAACAAGTAATGGTATTGTTACACAACCTTAATTCTCACCACTGGCAATGGAAAATAAAACAAACTAAGAGCGTTTGGTGCTAATTTCATTCATTTTACCATCAATTATTTCATCACAAGAACTTTGATTTAGATTGTCTCTTCCCTCTTCCCACAGATTTTTTAAATTTTTAATTAATTAATTTACTTATTTTAAAAAAATTAGTTTCATGTGTACAACACAGTGCAATAGTTATACTTTTTACCTCTCAAAGTATCTATCACCCTCCCCCAGTTCACCACCCCACTCCCCCATATCATAAATATCTATTACAATTCCCTTGACTCCCTTCCACAGTACACTCCACATCCCATGATTATCTATATATTCAATTACAGCTGGCATACAATATTATACAACATCAGCTTCAGGTGTACAGGGCAGTGATCATGCCTCTACTCTATCCATGATGTGGTCTCTCTAACAAGACATGTGAGCATCTGACACCCCACAAAATATTTATTATTATAATATTCCCTGAGTTGGGTTTCATATCCCTGTGGCAATATTGTAGTTCCCTATTTATGCTGTCTAATCTCTTCCCCTTCTCCCTCAGCCTCACCCCCTCCCAACTAACAACCATCAGTTTTTCCTCTATGTCTGAGTCTGTTTCTGTTTACTTTGCTCGTTCATTCAGTTTTTCAGATTCCACATATAAGTGAGATCATATGGTAGCTGTCTTTCCTCTGACTGACTTATTTCACTTAATATAATAGTCTCTAGGTCCATCCATATCGTTGCAAATGATACGACTTCATTATTCTTTATAGCGGAGTAATATTCCATTGCATAAATATACCAGTTTCTTAATCCAGTCATCTACCGATGGGTATTTCAGTTGTTTCCAAGTCTTGGCTATTGTAAATAGTGCTGCAATAATCATAGGGGTGCATATATTTTTTCAAATTAATGTCTTGGATTCTTCTGGATAGATACCCAAGAGTGGAATTGCTGGGTCATATGGAAGTTCCATTTCAAGTTTTTTGAGATACCCCCATACTGATTTCCATAATGGCTGCACCAATCTGCAGTCCCACCAACAGTGCACCAGGGTCCCCTTTTCTCCACAACCTCGCCAACACTTGTTGTTTGTTGATTTGTTGATGATAGACCTTCTAAACAGAGAGAGGTGGTATCTCATTGTGGTTTTTATTTGCATTTCTCTTACGATTAGTGAGGTTGAACTCTTTTTCATATGCCTGATAGCCATCAGTATGTCCTCTTTAGAGAAATGCCTCTTCATATCCTCTGTCCATTTTTTAATTGTGTTTTTTATTTTGTTGCTGTTGAGTTGAATGAGTGTGTTATAAATTTTGGATATTAACCCCTTATCAGATATATCGTTGGCAAATATCTTCTCCCATTCGGTAGGCTGCCTTTTTGTTTTATTGATGATTTCCTTTGCTGTGAAAAAACTTTGAAGTTTGATGTAATCCCATATGTTCATATTTTCTTTTATTTCCCTAGCCCGAAGGGATATATCAGTAAAAATATTACTCAGGGTAATTCTGCAAACTTACTCCCTATGTTTTCTTCTAGGAGTTTTATGGTTATTGGTTACATTTAAGTCTTTAATCCATTTTGAGTTTGTTCTCATATATTGTGTAAGTAGGAGGTCCATTTTCATTTTTTTGCACTTGTCAGTCCAATTTTCCCAGCACCACTTATTAAATAGACTGACTATCTTTACTCCAGTGTAAATTCTTGCTTCCATTGTCATAGATTAAATGACCGTATATGGATGGGTTTATTCCTGGGCTCTCTATTCTGCTCCACTCATCTGTGAGTCTGTTTTTATGCCAGTACCATATTGTTTTGATTCTGTAGCCTTGTAGTATGTTTTAATGTCAGGTATCGTGATGCCTCCCACTTTGTTCTTATTTCTCAAGATTGCCGTGGCTATTTGGGGTCTTTTGTGGTTCCATATAAATTTTAGGATTCTATGTTCTATTTCTCAGAAAAATGTCCTTGGTAGTTTGATTGGAATTGCATTGAATATATATATTGCCCTAGGTAGTATTGACATTTTAAGTATATTAATTCTTCCTATCCATGAGCATGGTATGTATTTCCATTTATTTGTATCTTTTTTGATTTCTCTGTTCAGTGTCTCATAATTTTCTGAGTACAGGTCTTTTACTTCTTTAGTTAATTTTATTCCTAGATATTTTATTGTTTTTGAAGCAATTGTAAAAGGGATTGATTTCCTGATTTCTTCTGATAGTTTATTATTGGTGTATACAATTGCAACTGTATTCTGAAAGTTAATTTTGTATTCTGCTACCTTACCAAATTCGTTTATCAGTGCTAGCAATTTTTTGGTGGATACTTTGGGATTCTCTATATACGGTATCATGTCATCTGCATATAATGACAACTTTACTTCCTCCTTTCCAATTTGGATGCCTTTTATTTCATTTTCTTGGCTGATTGCTGTGGCCAGGACTTCCAGAACTATGCTAAAAGAAGTGGTGAACGTGGCCAGCCTTGTCTTGTTCCTGATCTTAAGAGGAAAGCTTTTAGCTTTTCCCCATTGAGCACAGTTTTTGCTGTGGGCTTATCATATATGGCCTTTATTATGTTGAGATATGATCCCACTATTTCCACTTTGCTAAAAGTTTTTATCATAAATGGCTGCTGGATTTTGTCAAATGCTTTTTCTGCAGCTCTTCATATGATCATATGATTTTTATTTTTCATTTTGTTAATGTGATGTGTTATGTAATTGATTTGTGGATATTTAACCAACGTTGCATACCAGGAATTAATCCCACTTGATCGTGGTGTATGATCTTTTTAATGTGATGCTGAATTTGGTTTGCTAGTATTTTTTCTAGGAATTTTGCATCTATGTTCATTAGGGATATCAGCCTGTAATTTTCTTTTTTTGTAATATCTTTGTCTGACTTTGGAATAAGGGTTATAGTGGCTTCATAGATAGAGTTTGGAAGACTTCCCTCCTTCTGTATTTTTTGGAATAGTTTGAGAATAGGTATTAATTCTTTTTTTAAAAAAAGATTTTATTGGGGAATTGGGGGAGTGGAACAGAGTAGGGGAACTGGGGAAGGAGAACAGAGAAGTTGCTGTCTTTTTGTTCTTCAGTCTAGTTGTGGAGGACGTTGCATCTCTGGCCCAGGTTGGTATCATCATTGTGCTCTTGGGTGAGGCAAATCAGTCACCAGCCTCTGGATGGCCACACACTCCGGCTCTTGGCAGCTCCTTCCGGCTGTCAACCGCTCACACTGACTCCCGGCCACTTACTGTAGCCTATGGCGGCCCACTGCCGGAGGGGCTACAGTAATGCTGTCCCCGGGGCTCGTAGCACCCCAGCTCCAGGTGGAGCTGTTTTTCACCATCTTTGATGTATATGGCAATGTCACTGGTCCCTCATATGTGGGATCCGAACTGGGCCGCTGGCATCCTAAACCGTCTCTTCACCAACGCACCACTCAGCCGGCCTGGTGTTAATTCTTTTTTGAATGTTTTGTAAAATTCACCTGTGAAGCCATCTGGTCCAGGACTTTTGTTTGTTGGAACCTTGTTGATTACTGATTCAATTTCTTTGGTACTAATCACTCGGTCCAGAGTTTCTGTTTATTTTGGGTTCAGACTTGGAAGATTGTATGCTTCTAGAAATTTATCCATTTCTCCCAGATTGTCGAATTTGCTGGCATATAGTTGCTCATAGTATTTTCTTAAAATTTGCTTATTTCTGTGGTATCTCTTGTCACTTCTCCATTTTCATTTCTGATTTTAGTAATTTGGGTCCTGTCTCTCTTTTTCTTGGTTAGTCTGGCTAAAGGGTTGTTGATTTTGTTTATCTTTTTTTAAAAAAAACTCTTGGTTTCATTGAACTTTTGTATTTTTTTTTCTCTATTTCATTTATTTCTGCTCTGGTCTTTATTACTACCAACGAAATTGAATCAGGGCTTGTTTTGCTGTTCTTTTTCAAGTTCCCTTAGGTGTAAAGATAGTATGTTGATTTGAGAAATTTCTTCCTTGTTTAGGTAGACCTGCACTGCTATGAACTTCCCTCTTAGGACTGCTTTCACTGCATCCCAGAAATTTTGGGTCGTGGTGTGTTTATTTTATTTTGTCTCAAGGTACCTTTTGATTTCCTCCTTGATTTCATTTTTGACCCACTCACTATTTAGTAGCATGTTATTCAGCCTCCATGTTTTTGTATGTTTTCCAGAATTATTCTTCTAATTCACTTCTAGTTTCATAGCATTTTGGTCAGAGAAGACACTTGATATGAATTTCAATCTTCTTAAATTTGTTGAGACTTGTTTTGTGGCCTCACACGTGGTCTATCTTGGAAAAATGTTCCATGTGCATTTGAGAAGAATGTATATTCTGTAGCTTTTGGGTGAAGTGCTCTTAAAATATCAATTAAATCCAGCTGGTCTAAAGAGTGATTTAAGGCCACTATGTCCGTGTTGATTTTCTGTCTGTAGGACCTGTCCATTGGTGACAATTGGGTGTTGAAGTCCTCTACTACTATAGTGTTACTGTTGATCTCTGTCTTTATGTCTGTCAAAATCTATTTTATATATTTAGGAGCTCCTGTGTTGGGTGCATAGATGTTACTAGGGTTATGTCCTCTTGTTGAATTGATCCCTTTATTATTATTCAGTGCCCTTCATTGTCTTTTATTGTAGTCTTCAATGTAAAGTCTATTTTGTCCGAAATAACTATTGCTACTCCAGCTTTTTTCTCATTTCCATTTGCATGAAATGTCTTATTCCATCCCTTTACTTTCAGTATGTGTTTGTGTTTTGATCTGAGATGAGTCTCTTGTAGAGAGCAAATGCAGGGTTCCTGTTTTCCTTATCCACTCAGCCACTCTGTGTCTTTTGATTGGTGCATTTAGTCCATTCACATTTAAAGTGATTATTGATAGGTGCATATTTATTGCCATTTTTTTTAGGGCTGTGTCACTGGCCCTCATATGTGGGACCTGAACTGAGGCCGCTGGACCTGTTTTGTTATTTGTATTTCTTGTCTTCCTGGATTAGCTTGCTTTCCTTTCTTCTGTTTGAAAAAGCCCTTTCAACATTTCCTGCAATGCTGGGTTGGTGGTAATTAACTCCATAAGCTTATTCTTTTCTAAAAAGCTCTTTACCTCTCCTTCAATTTTAAGTGATAATTGTGTTGGGTAGAGCAACCTTGGTTGTAGACTTTTATTTTGCATCATTTTGAATGTTTCCTGCCACTCCCTTCTGGTCTGCAGAGTTTCTGTAGACAAGTCAGCTGTTAGTCTTATAGGAGTTCTTTTCTCTTGCTTCTTTTAGGAATCTGTCTTTGTCTTTAAGCTTTTCGATTTTAACTGTGATGTGTCTTGGTGTGGGCTGTTTGGGTTCAGCTTGTTTGGAACTCTTTGCACATCCTGGGCTTGTATGTCAATTTCCTTCACCAGGGTAGGGAAGTTTTCAGTCATTGTTTTTTCAAATACATTCTCAATCCCTCACTTCTTCTGTTCTTCTGGTATTCCTGACATGTAGGTTGTTCCATTTCATGTTGTCCCTGAGGTCTCTGAAACTATTTTCATTCTTTTTTATTCTTTTTTCTTTTTGTTGTTCCAGCTGGGTGATATCTGCTATTTTGTCTTCTAATTTGCTGATCTGCTCCACTGCTACATCTATTCTACTGGTGATTCCTTCGAGTGTGTTCTTAATTTCAGTTATTGTATTCTTTAGTTCTAACTGGGTCTTTTTTATGGTTTCCCTATCCTTCTTTATGTCCTTGCTAAGTTCCTTAAACATTCTTATCATCAGTGTTCTAAACTCTGTCTCTGAAAGTTTAGATACCTCTGTTTCATTTACTTCCATTTCTAGAGTTTACTTCTGATCTTTCACTTGAGGCATGTTTCTTTGTTTCTTCATTCTAGCTGCCGTTCTGTGAATGTTTCAATGTATTAGATAGATCAACTAGAAAAAAGAGAAGCAAAAAAAAAAAAGGGGTGGGGGGGCTCACTGTCCTCCTTAATCTGCTGACTACCTGCCTGCAATATAGAGTCTCTTGGCAACTCAGCACCAGCTGTTGGGGGGAAGGGCTTAACATGTTATGTGTCGGCCTCCGTCTCAGGCTTGCAGTGAGCTTTCCACAATTAGCTGCTGTGTGCTCTGGAACTGTGCTCACTACCAAAAATCTTCACAGGTTGTTGTGGTTTGTCTGCTGCTGCAAAAAACCCTCTGTGGCCTGCAGAGGTGTGGGCCAGGAACCAGGTTCTCAGCGTGCCTCTGGCAACACAGCTCTAGGTGGGGTCAGGCCCCCAAGGCACCACTGGATGTGGTCAGTGGCTCCCACCAAGTCAGAGTAGCATGCACTCTGCACCAGCAACCAGCCCTCACAAACTTGCCAGGAAAGCCCTGATCAGATCATGCTGGTGCACAGCTCCCGGTGCAACACTCTCAGGAACACTCCCCATCTCAGCCTTCCCAATCAGCTGCTTGCAGATCAGGCTAAGAAGCCCAACAGCTAATCCCGAGCCTGGCAACTCTGCACAAACAGTGTGGAGAGCAGGTACCCAAGAAGTCTTGCACACTCCTGCGTTCCAGTGAAAAGCTTGATGGAGCTGGAGAGCACACACACTGCATTTCCCTGGCTATGCAGTACAAGCACGTTGGAGGGTGGGGAGCCAAGTCGGCTCACGCACTCACGCATCTCAGTGAGCAGACTGTTGGAGCCGGAGGGCACCTGCCTGACGTTTCCCTGCCAACGAATCACAAGCAGGGCAGCAGGTGGGAATCCAAGGCCGCATGCGCACGCACCCACATATGCACCCCTGTGCCAGTTTCACCAGACCAATGCAGGACTGGATCTTACCCTATGTGGGAGGGCCCAACCCTGAGAAAATGGCATCCTCCTGTACACTACTCATGTGCAAGCTCCACACCAGGGGAACATTGGTCACAAAACCTCCAGCTTCTGCACCAAAGGTGCTCAATTCAGTTTGTCCCCACAGGCTCCTGGGCCTGGCTCACACAGCTACTTTCTCCAACAGGAACCGGGTGAGGTCTCACCAGCGAGCGAGCCTGTGTGCCTGCCCCACTGGTTCTCCAGCCACTCTCAGCCTCACCGAGCCGAGCAAAGAGAGTCCTCACTAATTTCTACTGCCAGCTATCATAGAACTCCTCTTCCTGGCAAAGCAACTCTGGGCTAGTGAGCTCAGTGTGAGTCCAGAGGGTCTCTCCCCCAACCGGAGAATCCTCCCCACCACTGCAGCATCCCTCATGGGGCTTGCCCTCTTTCCTCTGTGCCCCTCCTTCCAGAGTTGACATGGCCTCCTCTTTAGTTCCTTCGTTTACAGGTTCTGTTCATCAAGTGTTCAGGGGACTTCCAAGGTTAAATGTTGTGTAAATTATTTGTAATTTTGATGTGATCCTGGGAGGCACTTGGCACAGCGTCCATTTATTACACCATCTTACCAGAAGTCTCCCTTCCCATAGATTTCTTTTTCTTTCTAAGATTTGGCCATTTTTCCTTAATCAATGTTCACAGGTTACAGTAAGCCTTCAATTAATTTCCAGAATTATAAAAAAAATGGTTTGACAATTTTTGCCATTGTCCTAATTGCTTTTATTAATGAACAGATTTTCTTTTCTTTTTCTTTTTTCTTTTTTAAATTAAATTTTATTGGGGTGACAATTGTTAGTAAAGTTATATAGGTTTCAGGTGTACAATTCTGTATTACATCATCTGTATATCACATTGTCTGTTCACCACTCAGAATCAATTTTCTTTCCATCATCTTATATTTGATTCCTTTTACCCTCATGTACCACCATTATCCCCCCTTACCCTCTGGTAACCACTAAACTACTGTCTGTGATTTCAAAGGAAATTAAACTTTATCCTTTTTCTCTGTATATGTGAAGTTTTACAGGTATAGATAGATTCTGAGTTTAGTGGTGTAGTATGATTTCATTTCTTTTTCTTAAACTTGAAGGACCATAAATGACTTAAATGTATTCCCTGGAAAGCTCCCCTAACTACATTATTCTCTGTGACAATCAAATAAACATCAATAACCATCAAGCATATTTCATAAGTCAGGCATATTTTATAAAGCTAAAGGCCAAAGTGAGGGTTAACTCCCTTTTGACGAGGTAAATGTACATCAACTAAGAAAGACCACTCATACATATAAGCCTGATAGGGCTTGTGCACTGACTGGCACTGGTGATTCTGCTATGTTATTAAAGGTTTTTAATGAGTGTAGTATGAAATCAATAATGAATACTCTGCTCAATAGGGATTATGGAGCACCTTTACAATTTTAGTATTTCTTAACCATTACCAAAGTCATTTCTACATTATTTTTTTTCATAATTTTGTGCTTTCTCTGGTCCTATGCTTTCTTTCCCTTTTATTCCTGCATTCAAGTTCACTGTTGCTCAAACACCCTCTATGTTTTCCTCCCACCATGCCTTTGTTCACATTGTACTTCAGGAATAGCTGAACACTCTCTTCTCAGTGCACTCAAAATTGCATTTAATATTTAACTTTTGTAATTATATGTACATATCTACCTCTCTCAATAAAATGTAAACTCATCAAATGATTTTGATTTTAATATAGGCAAAAGCGATTGAGGTTTTTTTTTTCCCCTTTTTTAGAGCACAGTGTCACTGGCCCACATATGTGGGATCCGAACCGGGGCTGCTGGCGTCCCAAGCCAGCTCTTAACCACCATGCCACACGGTCGGCCCGAGACATTTTTTTTTTTAGCTGAGCCAACCTGCCACATATTGGCAGCTCAGTGGCTGCTCAGCTCGGGTCAGGAATACAACCGGCAACACTGTTACTCAGAGCTTGCACTCTTGAGTGAGTTCTTAACCAACTGAGCCACTTGGCCAGCCCTGAGATTGAGTCATTGTGAGAATTAAATTAATCTCCACTAGAAAACTTGCTGATTAATAGCAACTTAGTCTTTATTAAAAAGGGAGAAAGGCAACGTTTTACTGACTTGAGTCCTAAAACTAATGCTTAGGCAAATTCCTGGAGGTTATTGTCTTAAAATAGGTTGGCATACAGAGTGTTTAATTAAAATGCTGTAAATTTCTCAACTACATTGTCAGTGGTTTACTTCCTACTAGAAGTGAGCTAAGAACATTCCTTTTTAGTTATTAGGCAAACATTCCATACACAGTAATGATTTACCTAACAGTGCTCCACCACACCCCTCCCCACCCTGACCCAATGCCCCTTTCAAAATACTGAATATTTTAATAGAGTAACATATATACTGGGGGAATCCAGTATAATTAAAATGTGAACTATAGTACAACAGCTGCTTAAAACTTCATTCAATTTCTCAGCTGTTCATTCTTCTCCAGAATTACATGAGGACATGGTGCCCCCCTCCTGGAATTCATATTGCCTTAGATCTCAGGAATTTTTGGTTATGTAAATAAAATGACCCTTCTAATGAAGATCATTAAAGAGACAAAGAAAAAAGGAAAAAGATATTTAAAATCAGATCCTGAAAAGTGACTGCTGGAAAAATATTTTTTTTAATTTTATTTTTTATTAGTTTCAGGTGTACAACACAGTGCAATAGTTACACATTTTACCCCTCAAAGTGACAACCCCCCACCCCCAATTCGCCACCCCACTCCCCCCCCATATCATATATATCTATTACTCTTCCTCTGACTCTCTTCCACAGTATAATCCACATCCCGTGACTATCTATATATATTCAATTACAGTAGGTATACCACCTCCGCTTTAGTAATACAGTGCAGTGATCAAACCTCTACTCCATCCATGAAATGGTCTCCCTAACAAGACCTATGACCATCTGACATTCCACAGAATATTTACAACATTATTAATTATATTCCCCAAACTGTTTTTCCTATCCCAGTAGCAATATTGTAGTTGCCTATTTTTGCTGTCTAATCCCTTCCCCTTCTCCCTCATCCCCATTCCTCTCCCAATTAGCAACCCTGACTTTTCCTCTATATCTATGAGACAGTTTCTGTTTACTTTGCTCATTCATACAGTTTTTCAGATTCCACATATGAGTGAGATCATATAGTATTTGTCCTTCTCTGACTGACTTATTTCACTCAACATTTGCAATGATATGGATGGACCTGGAAAAATATTTTTATTCAAATTATCCAACAGTAACATCTTTTTTATTTCAAATTTTCCAAGCATAAGTTTTCCTACTGCCCAGTTTTTTCTTTCATTTGGCATTCCATATTTTTTGTGTTATTCTCACTCCTTGCAACTTCTAAATGCTATATCTTCCTATTATTGTTCATATAACAACATTAGATGGGCATCTAATGGAACTAAATGGTTAGGAGTATTGAATTTGAAAATTTTCATGAAGGACAGTTTAGGTCAGTGAGCAATCCACCCCATTTTTCTCGATTCCCTCTGTAAAATAACTCAAGCTTCTTACAAGTGCTTTCATTTTTATCACCTGTATCTCTATGGCAAGAACTCCCTGGGAAGTCAGTACACATATCACTGCAAGGGAAAATGTTATCCTGCCCTATGCCTCCCAGCTTTTTCTAATAACATGGGAGAATTGTTTTCACATGGTCTTTCTTCTACAACTCTTTGCCAAGAAGGGGGCATGATTGATTAAAAGGCCTCAGAATTAATACTGCACAATAGTTATTTGTTTACAAGTTTCTTTGAAGTTTTAGCAGTGTGGTGTGATGGTGTGCCAGGCAGAGCAATGAAACATGTGCTTTATTTATCTGGGGACTGTTATATTTTGAAATTAAAAAGTTGATTTTTTAGAAAATATTTTTCCTGCTGGTGCTTTAGCAGTGTTGATATTGTTGTTGTTGTTGTTGTTATTATTACATTTGCCAGGGAAGTAAATTCCAGTACCCTAAGGTTTCATCAATATTGTCTGAGTTACACAAGAGAAAGGGTTTCTTCATGCTGAAAAATGTGCATAAGCTGGAAAATATACATTGTAAATACATCAGCATCCTTTTACCTTTCTCTGATTTCAACTCCCACTCAGAGGTAGTATATTCTTTTCAGTTGTATAAAGTCTCTTTTCTAGCACTTTTCAATAATTCTCCTTTTCTGTTTCTTTTTATAGGAAAAATATCCTTGCTTGTAGTAACAATGGCCATTCCACTCTGGAAAATTTACTTACTACACCTATGCACTGAATTCTACTATTGAATTGAACTGGGCAAAATGTTTCCCTCTCATTTTATTGGGTCCCTTATCATATGTGACAACTTTTGAGGTCTTTATGGTTGGAATTGTATCATAATCTTGCCACAAGTTTGCAGATGTTTGTAATCTACAATTAACAATCTTCTTCCCCTAAAAATATTGGATTTCTCCTGGTAGAATGATGCTTAAAGGTTCACAGTAAAAGAGAGAAGTCAAGAGGGAAAGAAATAAAAAGAGAAAATAAGAAAAGGGAGATGAGTTGAAAAGAAACACTAGGTGCAAGAAAAGAAGAGGAAAAATTTGGCATAATCTTTTTGAACTGATTTTTAAAAAGAGTTTAATAAAACTATTGAAATGTATTTTCATGAACCCATGCAGTGTACAATGACAGCATGAAACCTTGTTTTAAACAGTTTTTTGTTTTGTTTTGTTTTGTTTTGTTTTTTTTAGCTGAGCCCTCCTGCTACCTGTTGGCAGCTCAACGGTAACTCAGCTCGGGCTGGCATCAAACCACTGTTGCTCAGAGCTCAGCTCGCACTCTTGAGTGAGCTCTTTTTTTTTTTCTTTTTCTTTTTTTATTTTATTTTATTTTATTTTTAATTAGTTTCAGGTGTACAACACAGTGCAATAGTTATACATTTTACCTCTCAAAGTGACAACCCCCACCCCCAATTCACCACCCCACTCCCCCCCATATCATATATATCTATTACTCTTCCTCTGACTCTCTTCCACAGTATAATCCACATCCCGTGACTATCTATATATATTCAATTACAGTAGGTATACCATCTCCACTTTAGTAATACAGTGCAGTGATCAAACCTCTACTCCATCCATGAAATGGTCTCCCTAACAAGACCTATGATCATCTGACATTCTACAGAATATTTACAACATTATTAATTATATTCCCCAAACTGTTTTTCCTATCCCAGTGGCAATATTGTAGTTGCCTATTTTTGCTGTCTAATCCCTTCCCCTTCTCCCTCATCCCCATTCCCCTCCCAATTAGCAACCCTGATTTTTCCTCTATATCTATGAGACAGTTTCTGTTTACTTTGTTCATTCATACAGTTTTTCAGATTCCACATATGACTGAGATCATATGGTATTTGTCCTTCTATGACTGACTTATTTCACTCAACATTATAGTCTCTAGGTCCATCCATATCATTTCAAATGGCACGATTTCATTCTTCCTTATAGCGGAGTAATACTCCATTGTATAAATATACCACAGTTTCTAATCCAGTCATCTACCGATGGGCATTTTGGTTGTTTCCAAGTCTTAGCTACGGTAAATAGCGCTGCTATGAACAGAGGGGTGCATAAATTTTGTTGAATAAGTGTCTTGGGTTTTTCAGGATAAATAACTAGGAGTGGAATTGCTGGGTCAAAAGGTAGCTCCATTTCCAGTTTTTTGAGATACCTCCATACTGACTTCCATAGTGGTGGCACCAATCTGCAATCCCACCAACAGTGCAGCAGGGTCCCCTTTTCCCCACAGCCCCACCAGCACTTGTTGTTTGTTGATTTATTGATGATAGCCATTCTGACTGGAATGAGGTGCTATCTCATTGTGGTTTTTATTTGCATTTCCCTATTGACCAGTGAGGTTGAACATTTTTTCATATGCCTGTTGGCCATCTGTATGTCCTCTTTAGAGAAATGTCTCTTCATATCTTCTGCCCATTTTTTAATTGGGTTGTTTGTTTTTTTGGTGTTGAGTTTCATGAGTGTTTTATAAATTTTGGATATTAACCCCTTATCAGATATATCATTGGCAAATATATTATCCCATTCAGTAGGCTTCCTGTTTGTTTTAATAATGGTTTCCTTTGTTTTGAAAAAACTTTTAAGTCTGATATAATCCCATATGTTCATTTTTTCTTTTACTACCCTTTCCCACGGGGATGTATCAGTAAAAATATTGCTCCAGGTAATGTCTGCAAATGTACTCCCTATATTTTCTTTTAGGAGTTTTATGGTTTCAGGTCTTACATTTAAGTCTTTAATCCATTTTGAATTTGTTCTTGTATATGGCGTAAGGAGGTGGTCCAGTTTCATTTTTTGCATGTGTTAGTCCACTTTTCCCAGCACCATTTATTGAGTACCCTATCTTTACTCCAGTGTAAATTCTTGCTTCCCTTGTCATAGATTAACTGTCTGTAAATGCCTGGATTTATTTCTGGGCTCTCTGCTCTGTTCCACTGATCGATGTGCCTGTTTTTATGCCAATACCAAACTGTCTTGATTACTGTAGCCTTGTAGTAGGTTTTGATGTCTGGTAGCGTGATCCCCCCGACTTTGTTCTTAGTTCTCAGGATTGATGAGGCTATTTGGGCTCTTTTATGGTTCCAAATAAATTTTAGGATTATATTTTCTATTTCTGTGAGAAATGCCCTTGGTAGTTTGATAGGAATTGCATTGAATATATGTATTGATTTAGGCAACATGGACATTTTAACTATATTAAGTCTTCCTATCCATGAGCATGGTAGGTGTTTCCATTTATTTGTATCTTCTATGATTTCTTTCTTCAGTGTCGTATAATTTTCTGAGTACAGATCTTTCACTTTGGTTAAATTTATTCCTAGGTATTTTATAGTTCTTGATGCAATTGTACATGGGACAGTTTTCTTAATTTCTCTTTCCATTAGTTTATTATTGGTATATGCAAATGCCACTGATTTCTGAACATTGATTTTATATCCTGCTACTTTACTGAATTCGTCTATCAGTTCCAATAGTTTTTTGATGGAGTGTTGGTGGTTCTCTATATACAGTATCATGTCATCTGCATATAATGACAATTTTACTTCTTCCTTGCCAATTTGGATGCCTTTTATTTCTTTTTGTTGTCTGATTGCTCTGGCTAAAACTTCCAGCACTATGTTGAATAAAAGAGGAGAAAGTGGACAGGCTTGTCTTGTTCCTGATCTTAAGAGGAATGGTTTTAGCTTTTCCCCATTGAGTATGATGTTAGTTATAGTTTTATCATATACGGCTTTTATTATGTTGAGATATGATCCCTGTATTCCCACTTTGCTAAGGGTTTTTAACATAAATGGCTGTTGGATTTTGTCAAATGCTTTTTCTGCATCTATTGAAATGACCATGTGATCTTTATCCTTCACTTTGTTGTTGTGGTGTATCACATTAATTGATTTTCGCATGTTGAATCAGCCTTGCGTACTAGGGATGAATCCCACTTGATGATGATGTATGATCTTCTTAATATATTGCTGAATTCTGTTTGCTAATATTTTATTGAGAATTTTTGCGTCTATATTCATCAGGGAGATTGGCCTGTAGTTTTCCTTTTTTGTGCTGTCTTTATTTGGTTTTGGAATCAGGGTGATAGTGGCTTCATAAAAAATGTTTGGGAGCCTTCCCTCCTTCTGGATTTTTTGGAATAGTTTGAGAAGAATTGGTGATAGTTCTTTTTTGAATGTCTGATAAAATTCACTTGTGAAGCCATCTGGTCTAGGGCTTTTGTTTTTTTGGGAGCTTGTCAATTACTGATTCAGTTTCCTTGGTAGTTATCAGGGTATTTAGATTTTCTGTTTCTTCTTGCGTTAGCTTTGGAAGGTTGTATGCTTCTAGAAAATTATCCATTTCTTCCAGATTGTCAAATTTGTTGGCATAGAGTTGCTCATAGTAATTTCTTAGAATTTTTTGTACTTCTGTGATGTCTGTAGTCATTTCCCCTCTTTCATTCCTAATTTTGCTAATTTGAGTCCTCTCTCTTTTTTTTTGATGAGCCTGGCTAGAGGTTTGTCAATTTTGTTTATCTTCTCAAGAAACCAGCTCTTGGTTTCGTTGATCTTTTGAATTGTTTTTCTGTTCTCTATATTGTTTATTTCTGCTCTGGTCTTTATTATCTCCTTTCTTGTACTCCCCTTGGGCCTCTTTTGCTGTTCTTTTTCCAGTTCCCTTAGGTGTAAGGATAACCTGTTGATTTGAGATTTTTCTTCCTTCTTTAGGTAGGCCTGCACTGCTATAAACTTCCCTCTTGGGACTGCTTTTGCAGCATCCCAGAGATTTTGGGGCGTGATGTTTTCATTTTCATTTGTCTCGGGTACCTTTTGATTTCCTCCTTGATCTCATTTGTGACCCACTCACTATTTAGTAGCATGTTATTCAGCCTCTAATTATTTGACAGCTTTCCGGTGTTCTTCTTATAATTGATTTGTAGGTTCATAGCATTGTGGTCAGAGAAGACACTTGAAATGATTTCAATCTTCTTAAATTTATTGAGACCAGTTTTGTGGCCTAACATGTGGTCTATCTTAGAAAATGTGCCATGTGCGCTTGAGAAGAATGTATATTCTGTAGCTTTGGGGTGAAATGCTCTGAAAATGACTGTTAAATCCAGCTGGTCTAATGTGTCATTTAAGGTCACTGTTTCCCATTGATTTTCTGTCTGGAGGATCTGTCCATTGGTGACATTGGGGTGTTGAAGTTCCCTACTATGATAGTGTTACTGTTGATCTCTGTCTTTATGTCTGACAGTATCTGTTTTATATATTTAGGAGCTCCTATGTTAGGTGCATAGATGTTTACTAGGGTTATGTCCTCTTGTTGGACCAATCCCTTTATTACTATGAAATGTGCTTTATTTTATTCTTCAATTTAAAGTCCATTTTATCTGATATAATATCGCTACTCCAGCTTTTTTCTCCGTTCCATTTGCATGAAATACTTTACTGCATCCTTTTACTTTCAGCCTGTATGTGTCTTTTGATCTGAGGTGTGTCTCTTGTATACAGCATATGGCAGGGTCTTGCTTTCTTATCCATTCAGCCACCCTATGTCTTTTGATTGGAGCCTTTACTCCATTTAAATTTAACGTGATTATTGATAGGTGTGCATTTATTGCCATTTTATTATTTGTGTTCCCAGTCTTCCTTAGTTAGGTTGTTTTTCTCTTCTGCTTAAAGAAGCCCTTTTAACATTTCCTGCAAAGCTGGCTTGGTGGTAATGAATTCCCTTAACTTGTTCTTTTCTGGGAAGCTCTTTATCTCTCCTTCAATTTTACTTATTTTTTTTCTCCTTCAATGTTAAATGATAGCCTTGCTGGATACAGCAATCTGGGTTGTAGGTCTTTATTTTTCATCACTTTGAAAACTTCCTGCCACTCCCTTCTGGCTTGCAAAGTTTCTGTAGAAAAGTCAGCTGATAATCTTATGGGGGTGCCCTTGTAAGTAACTTGCTGCCTTTCCCTTGCTGCTTTAAGGATTCTGTCTTTGTCCTTAACCCTTGCCATTTTCACTATAATGTGTCTTGCTCTGGGCCTGTTTGGGATCATCTTGGTTGGAACTCTCTGCACATCCTGGGCTTGTATTTCAATGTCCTTTGCCAGGTTAGGGAAGTTTACAGACATTATTACTTCAAATATGTTCTCAATCCCTTGCTCCTTCTCTTCTCCTTCTGGTACTCCGAAGATCTGGAGGTTATTGCATTTGGTGTTGTCCCCCAACTCTCTTAAACTGTATTCAGTATTTTTCATTCTTTTTTCCTTTTGTTGTTCTGCATGGGTGATCTCTGCTATCTTGTCCTCTAAGTCACTGATTCGATTTTCTGCTTCGTCAAATCTGCTAGTCATTCCATCAAATTTGTCATTTAATTCAGTAATTGCATTCTTAAGTTCTAGCTGGTTGCTTTTCATGATTTCTCTATCCTTCTTTATATTTTCATAAATTTCCGTGAACATTCTAATAATCAGTGCTATGAACTCTGTCTCTGATAGGTTGTTTACCTTTATTTCCTCTAATTCCACTGATTCAGGAGGTTTCTTCTGTTCTTTTATTTGGGTTGTATTTCCTTGTCTCCCCATTCTGGTTTACTCTTTGTGCTTGCTTCAATATAACAGATAGATCCCCTAGGTCTCTCAGTCTTTACTGGGTAAACATACGGTGTGTGTCCTTTATATTTGAATTTCTCAATCTCCCTATTCTCTTGTGCATGTATATCTGAGGTGTTCCTTGTGTTGTGTGTCTTCACCTGTTGGAGTTTAGCTTTGATTACTTTTGGCTTGTTATTAGGTGGGATTGACTTTCAGACTGATCAACTGTGAGGATCAGCAGAGTCTGTGGTTTATGAGTTGTTGTGTGAGGCTTGGACCCTTTGGCCCTTGCACCTGTAGCAACTTCCTTTTTGGTGTGACTCCTGTATGTCAAACCCAGAAATGCTCTGGTTTTATCTAAAGTTGGCCTCCGGGTATGATGATTCTTGTGTCTCCAGTGCTAGTCTTGGCTAAAGTCCACCAAGCTCTCTTCAGTTTGTTCTGTGCTGTACAAATATTCCTCTGCATCTTGTGGGAACAAAGACGGCCACCTGATGCCTAGTGTGATCCTGGCACTGCAGGTTTGTTGTACATGAGTATGGATGTGATGTGTGATTGGTAGTTTTTACAAAGTCACTGCCATTTCTGCTTTTGCCTGTCCCAAGGCAGGCTGTGTGTCCTGCATGCTCAATGAGTGTCTTTGTGCACCCTTTCTATTGAAAGCCCAACGCGGAGAATGAAAGATCTCTTCACTGCCAAAAGCCCCTGCTAAGAGTCTGTTAATTAGTGCCTCAGCAGCTGAACCTAACCTGCCTCCCAAGCCTTGCAGGAAAGGTGGGGGCAGGGTAGGTATCTCACTCTGCAGCCTCTTCTGGGGTGGGAATTCTCAACCCCCTATGGGTAAGGAATGCCTCTGTAGTCTGCCCCTACTGATCCATTTCAGGGTCAGTTTAAGACTCTGGCTTGGCAGGGGCCAGGGTTTCTGAGGGAGGGTTGGGGTGGGTTTTATTTTCTGTTGATTTTGTTTTTCTTTGTTTTTGTTTTTTTGCTTTCTGTCGAAGAGAGGAGGAAAAACATACAAATGAGCAAAACAAACAAACAAACAAACAAACAAACAAACAAAATAATACAACAACAAAAAAACCCACAGACCCAACACTGTTTTGAGATAAGGCCTTTGCCTCATAGGCTCTGGAGGAGTTCCTGCTGCTCTCCCAAAGAGATTGCAGGGGTTTAGGGGGCTGCGTGCACCCTGCAGTGGCTCAAATCTCTGGTCTGTCTCCTGGGGACCTGCGTCTCTGCTTGGGCGCGCTGTGTCTCCCCCTACGGAGTATTCTTTCTTCCCCTGCTTGTCTGGTTTCACGCTACTGCCTCGGAGCCTGTGCTTCCGCGGTATTCCTGCTGCTCTCCCGCAGGGACTGCCAGGGTTTAGGAGACTGCGTGCACCCTGCTGTGGCTCAGATCCCCGCTCCGTCTCTCTCAGGGACCTGCGTCTCCACCAGGCGCTCTGTGTCTCCCCCTCCCCGCGAGTATTCTTTCTCCCCTTTCTCACCCGGTTTCAGGCTTCTGCCTCAGCGTCTGCGCGCTGAGGTGCTCTTTCTGTGCTCGGTGGGACCCAGTGGACGCAGAGACTGATCCCTGAACCGGGTGGTTGCAGGAATTGATCTTGCTCTGTCACTGCTGGGCTCTGCACCCTGCTTTCTGGGGACCTGGGGAGCTGTGGGTGCAGCTGCACGTCTCCTCTCTCTCCTCCCCCTCTCGCCCAGCCTGAGGCTTCTTCCTCAGGCTGCATATTGTTGTGCTCTTGCTGCACTCTAGGCAGGCCGTGGGGCACAGGGATCGAGCAGTGGGAACACTCACCATCTGTTCTCTGGAGTTTGGTCCCTCTGCAGCTGCGGGTGTGGGCTGCACCTCACGGGTCTTGCCTGCCTTCTTCCTCACTTGTCCGGTCTACCCACCTTCCAGCCATTGTTGAGTGAGAGTTTTAGTTGCTCCGTGTGATGAGTAGACGTCCCTTTGAAGAGTTACAGAAGTTCAAATTGTGGATATTTCCAGAGAAGAACTCAGGGAGCTCTCCTCACAGTGACCATCTGTGCAGTATATCCCTCAACTCTTTTTTATTGATTGAACACCTCTCCCACAAATTCTTTTTTCTACTGTAAGAAAAGATTACATTTCCCTTTATGTTAAAAAATAAAGTGAATTAGCTATTGTCAGAAAGCAAGGCTTTATCTATGATCCAGTTCTCTTGACTTCTAGTCCAGTGCTCCTTCTATTGTTTCTCTGCTTCTCTAATTAATATGAGGAAATAGAACAATGGTGACTCCCACCTAAGAAATTTATTGTGCAATAATTTATATTTAAGGTTATATTACTCACTGACATGAAAATTATATATGCCAAGTAAAACACCAAAGGAAACTCACACCATCCAATGCAAGTTTGCTTCTTTGCATCTTCATTAACCTAAAGTTGGAAACTGTTCCTCTTCCCCACCTTTGAGCTTTTATTTAAATTATCACACCCCCCAAAAAAAAATCAAATTCCCTGCTATCTGCCACATTATGTCCATTCCCTTAAAGTCAGTCAATTTCTGGCAAGGTTTTTCTGCCAAATATACACCAGTAATTTCTCAGATCCTGGCACTTTGCCTATATCATTTTTTATATCATTCATATTTTGTATTCAATTAGTTATTTGCATATATCCCTTTCTCCCTATAGACTGTACACTACATAATAGTTTATTAATCATCCAGATAAATCCCAGCAATCAGTATAGCCCTTACATATATTATGTGTTCAATAAGTATTTGGGTTTTTTTTTGTTGTTTTTTTTTTTTGAGGGCAGTGTCACTGGCCCTCATATGTGGGACTTGAACCGGGGCCGCTGGCTTCCCAAGCCAGCGCTTAACCACTGCGCCACTCGGCGGGCCCAAGTATTTGTGTTTTTTTTTAAATCTTAGACTTACTCATTCCACTGAGAAATCATTTAAAAATATTTCTTTTAAATATGTTATTATTAGATGAATATCCTTACTTTTGGCCTTAGAAGTACTTTGTGGACAGAAAATATTTACTTTTTACCATATATCCCCATATGGTACAGGAGCCACCCGTAGAAACTCAGAAAACTACATTGGGTCACAAGATTCACTGCATGACAAGATCAAGTTTTTTATTTCCTGTTTATTTTCTGTGATTGCCTTGTAAATGGCATGTAAATTTGTATGACTGAAGGTGCTATTTTCATGTGGTTGTTCAACAAATTATTTCTACTTAATCAGGCACATCTTTTCCTTCAACATATCTCTTTAGACAGAAGTAGTCCAAGATGGCAGAATAGGTGGGCACTGTACCTACTGTCTCCTAGGATCACACCAAAATTACAAATAAATTATACAAAAATCAGCCTCTGGGTTCATCTGAACACTAGCTGAACAGAACCACTAAATCTAAGGACTTAAAGAAGAGGACACATTAACACTGGTAGGAGAAACAGAGATGCGAGGCTGACTGACTCCAGGCCCATGGAGAGGGGGCAGACACCGGGGTGACAGATGTCCCCCTCAGTGGCAGATGTCCCCCATGGAGAGGAAAAGCCCCTGGGCCCCATACCAGTCTCCCCGGCCAATGGGTCCTGTGCCGGGAAGGGGAATTCTATGATAGCTGGTAGTAGAAAACAGTGAAAACTCTGTCTGCCCATCACAGTGGGATGGAGGGAAGCTGGAGGCCCAGAAATACTCTTGTGGAACCATCACATGGACTTGCTCATGGTGAGCACTCACCTGGTCTCTGGTGGAGGGAGTAGCAACTTGGGTGTCCCAAGAGCCTGCGAGGAAGGACTGAACTGACTGCCTTTGATGTGGGAGCTGGAGGGACTGGGGTCATTGTTCCCCCTGCGTAGATCCTGCACACATGTGGATTATAGGAGGGCACCATCTTTTCAGGGTTAAGCTCTCTCCCAAAGGGCCAGGTCTGGGAATGCATTGGTCTGATAGATTTGGCGACATGTGCATGCTGCCTTGGTGACACTCTGGGTCCCCTCCTTCTGCACTGCTTGTGTGGCATTGCCCAGGAAAATGCCTCACTGCCAGGCCACTTGCCCACCCCACAGACTGCAGGTAGGGATAAACAGAATGACTGGGGCAGTGGAGAGTGTTTGTTGGTGGCATTGGGCCAGGAGCTGCACTACTCATTGCGAGCAGTGGCTGGCCATGACAGTCTTGGTGTGTTTTTGTGAACTGTTTGCCAGTGCAGGAACAGAGGCTTCTCTGACTTTGTGGGGCCCACCAACCACATCCCATGATACCTTGGGGGCTGCCCTGCCCATGTAGAACTGTGTTGCCAGGGGCACCAGGGCACCTGATGGCCTACCCTGCCTCCACAAGCCAACGAGGTTTTTTTGTAGTGGTGGACAGCCCACAGAAACCTGGGCAGATTTTGGTGATGAGCAGTGTCCCAAAGGCCACAGCAGCTATTTGTGGGCAGCTTTCAGGAGCCTGGGAGTCTGAGGTGGAGGCTGGCACACATGTGGCTTGCAGGGGAGGGGCAATTTTTTTCCAGGTTGGGGCCTCCCCCAGAGGGCCAGGTATGAGAACTCATTGGGAGGATCCTCCACACAGGCACTGATTTATGATGTGCAGATACCTGCCATCTTCACAGCTGGTGCTGAGCCACCTGGAGACTCTTTAATGTGTGGGGCTGGCTCGGCCCCACAGGCTGCCTGCAGACTAAAGCAAGTGGAGATGCTTTTTTCTTTCTCTTTTTTCTTTTTCCTTCTTTCTTCCTATTCTTTTTTTCTTTTTTCTGTTTTCATTTTTTATTGTTGTTGTTTCTCTGTTTCGTTATTTTTTTTTGGTTATTTTTGTTTGTTTTATTCTGTTGTTTTGGGTTTTTTTTTGTATTTTTGTCTTGTCTGTTTGCTGCTTTTTGTGTAGGTATATTTGCTTTTTGTTGATGTTGGTTTGTTTTGTTTTGTTTTGCAAGGTGGTTTTGGGCCCAGTACTAGTCCAGGAACCAAGACTACACTGAATTTTTAGAAACCAGTGACCACAACCTTTAGCCCCTATAAAAACACCCCACCCATCTACAGCTGCATTTCCAGGGGCACTCTGGGATACTGGGTGACTGGCCCCACTCCCACAAACCACAGAGAAAATTTTTCACAGCAGCAGAGAGTCTGCAGCAACCTGGGGAGATTATGGTGGTGAACAACGACCCAAAACCTGCACTGTAGCAACTTTGGAGCAGCTGTCAAGAATTTGCAAGCCTGAAGGCTGGCAACACTGCCCTTGGGGTGGTGTTCAAGGGAATCACAGACCACGTACTGGTGTAAAATCTGGATCTGCATTAATGTTGTAAAATCTATCAGTCTCATCCCTTGACTCACTTGAAATTCATCCAGTCCAGGTAGGGCCACATCACTGAGGGCACCCTCAAAACCAGGTCAACCACATGGATACACACTCCTAAGGAGACTCTTTCAATAGCTGGGCATTACAGGCAACTGACAGGTGATAACAGGCCTAGGGGGCCCTGGACCTATTGATAAGCTGTCTCAGGCCCAATATCAGTGGCAGCCAGACTCAGTTCCCAGACAGGCCACCCCCACATATGTCCAGATCCAGCACAGGCAGCAGCCAATCTCATTCAGCTTTGAGACACCTACCAGGTAGCCATGGACCAGTAACAGACAGAACTGAAACCTCTCTGCATAGAAGCCCCACCTGAGACACCAGAAACAATATACCCAGAGGCCAACTTCAGACCGAACCAGAGCACTACCTGGTTTGACCTACATGTAGCATAACCAAAGGAAATTCTCAACAGGCACAAGAGCCCACAGGGGCCAAGTCCCCTCCAAGGGGTCAACCCTCACACAGCAGCTCATACACTGTGGTCATAGCCCATTCTCATCGTTAGTCAGCCTTGGTGTCAACCACACCCATTGACAGGCCAAAAGCAATTAAGGCTCAACTTCAACAGGAGAATACATACAACACAAGGGACACTTCTGGAACACATGCACAGGAGAATGGAGAGACTGTGCTATTTGAATATGAAGGACGCATACTACATAAGGCCACCGAGCAAAGACTGAAAGACACAGGTAATCTACAAATATGTAGAAGCAAACACAGAGTCACAGCCAGAATGAGGAAAGAAAGGAACATGTTCCAAATAAAAGAACAGAAAAAACCTCCATAAATGGAACAATAGTAAATGAAGCAGAGGCAGCCAACCTATCAGAGATAGAGTTTAGAACACTGATTACAAGAATGTTTAATGAACTTAGTGAGAATTTCAACAAAGAGATAGCAAACGTAAAGAAGGATATGGAAATCATAAAAAATAACCAGTCAGATACAAAGAATACAATAACTGAAATGAAGAACACACTAGAAGGAATCACCAGCACATTTGATGAAGCAGAGGATTGAATCAGCCATTTAGAAGACAAGATAGCATAATAAAAGAAAAACAGCAAAAAGAAAAAAGGATAAAAAAACAATGAAAATACTTTAAGAGACCTGTGGGGTAGCATCAATCACAACAACCACACATCATAGGAATTCCACAAGGAGAAGAGAAAGAGCAAGGGATGGAGAACCTATCTGAAAAAAAATGATAACTGAAAACTTCCCTAACCTGATAAAGGAAAATGACATACAATCATAGGAAGTGAAGAGAATCCAAAACACCATAAATCCAAACAGGCCCACACCAAGACACATCATAGTTAAAATGGCAAAGGTTGAAGACAAAGAGAACCCTAAAAGCAGCAAAAGAAAGATAGCTAGTTATTTACAAGGGAGATCCCATAAGACTATCACATGACTTTTCTACAGAAACTTTGCAGGTCAGAAGGGAGTGGCAGGAAATATTCAAAGTGATGAAAAACAAAGGCCTACAACCAAGATTGCTCTACCGAACGAGGCTATCATTTAAAATTGAAGGAGAGGGCCAGCCCAGTGGGGCATTGGTTAAGAGCTGGCTTGGAACACCAGTGGTCCCGGTTCAGATCCCACATATGAGGGCCAGTGACATTGCCCTCTACAGCTAAGGTGGTGAACAACAGCTCCACCTGGAACTGGGCTGCTGTGAGTCCCCAGGACGGCATGGCTACAGCCCCTGCTGCAGTGGGCTGCCATAGGCTACAGTGAATGGCCAGCAGCCAGTGTGAGCGGCAGGCAGCTGGTGTGAGCTGCCAAGAGCCTCCGTGAGCAGCCATCCAGAGGCCGGCAACAGATCTGCCTCACCCGGGAAGAGCCCAATGACAATACCAACATGGACCAGTGAAGCAACGTCCTCCACAACTAGATTGAAGTACGAAAGGACAGCAACTTGTCTGTTCCCCTTCCCCGGTTCCCAATGATGTTCCCCTCCCCCAAGTCCCAATTTAAAAAGTCTTAAAAAAATTGAAGGAGAGGTAAAGATATTCCCAGAATAGAATAAGCAAAAGGAATTCATTACCACCAAGCCAGCATTACAGGAAATGTTAAAATGGTTTCTTTAAGCAGAAGAAATGTGAAAATAAACTAACAAAGGAAGACCAGAATTACAAATAATAAAATGGCAATAACCATGCACCTATAAATAATAACATTAAATATAAATGAATTAAATGCTCCAATCAAAAGATATAGGGTGGCTGAGTGGATGAGGAAACAAGACCCATGCATATGCTGTTTACAAGAGACTCACTTCAGATCAAAAGACACATGTAGGCTCAGTGTACAGGGATATAAAAAGCTGGGGTAGCAATAATTATTCAGACAAAATAAACTTTAAAACAACGACTATAATAAAAAACAAAGAAGATCATTACATAATAATAAAGGGATCGACCCAACAAGACAACATAACCCTATTAAACATCTATGCACCCAACATATAATCTCCTAAATGTGTAAAACAGATATCAACAGACATAAGGACAGATCAACAGTAATGCTATTGTAGTAGGGAACTTCAACACCAAACTGACACTAATGGACAGATATTCCAGACAGAAAATCAACATGGAAACAGTGGCCTTAAGTGACACATTATACCAGTTCGACTCAACTGATATTTTTAGAGCATTTCACCCCAAAGCAGTGGAATATACATTCTTCTCAAGCGCACATGGAACATTTTCTAAGATAGACTACATACTAGTCTCAAAATAAGTCTCAATAAATTGAAGAAGATTGAAATCATATCAAGCATGTTCTCTGAACACAGTGCTATGAAACTAGAAATCAATTAGAAGAATAATTCTGGAAAACACACAAACACATGGAGGATTAATAACATGTTACTAAATAATAAGTGGGTCAACAATGAGATCAAGGAAGAAATCAAAATATACCTGGAGATAAATGCAAATGAAAACACAATGACCCGAAAACTATGAGATGCAGCAAAAGCAATCCTAAGAGGGAAATTCATAACATTGGAGGCCTACCTAAAGAAACAAGAAAAATCTCAAATCAACAGTTTATTTTTACACCTAAGGGAACTGAGAAAAGAACAGCAAAATAAGCCAAAAAGAGGTACAAGATCAGAAACAAATGAAATAGAGACGAAAACACAATACAAAATATCAATGAAACCAAGATCTGTTTTTTTGAAAAGATAAACAAAATTGACAAAATTTTAGCCATAATAATTAAGAAAAAGAGAGAGAGGATCCAAATTAATAAAATCAGAAATGAAAGAAGTGATAACAGACACCACAGAAATACAAAAACAATTTAAGAAAATACTATGAACAACTATACATCAACAAATGCGACAATCTGTAAGGAATGGATATATTATATTCTCTGTACTGTGTTTCATATCCCCATGACTATATTTTGTCTACAATTTGCACTTTCTGATCCTTTCACCTTCTCCCCATCCCCTCCCCCCTTCAATCTGCAACCAACATTTTTCTATGTCTCTGAGTCTATTTCTGTTTTGTTTCCTCATTTATTCTGTTTTTCAGATTCTACATATAAGTGAGATCATATTGTATTTGTCTTTCTCAGTCTGACTTATTTCACATAGCATAATATTCTCAAGGCCCATCCATGTTGTTGCAAATGGTAAGATTTCGGTTTGTTTTTGTTTTTTTTATGGCCGAGTAATACTCCATTTTAAAGTCTTTGTCTGGTTTTGGAATCAGGGTAATATTGACCTCATTAAATGACCATGGGAGCCTTCCTTCCTTCTAGATTTTGGAATAATTTGAGGAGAATATGTGTTAATTCTGTTTTGACTGTTTGGTAAAATTCACCTGTGAAGCCATCTGATCTACGGCTTTTATCTGTCAGGAGCTTCTTTTTTTTTTTTTTTTTTTGAGGGCAGTGTCACTGGCCCTCGTATGTGGGACCAAACCCTGGACGCTGGCTTCCCAAGCCAGCGCTTAACCACCACGCCACTTGGCCAGCCCTGTCAGGAGCTTCTTGATTACTGATTCAATTTCATTGGTAGTAATAAGTCTGTTCAGATTTTCTGTTTCTTCTTGATTTAGCTTTGGAAGATTGCATTCTTCTAGAAATTTAGAAGTATTAATCAACAATGTTGTAAAGATTAGTTAAGGTGTCAGATGGGCACTGGAATTATTAGGGGGATCACTTCATAGACTGTGTAGATGCATGACCAATGCACTGTACACCTGAGGCTGATGTAGAGTAATACAATATATGTAGTCATGGGATGTGGAGTATAGCATAAGGAAGATAGTCAATGGTATTATAACAGCTTTATAAGATGTCAGGGGATAGTAGCTTGGGGGCGAGGGTTATCACTTTTTGAGGGGTTAAATATCTATTATGTTTCTTTGTACACATGAAACTAATTTTTAAAATTGAAGGGCCGGCCGAATGGCGTGGCGGTTAAGCACTGGCTTGGGAAGCCAGAGGCCCCAGTTCAGTCCCACATATGATGGCCAGTGATACTGCCCTCAAAAAAAAATTGAAAGAAAAAATATATCTATTTAGAAATGGGTACATTTAAAAGTGGAACTAGTAGCATATGAGATGGAAAACAATTCATTCCAGCGGGGAAAAGGGATGTCTTACAATCTGGAAAAAACAATAAATACCTGGATGGAAGTATCCTACAGATACAGAAGTTTTAATTCTCAATGATCAGTAATATATAGCCAACTACATAGAAACAAATAAAAACATACTCACCATAAAGTTAATCTTACCCATTGTATCCAAATTCTTAAACTTCACACAGCCTCCTTACTTATGAATTATTTCTATTACCTTATACTTCTGTGAGAATTTATTAAAACATGCTATTCAACTTCTGGCATAATAAAGGTGATTTTTTTCTTTTTTTAAAACAAGAGGCTTTGACAACAACTAAAGAGGAAATGAAAAGAATCATGAACCTTCAATTATCAGTACAAACACTTTTGTTAGAGAATTACATTAGCTTATAAACAATCAACTAATACTAATATATAGTCTATGTTGCAAACTGTTCACACAAAGCAGCATGATGTGGTATCTTACACAGAAATTGATTTTAATAGACACTGTTGTAGGACTTAGGTTTATTTAAAGAAAAACAACTTAGAATATATTATTAAAATAATATAATTAATTTATGACCTCTTTTCCATTATACACAATAAAGAATTACACTTAAATAAAAGTGAAATCTGTTAAAATTGCTAAAGCATAGTCTATTAAAAGGAAACTTCCTCTCATCTGAAAAAATGCAGCCTACATGAAATGAAATACAGAGATTTCTATTTATTAGAAGAACGTAAATGTAAAGCAGAGGGGAAGAAAGGCAAAGTTACAGATTGAATGTATAAAGGAATCAACGTAACTAAGATGCTTTGGCATATTATTTTATACACCATTTTCATGTCTTCCTTTAAAAATGGACATAGAACAAGTGCTTTAGGAATGCTGAGTTTTAGATACACACCTTGGTGGTGCTTGTATAGATACAAGGATAGTGCTCTGCCTAGTGATGGCAAAATGGAGCTGGGCAAAATTTAAAGAGTTCCATGAAAATAGAGTAATGGAATGAAGTAAAGGAGATAAACTTTCTGGTCACCCAATTTTGTTTTTAATGATTATTAAACTGATATTGAACCTATTTGATGTTGTTTAAATAAAGATGTTACAAAGAATATTGCAATATAATGCAGAAAAAGAAAATGGCCAGCATCAGGGAGAAAATTTGCTTTAAGAAAGTCCAAAATCATACTCACCAGTTTCAGAACAAATTTAACCCAAAGACAGTAAACTTGACTATGTCCAGTATGTACAGATTATTTTGACAATAATCTTTCCCCCCCTGATTTATCAGATTCTTTTATTTTTTATTTTTCACTTACAGTTGACATTCAATATTATTTTATATTAGTTTCAGTTGCACAGCATAGTGGTTAGATATTTATACAACTTATGAAGTGAACCCCAGATTAGTCTAGTACCCACTTGGAAATAACTATGCCCTGATTGTTTTTAGAGTTATTAAATAGTCCTGTATAACTCATATTTTCTTCAGTGTTTCCTCTGCTGTCATAGACTAATGAGAATAATTTGCCTATAACTTACTGTAACATTATCCTCACAAATGCAAAAATCTTGCCTTCAGAATGTGCTAACTTCTGTCAACATTTTCACTTGGGCTTCATTTAAAAAACATTTTGGTCATTTTGATTATTTATTCTAAGTTGCCACAATTTTATCACATGTTTTAACTGGGAAGATTAACAAAATGGATTCACAAGTCCAAAAAAGTCTTAGTGAATAGTAAATAGAATAAAATTTTTATCTTGGTTACTAGGCAAGATGTCTTTATATTTCATATATTTCTATTTTATGTGAAATTGTATTCAGCATTTAATTTTCAAAATAATATATATATAACTAATATGTAAAATTAAATTCATTATTATATTTAGCTCATTTTACAAACTAATTTTATTGATTATTATAACTGCATTACTATTATACACTCAATGCCTAGCAAAGTGACAGTATATAATAGACTGGTAAATATTATTGAATTAATAACTAAATTATCCAATAACTGGTAGTTCCATTAGATATTAACAAATCACCAGGTTTGGACTTTATAATCATTGGTCTTGGTCTGTTTCACCTTCATTGACACATTCCACACTGCTAGCCTTCAGAGAAGTAATATAAAATTCTGATTTGGAGTGACTGTATTTCACACCAGAAGGAGCTGTAGAATCATCTGCTGGAACATGGAGAAAAGTGAATAGTCGAGATAATAGAATTACTTACACTAAGAATGTAACTGAAAAAATAAATAAAAGAGAAAAAGTTTTGAGTTATACTTATTTATTCGAAAACCTAGTGTCCTCTTATTTTCTCCACATACACATGAATTGGATTGGGGAAACAAAAAATTAAAGAAATAGATTTAATTGAAAACTCAAATTTTGAATTCAAAGATATTCCCATATCAACACTATATATAAACAAAAGAATATTTTTTCCCTTTTATTCAGAGGTACACCTCTCAAACTTACACCTAATCTTTCCTTTCCTCTAGAATTGGGCGGGTAGAGGTAATGAGGATATATTTAGATAAAATTTGAGTTCCAAAGAAAACAATCACATCTGACATGAAATGAAATACCAAATAGTTTTAAAATAAGCTATTTCAATAGGCAGGCAATAACAGTCAGAAAAAAAATTAGTTATCTGGTCTTTTTAATTTCAGCAGTATTTATAAAAACTGGAATACATTATTCTTCAGAAATTGCTAATTGCTTTGTTGATATTTCCTGGCAACCAATGAAGACTGCATGTTAGAAAATCATCATGAAAATCATCACTATACTATGGACATTTATTGAGTCTTTCTTTGACAATATAGCATGTTGTGGATAATAAGCTATTGTAGAGAGCTTATTGACTGACTGAAAGAAACTATAACCCTTCCATTTTTAAGAATATAAAAAGAAATTAAGAGGGCCAGCTGAGTTGCGCAGTGGTTAAGCACTGACTTGGAAAACCAGCGGCCCCGGTTCAGGTACCACATATGAGGGCCAGTGACATTGCCCTCAAAAAAAAAAAAAAAGCAATGAAGAATACTACCTTGATCTGCTACCCATTACATGTCCATTTCTTTCTCCAGGGACTATAAATTATTTACAGCTCAGAAGTTCAAGTGGAAATCTTGTCATTCTCTACATAAAACTTCCAAAAATTGTATTTTAAATGTTGGAAATGGAAGTGCTCTTGTAAAGCATTCAAACATTTTATTCAATATTTTTGGCACTAATGGAGATCCTTTCCAATCTTCAAATAATCACCAAGAGAGAATCCCTTTTCAATAAGGTGCCAAGAGGCATAAATAAATAAATCAGCTGCCAAGGAAGTGAAATTTTCTGAGTCTCCACATATAGGATAAGAAGGACAATGTTATGGGTCACCATTTGTTTTTTGTTCCCTCATGTTTATTGAATGTGTGAATACACAATAAAAAGAATAATATCATAAACGATTCATATTCCATTTTACCAATAAGTCTGAGATTTCCAATGTGAGAGGAACAGGTCTACAGCTATTTAAGTGACCAGATAGCAAGAAATAATTCTTTAAATATAAAAGCAATTCAAATAAAAAAACATCCTACTGACTGAGTTAAAATATCCATTGGTCTATATGTTTTGCCATGTTTTCACTCTTTGGAAACAAAAGATCTAAGTATACACATGATCAGGAGGGGGAAAATTTCCTCTAGAATTGTACAAAAATCATCAAAATATCAGCAAACACAAATCCATTGTGTTCCAGACTTCTATCAAACAAACAAAAAATGGTAACCGATTTGCATCTTTGAATATGTGACTCATGTCACAGAAGAATTTCAAATTTATTCCCAAATTCTGCATAATAATGTCAGGGTTCCATAATATCTAAGCTTCTATTTTTAGATGAGTCATATTTTGTCAACTATGTTGACCACTCTGTATAGTAGACACTTCCAAAGCAGATTATTGATTAAATGTATGACTTCTAAATCAGGCAAAATAATATTTCTTGTCAGCACATTTGCTGTTGGTATACAAATACTATAAGTAAAATAATTTGTTTTCTTTTATCCATGTTCATAAAACTTATAAATGCCATCCTCTCCTTTATACATGAAGGCATTTTAATGAGGCATCCTCAATAGCATTGGTTTTACAATGATTTATTCATAATTCTTACCCAATTTCCTTTGTGACAAATAGCTTACAACAAAATTCATAGTTATAAAATTGAAAAATTACCAGTTAAATATGGACACATTGTACGTTTTATTTTGGAATTACTACAGGGTGAGATGGCTACCACATTTCAGGATGTAATTTCCAACAAGGAAAGAGAGTGAAACTAACAGGCCCACAGAGGACAAAGCCTTTTATCTTGGATTTAGATAACTCTTTGAGCTAAGGCAATCACTACACTTAAATCAGTTATACATATGCATATTTCTCAGCCATAATCAAAGTGGCTCACATGAATAGGAAAATAAATAGATTAAATTAAGCATATAAGAAACCAATGGCAGGATCACTGTTCATTTATCATCACTAAGGCTATAGAAAGTTAAAGAATTTAATTGTTTTAGTTAAATCATTTTTGGAGAGGCACTTTGCAGCTGACCAATTTTGTTACATAAACATGATTAAGCTCTACTATGTATTGGTACATTTTCTGAAACAAAGAAAAAAAAAACAAACAGGCCACCATTTCCAAATTACCTACAATATTGATATGTGCATATATGAATTTACACAAGTTGCCAAAGAGGATATTGAGAATTGACTACTAATTTTTTCATAAAGTACTTTGAAATTATAAAGAAAAACTACATAAGTGAGACTTTCATCAATTAATTTGATAGAGTACTTTTTAGGATTACAATGTTAATAAAATGTTCAATGTTCAATTAAAGGAACTGCTGGGAACTGGAAGCGTGTACCTGAAAATACCTCACATTGTATGTGAAAGAAATATCTGTTCAATGTTGCCATGGTGAAAACATTGTGAGGAAACAACACCCATAGTTATAATACTGCAAAATTACTAGTTAATGACTGGCATCATTTAGCCGTTATCTCAGATCCATCATGTGATGAGAAATAGATATCTTTCTAGAAAAGAAAGAGACAATTAATTTTATACTCATGAAAAGCTAACAATTATTAAAGTAGTTTATAATTTTCTCTTGCCTTTCAGTGGACTTTTTTAAAAATTAAAGTTTATTGGGGTGACAATTGTTAGTAAAGTTACATAAGTTTCATGTATACAGTTCTGTAATACATCGTCTGTATATTTTTTAAATGCATATTTCATTGGAATTTTTCATTCTTTATGAATTGCTAAGAAAATACAAAACAACTATATTATTTCTCAAAATAAACAATTGTATCGATAAGGAAAATTATCGATCACTGTGCACAGACTGAATCCTATTCTGAGACTCGATACGCAAGACACACTACCACAAGCCATTTGAAAGTAGATAAAAGGTTTATTATTAACAGGGAAAGAACTAAGGGAAATGGAAAGTAAATAGTCACAGCATACCACAAGGACCCCATAATCTTCAGCACCGTGGGCAACCGCAGAATCAGCACCAGTAAACCAGCAACTCGGGCAACTGCAGAATCAACACTGGTGAAGCCATACAAGCAACCACGGAATCAACACTGGTGAATTACAGAATCAACACCGGTGAATCAACACAGCAACCATGGAAGCAACACCAGTGAATTACAGAATCAACACCGGTGAAGCAATACAAGCAACCGTGGAATGAACACCAGTGAATTACAGAATAAACACCGGTGAATCAACACAGCAACCACGGAAGCAACACCGGTGAATCAACACGGGCAAAATGCAAGTAAAGCAAGGCAGTGGCGGCTTCTGCTTAGGGGTTTTTTGGTTCCCCCCTTTTTAGGAACCTGAACAAAAAGGCTTAGTGCCAACAAGCATACGCATAACGGTCATGTGCGGACCCGGATCTGGCCAGGAGCCGGGGACTCGCATGTTTATATCTTCTTCTAGGAATGTTGCCCAGAAGTTGTTTTTAACATTACTCTGTTCCATTCCTGTCGGGGAGGTGCACTCTCCCAGACAGGACTTGGGGACATATCCAAGCTCCATGTTTATCTATGATGTACTTTTTATGACCCTAAGCAGGCTGTCATTCTATATCATCAATACAACGATATATTACAAAGATATCTGAGAACAATTTTGCCAAAATTTATTTTTCATTCCTTAAAAGCATATATAAAATACATAGAAGTGAATTAACAAATAGGATCTGTGACACACTCAGAATCTGGAATGTAAAGGAAGCCAACTAACTGAAGAATAATTTGGCTAAGCTGAACATATTTATTCCGAATGGCAAGCAAAACAAGAGATGATAATGCACACATGACTAAACATTGGCTGGGAGTGTTTACTCAGTTTCATCCTTCAGAATCTTTTTCTTAGCATGTGTTTGTTTTTAGGAGCAACGTGGTGGTTAGTATCATCTATAGTCCTAACAGGCAAGATCCTTAAAATATTATACAAAATGAACCACCTTAAAACACAAATTTGATTCCTTTATTTTATAGATATAAACACAGAAGCTTTAGTTTTCCTAAAAATTTTCAACTAGGAATCTGATGTCTTGAACGACCCCATCTGCAAAGTATTAAGAAAGAGGGGCTCATTAAAACCATTTTAATATCAATGAAAAATGGCATTTTCCAGAATATTTCCATAAACAAATGTCAACAGATTATTGCACATGGCATTCTAATTAACAAATTATTTTATCTGTCAAATATCAGATACATCATCTTTTTTTTTTCAGTGAAGATTATATAAAACTGATCAGACTACCATTTGTATATATTTTCCCATTACTATTCGTTCTCAAGGGAAAATAATTAGGTAATTGAAAAAAAATAAAATGAGAAGAAATTTCCCTATTTTAAAGTTGAAAACCCCATTAGTCAAAATTTGCCCTTATTTTACTAGATTTAACTCTTCCAGAAGTCCAAAATTGTTACCTGGAAAAAATTTAAGACCTCTTGTTTTGTCTTTCAAAGAAAACGTCAGAATGCACATTGAATTTCATTTTTTTTTTACATTTAACTTTATTGGGGTGACAATTGTTACCAAATTTACATAGATTTCAGGTGTACAATTCTGTAATACATCATTTATATATCACATTGTGTGTTCACCAACCAGAGTCAGTTCTCCTTCCATCATCATATATTTGATCCCCTTTACCTTCATTTTTAAATAATATGTTTTACTAATGCAACCAACCATACTTATATTCTCTTCATTGGAAAAATAATCATGTTATTTTTTGTGGTGATATCACATGAGATGTACTATATCCACGTATGCAGCACAATAGAATTACTTATTTCATTATTTCAGAATTTGGAAGGTACATCTTTAATCAGCCTACCTGTATGATAAAGTACTTAGATTACTAAGTACTAGACAACTAATACATACTAAATCAATTAAATATTATTTTCTTAAAATAATTTATGCTAGATCAAGTTAATTTTATATTACTGTAAGCAGTCTGGGCCCCAAATCTTTGATGGATTTTTGCTTGGATAATGCTTCCCAAAATAAAGAAATTGGACTACTGGAAAAAATATTGACACGTTAGAAAAATTCTCCAATCTTCTCAAAGTTTAGTGAGTTGAGTGAATATCAGCAACCTCTATTATGCCTTTCTCTCCTTTCTGTGTACTAACTCATTGTTAATTTTTTTTCTTTTTTTTTTTAGCTAAGCCATCCTGCCACCTGTTGGCAGCTCAGCGGCAGCTCAGCTCAGGTTGGACATCGAACTGCTATTGCTCAGAGTTCAGGTCGCACTCTTGAGCGAGCTCTTAACCAACTGAGCCAATCGTCCAGCCATACTCATAAATTTTTAAGTTGTTGTAAAATAAACACAACATAAAATTTATCATCTTAATCATTTTAATTGTACAGTTCAGTATCGTTAAGTATATTTACATAACAGAGCAATTAACCTCCAAAACTTTTTAATCTTGCAAAACTGAAATTCTATGCACATTAAATAAAAACCCTCAGTTTCCCCTCCTCTCAGCCCCTTACAACCACCATTCTATTCTCTGTTCCTATGAATTTGACTACTCTCTCTATTTTTTCTTTTTAAATTTTTTATTGTGGAATTGGGAGAGGGGAACAGATAAGTTGCTGTCCTTTTGTTCTTCAGTCTAGTTGTGGAGGGCATCTCTTCACTGGACCATGTAGATATTATCATTGCACTTTTCCCGGCTGAGGCAGTCAGTCGTGGGCAATTGGACTGCTGCTCACGGCGCCTCATGGCAGCTCATGAAAGCACATGCTTGCTGCTGGCCAGCCCCACTGCAGCCTATGCCATCACTGGCAATTCACGGCAGCCCAGCTACAAGTCAAGCTGTTGTTCACCATCTTAGCTGTAGAGGGTGCAGAATTACTGGCCCTAATGTGGGATCTGAACCAGGGCCCTGCTGCTCAGAGATGGCGTCACAGGCTAACTCTTAACCAACGCTCCACTTGGCTGGCCCTACTCTATATATCTTTTAAAAGTAGGAACATACAGTCTTTTGTGATTGGTTTACTTCACTTAGCATAATATCCACAAGATTCAGTCATGTTGTAATGTGCCATAATTCCCATACTTTTTAAGTCTGAATGATATTCCATTGTATTTGTATACCACATTTTGTTTATTCATTCATCCATTGATGGACACTTAAGTTGCTTCTACCTTTTGACTATTGTGAATAATACTGCTATGAATGTGGGTATGTAAATATCTCTTATTTTTCAATTCTTTTTTATATAGACCCAGGATTGGAATTACTGAATCATATGAGAAATCTTTTTGATTTTTTTCAGGAACCACCATACTTTTTTCCATAGTTGATGCACCATTTTACATTCCCAGCAACAGTGCACATGGATTACAATCTATCTGTATTTTCTTTCTTTTCTTATAGTAGCCATCCTAATTGGTGTGAGGTAGTATATCAGTAATGTGGTTTTCATTTGCATTTCCTTAATGGTTAGTGTTATTGAGCATCTTTTCATATGATGTTTAGCCATTTGTATATATTTTTTGGAGAAATGCCTATTGAAGTTTTTTACCCAGTTTTAATTGGGTTTTTGTTTGTTTGTCTGTTTTTGCTTTTGTTAAGTTATAGGAATTCTTTATATATTGTGGATATTAACCCCCTACCAGATATATGATTTGCAAACATTTTTGGCATTTCATAGATTGTCTTTTCACTCCATTTATTGTGTCTTTTGATGCATAAAACTTTTAATTTTGATTCAGTCCAATTTATTTACTTTTACATTTTCTGCCTCTGCTTTTGGTGTTATACCTAAGAAATCATTGACATATCCAATGTCATGAAGCTTTTCTCCTATATTTTCTTCTAAGATTTTTAGTTTAAGCTCTTACATTTAGGTCTTTAATTAATTTTGAGTTAGTTTTGTATATGGTGTAATATGAGGGTTCAACTTCATTCTTCTGCATGTGGATATCAGGTTTTCATATCACCATATGCTGAAGAAACTATACACTACCCCATTGAATGGTCTTATACCCTTATCAAAAATCATTTGACCATATACGTGAGGGTTTGTTTCTGTGCTCTCCATTGTATTAATAATTACTTTTCATATAACTCCATAGTTTGATAGCTAAAGAGCATCATGCTCTATATCTTGTCTTCCCACATTCCTAAACCGAATTCTATCACTTATGTTATAGACTGAATGTATATGTTCTCCCAAAATCATATGCTAGGCCCTAATCCCAGTGGGATGGAAATTGGAGATGGGCCTTTGGGATATAATTAGGCTATAAGGGTGTAGCCTTCATGAAAGGATTTGTGCCCTCTAAAAAAGGGACATGGGAGAGAGAACTTCCACTCTCTCTGGTTTTTGCCATGTGAGGATATGGCAAGAAAATGGCCATCTGTAAATCAGGTACAGGGCCTTAACCAAAAACTTGACCATGCTGATATCTTGATGTGGGATTTCCAGTTTTCAAAACTGTGAGGAATAAATTTTTATTATTTAAGCCACCCAGTCTATTTGTTTTGTTGTTTTTGGTATAAGAATTCTTTATATAGTATTCTGTCTATAGTGTTCTGTCATAGCAGCCCAAACCAAGTAAGACAACTTGCCATAGGTCACCTGTTTCCCTAAGATGATTCTAAATGGTGCTGTGACTGTAGTTTAATTCTAATGTTTCTCAAAATTTAGAGGCATTATAGAAATCATTCCTCATATTACAATTCATACGAAATTTTACATTTTTTTTCCCTGTGAGACAGGTCAAACATGTGGTGAATTCACAGATTAAGGAAGTAGATCTGAGTTCATTAAAGTTAATTACCCAAGACCATATAGTATTGTAAAAAACTAAGACTGGAGATTAGATATAGATATATTGGGTTGTCAGAAAAGTCATGACACATTTTTGCAATGAAAAAGATAGAAACAGAGGGAGGGGCAAGATGGTGGACAGGGAGGGGCAAGATGGCGGCTGTGAGGAGGGCTCCATGAAATCTCCCCTGGAAATATCCACAATTTGAACTTCTTTTTTTTTTTTTTTTTTTTTTTTATTTATTTATTTTTTTATTTTATTTTTTTTTAATTAGTTTCAGGTGTACAACACAGTGCAATAGTTATACATTTTACCCCTCAAAGTGACAAACCCCCCACCCCCAATACACCCCCCCACACCCCCCCATATCATATATATTACTCTTCCTCTGACTCTCTTCCACAGTATAATCCACATCCCGTGACTATCTATATATATTCAATTACAGTAGGTATACCACCTCCACTTTAGTAAAACAGTGCAGTGATCAAACCTCTACTCCATCCATGAAATGGTCTCCCTAACAAGACCTATGATCATCTGACATTCCACAGAATATTTACAACATTATTAATTATATTCCCCAAACTGTTTTTCCTATCCCAGTAGCAATATTGTAGTTGCCTATTTTTGCTGTCTAATCCCTTCCCCTTCTCCCTCATCCCCATTCCTCTCCAAATTAGCAACCCTGATTTTTCCTCTATATCTATGAGACAGTTTCTGTTTACTTTGCTCATTCATACAGTTTTTCATATTCCACATATGAGTGAGATCATATGGTATTTGTCCTTCTCTGACTGACTTATTTCACTCAACATTATAGTCTCTAGGTCTATCCATATCATTGCAAATGGCACGATTTCATTCTTCTTTATAGCGGAGTAATACTCCATTGTATAAATATACCACAGTTTCTTAATCCAGTCATCTACTGACGGGCATTTTGGTTGTTTCCAAGTCTTAGCTATTGTAAATTGTGCTGCTATGAACATCGGGGTGCATAACTTTTTTGAATAAGTGTCTTGGTTTTTTCAGGATAAATACCTAGGAGTGGAATTGCTGGGTCAAAAGGTAGCTCTATTTCCAGTTCTTTGAGATACCTCCATACTGACTTCCATAGTGGCTGCACCAATCTGCAGTCCCACCAACAGTGCAGCAGGGTCCCCTTTTCCCCACAACCCCGCCAGCACTTGTTGTTTGTTGATTTGTTGATGATAGCCATTCTGACTGGAGTGAGGTGGTATCTCATGGTGGTTTTTATTTGCATTTCCCTAATAACCAGTGAGGTTGAACTTTTTTCATATGCCTGTTGGCCATCTGTATGTCCTCTTTAGAGAAATGTCTCTTCATATCTTCTGCCCATTTTTTAATTGGGTTGTTTGTATTTTTGGTGTTGAGTTTCATGAGTGTTTTATAAATTTTGGATATTAACCCCTTATCAGATATATTGTTGGCAAATATATTCTCCCATTCAGTAGGCTTCCTTTTTGTTTTATTAATGGTTTCCTTTGCTGTGAAAAAACTTTTAAGTCTGATATAATCCCATATGTTCATTTTTCTTTTACTTCTCTTGCCCGTAGGGATGTATCAGTAAAAATATTGCTCCGGTAATGTCTGCAAATGTACTCCCTATATTTTCATTTAGGATTTTTATGGTTTCAGGTCTTACATTTAAGTCTTTAATCCATTTTGAATTTGTTCTTGTATAAGGCGTAAGGAGATGATCCAGTTTCATTTTTTGCATGTGTCAGTCCAATTTTCCCAGCACCATTTATTGAATAGACTATCTTTACTCCAGTGTAAATTCTTGCTTCCCTTGTCATAGATTAACTGTCCGTAAATGCTTGGATTTATTTCTGGGCTCTCTGTTCTGTTCCACTGATCGATGTGCCTGTTTTTATGCCAATACCAAACTGTCTTGATTACTGTGGCCTTGTAGTAGGTTTTGATGTCTGGTAGCGTGATCCCCCGACTTTGTTTTTATTCCTCAGAATTGCCGAGGCTATTCTGGGTCTTTTATGATTCCATATAAACTTTAGGATTATATTTTCTATTTCTGTGAAAAATGCCCTTGGTAGTTTGATAGGAATTGCATTGAATCTATATATTGCTTTAGGCAGTATGGACATTTTAACTATATTAATTCTTCCTATCCATGAGCATGGTAGGTGTTTCCATTTATTTGTATCTTCTATGATTTCTTTCTTCAGTGTCTTATAATTTTCTGAGTACAGATCTTTCACTTCTTTGGTTAAATTTATTCCTAGGTATTTTATAGTTCTTGACGCAATTGTAAATGGGACAGTTTTCTTAATTTCTCTTTCCATTAGTTTATTATTGGTATATGCAAATGCCACCGATTTCTGAACATTGATTTTATATCCTGCTACTTTACTGAATTCGTCTATCAGTTCCAATAGTTTTTTGATGGAGTCTTTGGGGTTCTCTATATACAGTATCATGTCATCTGCATATAATGACAATTTTACTTCTTCATTGCCAATTTGGATGCCTTTTATTTCTTTTTGTTGTCTGATTGCTGTGGCTAGAACTTCCAGCACTATGTTGAATAAAAGAGGAGAAAGTGGACAGCCTTGTCTTGTTCCTGATCTTAAGGGGAATGGTTTTAGCTTTTCCCCATTGAGTATGATGTTAGCTGTAGGTTTATCATATATGGCTTTTATTATGTTGAGATATGATCCCTGTATTCCCACTTTGCTAAGGGTTTTTAACATAAATGGCTGTTGGATTTTGTCAAATGCTTTTTCTGCATCTATTGAAATGACCATGTGATCTTTATCCTTCATTTTGTTGATGTGGTGTATCACATTAATTGATTTACGGATGTTGAACCAGCCTTGCGCACTAGGGATGAATCCCACTTGATCATGATGTATGATCTTCTTAATATATTGCTGAATTCTGTTTGCTAATATTTTATTGAGAATTTTTGCATCTATATTCATCAGGGAGATTGGCCTGTAGTTTTCCTTTTTTGTGATGTCTTTATCTGGTTTTGGAATCAGGGTGATAGAGGCTTCATAAAAAGAGTTTGGGAGCCTTCCCTCCTTCTGGATTTTTTGGAATAGTTTGAGAAGATTAGGTGATAGTTCTTTTTTGAATGTTTGATAAAATTCACTTGTGAAGCCGTCTGGTCCAGGGCTTTTGTTTTTTGGGAGCTTGTCAATTACTGATTCAATTTCCTTGGTAGTAATCAGGGTATTTAGATTTTCTGTTTCTTCTTGCGTTAGCTTTGGAAGGTTGTATGCTTCTAGAAAATTATCCATTTCATCCAGATTGTCAAATTTGTTGGCATATAGTTGCTCATAGTAATTTCTTAGAATTTTTTGTATTTCTGTGATGTCTGTAGTCATTTTCCTCTTTCATTCCTGATTTTGCTAATTTGAGTCCTCTCTCTTTTTTTTTTTGATGAGCCTGGCTAGAGGTTTGTCAATTTTGTTTATCTTCTCAAGAAACCAGCTCTTGGTTTCATTGATCTTTTGAATTGTTTTTCTGTTCTCTATATTGTTTATTTCTGCTCTGGTCTTTATTATCTCCTTTCTTGTACTCCCCTTGGGCCTCTTTTGCTGTTCTTTTTCCAGTTCCCTTAGGTGTAAGGATAACCTGTTGATTTGAGATTTTTCTTCCTTCTTTAGGTAGGCCTGCACTGCTATAAACTTCCCTCTTAGGACTGCTTTCGCAGCATCCCAGAGATTTTGGGTCGTGGTGTTTTCATTTTCGTTTGTCTCGAGGTATCTTTTGATTTCCTCCTTGATCTCATTTGTGACCCACTCACTATTTAATAGCATATTGTTTAGCCTCCATTTATTTGTCAGCTTCCCGGATTTCTTCTTATAATTGATTTCTAGTTTCATAGCATTGTGGTCAGAGAATACAGTTGAAATGATTTCAATCTTCTTAAATTTATTGAGACTTGTTTTGTGACCTAACATGTGGTCTATCTTAGAAAATGTTCCATGTGCACTTGAAAAGAACGTATATTCTGTAGATTTGGGATGAAATGCTCTGAAAATGTCTGTTAAATCCAGCTGGTCTAATGTGTCATTTAAGGTCGCTGTTTCCACATTGATTTTCTGTCTGGAGGATCTGTCCATTAGTGACAGCGGGGTGTTGAAGTCCCCTACTATGATAGTGTTACTGTTGATCTCTGTCTTTATGTCTGACAATATCTGTTTTATATATTTAGGGGCTCCTATGTTAGGTGCATAGATGTTTACTAGAGTTATGTCCTCTTGTTGGATCGATCCCTTCATTACTATGAAGTGTCCTTCTTTGTCCTTTGTTATATTCTTCAATTTAAAGTCCATTTTATCTGATATAAGTATCGCTACTCCAGCTTTTTTCTCAGTACCATTTGCATGAAATATTTTACTCCATCCCTTTACTTTCAGCCTGTATGAGTCTTTGGATCTGAGGTGAGTCTCTTGTATACAGCATATGCTGGGGTCTTGCTTTCTTATCCATTCAGCCACCCTATGTCTTTTTATTGGAGCATTTAATCCATTTGCATTTAATGTGATTATTGATATGTGTGTATTTATTGCCATTTTCTTATTTGTGTTCCTAGTCTTTCATAGGTTGTTTTTCTCTTCTACTTAAAGAAGCCCTTTTAGCATTTCCTGCAAAGCTGGCTTGGTGGTAATGAATTCCCTTAACTTATTTTTTTCTGCAAAGCTCCTTATCTCGCCTTCGATTTTAAATGATAACCTTGCTGGATACAGCAATCTTGGTTGTAGGCCTTTATTTTTCATCACTTTGAAAACCTCCTGCCACTCTCTTCTGGCCTGCAAAGTTTCTGTAGAAAAGTCAGCTGATAATCTTATGGGGGTACCCTTGTAAGTAACTTGCTGCCTTTCCCTTGCTGCTTTAAGGATTCTGTCTTTGTCCTTAACCCTTGCCATTTTCACTATAATGTGTCTTGGAGTGGGCCTGTTTAGAATCATCCTGTTTGGAACTCTCTGCACTTCCTGGGCTTGTATTTCAATGTCCTTTGCCAGGTTAGGGAAGTTTTCAGACATTATTACTTCAAATATATTCTCAATCCCTTGCTCCCTCTCTTCTCCTTCTGGTACTCCAATGACCCTTAAGTTATTGCGTCTGATGTTGTCCCCCAGCTCTCTTAAACTATTTTCCATGTTTTTTATTCTTTTTTCTTTTTGTTGTACCGCATGGGTGATCTCTGCTATTTTGTCTTCTAAGTCACTGATTCGATTTTCTGCTTCATCCAGTCTGCTAGTGATTCCATCAAGTTTGTTATTTAACAATTTGAACTTCTAATACGCTTCAAAGAGACATCTACTCATCACACAGAGCAACTAAGAGTTCCACACAAGGATTGCTGGAAGGTGGGCAGGCCGGGCGAGTAGGGGAAGAAGGCGGCGAGATGCGTGAGGTGCAGCCCACACCCACGGCTGCTGAGTCACGGTGAGTGTTGCCCCGGCTCGCTCCCTGCGGCCCGCGGCCCACCTAGAGTTCAGCAGGAGCGCACTGGTTTGCAGTCTCAGGCAGAAGCACAGCCGGGCAAGTGCGGGAGGAGAGAGAGGAGAGGACTGTGCAGAGGTACAAGCTGCACACGCGGCTCGCTGGGTCCCCAGGGAGCAGGGTACAGAGCCCTGCAGTGACAGGGTGAGATCAACCCCTGCACCCTCCCGATTCAGGGATCAGTCTCTGTGCCCACCGGGTCCCACAGAGTGCAGAAGCCTGAAACCCGGGAGCAGGGGAAAACAGAGGACTTGCCCACGGAGAAGGAGCGCGCCGTGCGGAGACACAGGTCCCCGAGAGACGGAGCGGGGATTGGAGCCACGCGGCAGGGTGCGCACAGTCCCCTAAATCCCGGCAGACCCTTTGGGAGAGCAGCAGGAGATCCGCGTGGGCGCGCGCCGGCTCCGAGGCAGAAGCCTGAAACCCGGGAGCAGGGGAAAAAGAAGACTCACTCGGACACGCAGCGCGCCGGGTGGAGACGCAGGTCCCCGAGAGACGGAGCGGGGATCTTAGCCACACGGTAGGGTGCGTGCAATTCCCTAAATCCTGGCAGACCCTTTGGGAGAGCAGCAGGAACTCCGCTGGAGCATAAGAGGCAAAGGCCTTAGCTTAAAACAGTGTTGGAACTGTGGCTTTGTTTATTTTTATGTTTTTTATTTTTATATTTTTTCCTTTTTCTACTCTTGAACAGAAAGCAAAAAAAACCAATAACCCACCCACTCCCACAAACTTTGGCCCCCGCCAAGACAGTCTTAAACTGACTCCTGAATGGAGCAATAGGGGCAGACTATGAAAGTATTCCTACCTGCAGGGGGTTGAGAATTTCCACCCCAGTAAAGGCTGCAGAGTGAGACTACCTACCCCGCCCCCACCTTTATGCAAGGCTTGGGAGGCAGGGCAGGTTCACCTGCTGAGGCACTAATTAACAGGTTCTTAGCAGCTGGCTTTTGGTATTGAGGAATTCTTTAATTCTCCACAGCTGTCAACCGAAAGGGTACCCAGAGACACTCATTGAGCCTTTGGGGGTGCAGCCTGCCTTGGGACAGGCAAAAGCAAAAAGCAGTGACTTTGTAAAAACCACCAATCACACATCACAACCACACTCAAGTACAGCAAACCTGCAGTGCCAGGATCATGCTAGGCATCAGGTGGCCTACTGTTCCCACAAGATGCACAGGAATTTTTGTACAGCAGACAAACTGAAGAGAGCTTGGTGGACTTTAGCCAAGACCGGCACGGGTATTTTTGGTTTGTTTGGTTTTATTCTGTTTTGTTTTCCCTTTATTGGCTGCTTATCTTGGTTGTTTTTGGTGTTTATTTCTATTTCATTCTTATCATTTTGTAGTTTTTAATATAGGCATATATATAGGTGTATATAGGTGAATATATGTCCATATATATGGGTGTGCAGACAAATATATATATTTTTTTCTTTTTCTTTTTCTTTCTTTTCTTTTTCTTTTTTCCCCACCCTCACTTGCTCTATTATTTTATTCATTCTTCTCACTGCTATACTTTTCCTCTTTTTCTTTTTTCTGCAAATTTTATTTTTTAAATTTTTATTCTTACTTTTTTAATTATTATTTTAGTTCATTTTTATTTTTTATTTTTTAGGTATAGCTAATTGGTTTCTCATGTTTATTCTATTTTTTATTTTAGGATATTGTATTTTATTTTGGTTCCTCTTCTGTTATTATTGTGTGTGTGGTTTTTGTTTTGTTTCTGTTTGTTTTCTTCATTAGTATGATTGATATTTCTGTACAAGTTGACTGTAGTTTGATGGTTGGTTTTTTTTACTTGTGCGAACATTTGCTTTCCTCTGGTGGTGTCTGCGGAGGTTGTACTTGTTGATCTGTTATGCTCTAAAATCACTCTGCAGTAGTGGGTCCAAACAGACACAAGAAGCATCATACCTGGAGGCCAACTTTAGATAAAACCAGAGCATTTCTGGGTTTGACATACAAGAGTCACACCCAAAAGGAAGTTGCTACAGGTACTAGGGCCCATAGGGTCCAAGTTTCATCAGAAGGGTCAATCCTCTCACAGCAGCTCATAAACTGCAGATGCTGCTGATCCTCACGGCTAAACAATCTGGGAGTCAATCCCACCTACTGACAAACCAAAAGTAATCAAAACTAAAACTTCAACAACTGAGGACGCACGACACAAGGAACTCCTCAGATATAAGCACAGGAGAATAGAGAGACTGAGTAATTCAAATATAAAGGACACACACCATATAAGTTTACCCAGAAAAGAGTGAGAAACCTGGGGGATGTATCTGTTCTATGGAAGCAAACACAAAGAGTAAGCCAGAATGGGGTGACAAAGAAACACAACACAAATAAAAGAATAGAAGAAACTTCCTGAATCAGTGGAAATAGAGGAAACAGAGGTAACCAACCTATCAGAGACAGAGTTCAGAACACTGATTTTTAGAATGTTCAAGGAAATTAATGAAAATATAAAGAAGGATAGAGAAATCATGAAAAGCAACCAGCTAGAACTTAAGAACACAATTACTGAATTAAATAACAAACTTGATGGAATCACTAGCAGATTGGATGAAGCAGAAAATCGAATCAGTGACTTAGAAGACAAAATAGCAGAGATCACCCATGCAGAACAACAAAAAGAAAAGAGAATGAAAAACATGGAAAATAGTTTAAGAGAGCTGGGGGACAACATCAAACACAATAACCAACGGGTCATTGGAGTACCAGAAGGAGAAGAGAGGGATTGAGAATATATTTGAAGTAATAATGTCTGAAAACTTCCCTAACCTGGCAAAGGACATTGAAATACAAGCTCAGGAAGTGCAGAGAGTTCCAACCAGGATGATTCCAAACAGGCCCACTGCAAGACACATTATAGTGAAAATGGCAAGGGTTAAGGACAAAGACAGAATCCTTAAAGCAGCAAGGGAAAGGCAGCAAGTTACTTACAAGGGTACCCCCATAAGATTATCAGCTGACTTTTCTACAGAAACTTTGCAGGCCAGAAGGGAGTGGCAGGAGGTTTCCAAAGTGATGAAAAATAAAGGCCTACAACCAAGATTGCTGTATCCAGCAAGGTTATCATTCAAAATCGAAGGCGAGATAAGGAGCTTTGCAGAAAAGAAAAAGTTAAGGGAATTCATTACCACCAAGCAAGCTTTGCAGGAAATGCTAAAAGGGCTTCTTTAAGTAGAAGAGAAAAACAACCTAACAAAGACTACGAACACAAATAACAAAATGGCAATAAATACACACATATCAATAATCATATTAAATGTAAATGGATTAAATGCTCCAATAAAAAGACATAGGGTGGCTGAATGGATAAGAAAGCAAGACCCCAGCATATGCTGTATACAAGAGACTCACCTCAGATCCAAAGACTCATACAGGCTGAAAGTAAAGGGATGGAGTAAAATATTTCATGCAAATGGTACTGAGAAAAAAGCTGGAGTAGCGATACTTATATCAGATAAAATGGACTTTAAATTGAAGAATATAACAAAGGACAAAGAAGGACACTTCATAGTAATGAAGGGATCGATCCAACAAGAGGACATAACTCTAGTAAACATCTATGCACCTAACATAGGAGCCCCTAAATATATAAAACAGATATTGTCAGACATAAAGACAGAGATCCACAGTAACACTATCATAGTAGGGGACTTCAACACCCCGCTGTCACTAATGGACAGATCCTCCAGACAGAAAATCAATGTGGAAACAGCGACCTTAAATGACACATTAGACCAGCTGGATTTAACAGACATTTTCAGAGCATTTCATCCCAAAGCTACAGAATATACGTTCTTTTCAAGTGCACATGGAACATTTTCTAAGATAGACCACATGTTAGGCCACAAAACATGTCTCAATAAATTTAAGAAGATCGAAATCATTTCAACTGTATTCTCTGACCACAATGCTATGAAACTAGAAATCAATTATAAGAAGAAATCTGGGAAGCTGACAAATAAATGGAGGCTAAACAATATGCTATTAAATAGTGAGTGGGTCACAAATGAGATCAAGGAGGAAATCAAAAGATACCTCAAGACAAACAAAAATGAAAACACCACGACCCAAAATCTCTGGGATGCTGCGAAAGCAGTCCTAAGAGGGAAGTTTATAGCAGTGCAAGCCTACCTAAAGAAGGAAGAAAAATCTCAAATCAACAGGTTATCCTTACACCTAAGGGAACTGGAAAAAGAACAGCAAAAGAGGCCCAAGGGGAGTACAAGAAAGGAGATAATAAAGACCAGAGCAGAAATAAACAATATAGAGAACAGAAAAACAATTCAAAAGATCAATGAAACCAAGAGATGGTTTCTTGAGAAGATAAACAAAATTGACAAACCTCTAGCCAGGCTCATCAAAAAAAAAAAAAAAAAAAAGAGAGAGGACTCAAATTAGCAAAATCAGGAATGAAAGAGGGGAAATGACTACAGACATCACAGAAATACAAAAAATTCTAAGAAATTACTATGAGCAACTATATGCCAACAAATTTGACAATCTGGAAGAAATGGATAATTTTCTAGAAGCATACAACCTTCCAAAGCTAATGCAAGAAGAAACAGAAAATCTAAATACCCTGATTACTACCAAGGAAATTGAATCAGTAATTGACAAGCTCCCAAAAAACAAAAGGCCTGGACCAGACGGCTTCACAAGTGAATTTTATCAAACATTCAAAAAAGAACTATCACCTATTCTTCTCAAACTATTCCAAAAAATCCAGAAGGAGGGAAGGCTCCCAAACTCTTTTTATGAAGCCACTATCACCCTGATTCCAAAACCAGATAAAGACAGCAGAAAAAAGGAAAACTACAGGCCAATCTCCCTGATGAATATAGATGCAAAAATTCTCAATAAAATATTAGCAAACAGAATTCAGCAATATATTAAGAAGATCATATATCATGATCAAGTGGGATTCATCCCTAGTGCGCAAGGCTGGTTCAACATCCGTAAATCAATTAATGTGATACACCACATCAACAAAATGAAGGATAAAGATCCCATGGTCATCTCAATAGATGCAGAAAAAGCATTTGACAAAATCCAACAGCCATTTATGTTAAAAACCCTTAGCAAAGTGGGAATACAGGGATCATATCTCAACATAATAAAAGCCGTATATGATAAACCTATAACTAACATCATACTCAATGGGGAAAAGCTAAAACCATTCCCCTTAAGATCAGGAACAAGACAAGGCTGTCCACTTTCTCCTCTTTTATTCAACATAGTGCTGGAAGTACTAGCCACAGCAATCAGACAACAAAAAGAAATAAAAGGCATCCAAATTGGCAAGGAAGAAGTAAAATTGTCATTATATGCTGATGACATGATACTGTATATAGAGAACCACAAACACTCCATCAAAGAACTATTGGAACTGATAGACGAATTCATTAAAGTAGCAGGATATAAAATCAATGTTCAGAAATCAGTGGCATTTGCATGTACCAATAATAAACTAACGGAAAGAGAAATTAAGAAAACTGTCCCATTTACAATTGCATCAAGAACTATAAAATACCTAGGAATAAATTTAACCAAAGAAGTGAAAGATCTGTACTCAGAAAATTATAAGACACTGAAGAAAAAAATCAAAGAAGATACAAATAAATGGAAACACCGACCATGCTCATGGATAGGAAGAATTAATATAGTTAAAATGTCCATACTGCCTAAAGCAATATATAGATTCAATGCAATTCCTATCAAACTACCAAGGGCATTTTTCACAGAAATAGAAAATATAATCCTAAAATTTATACAGAATCATAAAAGACCCTGAATAGCCTCGGCAATTCTGAGAAATAAAAACAAAGTCGGGGGGATCACGCTACCAGAGATCAAAACCTACTACAAGCCTACAGTAATCAAGACAGTTCAGTATTGGCATAAAAACAGGCACATCGATCAGTGGAACAGAACAGAGAGCCCAGAAATAAATCCAGGCATTTACAGACAGTTAATCTATGACAAGGGAAGCAAGAATTTACACTGGAGTAAAGATAGTCTATTCAATAAATGGTGCTGGGAAAATTGGACTGACACATGCAAAAAAATGAAACTGGATCATCTCCTTATGCCTTATACAAGAACAAATTAAAAATGGATTAAAGACTTAAATGTAAGACCTGAAACCATAAAAATCCTAAAAGAAAATATAGGGAGTACATTTGCAGACATTACCCGGAGCAATATTTTTACTGAGACATCCCTACGGGCAAGGGAAGTAAAAGAGAAAATGAACATATTGGATTATATCAGACTTAAAAGTTTTTTCACAACAAAGGAAACCATTAATAAAACAAAAAGGAAGCCTACTGAATGGGAGAATATATTTGCCAATGATATATCTGATAAGGGGTTAATATCCAAAATTTATAAAACACTCATGAAACTCAACACCAAAAACAAACAAACAACCCAATTAAAAAATGGGCAGAAGATATGAAGAGACATTTCTCTAAAGAGGACATACAGATGGCCAACAGGCATATGAAAAAAAGTTCAACCTCACTGGTCATTAGGGAAATGCAAATAAAAACCACCATGAGATACCACCTCACTCCAGGCAGAATGGCTATCATCAATAAATCAACAAACAACAAGTGCTGGCGGGGCTGTGGGGAAAAGGGGACCCTGCTGCACTCTTGGTGGGATTGCAGATTGGTGCAGCCACTATAGAAGTCAGTATGGAGGTATCTCAAAAACTGGGAATAGAGCTACCGTTTGACCCAGCAATTCCACTCCTAGGTATTTATCCTGAAATAACCAAGACACTTATTCAAAAAAAGTTACGCACCCCTATGTTCATAGCAGCACAATTTACAATAGCTAAGACTTGGAAACAACCAAAATGACCATCAGTAGATGACTGGATTAAGAAACTGTGATATATTTATACAATGGAGTATTACTCCGCTATAAAGCAGAATGAAATCGTACCATTTGCAATGATATGGATGGACCTAGAGACTATTATGTTAAGTGAAATAAGTCAGTCAGAGAAAGACAAATACCATATGATTTCACTCTTATGTGGAATCTGAAAAACTGTATGAATGAGCAAAGTAAACAGAAACTGTCTCATAGATATATAGGAAAAATCAGGGTTGCTAATTGGGAGGGGAATGAGGATGAGGGAGAAGGGGAAGGGATTAGACAGCAAAAATAGGCAACTACAATATTGCCACTGGGATAGGAAAAACAGTTTGGGGAATATAATTAATAATGTTGTAAATATTCTGTGGAATGTAGGGAGACCATTTCATGGATGGAGTAGAGGTTTGATCACTGCACTGTATTACTAAAGCGGAGGTGGTATACCTACTGTAATTGAATATATATAGATAGTCACGGGATGTGGATTATACTGTGGAAGAGAGTCAGAGGAAGAGTAATAGATATATATGATATGGGGGGAGGGAGTGGGATGGCGAATTTGGGGTGGGGGATTATCACTTTGAGGGGTAAAATGTATAACTATTGCACTGTGTTGTATACCTGTAACTAATTAAAATTAAAAAATTTAAAAAAAAAGATAGAAACAATACATCATGAATTTTCTGACAATCCAATAGATAGAGAGATAGAGACAGAGGTATAGTTAGAGATGATATATAAGCACACAGTGGAAAGTTCATGAACTTAATTATCTGACCTCATGTATGTGTGTGTGTGTGTGTGTATATATATATATATATATATATATAAAATTTCTAGTCTTGTGCTCACTAAGATATTGCCTTTTAGTCTCATAATAGTGACTCAATAATTATTTTTGCTTGATTGTTTAAACTTGAATTTTTACTCAAAAACTTCCCTATGAAACCAATAATATGTGCAAAAAATTCCTGTGAGACTCTCCATAACTCTCAGTTGATATTAAGAAATGATTAATTTCCTTTTCCTATTATACGTTAACTCAAACTTAAGCTTGACACAGGTGAACGAGAACTTCTTAAACATAATGGAAGAACCCAAATATAGTGGTAAGGAATAAATTTCACACACCATAACTAAATGCAGAAAAATAAAGCATTTTCTTGTAATTTCCCTAGCAAGTATTTTTTTTTTAATTAAGAAAAAATGAAAAAGGAAAAGGTGGAGAAAAAGATGGAGAGAGACAAAATGAGAAGGAAAGGAGGGAGGTAGGAAAGTGTAAAGAAAAAGAAAGGGAGAGATTGAGAGAGCGAGAGTGAGGGCAAGAGAGAGACCAACCCATACAGAACATTTTGCATAATCCTCAAAAGAATGTTTAATATAAAATTGCAATAGATAGTTCTGCTTCTGGTGAAAATGTGTTCAAAATAATGATATATGATCTAATTATAAGACCCAAGTGTGTATGATTTATGCTGATATTTACTAGTTACTTTTAAATGTTTACTTAAAAACTTTAGAATCATAAATAATTAACATTCCCTTTTTTACTACTAAGACATATGTATGGTAAATACTTTGTATTAGTTTTGTTTGTAACCAAAGAAGCCACCAGTCATGGATACTCATACCAGTAGTTAGTTAGAGAAATATATTAAAATAATTGTTGTATCTCTCAAATCTGACAAAGGTTGGGAGCAGGGCTGACCACATTTGCTGCAACCATCTGCACTACAAAAATTTTCTAACATAAATTGTCTTTATTAAATCTGATTATGAAGAGTAGAGCTGTAAATGTAGGGGGTACAGGGAGGAGGAAAATAATGGATTAGGAGAGTAAAGATAATACAAATGGAATGATAGAAAATTCTAGTATGTTTCAGTATAATATATAAATTAGAAAATCAGAGTAGCAACTGCAAAAATCAGTTGTGATGATATAACAAAGTAGGTGATTAGTATAACTATGTATTGGGTTGTCAGAAAAGTCATGACATTTTTTTTCTGTTTTTATTGCAAAAATGAATCATGACTGTTCTGACAACCCAGTAGTTAGTTAGCCATAAGAGTTTCTAGTACATGATTCCCATGGATACCAGGGCTGCAATCTAGTGATGACATGAGTTTTAGATAAATAAGTAATTTAAGATGAGAGCTGTAGTAATCTAAAATCATACTATGCCTGGAGATGTGTCAAAATCAAAAGTAATTAATAAATAAAAATGTATTCACTATTATAGATGTATAACTGGTAAGAGAAAACACTTGAGAACAGATATCAATATTTAAAAAAATTTTAATTAAATTTATTTGGGTAACATTGGTTAATAACATTATATAAATTACAGATGTATAGCTTTATAATACATCTGCGTACTCCATTGTGTGCTGACCATCAGAAGTCTAGTCTCTTCTTGTCACCATATATTTGACCCCCTTTACCCTTTTGATCCTTCCCCCAACTCTCTTCCCCTCTGGTAGCCATCATAACTGTTGTCCATATTTATGAGTGTGCATGTTTTTATTTTATTTGTTACTTTTTTGTTTTATATCCCACATATGAATAAAATCATATGGTTCTTGTTCTTTTCCATCTGATTTATTTCATTTAAGATGATACTCTCAAGATCCTTAAACTAATTTTTCAAGTAACCAGAAAAGAGAAAACTAATTGTAATAGAATTAGTATTTTACACTCACTTGCCCAAGCATGCAGTCCCCCTTCCCACTTCTGATCACTTAGTTCAGTAAGTCAGTTACTTCCTCTTTTCTCCCATACATACAGCTGGTGCTGGCCTTTCCCTGACAGTGTCAGAAAAGAAGGTTGAAAACATTAGTTCAGTAATAATTTCTGAGCCAATGAAATGTTGGCTTAAAGATTGTTCCCAGACTAATGGGAATCTGCTGTTTTAAAGATAATCAAATTTCTATTCCTATAGTAGAAACAAATATTTCATGCGTGTGTGTGTGTGTGTGTGCGTGTGTGTCTGTGTGTTTGTGTATCATTACTGAAGGACTGTATGTGTAACATTATTGAGACCTAAACATAAAACTATGTTCAGGATCGTGATTTGAAAGCTTGGATTTTAAACTTTCATCTGCAAATAAAGGTTTTATTTTTTTAAATTAAAGTTTATTAGGGTGACAATTATTAGTGAAGTTGCATAGGTTTTAAGTGTACAATTCTGTCATAAATCATCTATATATCATGTTGTGTGTTCACCACCCAGAGTCAGTTCACCTTCCATCACCAAATAGTGACATTTTTATTACTTCTTTTCCAATTTAGATTAATTTTATGTATTTTTCTTGCTTGATATTTTTGTCTAGGACTTCCAATACATGCTCAGTAAAAGTGGTGAGTGTGAGTACATTTATTCTGTTTCTGACCTTAGAGAAAAAGCTTTCAGCCTTTCACCATTGAGTATCAAATTGGCTGTGGGCTAGCCATATATGGCCTTTATTTTTTTTATTAGTTTCAGGTGTACAACACAATGCAATAGTTGTACTCTTTACTCCCCAAAGTGAAAATCCCCCTCCCCCAGTTCACCACCCCACTCCCCCCCCATATCATACATATCCATCACAACTCCCCTGACTCCCCTCCACACTATACTCCACATCCCGTGACCATCCACATATTAAGTTGCAGTCGGCATACAATACTATACAACATCAGCTTCAGGTGTACAGTGCAGTGATCAAGCCTCTACTCCATCCATGAAGTGGTCTCCCTAACAAGACATGTGACTATCTGACACGTCACAAAATTTTTACAACATTATTATATTCCACGAACTGTGTTTCATATCCCTGTGGCAATATTGTAGTTGTCTATTTATGCTGTCTAATCCCTTCCCCTTCCCCCCATCCCCACACCCCTCCCACCTAGCAACCCTCAGTTTTTCCTCTACATCTACGAGTTTGTTTACTTTGATCGTTCACTCAGCTCTTCAGATTCCACACACAAGCGAGATCACATGGTACCTGTCCTTCTCCGAATGACATTTCTCACAACATAATAGTCTCTTCACAACATTATTAATTACATTCCCAGAACTGCCCCCATATCCCTGCGGCAACAATGTAGTCCCACATACACTGTCCAAAAGCTTCCCCCTCTCCCTCTTCCCCACTCCCTCCCAGCCAGCAACCATCAGTTTTTCCTTTATATCTGCTTGATACGACTTCAATCTTCTTAAATTGTCTCTCTGAGTTAGCTTGTTTACCCCTTTCTTTTGTTTAAAAAAGCCCTTTGAACATTTCTTGCAATGCTGGCTTGGTGGTAATGAATTCCTTAAGCTTATTCTTTTCTGAGAAGCTCTTTATTTCCCCTTCAATTTTAAGTGATAGCCTTGCTGGGTAGAGCAATCTTGGTTGTAGGCTTTTATTTTGTGTCACTTTGAATATCTCCTGCCACTCCCTTCTGGCCTGCAGAGTTTCTGTAGACAAGTCAGCTGTTAGTCTAACAGGAGTTCCTTTGTATGTAACCTGCTGTCTTTCTCTTGCTGCCTCTAGGATTCTGTCTCTGTCTTTAACCTTTGCCATTTTAACTATGATGTGTCTTGGTGTGGACCTGTTTGGGTTCAGCTTGTTTGGAACCCTCTGCACTTCCTGGGCATGTATGTTGATTTCCTTCACCAGGGTAGGGAAGTTTTCAGTCATTATTTTTTCAAATACATTTTCGACCCTTTGCTTCTTCTCTTCTCCTTCTGGTGTCCCTATGATTCGAAGGTGGTTGTGCTTCACCTTGTCCCATAGGGCTCTTAAATTATTTTCATTGTTTTTTATTCTTTTGTCTTTTTGTTGTGCCCACTGGGTGAGTTCTGCTATTTTATCTTCGAAATCGCTGATCTGCTCCTCTGCTTCACCTACTCTACTGGTGATTCCTTCGAGTGTGTTCTTCATTTCAGTTATTGTATTCTTTAGTTCTAACAGGTTGTTTTTTATGGTTTCCCTATCCTTCTTTATGTCCTTCCTAAGTTCCTTAAACATTCTTATCATCAGTGTTCTAAACTCTGTCTCTGAAAGGTTGGATCCCTCTGTTTCATTTGGTTCCATTTCTGGAGGTTTCTTCTGATCTTTTACTTGTGACATGTTTCTTTTTTTCCCCATTCTAGCTGTCGCTCTGGGATTGCTTTGATGTATTAGATAGATCACCAGGAGAGCCCTGGCTGGATCACGCAGGCACACAGCTCACGGCCCAACACTCCCAGGAAAACTCACAGTCTCAGCCTGTCCCAATCAGCCGCTTGCAGATCAGGCTGAGCAGTCCGACAACCAATCACCAGCCTGGCAACTCTGCAAGCGGGGTGCGGAGAGCGGGGACCCGAGGCAGCTTGCACACTCCTGCGTCTCAGTGAGCAGCCTGTTGGAGCCGGATCTCTCCTACTATGCGTTTCCCTGGCAACGCAGCACAAGCCGTGCGGAGGGTGGGGATCCGAGGTGGCTCGCGCACTCCCGGGTCTCAGTGAGCAGCCTGTTGGAGCCGGATCTCTCCCACTATGCGTTTCCCTGGCAACGCAGTATTAGCCGGGCAGAGGGTGGGGATCCAAGGCCGCAGGCGCTCGCGCACACACGCACACACGTACTTCTGTACCAATTCCACCAGACCAATTAGGTCTCGGACCTGATCCTTCGTGGGAGGGCCCAAGCCTGACAAAATGGCGCCCTCCCTACACCACTCGCGTGCAGGCTCCACACCACGGGAACAATAGTTCAAAAACCTCCAGCCTTTGCACCAAAGGTGCTCAGTTCAGTCTGTCCCCGCAGGCTCCCGGCTCACACAGCCATTCCCTCCACCAGGAACCAGGTAAGTGCTCACCGGTGAGCAAGCCCGGGCACCGGCCCCACTGATTCTCCAGCCACTCTTAGCCTCACTGAGCTGAGCAAAGAGAGTCCTTACTAATTTACTGCCAGCTATCTTAGATCTTCTCTTCCCGTCAAAGGATCTCTGGGCTGGTGAGCTTGGTGTGCAGCCAGAGGGTCTCTCCCCCAACCGGAGAAGCCTCTTCACAGCTGGGACCTCCCTCACGGGGTTTGCCCTCTCTCGTCTCCGCCAGTCCTACCATACCCGATGCAGCTTCCTCTTTAAGTTCTTCGTTTAGTGGTTCTGTTCCTCCAGTGTTCTGGGGACCTCCAGGGTTGAATGCTGTATAATTTGCTTGTAATTTTGGTGTGATCCTGGGAGGCAGTTAGCACAGCGTCTGTCTACTGTGCCATTTTTCTATATGGCCTTTATTATTACAATTCCTCTATACCACTTTGTTGAGAGATTTTATGAATGAATGTTGAATTTTTTTTCAAATAATTTTTCTGCATTTGTTGAGAGATCATATGATTTTTTAAAAATTATTCATTTTGTTAATGTGGTATATCACATTGTTTTGCAGATGTTGAAACATACCTGCCTCCCTGGAATAAATCCCACTTGATCATGGTGTATAATCTGTTTTATGTATTGTTGACATTGGTTTGCTAATGCTCTGTTGAGGATATTTGCATCTATGTTCATCAGGGATATTAACCTATAGTTTTCTTTTCTTCTGGTGCCCTTGTTCTGATTTCGGTGTGAGAGTAATGTTGGCTTCATAAAATAAGTATGGAAGTGTTTCCTCCCCGTCTGTTTTTTGAAGAATTTGAGAAGAATTGGTATTAATTATTCTTTAAATGTGTGGTAGACTTCAGCAGTGAAGGTATCTTGTCCTGGATTTCTTCTGTTTGTTGGGAGGTAATCAATTAATGATACAAGTTCTTTACTAGTACTAGTTGATTTTTGTGTATGGTGTAAGATAAGGATCCAACTTTATTTTTTTGTATGTGATATCCAGTTTTCTTTTTCCCAGCACCAGTTGTTGAAGAGACTATCTCCATTGTATATTCTTGACACTCTTGTATAAGATCAATTGACCATATCTGTATGTATTTATTTCTGGGCTATCTGTTTTGTTCCATCAGTCTATATGTCTGTCTTTTTTTTTTTGAGGGCAGTGTCACTGGCCCTCATATGTGGGACCCGAACCAGGGCTGCTGGCTTCCCAAACCAGCGCTTAACCACTGCGCCACTCGGCCGGCCCTATTTATCTGTCTTTTTGCCGGTATTGTACACTTTAAATTAATGTGAGCTTTTATTATATTTTGAAATCAGAAAGTGTGATGCCTGCAACTTTGTTCTTGCTCAAAATTAATTTTGGTACCATATGAATTTTACAGTTTAATGTTTTTAAAATGTAGAATTCAGTATTAAGTACCTTTACAAAGTTGTGCAACTATCACTATTGTTTTCAAAATTTTTGCATCATCCCAAACAGAAATATGTAACCATTAAGTAATAATTGCCCACTCCACCATCAACACCTGGAAAATGCTAAGCTACTTTCTTTTTCTATGAATTTGCCTATTCTATTTATATATTTCACCTTCAGTTCCTTAGTGAGATGTTGGCCATCTATCTGTTAAGAGTGCTGTTAACAACTTGAGAGGACTGACTATTGATGGTATACTGAAATCACAGTTAAACCAGTTGGTAGAAAATTACCTAAAAAATTCAAAGTGGTAATAAAAATTTGTTCAATGACTCACATATTATTCAATAGACATCTTTGGGAACTGTGACAATCTAGAGTTAAAACATTCTATCTTTGGGTTGCAGTGACTTCCCAAATCCTGCCAACTGTTGGCATGAAGTAATTAGAAATCAAATGTTTTCAGACATTGCATTTTTTGCTTTATCTTTCTATTTTTTATTTTTTATTATTTTTAGTGTACAAAACACGGTGATTATACATTTATATACCTCAAAAAAGTGATAACCCCAATAAGTCTATCACCCATCTGACATTGTATGCAGTTATGACCATATTATTAACTACATTCCATATGTTGTACTTTATATCCCCATGATTATTATTTAAATTAGCTTCAGATGTACAAAACATTATGATTAGACACTTACGCTCACAAAATGATAAACCCAAAAAGTCTACTACACATTGACACCATACATAGCTATTACAATACCATTGACTGTATTCCCTATCATGTACTTTAGTTTTTGTGAATATATATTTGAAATTCAATGTTATTTTATATTAGTTTCAGGTGTACAGCACAGTGGTTAGGCATTTAAATAATTTATGAAATGATCCCATTAATAAGTATTATACCTGTCTGGCACTGTACATAGCCTCTACAACATTATTGATTATATTCTTATACTATATTTCACATCCTCATGACTATTTTGTGACTACCAATTTGTACTTCCTAATCCTTTCATCTTTCTCCCCTATCCCCCAACCTCTTCCCATCTAGCAACCATCAGTTCATTCTCCATATTTATGAGTCTATTTGTTTTGTTTTTAATTTATTCTGTTCTTTAGATTCCACATATAAGTAAGATCATATGCTCTTTTTCTTTCTTAATGTGACCTATTTCACATAGCATAATACCCTCTAGGTCTATACATATTGTTGCAAATGGTAAAATTTTATTCTTTTTTATGGCAGAGTAACACTCCATTGTATAAATGTACCACAATTTCTTTATCAAATCGTCTATTGATGTGCATTTTGGTTGTTTCCGCAACTAGGCTATTGTGAACAGTGCTGTATAATAGTAAACATATAGGTACATATATTTTTCAAATTAGTGCTTTGGAATTCTTCGGATAAATACCCAGGAGTGGAATTGCTGGGTCAAAAGGTAGTTCTATTTTTAATATTTTGAAGAACATCCATTCTGCTTTCCATAGTGGCTACACCAATTTGCAATCCCACCAATGGTGCACAATGATTTCCTTTTCTCCACATTTTTGCCAGCACTACTTGTTTGTTGATTTATTAATGATGGGTGTGAAGTGATATTTCATTGTGGTTTTTATTTGCATTTCTCTGATAATTAGTTACATTGAGCATCTTTCCATATGTCTATTGGCCATCTGTATGTCCTCTTTGGAAATATGTCTATTCAGATCCTCTTCTGATTTTTTAATTGCTGTGGTCACACAACAGCCTAGCTGTCTGCCCCCATGTATCTTTCCATAATGAGAGATCCTCATGGAGACAGTACTTTTACTATGTTTATAGCAAATCCCCATGGGACCCCAAAAAAGAGGGCTGGTTAGTCAAAGATGGGTATGACCCTAGTGGCCAATAGGGCAAACCAAGCCAGACACAGTCGTGGGGGTACCATGGGAAGAATCATGGAGGTGAAGAACATGGGCCAAAGACCCCTTGTCTTCTTTACTGACAGCCTGCCTGAGAATGAAACCTAACCAGGTTATAACGTCTGTCTTCCATGCATTGTTGTCTTTAAGCCTCAGCATGAGAAGTTTCTATCTCCCAGGAGGTGCACATATACAGGTCATGGGACTTTCGGTAAAGGCAGCCTGCAGGCCATGGGGTGATTTGACTCTGAGCTAACTTCTCTGGTATGATGTATGTGACTTACATACCGTGGAAAAAACAATGCCACTTCCCTGTGTGTATCCCAAAAAAGCCACAGTCAAGCTCAATTCGGGGCTCTTTGTCCTAGAGGCACTGAGTTCCCTGACCAGCACTGCTTTTGAACTATCCTTTGTCTCGTGTCTACATTTTCTGTTTCTCAACCCCCATTGGCCCTCTCGAACCACTACGGCCCTGCCTTGCTTGACGTGACAAATTGTATTGTTTGTTTGTTTTTTGGTGTGTGTTGAGTTTTATATAAATTTTAGATATTAACCCCTTATCAGATGTATCATTGGTGAATATCTTCTCCCATTCAGTAGGATGGTTTTTTGTTTTATTGATGGTTTTCTTTGCTGAAAAAAAAAACACTTTTTAGTTTGTTGTAGTCCCATTTGTTTATTTTTTCTTTTGTTTTCCTTGTCTAAGGAGGTAGATCAGTGAAAATATTACTAAGGGTAAAAGCACTCCCTTTTTTAAAAGAGAACTTAAACATTTGGACTGTCAGGTAAAATTTCCCAAATTTATAGAGTCTGAAAGCTTAATCTGGTCCCCATTTCACCAGATTATGGATTTTATTATAAAAAAAATTATTGCATTATTGTCAGAAAACTTCACCACATGTGAAATGATTTGTATTTTGAATAGAAAAACAAGACAGAACTTTGTGGCTTTTTCCACCAACTTATTGGAACCCAGGTATAGAAATGTAAAGTGAATATTACCTGAGGATGTAGAATGGTAAGATAAAACTAGGAGGCCAAGGAGTCAATGGATTTAAGGGTGGTAATTTCTTTGTGCCTTTTAAAAATTACACCTTGCAATTGATAGACAATAAATATTTGTTCAATGAATGAGGTAAAAGAAAAAAAGGAGTAAACACCAATTAATATAATCCTATTGGATCATTCAATTTAATAGTGACTTTATTAAATTCATAAAAGGGTTTTTCACTTCCCAGATATCTGGAAGAGGCATTTTTTAGCACTTCTGAATTTGCCTAACTAATTAAATTGGTGATAACTCATAAGGTTTTATTTTGTTAGCAAGTTTTACAATTTTTGTCATTTAGATGTCAGGATAATCAAATATAAAATTAAAAAAAACACTAACTATAAAGGTCTCTTGTGATACTGGTAATGTGTGTTCTAGTTTTTGAAACATAATAAATATTTACTTTAAGCACTTTATATGAAATCATATCATTTTTTCTAAGAATGTACTTCCTGAAAAAACATTTATGCTCTTATTTTAGGATAGGAATCATAAGCCATAAACATGGAACCTTTGAGTCCTTTTGTTTTGTTCCAAGCAATGCATAAGTTCTCACTCACTATTTGAATAGAATTGAAAATCATATCAATTCTCACAGCCGTGGTTTTAAGTTATTTTTGTTGTTGCTGTCCTTCTTTATGATGTAAATACTGATGGTTCCATCTTGTGGTTAAAATCAGAATAGGTTTTGTGTAGTTGTTTTGTTTTGTTTTCTTCACAAAAATAAAACTCACTTAAAAAAATCAAAGTTAAAAACATATTTAAGAAGTATTTGAATATATTTTCCTTGCCCTAAAGAAGTTCATAGTCTAGTCTGAAATATAGTCTCAAAGGGAGTTATTTCAATATAGTGTACTTGATACTAAAAGAGAGTTATGCACAAGGGTCAGGAGTGGCACAAAAAAGTATCTCATCCTTTTTATTTCTTGGAAATATCAGGTATAAATTATTCCTTTTTGGTTGATCCTTCAGGGTTTGTGTTATACTGCTAAACTATGGTTAAATGAGAAGAGAAGCCTAATGTCAGAATTATTTTGGAGGCAGAGAAGCAAGGCCTCAAAATTAAGGTCAGAGACAGGGAACTAAGGTAAATATCTTGAGTCAAAAATTGAGAACTAAACAATAATTAGATATCCAGAGATGATGTTAGAAAGGAGCAATAGGTAGAGATATGCAAAAATGAAGTGGCATGGAAATTTTCTAAAGAAAATAAGGAGTTGGTAGAATGTGAAGGCAGAACAGAGGGCTTAGACTTCTGACTGACATCTCTACACTAAACACATAATAATGTTAGGTAGAATATAAAGGGTGAAAATTAATGACACAAGCAGGCCAATAAAAAAAATTATCTGTGGTGCTGTCCGAGTGGTGTGGTGGTTAAGCGCTGGCTTGGGAAGCCAGCAGCCCTGTTTCAGTCCCACATATGAGGGCCAGTGGTGCTGCCCTCCAAAAAAAAAATTATCTGTGAATCCTAAACTTAAAATAAAATGATGCAGAAATAAATAAAGCTAAAATCATGACTTGCTGCTCTGAGCCCAAAATCAAGCAATGGATCTAGGAATGAGCTTCCCAAAGTCTTGGGAGTTGAAGTGCTTCAAGTAATTTTAAAAACCAGGAGTAATTTTACTGGTGAAAACCAAGATCTATGGGCCGACCGAGTGGCGTGGTGGTTAAGCACGGCTTGTGAAGCCAGCGGCCCCGGTTCAGGTCCCACATACAAGGGCCAGTGACACTGCCCTCAAAAAAACAAAAACAAAAGAAAAACAAGATCTAGGATTAAATCTTCCTATTCATGAAAGAAGGTTGAAAAAAGCTGCTAACACTCTCTGCTTAAGGCAATTTATGTGAAGCAGTGTACTTTGGGAGTGTCAAAACACAGACCATAGAATCATGAGCAGAAACTAAGTCAAGCTCCTATAGGATGAGTGACTGAATCTGAAATATATCCAACATGACTGTGAGACAGCAATCTTGAACCATCAATATATCTTACATATTAGATACTATCAGTGTCCCACACTAATCTGACTCCCAAATCCCAAAAACTGTATTTCCTTGCCTGTAGGTTTTCTTTGGCATTTAAAACCCTGTTTGTCATTCACACACCAAACGAGATATGCAAAGGAATTAATGTTCCCCAGAGTAGTCCTCAACAAATGCCTGATGCAATCTGCTGGATAAATACCCCAGCTCCCTCGTTCCTTCAGGATGATAAGTTTCAGATAGGTATTTGCCACTAGATCCCAAAATTCCTTAAGAAAATAAAGCTTCATTATTCCACAGTGATGATTTTCTTATTGACAAAACATTTTGGCTATCTTCCATTTTCTACCTCACTTTTTCATTATCTTTACTGTGATTCATTGGATCAATTTTAAAATAAACTGTTAAACTGGAATTATTGTTTCAGGTTCTCTTTCTGATGTATCCCAAACTAAGACATAACAGTTTTTGACTGAAGATACAAGGGGGGAGAGGGTCCAAGATGGCTGATTAGATAAACACTATGCCTACTGCATCCCAGGATCACACCAAAATTACAAATAAATTATAGAACAATCAACCTCAAGAATTATCTGAATATAGCTGAAGAGAACCTCTATAATTAAGGATATAAAGAAGAGGCCACACCGAGATTGGTAGGAGGGGCAAAGACATGAAATGAGTTGACCCCAAACCCACAGTCAGTGGTTGAACACCTGAAGTCACACCTTGGCAGTAGAGGTGAAGAGTGAGGCATCCCAGCCCCACACTAGGGTCCACACCTAGGGGTCCTGTTGCAGGAAGAGGATTTCCCACAACATCTGGCAGTGAAAATCAGTGAGGACACTGTCTGCCTATCCTACTGTGATGGAAGACGGCTGGAAATGCAGACATCCTTTTATAGAACACATACACAGACTCACTCACTTGTAAGCACTCACTTGGTCTCTGGTGGAGGGGTAGCAACTCAAAAGGCCCAGAGATGTGGGGGGAAAGACTGAGCTGTGTTGCTTCCAGGTATGGGCTGGAGGGACAGGAGCCATTATTATTCCTTTGTGGAGCCTGACACATGTAACACAGAGGAGGATGCCATGTTTTCTGTGTTGAGCTCTCCCTAAAGGGTCAAGTCTGGGACTGCACTGGTCTGGTGGAATCCATGCAAGTGCACCTCCTTGGTAATGCATTGGGTGCACACCCCTGGCAAAGCTGGTGCTGCATTGCCTGGGACAGTCTTGACTGTGGGCTGTTGACCTTGCCCCACAGTTTGTGAAAGATTTTTTGCAGTGCCAGAAGGCCCAAGGTAGCCCAGGAAGTGTTTGGTGGTGGATGGTGACACAAGACCTGAGCCACAGCATCTCTTCAGCAGTTCTTGGGGACCTGTAGGCCTGAGGCAGGCAGTGTCAGGCCATGATATTCTCAGGGTGTTTTTGCAGGGTGGTTGTGTGTCTGGAACCAGTGCAGGAGCTGAGACTGAATTAACTTTGTAGAAACACACTGTAGTATCCTGGTACCCCATCCTGCCTACCTAGAGCTAATTGCCAAAGGCATTCTTGGGACATGGGTGGCCAGCCCTGCCCCACAAGCCACAGAAGACTTTCTTAGCAGAGGAAGGCCACAACACCTGGTAGAGCATTGGGTGGTGGACAGTGACCCAAAACATCTGCCATAGCCACTCTTGGGCAGCTCTTGGGGATTTGTGAGCTTGAGGCAAGCAATGGCTGGCTGTGATGTTCTATGGGCATTTTGCAAAGTTGTCACAGCCCAGACAATGCCCTGAGTTGAGTAGTGGCTGGCTGCAGTGTTCTCAGGTTGCTGTGTGAACTGGTCACAGGCCGAGAACTGGTGCAAGAACTGAATTTGCATTAGCTTTGTAAACTACCAGCCATATCTCATGACTCCCTGGGACTCTAGTCCACCCAGCTAGTGTTGCATCACTGAGGGCACTCTCAATGCCAAGTCAACCAGCCTGGCCCATGCATCTAAGAAGCCTCTTTCAATGGCTGGGCCTTACAGAAAGCTGGTGGATGACAATAGGCCTACGGGACTCTGGGCCTTTTGTTAAGCTGTCCCAGGCCCAGTAGTGGTGGCAGCCAGCCCAAGTTCACAGCGAGGCCACTCACACAAGCATCCAGGATGAGCACTGGCTGCAGTAAAAAAAAATCTGAAGTGACAATACTTATTTTGGACAAAGTAGACTTTAAAATGAAGACTATATGGGCCAGACGAGTGGTGCATTCGTTAAGAGCTGGCTTGGGATGCCAGTGGTCCCGGTTCAGATCCCACATATGAGGGACAGTGACACTCCCCTCTACAGCTAACAACAGCTCCACCTGGAGCTGGGCTGCGAGCCCTGGTGACAGTGTAGGCTGCAGCCCTTGCTGCAGTGTGCTGCCATAAGCTACAGTGAGTGGCAGGCAGCCAGTATGAGTGACCATTCAGAGGCCCCACCCATCTGCCTAATCCGGGAAGAGCTCAATGATGATACCAACATGGGCCACTGAAGCAACGTCCTCTGAAACTAGACTGAAGAACAAAAAAAAGACAGCAACTTGTCTGTTCCCCTTCCCCGATTTCCCAATGCTGTTTCCCTCCCCCAATTCCCCAATAAAATCTTTTTAAAAAATGAAGACTATAATAAGAGACAAAGAAGGACATTACATAATAATAAAGTGATTAATCCAAAAGGAGAACATCACCCTAGTAAACATTTATAAACCCAACATTGGAGCACCTAAATGTGTAAAGCAAATTCTTACCAACATAAAGGCAGAGATCCTCAGTAGCACAACCACAATAGAGGAGATTGAAACCAATGGACAGATATCTAGACAGAAAATCAACACAGAAACAATGGCCTTAGATGACACAGTAGACCACATAGATTTAATTGATATTCTTAGAACATTTTACCCCAAATCAGCAGAATGTATAGTCTTCTCAAGAGCACATGGAAAATTTTCCAGGATAGACCACATGTTAGGCCACAAAACAAGTCTCCATAAATTTAAGAAGTTTGAAATCATATCAAGCATCTTCTTTGACCACAATGGTATGAAACTAGAAATCAATTACAAGAAAAAACTGAAAAATGCACCAGCACATGGAGAATATATTTCATGCTACTAAATAATGAATGGGTCAACAATGAGATCAAGGAAGAAATCAAGATACCTTGAGACAAATGAAAATGAAAACACAACGACCAAAAATCTATGGGACAAAGCAAAAGCAGTTCTAAGATGGAAATTCATGCCAATGTAGGCCTACCTGAAGTAACATGAAAAATATCAAATAATCAGCCTAACCTTACACCTAAGGGAACTGGAAAAAAAACACAAAACAAAGCTAAAGTGAGTACAAGGAAATAAATAATAAAGATCAGAGTGGAAATTTTTAAAAAAGTTATAGGCTAAAAAAAAAAATACAAAAGATCTATGAAACCAAATGCTGTTTTTTTTGCAAAGATAAAGAAAAATGGCAAACCTTTAACCCAACAAATGAAGAAAAAAAGAGAGTGGATCCAGATAAATAAAATCAGAAGTGAATGATTTTCAGTAAAATGGCAGAATAGTCAGACACTGTGCTAACTGTCTTCCAGGATCACACCATAATTACAAATAATTTATACAACATTCAACACCGGAAGTCCCCGGAACACTAGTTGAACAGAACATCTAAATGAAGCACTTAAAGAGGAGGCCATGTCAAGTCTAGTAGGAGGGGTGGAGATGAGAGAGGATGAACTCTGTGAGGGACGCCTCAGCCATGGGGAAGCTTCCCTGGTTGGGGGACAGACCCTCTGGCCTCACACCAAGCTCATCAGCCCAGAGTTCCTTTGCTGGGAAGAGGAGTTCCACGATAGCTGGCAGTAGAAATTACTGAGAACTCTCTTTGCCCAGTTAGGTGAGGCTGATGGTGGTTAGAGAATCAGTGGGGCCGGAGCACAGATTCGCTTGCTGGTGAGCACTCACGCGGTTCCTAGTGGATGGAGTAGCTGTGTGAGCAGGGCCCAGGTACCTGTAGGGACGGACTGAATTGAGCACCTTTGGTGCAGAAGCTAGAGGTTTTGGGTCTATTGTTCCCCGGGTGTGGAGCTTGCACGTGAGTGGCATACAGTAGGGCGCCATTTTGTCAGGGTTGGGCCCTCCCACAGAGGGTTGGGCCAGGACCTCATTGGTCTGGTAGAATTGGCACAGAAGTGCGTGTGTGCGTGTGCATGAATGCAGCCTTGGATCCCCACCCTCCACCTGGCTTATACTGCATTGCCAGGGAAATGCTGGGTGGGTGCCCTCCAGCTCCAACAGGCTGTTCACTGAGACCAGGGAGTGCGTGAGCCACCTTGAATCCCTACCCTCCACATGGCTTGTGCTGCATTGCCAGGGAAATACCTGGCGGGTGCACTCCGGCTCCAACAGGTTGCTCACTGAGATGCAGGAGTGCACGAGCCACCTCGGGTCCCTGCTGTCCGCACTGTGAGTGCAGAGTTGCCAGGCTGGTGGTTGGTTGTCGGGCTGCTTGGCCTGATCTGCAAGCGGCTGATTGGGACAGGCTGAGACTGGGAGTTTTCCTGGGAGTATTGGGCCGTGAGCTGTGTGCCTGCATGATCCAGCCAGGGCTCTCCCAGTGATCTATCTAATACATCAAGGCAATCCCAGAGCGACAGCCAGAATGAGGAAACAAAGAAACACGTCACAAGTAAAAGATCAGAAGAAACCTCTAGAAATGGAACTAAATGAAACAGAGGGATCCAACCTTTCAGAGACAGAGTTTAGGACACTGATGATAAGAATATTTAGCAAACTTAGTGAGGACATAAGGAAGGATAGAGAAATCATAAAAAACAACCAGTTAGAACTAAAGAATACAATAACTGAAATGAAGAACACACTCGAAGGACTCACCACTAGAGGAGATGAAGCAGAGGAGCGGATCAGCGATTTGGAAGACAAAATAGCAGAAATCACCCAGGTGGCACAACAAAAAGACAAAAGAATAAAAAACAATGAAAATAGTTTAAGAGCCCTATGGGACAACTCTGAAATCATAGGAATACCAGAAGGAGAAGAGACGAAGCATTTACCAGAAGGGTCGAGAATGTATTTGAAAAAATAATGACTGAAAACTTCCCTACCCTGGTGAAGGAAATCAACGTACATGGTCAGGAAGTGAAGAGTGTTCCAAACAAGCTGAACCCAAACAGGTCCACAACAAGAAACATCATAGTTAAAATGGCAAAGGTTAAAGACAGAGACAGAATCCTAAAAGAAGCAAGAGAAAGACAGCAGGTTACATATAAAGGAACTCCTATATGACTAACAGCTTACTTGTCTACAGAAACTCTGCAGACCAGAAGAGAGTAGCAGGAGATATTCAAAGTGATGCAAAATAAAGGCCTACAACCAAGCTTGCTCTACCTATCACAGCTATCACTTAAAATTGAAGGAGAGATAAAGAGCTTCTCAGAAAAGAATAAGCTTAAGGAATTCATTACCACCAAGCCAGCATTGCAAGAAATGTTCAAAGGGCTTTTTTAAACAAAAGAAAGGGGTAAACAAGCTAACCTAGGAAGATTAGGAATACAAATAACAAAATGGCAATACATATGTACCTATCAATAATCATTTTAAATGTGAATGAGCTAAATGCTCCAATCAAAAGATGGAGACTTGATGAGTGGATAAGAAAATATGACCCATGTATATGCTCTTTACAGATGGAATAAGCTATTTCGTGAAAATGGAAATGGGAATAAAAAGCTGGAGTAGCAGTACATATTTTGGACAAAATAGACTTTAAAATGAAGCCTACAATAAAAGACAAAGAAGGGCACTATATCCCTAGTAAATATCTATGCACATAACATCGGAGCTCCTAAATATATAAAACAGATATTGTCAGACATAAAAACGGAGATCAACAGTAACACTATCGTAGTTAGGGGACTTCAACACCCCGTTGTCACCAATGGACAGATCCTCCAGACAGAAAATAAACATGGAAAGAGTAACCTTAAAGGACACTTTAGACCAGCTGGATTTTGTCAATATTTTTAGAGCATTTCACCCTGAAACAACAAAAAATACATTCTTCTCAAGTGCACATAGGACATTTTCCAAGATAGACCACATGTTAGGCTACAAAACAATTCTCAGTAAATTTAAGAAGATTGAAGTTATATCAAGCAGATATAAAGGAAAACTGATAGTGCTGGCTGGGAGGGGGTGGGGATGAGGGATAAGGGGAACATTTTGGACAGCGTAGGTGGGTGACTACAATGTTGCCGCAGCGATATGGGGGGCAGTTCTGGGAATTTAATTGATAATGTTGTGAAGAGACTATTATGTTAAGTGAAATAATTAATTTGGAGAAAGACAAATACCATATGATCTCACCTATATGTGGAATCTGAAAAACTGAATGAACAAACAAAATAAACAGAAACAGACTCATAGATATAGAGGAAAAACTGATGGTTGCTAGTTGGGAGGGGGTGGGGATAAGGGAGAAGGGGAAGGGATCAGACAGCATAAATAGGCAACTACAATATTGCCACAGGGTTATGAAACACAGTTCGGGGAATATAATAATGTTGTAAAAATTTTGTGGCGTGTCAGTTGATCACATGTCTTGTTAGGGAGACCACTTCATGGATGGAGTAGAGTCTTGATCACTGCAATGTACACCTGTAGCTGATGTTGTATAAAATATATGCTAACTGTAATTGAATATATAGATAATCACGGGTTGTGGAATATACTGTTGAAGGGAGTCAAAGGAATTGTAATAGATATGTAAGATATGGGGGTGGGGTGGGGTGGCAAACTGGGGTGGGGGGTTGTCACTTTGAGGGGTAAAAATTATAATTATTGCACTGTGTTGTACACCTGAAACTAATTTTTAAAAAATGTTTCTTTCACAATAAAAGAATTTTTTTAAAAAATCAGAAGTGAATAAGGAGAAGTCATAACAGACACCATAGAAATAGAAAAAGTTTTAAGAAAATACTATTAGCAAATACATGGCAACCAATTTGGACAATCTGGAAGAAATTACATTTTCTATGGTAAAGACAATCTATTTAATAAATGGTGCTGGGAAAACTGGACAGGTAAATGCAAAAAAATGAAACTGGACCACTTTCTTACTCCATATACAAGAATAAATTCAAAATGGATCAAAGACTTAAATGTAAGACCCAGAACCATAAAACTCCTAGAAGAAAATATAGGAAGTGAATACTCACACATGAACCTTTAATATTTTTACTGATATGTCTCCTCAGGCAAGGGGAACAAAAGAAAAAATAAATAACTGGAACCACATCAAAGTAAAAAATTTGTTCAAAGCAAAGAAAACCAGCAAGAAACTGAAAAACTAAGCTAATAAATGGCAGAAAATATTTGCCAATAATACATCTCATAAGGGGTTAGTATGCAAATTTTAAATAAAAAAACCCTCATACAACTCAACAACAACAAAAAAATCAGATTGAAAAATACAGAAGATCTAAAAAAACATTTCTCCTAAGAGGACATAGAGATGGCCAATACACATATGAAATGATGCTCAATGTCTCTAATCATCAGAGAAATGCAAATAAAAACCAAAATCAGATACAACCTCAATCCTGTCAGAATGGCTATCATCAATAAATCAACAAACAAGTGTTGATGATGTAGAGAAAGGGGAACCCTTTTGCACTGTTGATGGGATTGTAAATTGTTTCAGCCACTATGGAAAACAGTATGGAGATTCCTCAAAACATTAAAACTAGAACTACCTTTTGACCCAGAAATTCCATTCCTGGGTATTGTGCAAAAAAATCTAAAACATTAATTGGAAAAAAATATATGCTCCACTATGTTTACTGTGGTATTATTCACAACAGCCAAGATATGGAAACAATTGAAATGCCTAATGGATAATTACATAAAGCAATTGTGGTACATTTATACAATGTAGTAATACTCTGCCATAAAAGGGAATGAGATCTTCCCTTTTATGCAACAACATGCATGAACCTAGAGGACATTATGCTAAGTGAAATGAGTCAGACTGAGAAAGACAAATGCCATATAGTCTCACTCATGTGGAATCTAAAGAACAGAATAAATGAGCAAACAAAACAGAAATAGACTCATAAATACAGAGAATAAACTGATGGTTTTTAGATGGGTAATGGACTTATTGAGGGGATCACATTGTAGATTATATAAATTCCTTACCACTGTGCTGTACACCTGAAACTAATATAAAATAATATTGAATGTCAACTATAAATATATACATACACACATGTGCATACATTGCATGCACACACACACACACACACACACACACACACACACACCCTGGGGGTGCCAAAAATGGATACACATTTTAAGAGATGTTAACACTTTGGTAAAAGTTGCTCAAGCAGCAGTTCAACATAATCAGAAGTGGCTGGACCCTGATGGTAACCACTTTGAGCACCTTTTGTAATTGCAGAATTCAAATGTGACTTGTATGCATCTTATGCTATCTGTATATATTAAGACAGCTTTTTCCTTTCTTAAAATGTATATACTCTTGGCACCGTGTGTGTGTGTATAGACAGTGGTTAGGTATGTATATATATTCTTTTTTTTTTGAGGGCAGTGTCACTGGCCCTCATATGTGGGAACTGAACTGGGGCCGCTGGCTTCCCAAGCCAGTGCTTAACTGCTTAACCACCGCGCCACTCGGCCGGCTATCTATCTATCTATCTATCTATCTATCTATCTATCTATCTATAGAGAGAGAGCCAAAAATTTGTACACATTTTAAGAAAGGAAAAGCCTATATTAATATATACCAATAACAAAAGATGAGTACAAGTCATGTTTGACTTCTGCAATTACAAAAGGTGCTCAAAGTGGTTACCATCAGCATCGAGACCCTTCTGACTATAGTGAATACTGCTTAAGCAATGTTGACCAAAGTTTTTTTTCTTTTTTTCTTTTTTTTTTAGAGGGCAGGGTCACTGGCCCTCATATGTGCGATCCGAACCTGGGCCGCTGGCGTCTCAAGCCAGTTCTTAACCACCGCACCACTCAGCTGGCCCTGACCAAAATTTTAACATCTCTTAAAATTTGCATACATTTTTTGGCACCCCTATTGTGTCACACACACATATGATGTAAAGTACAGTATCAGAAATATAGTTAATGGTATTGTAATATCTATGTACAGTATCGGATGGGTAGTAGAATTGTTTGGTTTATCATTTTGTGAAGTGTGTAAATATCTAATCATTATGTTGTTTTGTACACCTGAGACTAATTTTTAAAAAGATACAAAGGGGGCTGGCTGAGTAGCGTGGTGGTTAAGCGCTGGCTTGGGAAGTCAGTGGCTCCGGTTTGGTCCCACATATGAGGGCCAGTGACACTGCCCTCAAAAAAAAAAAAAAGAAAGATACAAAGGGAATTGGTAGTGGTAAGAAAAAAACTTCTATAAAAGGAAAGGTTAAGAGTAAATGAGAGAGAGAAAACATCTCCAATTCATATAGCTCATCATCATCATAATTAATAATAATAATGGAAATCTACAAGACTCTAAAATAAGTGTTTTTTAGGATACCCATAGAGAGAAGTGAATGAATAAAATATATAAGAATAACAAAAGAAAAATAAACAGAAACAAAATGAGCATGAATACAATCCTATTAAAAACTTTAAAATGAAAAATATTAGTAATTGAAATAAAAGTATTAATAGACAGAATAAACTTTTTATTAGATCTTGAAAAGGAAATGAGAAAATTGGAAGACAGTATTAAGTAATTCACCCATAGTATAGCACAGAGAAAAAAGTCATAATACACATGAAAATGTGTTTTTAAAAAGATGATAGACTGAGGGTGCCAGTATACATTTAACAGTAGTTCCAGAATACAATAAGGGAACAACGAGAATGTAGTATTTGAGGAGGTAAGAGGGAAAATTATTTGAGTATTGAATAGACAAGAAATCTCACATATTAAATAGGTGCTGTATACTAAGACGATAGAGATAAATGTACATGCAGATATATTAGAATTATAACAGTTGAGGAAATAGTCTTAAAAGCTAACACAATAGACAAAATAGAACTTAAGGCAAAAGCAATAATAATAATAAAGTGCATAAAAATTAAAGAAAAATCTAAGAAGAAGATACATCAATCAGTAATTTTATACAATTGACAATAGAAGCTCAAAATATAAAAAGACAAAACTAATAGAAAGAAAATTTGAAATTGGCACATCTATAATCATGGCGGAAGATTTTAAAATACCTCTACTATCAATCAATAGATCAAGCAGACCAAAAATTAACTAGGATGTAAAATATTTGAATGTGAAAAATAATAAGCTAGATTCAATCAAAGGAACAGTTTGGAAAAGCCTCAGCCTCAAGAATATTCCAAGAAAGTTTCAGCCAAATCAAGTAGAGTTTTTGACTTAAATTTGGCTGAGAGATTAATTCTGCAGTGATGAAGAATAAATTGCCATTATACCTCACCTTTCTCCATTATTGGCTAAGAGTAGCTCAGAAAAGCATAGCCTAAGAATTCAATCAGATGACATAAATATTTCATGTACCTTCCAAAAGACTATACGTTCTCTATTTGTTAGATGAACATATGTTCAGGCACAGAAAAACTGAATGAATTCATCACCACGCAAGAGGAAACCCAAATGTAAATATATGGTACCTGCTCATCTACTTTATTTAGCAGTAGAAGTGGCCCAAAATGAGAATATATACATATTTATAAGAAATAGGACATGGCCTGCCCAGATAATCAGGAGCCTGTAAAGAAAAAGACTAGAAGATTAAAGACAAGGAAGGCTAAGATAGAGGCATGTGGCTAGATGTATGGCTAGAGGAGGCACAAAATGGAGAGATTTTTTTTCACCATATGTTAACGTCCAGAAGAAAGTATCCACATGGAAGAGGCACTAAACTAACATGTAGGTAACATGATTTGACTAGGTGGCATTAGTCAGACTTACTTGTTTGATCACCCTACAACTAGCCCTATGGGCACTTGAATAGAATCGCAAGGGACAGAGGTAGAAGCTTCTCATGGACCTAACAGAATGGATTTCATCTTATTGAGATTTATATATTTACTCTTGCCTTTCAGTGTCCACCTGCTGGTGATAAATTAATGCTGAGCCCTCATAATATACTATTATTCAAAGAGACTCCACAGGAATACAAGCATACTCATGAAATAACAAAAATCTCAAATAAACAATCTAACATTACACTTAAAGGAGTCAGGCAAAGAATACTAAACAAAGTCAAAGTGAGTGGAAGAAAGGAAATAATAAAGACCAGATTGTAAATAAATAAAAGAGTCTAAAAAAAACCAATACAAAAGATCCATGAAACCAAGAGCTGATACTTTGAAAAGATAAAAAAAAGCAACCTAGTAAACCTTTAACCAGACTCATCAAGAAAAAAAGAAAGAGGACTCAAATAAATAAAATCAGGAATGAAAGACAAATGACAACAGGTACCACAGAAATACAAAGGATTGCAAGAAAATACTATGAGCAATTATGTGTTAAAAAAATGGACAATCTGGAAAAATTGGACAAATTCCTAGAAACATACAGTCTTCCAAGATGGCATAAAAAAACAAAATCCAAACAAACAAACAAACAAAAAACAGAAAATCTGAACCAACATATTTCTATTAATGAAATGAAATCAGTATTCACAAATTCCAAACAAACAAAAGTCCAGGGCCAAATGGCTTCACAGGTGAATTTTACCAAACAGTCAAAGAAAAATTAACACCTATTATTTTTCAACTATGCCAAAAAAATCAAGAGAAGTGATAGCCCCCAAGCTCATTCTATGAGTCCATCATTACCCTTTGGTTTTGATTCCAAAATCAAAGATTATACATATAGATATTCATATCACTGATTAACACAGGTGCAAAAATTCTCAACAAATTATTTGCAAAATTAATTCAGCAATAGATTAAAAAGACCACATAACATGATCAAGTAGGATTTATTCCTAGGTTGCAAGGTTGTTACAATATCTGGAAATCGATTAACATGATACACCATACAGACAAAATGAAAGATAAAAATCACATGATCAAATAAATAGATACAGAGAGTGTTTTAGAAAATCCAGCATCCATTTATGATAAAAACTCTCAGTAAAGTGGGAATAGAGGGAACATTTCTCAGTATGATCAAAGCCACCTATGACAAACCCACAACTAACATCACACTTAGTGGGGAAAAGATAAAAGTGTTTTCCTTAAGATCGGGAACAAGACAAGGACGTTCACTTCAACCACTTTTTTCAGCATAGTACTGGAAGTTCCAGCCACAGCAATCAAATGAGAAAAATAAAAGTCATCCAAATTTGAAAGGAAGTGTAAAACTCTCATTATTTGCAGATGACATGATACTATATACAGAGAATCCAAAAAATTCCACAAAAAACTATTAGAACTAATAAATAAATTCAGGAAAGTAGTAGGACACAAAGTTAATATTTAGAAATTGGTTTGCATTTTTATACACCCATTACGAACTACCAGAAAGAGAAACCAAGAAAACAATCCCATTAATAATTGCACCAAAAAAAAACAACAAAAAAAACCTGGGAATAAATTTAGCCAGGGAGGGAAAGACTTGTACTTGGAAAACTGTAAAACATTGAAGAATGAAATTGAAGAAGATACAAATAAATGAAAGAATATACCATGCTCATGGATAGGAAGAATTAACATCATTAAAATGTCCACACTACCTAAATCAATCTGAAGATTCAATAAAATCCCTATCAAAATACCAATGGTATTGTTCACAGAACTAGAAAAAGTAATACTAAAACTTATGTGGAACCATAAAAGACCCCAAATATCCATGGCAATCTTGAAAAAGAACAAAGGTGGAGGTATCACACTATCTGATATCAAACTATACTACAAGGCCATAGTAACCAAAATAGCATGATACTGGCATGAAAACAGACACTTTGATCAATGGAACAGAATAGACAGCCCAGAAAAAACCTACATCTATATGGTCATTTAATCTATGACAATGCAGGCAGGGTCACATAGTGGGGTAAAGACAGTATATTCAATAACTTTTGGGAAAACTGAATAGACACAAGCAAAAAAATGAAACTGGGCCACCTGTATTCCATGTACAAGAATAAATACAAAATGGACTAAAGACTTAAATGTAAGACCCCAAATCTTAAAATGCCTAGATAAAAACATAGGCAATAAACTCTCTGAATTGCTCTTAGTAATATATTTTTTTCTGATATATTTCCTTGGGCAAAGGAAACAAAAGAAAAAAGTAAAGAGTACTACATCAAACTAAAAATGTTTGCACAGTAAAGGCAGCCATCAACAAAATGAAAAGACAACATACTGAATGGGAGAAGATATTTACCAATGATACATCTGATAAGGGGTTAATATCAAAAATTAATATAAAAGTCATACAACTCAACACACCAAAATAACAAACAATCCAATTAAAAAATGGGCAGAATACTTGAATAAACATTTCTCAAAAAGGACTTACAGATGGCCAATAGACATATGAAAAGATGCTGAACATCACAAATCATCAAAGAAATGTAAATTAAAATGACAATGAAATATCACCTCACACTTGTCAGAATGGCTACCTCATGATCCAGCAATTCCACTTCTAGACATTTATCAAAAAAATCCAAAACACTAATTCAAAAAGATATATGCACCGCTATATTCACTGTAATGCTATTTGCAATGGCCAAAAGGTGGAAGCAACATAAGTGCCCATCAATAGATGATTAAAGAAGTGGTATGACAGAAATAGTGGCATGAGGTGGGCTCCTTGAGATCTCTCCTGGAAGTTACCACAAATTGAACACCTATAATTCATCAAAGGATTCTCTGCTCATCACACAGAACAGCTAAGAGACACACACAAGGATTACCTGAAGGTGGGCAAACTGCATAAGTAGGGGAAGAGGGAGGAGGGAAATGCAGAGATGTGGCCTGCAGTCGTAGACACAAAGGCCCCAGGACACAGACCAGAGATCTCAACAACCAGGCTGTGGGTTCTCTCCCTGTGCCCCACAGTCCTGCCAAGGATCAGCATATTGGATGGCGGTGCCCAGCAATCGAGGCAGAAACGTTAGCTGAGAACTTTGGCTTAAGTCCACATAGTCCGGTAGAAAGCAGAGAAAGCACCATGCCTGGACCCTTCTTCCCACCCTCCCACAGCTCTCCCTCCCCCACTCTTCCAGAGTTTAAGCAGATCCCAGAATTGGATAGAGTAGTGTCACATTACAGAAGAACTGCTGCCCTCAAGATTTGGAAAAACCGGTTTGACAACTGCAACATAGGGAAGAGGTTGGTGTGAGTGTGGCACTACTGGACTGGCCAGGGAGACAAATGAATCTGCTTACCCAGCCACCACCTTTTCTGGGCAGCTCCTAGAAAGGCAATGAAAGCTGCAGAGACACACACAGGTGTTAGCAGTGGGATGCAGAGGCATCTGTGGCCTTTCAGAAGCTAAGAAATCTCATGCTTTCCACACACCCCACCCCCACAGAAGATGTGCCCTAAGACTCAGGTTACCTGCGCACAGAGAAGAAGCTAACTTCCCGTGTGGTGGCTGGCTGTGATGTTTTCGGTGCACATTTATGCAGGGGAGACACAGAAACTGCACTGAGTTAAAACTACCAACAACACCCCATAGCCCCACTCACTTAGAACTGCATTGCTAGGGCCAGTCCAGGTACCAGGAGGCAGGCTCCACCTCTACAAGGCACAGAAGGGATTTTCTCCAGCAGAGGACAACCTGGAGATAGCTTGGTGGACTTAAGCCTAGACAGCACTGTTTTATTTTATTTTATTATAATTATTATCATTTTTACATATGTATTTCTCTCTCTCTTCTTCTTTTCATTACTCTACTTTTCCTCCTCCTTTCTGTTTTTCTGTATTGATTTTTTATTGTTGTTATTTTGTTTTTGTTTTTTTCTATTTTTGATAGTTTCATTTGTATTGAGTGTTGCTTGTCAGTTGTTTTTATGTATGAGTGTATTTGGTTTATTGTTGTTGTTGTTTTTGTGCTTGCTGGTTTGTTTTGTTCTGAAATCACCCTGCATGAGAGACCAGCCTAAGAGGCACAAGAATCAAGACACCCAGAGACAAACTCCAGACCAAACCAGAGCATTACCAGGTTTGACCCACAAGTGACAAACCCAAAGGAAATTCTCTACACGTGCAAGAACCCACAGGGGCCAAACCTCATCTGAGCAGTCAACCCTCATACAGTAGCTAATACACTGTGGGCATAACCAATTCTCATGGGTAGTCAGTCTGGGACAATCCCACTGACTGCCAAGCCAAAAGCAATTATAGTTCAGCTTCAATAGGAGACAACTCACAACATAAGGGACACATCTCGAACACATGCACAGGAGAATAGGGAGACTGCAATTCAAATATAAAGGGCACATACTACATAAGACTACCTAGAATAGTCTGAGAGACACAGGGGATCTAACTAATACATTGAAGCAAACACAGGGTGACAGCCAGAATGAGGAAACAAAGAAACATGTTCCAAATAAAAGAACAGAAGTAACCTCCATAAATGGAACTAAATGAAGCAGAGGCAACCAACCTATCTGAGACAGAGTTTAGAACACTGATTATAAGAATGTTTAAGGAACTTGATGAGAATCTCAACAAAGAGATAGCAAACATAAAGAAGGACACAGAAATCATAACAAATAACCAATCAGAATTAAATAATACAATAACTGAAATGAAGAACACACTCAAAGGAATTACAACCAGGTTAAAGGCCAAGAAAGCAGAAATCACCCAATCAGAACAACAGAAAGAAAAAAAAAGAATAAAAAACAATGAGAATTGTTTAAAAGACCTGTGGGATAACATTAAGCACAACATTCACATCATAGGACTACCAGGAGAAGAGAGGGAACAAGAGAGATAACATACCTGAGGAAATAATGACCGAAAACTTCCCTAATCTGGTGAAGGAAATAGACGTACAAGCCCAGGGAGCACAGAGAATTCCAAAAAGGTGAACCCAAACAGGCCCACACTAAGACACATTATAGTTAAAATGGCATAGTTTAAAGACAAAGAGAGAATCCTACAAGCAGCAAGAGTAAGATAGAAAGTTACTTACAAGGGAGATCCCATCAGCTGACTTTTCTACAGAAACTTTGCAGGACAGAAGGGAGTGGCAGGAAATATTCAAAGTGATGAAAAACAAAGGCCTACCTCCTAGATTGCTTTACCCAGCAAGGCTATCATTTAAAATTGAAGGAGAGCTAAAGAGCTTCCCAGAAAAGAATAAGCTAATGGAATCCATTACCACTAAGCCAGCATTGCAGGAAATGTTGAAAGGGTTTCTTTAAGCAGAAGAAAGATGAAAACAAACTAAGAAGATCAGAAATATAAATAACAAAATGACAACAATTATACACCTATCAATAATCACTTTAAATGTAAATGGAGGAAATGCCCCAATCAAAAGACATAGGGTGGCTGAGTAGATAAGAAAACAAGACCCATGCATAGGTTGTATACTGGAGACTCAGCTCAGATCAAAAGACACACACAGGCTGGGAGTAAAGGAATAGAAGAAGATATTTCATGCAAATGAAAATGACTAAAAAGCTGGAATGGCAATACTTATATTGGGTAAATTAGACTTTAAAACAAAGACTATGTAAACATCTATGCACCCAACATATGAGCACCTAAATATATAAAACTGACACTGACAGACATAAATGCACATATCAACAGTAACACTATCATAGAAGGGGACTTCAACACACCTCTGACACCAAGGGACACACTCTTCAGACAGAAAATCAGTATGGAAACAGAGGCTGTAAATGACACATTAGACTATTTGAGTTCAATTGATATTTTTAGAGCACTTCATCCCAAAGCTGCAAAATATTCATTCTTCTCAAGTGCATATGGAACATTTTCCAATATAGACCACATGTTAGGCCACAAAACAAGTCTCAATAAATTTAAGAATGTTGAAATCATATCAAGTGTCTTCTCTGACCACAGCATTATGAAATTAGAAATAAATTACAAGAAAAATTCTGGGAAACACACGAATACATGGAAGCTGAATAACGTGTTACTAAATAATGAATGGGTCAACAATTACATCAAGGGCAAAATCAAAAGATACCTCAAGGGTGGCAGAGTAGCGCGGTGGTTAAGTGCTGGCTTGGGAAGCCAGTGGCCCCGGTTCGGGTGCCACATATGAGGGCCAGTGACAGTGCCCTCAAAAAAAAAAAAGATACCTGAAGACAAATGGAAATGAACACATAATAACTCCAAATCTATGGGATGCAGTGAAAGCAGTCCTAAGAGGAAAATTCATAGCAATGCAGGCCTATTTAATGAAACAAGAAAAATCTCAAATAAAGTGTTTACCCTTACATCTAAGGGATCTGTGAAAAGAACAGCAAAATAAGCCCAAAGAGAGTACAAGGAAGGAAATAATAAAGATCATAGCAGAAATAAATGAAATAGAGACCAAAAAAAATTCAAAAGATCAATGAAACCAAGATCTGGTTTCTTGAAATAATAAACAAAATTGACAAACTGTTAGCCAGACTCATCAAGAAAAATATCTAGAGGACCCAAATTAATAAAATCAGAAATGAAAGAGGAGGACCAGCTGAGTGGTGCAGTGGTTAAGCACTGGCTTGGGAAGCCAGCAGCCCGGGTTCGGATCCCACGTGTGAGGGCCAGTAATACTGCCCTCAAAAAAAAAAAAAGAAATGAAAGAGGAGAAGTGACAACAGACACTACAGAAATACAAAAAAAAAATTAAGAAAATACTATGAGCAACTATATGCCAACAGATTAGACAATCTGGAAGAAATGGACCATTTTCTAGAAGCATACAACCTTCCATGCTGAATCAAGAAGAAATGGAAAATCTGAATAGACAGATTACAACCAGTGAAATTGAATCAGTAATCAACAAGCTCCCAACAAACAAAATCACTGGACCAGATGGCTTTACAGGTGATTTGTACCAAACATTCAAAAAAGAATTACCATGTATTCTGCTCAAACTATTCCAAAAAATCCAGAAGGACGGGAGGTAGCCAAATTCTTTTTATGAGGTCATTATCACCATGATCCCCAAATTAGATATATTACAAAAAAAGAAAACTATAGGCTGATATTCCTAATAAACATAGATGCAAAAATCCTCAACAAAATATTAGCAAACAGAATTCAGCAATACATTGAAAAGATCATATACTACGATCAATTGGGATTCATTCCTGGTATGCAAGATTGGTTCAATATCCACAAATCAAGTAATGTGATACACCCCATTAACAAAATGAAAAATAAAAATTACATGGTCATATCAATAGATGCAAAATAAAGCATTTGACAAAATCCAGCAACCATTTATGATAAAATCTCTTAGCAAGGTGGGAATAGAGGGATCATACGTTAACATAATAAAGGCTGTGTATGATAAACCCACAGCTATCATCTTTCTCAATTGGGAAAAGCTAAAACCTTTCCCCTTGAGATCAGGAACAAGACAATGATGCCCATTTTCACTTTTATTCAACATAGTGCTGGAAGTTCTAGCCACAGCAATCACACAAGAAAAAGAAATAAAAGGCATCCAAATTGAAAGGGGGAAGTAAAATTGTCATTATATGTTGATGACATAATTCTATAGAGAGAGAACCCCAAAGACTCCACCAAAAAACTATTAGAACTGCTAAATGAATTTAGTAAAGTAGCAGGATACAAAATTTATATTCAGAAATCAGTTGCATTTGTATACACCAATAATAAACTATCAGAAAGAGTAATTAACAGAACAATCTGATTTACAATTGCTTCAAAAACTATAAAATACTTAGGAATAAATTTAACCAAAGAAGTAAGAGACCTATACTCAGAAAATGATAAGACACTGAAGAAAGAAATTAAAGAAGATACAAATAAATGGAAACACATATCATGCTCTTAGACACAAAGAGTTAATATAGTTAAAATGTCCATACTACCTAAGGCAATATACAGATTCAATGCAATTCCTATCAAACTATCAACGACATTTTTCACAGAAAGAGAACATATAATCCTAAATTTATATGAAACCATAAAGACCCCAAATATCCACAGCAATCTTGAGAAATAAGAACAAAGTGGGAGGTATCATGATACCTGACATCGAATCATACTACATGCTTATAGTAATCAAGACAGCATTGTACTGGCACAAAAACAGAGACATGGATCAATGGAACAGAATAGATTCCAGAAATAAATCCATCCCTATATGGTCATTTAATCTATGAAAATGGAAACATGAATTTACATTGGGTAAAGATAGTCTATTCAATAAATGGTGCTGGGAAAACTGACACATGCAGAAAAAAGAAGCTGGACCACCTCCTTATGGCATATATGAAAATAAATTCAAAACGGATTAAAGACTTAAATGTAAGATTCCCAAACCATAAAAGTCCTAGAAGGAAGTATAGAAAGTAAATTTGCAGACATTTCCCTGAGTAACATTTTTACTGATATATCATTTTGGGCAAGAAAAGTAAAAGAAAAAAAATAAACATATGAGGTTACAGCAAACTAAAAGTTTTTTTTCACAGCAAAGGAAACCATCAATAAAACAAAAAGGCATCCTACTGAACGGGAGAAGATATTTGTCAATGATACATCTGATAAGGGGTTAATATCCAAAATTTATTTTTAAAAAAACACCCCAAAACCAAACAACCCATTCAACTCAACACCAAAAAACAAAACAAAACAAAAACAAACAAAAACCAAAACAAAATCTCAATTGAAAAATGGGCAGAGTATATTTACAATAGCCAAGACTTGGAAACAACTGAAATCCCATCCGTAGATGACTGGATTAAGAAACTGGTACATTTATACAATGGAGTATTACTCTGCTATAAAGAAGAATGAAATTGTACCATTTGCAACAATATGGATGGACCTAGAGACTATTATGTTGAGTAAAATAAGTCAGTCGGAGAAAGACAAATACCATATGTTCTCATTTATATGTGGAATTTGAAAAACTGAATAAATGAGCAAAAGAAACAGAAAGTCTCATAGATATAGAGGAAAAACAGGGTTGCTAGTTGGGAGGGAGGTGGGGATGAGGGAGAAGGGGAAAGGAGTAGGCAGCATAAATAGGTAACTACAGTATTGTCACAGGGATATGAAAGACAGTTCGGGGAATATAATGTTGTTAAAATTTTGTGGGGTGTCAGATGGTCACATGTTTTGTTAGGGAGACCACTTCATGGATGGAGTAGAGGCTTGATCACTGCACTGTATACCTGTAATTGATGTTGTATAATATTGTATGCCAACTGTAATTGAATATATAGATAGTCACGGGATGTGGATTATACGATGGAAGGGAGTCAAAGGAATTGTAATAGATAGTATGATATGGGAGGGAGGTGTGGGAGGGGAGAATTGGGGGAGGGGGTTGTCACTTTGAGGGGTAAAAAGTATAACTATTGCACTTTGTTGTACACATGAAGCTAATTAAAAAATATATAAATAATAAAAAATGGAATTACAATTCTCTTGGTATGTTACTTGAACTGTTTCTTAAGAAGAATAAAAGAAGCAAACATTTCAATATATATAAATATCAAACCACTATGTTTTATACCTGATGTTAATATGTAATGTCAATTATATCTTAATTTAAAAAGCAGCAAATGTTCAATATTAATAAGCATTAAGTTGTGTTACAATATTCATTATATATATATATATATATATATATATATATATATATATATATATATATATATATATATTCTGTATGAGACACTGGAGTTACAATGGGGAGGTAAAATTAAAAATCCCATAGCCTCGGGCCGGCTGAGTGGCACAGTGGTTAAGTGCTGGCTTAGGAAGCTGGCGGTGCCGGTTCAGGTCCCACATATGAGGGCCAGTGACACTGACCTTGAAAAAAAAAATCCCATAGCCTCGTAGCCTTATGGAGATTGCAGTGCAGTGTAATATGTCAAGGAGAGAGCAATTAGTCAAAGAATTGCATTAATGAAGGAACAATTACAACATGAGATAAGTGTTAGAAAGGAAATGAAGATGGCTTTATGACAAAGTAGCACATTTTAAATTGTAGTATAAGGAAAGGTGTTTTTTTTTCCCTAAGGAAGTGACACCTAATACAAGAGTTGAAAAAATGAGCAGACATTTGCTATATGGAGGGAAGAACCATTATAGGCTGAGGGAATAACAGCATCAGTAAGGACTTATAGTAGGAGAAGACATGGCACATTAGGGAACCTTAAAACTCTGCATGACTGGGTTGTAGAGTGCAGTGGAAATCATATTGTTAAGACTGGAGAGATAAGCTGGCGTTAGACAATGGAAAGCTTTTCAGGCTATGTTAGCATTTTTTTCCCCTAAGACTAGTTGATGATTAAGATAGCATGACTAGATTTATGCTTTAAAAAGATCACTGCAGCTGCAGGGCAAAAAAAATTGTTGAAAATGAGCTGTGATTAATATGAGGAGAAAGTTTAGGAGACCACTTTATTGTTTAAAGTAAGAGGTGTTGATAGCTTAGACAAAGATGATGGTAGAGGAGATACAGAGAAATGGACTAAGTAACCAAATAGACATGATAGGAAGGGCACTGTGACAGAGGGAAAGGTAAAATGGAAGACACTAAGATTCATGCTTGAGCAGGAGAGGTAGAGAACGTAATTTTATCTAAATGAGGAAGACAAAGTGTAGGATCCAGGTTGACAAACAAAACTAAAAGTTCAATTTTAGACATAAAAAGCTTAAGATTCCTGTGAGTTATCCAAGTGAGGATATCAAGAAAATACTTGACTATATGTTCTAGAATGCAGAGGAGATATTTAGGCTAGAGATATAAATTTATAAGTCATATGTGTACAGTAAGTAAATGAAACTATATGTGAGTATGAATGAGATCATCAGGGAAAGAGTAAAGAGTGAGAAGAGAAACTGTTCTAGAGGAATCCTGGAGAAACTAATATTTAGTGATATAAAAATGAGAATAGCCAGTAAAAAAAACAAAACAGAGAAAGAGTAACCAAATATAAGATAATCAGAAAGTGGATTGTCATAAAACACACACACACACACAAAGATAATATTTCAAGGAGGTCAGAGTTTGACTAATGTGGAATCCTGCTGAAAGCTCAAGTAAAATGAGGATGGAAAATGCCCATCAGTAATCTCAGCAAAAGAGGTCGGAACAACAAAGACTCTGAGGCCAAGAGAGAGTATACTCTAGCTTAGTTGTTTAGTTGCATTTTAAGTAGGAGTGACTTGAGCCTGTTTAAGGCTGATGGGAAGGATCTAGTTGAAAAGAAGAGTGTGCATATACATGAGAGAAAATAAATGATTGATAACACAAGACAAAAAAAGGAATAGATTACAGAGCATAGCTTGAGGTAGGAGATCCCAGCTCTGTAATAATAAGAAGAAAAGAAGATGATAGGAACAGATGAATGTATGTTGGGAAGTTAAAGGGTATCCCATGGATTGCTACTAAGTCAAATTTCTCTTTGGAGATTTCACTTTCCTGAGATTATAGGAATTTTAGAGCTAAATGAAATCTGAGATGATATGGTAGTTTTCAATTGTTCTGACAATATGGAGGGTGCAATTTTTGGTTGTGTCAATGACTGGCACTTGCTACTAGCACTTTGTGGGCAGGAATCAGGGATGCCAAAGTATAAAGAATTCTTCTGCCCGAAAAGCAAATAGTGACCCTATTAAGAGACTTCTCGGGGTGGATGGTTAGCTTAGTTGGTTAGAGTGCAGTGCTCATAAAACTAAAGTTGCCAGTTCACTCCCCACATGGGTCACAGATACGGTTCCACAACTGGATTGGGACAGCTACTTGACTTGGAACTAATGGGTACTGGAAGGACACATGGATCCCCAATAAATAAAAATAAATTTCTCATTTTGAAGATAAGAAAGCTGAAAACAATTTAAGAAATTTAGTAATGCCAATACAGGAAGTTTTAAAGAACAATTACTTAACCTCAGATTGCATCATTCTAAACCATGCTCTTCTACTATATCATAACATCAATTCAAGAATGAGAAATTGCTCTTGATGTTTCAATAATGTTCCTAAAGTAGTTAGAGGTCAAAGTGATTAAAATAAAACATCTTAATATATCCACAGGTCTCAAATTTTCAAGTGTTCTCTGGGGTGAGAGAGGTTAGCTCTTTAAATTGTGCTGAGAGGCATCTCTACTGTTTTTTTTCATGTGATTATCCCATTGCCTGTTCTATAAAAATAAAAAAGAGTGACAATTCTGTTAGTAATGGTGATATGAAATAAAGTCAAATGTGTCAGAAGTCTTACATTCAATCCTTAAAAATAATTATACTGATAATGTATAAAGCTTAGAGAAGCCAAAAATCAGTATTTACTCTGTTCATTGCTGTATTCCAAGCACTCTGAATGCTACTTGGCTAATAGTTGATCAATAAATATTTGTTGACACCATCACCAACATTCATGTAATTAATATGAATGAGAAAGTGAAATAATAGATGTGAAAGCACTTTGCACAGTGTCATGAAATTTTGTAGTCTAGTTAAAATTGAAAATTAGACTATGGAGAGCACTGATTGGCCACTACTTCTGATAAAGATTGAGCACTATTCTTCTAATCTGGCTTTTAGATCACAGTTGCAAAGAATCACTTGAAATACACTTACAAGAGCAGAGGAGAGGGAAAAATTGCACGAACAGCTCTTACCTACAAAATTGTTGCTATTTCTACCAGATCTGTTCTACAGGCTCTGACTTTCCCCTCAGTCAGACTCCCAATTCAAAGCAGGGGGAAGGATTGGGGTGATGAATTCTACATATTGCATAATTTGTTATTAGAGAAATTTGCCTTTGTATGTCATTTTGAGAGTCCCAATTTATACTTATACTTAAATACTAATTATACACATTAACAGACTACATAGTCTAAATTTACTTAATACCAGATTTTACCTGTCAAGGCCTAAATTATCAATGCGCTAACATGGAAATATAAATGGAATGCCAGTTTTATTGACTTTGAATACATGCTTACATAAAAATACCATTAAATGATCTAACAGCAAAAGTGAGTGATGCTTGTTTGTTCACATGTATATACAGAAGAGAAATCAGTCATGAGACTAAGACAGTGAAAGTAAGGGGGAGAGAAAATGGATAGTAGACATTGTCCAAAATATTAAGTTCTGCAGGGTTTTTTTGTTTGTCTGTTTGTTTGCTTGCTTGTTTAAAAAAGTATGGTTAATGAAAAGTAAAATAAGAAGTTGATATTTGCCCTAGAGTTTAAATGAGAAACAAAGTCTTTAAGAAAGAAAACTATCTGAAGTCAGATAGAAAAATCAGAAACCATATGATTTCACTCATATGTGGGATATAAAACTGAAATCAATGAAGGAACAAGATAAGCAAACAAAAACACATAGACACAAACAACAGTATAGTGGTTACCAGATGGTTAGGGGGGAGGGGGGAAGGGAGGTAGAAAAGAATAAAGGGGATCGAATATATGGTGACAGAAGGAGATTTGACTTTGGGCAATGAACACACAATGCAATATATAGAGGATGTGTTATAGAATTGTGCACTTGATACCTATATAGTTTTATAAACCAAGGTCACCCTGATAAATTTAATTTAAAAGAAAGAAACAAAGCTATCAACCTAAGTAAAAAACATGAGGTGGAATATAGGGGAAGTGGCTGCAAATAAACTACTGCTTTCAAATGAGCTTCCAGACTCCTTAGTCATTTTCAAAGCACTTTGAAAACGCATTCTTATCAAGTTGCTATTTTCACCTTATTTCAGAAATGTAGAAAGAAGCAAGTAATAATTTCAATTAATGCTAAGGTTGAAACTTAAAAGAAACTCATTGGTTCCCTAGCTCTTTAGCACTTTTCTTTCAGCACTTTTAAATGACAGAAATACCTTATTGTGGCCCTGGTTTCTTTAACATGCCAAAAGAACATGCTTCCCCAAGAGCTTCCTTTCCACTTTGGAACTACGCAATTTTTGTAAATGCATCTGAATTTCTCAAAGTCACGGGATCATCCTATTCACATAGTTTTCATAAGTACTTTTGTGTGATGCTCCCCTTTCAGGTGACATTTAAGTTGTGAGATTCCACTAAATTCATTCTGGTAGTTGAAAAATTATCATACAATGCTTTCATGGAATAGAACTATATATCCTTTTGACAGTGTTTATTACAAGCAAAAAGTTTACCAGTGTGAATAGGTCTGCCTAATGAACTGGTCTTTTAAAAGGCTGCCTTAATATTTGTATTTTTTTAAAGATTTTTTTGGGGGGAATTGGGGGAGGGGAACAGCATTGGGGAACCAAGGAAGGGGAACAGAGAAGTTCCTGTCCTTTTGTTCTTCAGTCTAGTTGTGGAGGACATTGCTTCACTGGCCCATGTTGGTACCATCATTGTGCTCTTCCTGGGTGAGGCAGATCAGTCGCTGGTCTCTGGACAGCTGCTCACAGCAGCTCTTGACAGCTCACACCAGCTGCTGGCCACTCACACTGGCTGCTGGCTACTCTCATTGGCTGCCGGCCACTCACTATAGCCTGTGGCAGCCCACAGCAGCAGGGCTTGCAGCTATGCCAGCCTGGGGACTCACAGCAGCCCAGCCCCAGGTGGAGCTGTTGTTCACCATCTTAGCTGCACAGGGCAGTGTCACTGGCCCTCATATGTGGGATCCAAACTGGGAAGGAAGGAAGAATGGAAGGAAGAGACAGGATAGGAGGAAGAAGGAAGGAAGGAAGGAAGGAAGGAAGGAAGGAAGGAAGGAAGGAAGGAAGGAAGACAAATAAAGTGATAATTCTATAAATGTATTAAAAACAAGACAATACACCGCCAAATGGAGACACTTATATTGAGCCCTAAGTCATCAAACGAAGACTTGACTTAATTACAGTTCTGGCTATCCCAGAAATGGAATCCTAAACTAGTTACTCAGCAATTGTCTAATCAATACTAGTTAAGTAGCCTGCCAGACAAACCCATGCCATTCCCGAAAGGAAAGTAACCTTACAATAACTGATCTGCTTTTTTGCCTATCATAACTTTCTTGTTCCTGTTCCCTTCTGGCTAAAAGTCTTTCATTTTGCACAGATCCTTGGAGCTTCTTTCTATCTGCTGGATTAGATGCTGCCCAATTCATGAATCATTGAATAAAGCCAATAAGATCTTTAAATTTTACTCAGTTGAATTTTGTTTTTAAACAAAGAAAAAAACCTACTCCCTCTCTTCTTACCCTCTAGTAATCACTAATCTATTGTCTGTATCTATGAGTTTTTATTTCTTCATTTGTTTGCCTTGTTCTTTTTTTGCTTACAGTTTTATATACCACATATCAGTGAAGTCATATGGTTTTCTACGTTTTCTGTGTGACTTATTTTGCTTAACATAATAATCTCAAGGTCCATCCACATAGCAAATGGCACTATTTCATCTTTTCTTATGGCATAATAGCATTCTATTGTGTATATATACCACAGTTTCATTATCTAATCATCTATTAAAGGACACTTCAGTTTCCATGCCTTGGCCACTGTAAATAAAGCTGCAATGAACATTGGAGCACATATATCTTTATGGATAAATGTTTTCAGATTTTTTGGGGTAGATAGCCAGGAGAGGGATTGCTGGGTCATGTGGTAGATAAAGGTAAAAGGGATCAAATACATAGTGATGGAAGGAGAACTGATTCTGGGTTGTGAACACACAATGTGGTATATAGATGATATATTACAGAATTGTACACCTGAGACCTGTGTAACTTTATTAACAATTGTCATCCCAATAAACATTAATTAAAAAAAGGAAAAAAGGTAACTAAAACTGTCAAAAAAAATTCAAGATGAAATGATAATGAACAAGGTGCTGTAAATCCAATTATGTAGAGTGATCTGGGAAGGCTTCACTGAGGAAGTTGTGTATTAGCTGAAGAAAGGATAAGAACAAACCAGACATAGAGGTGATGTTTTAGGGAGAGGGAATAACATGTTTCAAAGCCCCCCCAAAAGAAAATGTTTGTCATGTTTGAAGAAGTTAAAGAGGCTATTAAAACATAGTGAACAAGATGGAGCATGGCCCAAAAACATGAGGTTTCAAGGGTAGACATGAGCTGTATTTGTCACAGCTTATACCCATTCTAAGGTTTTCTGAATTTTAATAAAAATTCCAAAGAAAGCAATAGAAGTACTTTTGGAAGGTAAATAATAAAATTTACTATAAAAAGATTGCTTTTGAAAAATATCATATAGTTTCACTTACATGTGAAATCTAAAAAATAAAACAAAACAAAACAAAAACAAACTGACAGAAAGAAGAATCAAATTGATGGTTCCCAGAGAAGACGGGTGTGGAGAGATGAGTGAAAAAGGTGAAGGAGAATATAGTCAATGGTACTGTGAAAAGTCTGCATGGTGACAGATGATTACTAAACTTAGTGTGGTGATCACATTCTAAGGTATATAAATGGTGAATTATTATATTATACACCTGAAACTAATATAATATTGTATATCAACTACACTTAAATAAAATTAAATTAATTTTAAAAATTGCTTTTGGGGGTGACATCAGAAACATGGTGGCATGAGGGGTGCTCCTTTATATCTCCCCTTGAAGTTACAACAAGCTATACAAGTTAAACAGCTATAATTCAACTAACAATTCCCTACACAACATAAAAACATGTATGAGAGATCCACACATTGAAAACTCTGATGGGAAAGTCTGGGTAAACAGGGGAGGAGTGAAGAGAGAAGTGCACAGATGGGAACCGTGGGACACAGTCCATAGCTCACTGTGTTCCCAGGAGAGGGGAGGATTGAGACTGCAGGTACATATTCTGTAGCTCCAGCAATTCTGCCTGAGGGATCTGCATATAATATAGCCAAACCCAGGATTAGGGCAGAGATATTGGGACAAAGACCAAATATAGAAGTGTGACAACTGCAGTATAACAGCCCTCACTGCCAGGGAGAAAACAAAGCAATGAACCCTGACAACCTCCTCCAACCCTCTCAAAGTCTACCTCCCCTAACACTCTCAGAGACTACTTCCCCTACACCCTCCTAATGTTAGCAGCAGGCCCCAGAAAAAGTGATAGAATTGTCAGATTAAAGAGCAGAATATCTACAGGCCTGAGAGCTGGAGAGACAGTTCTTGAGCAGCATACAAACACTGTGTCTAATTCCAGTGACAAGGGAGGAGCTATAGGGGTGAAGCACCTGTTGTCCACCAGTTACCATTACTCAGAGAAGAACAAAGCCACAATATACAACAGCCTCTCCCAGCCCACCCCACCTCCACCTTTTGTGGCTGATCCCAATGGGGGCACGCAGTGCTGCTGAGGTGCACAACTTTGCAGCTTTGCATCTCACTGCAGTGGCAACATTGGAATTCCAGAGGGTCAGAGCCCCATTGTCCACTCCATCCTCCCACAGGGGTGGTGCCCTGAGATGGAGGCAACCTGGTCACAGAGAAGTCCACCTCTCCAGCAAATCTCCCACTGAGTGAGAAGCCAGAACAACACAAGAGAAAATAAATCGCTCCAGCTCTACTTACTGAAATGCAAACAAACAAACAAACAAACAGACAAATAAAAAAATCTCTTCTTATCAATCTGCTGCAGAATTCACTCCTGCAGATGCCCAGGAAGAGAAATAATCCATTAATTTTTATGAATAACCAAGATAACAAGGTAGCTCAGGAAGAAAATTAAAAATTCAAGAAAGTAAACTTAAAGATATGAAAATATGTGACATAAATGACACAGAATTCAAGATTGCAATTCTGATAAAACTCAATAAGATGCAAGAAAACTCAGATAGGCAGTTGAATGAACTCAGAAATAAAATCAGTGAACAAAATGAATATTTTACCAAAGACACTGAAATTTTTTCAAACAACCACATATAAATTCTGGAGCTGAAGAACTCAATAAAAGAGATGAAGAATGAAATAGCCAACTTATAAAATAGAGCTGACCAGATGGAGGAAGGAATTAATGATATCAAAGATAGAAATCTGGAAAAGATACAGATGGAAGAAGAGAGAGACTTGAAAGTTAAAAAAATGAAAAACTCTACAATAACTATTTGACTTCATCAGAAAGAGGAATATAAAAATAATGGGTATACAAGAAGGAGAAGACAGGGAGAATGGCACAGAGAGCCTATTCAAGCAAAGAACCAAGAAGAACTTTCCCAACATAGGGAAAGAACCAGATCCTTGAATACAAAAGGCAAACAGAACACCTAATTACCTCAATCCTAACAGGCCTTCTCCAAGTCACATTATTGAAGCTGTCAAAAATTAATGACAAAGAAAGAATTCTTAAGGCAGCCAGGGAAAAGAGGATGGTAACCTAAAAAGGAAAGCCCATTAGATTATCATCAGATTTTTCAGCAGAATCTCTACAAGTCAGGAAGAAGTGGAATTAAATATTTAAACTATTGAAAGAGAGAAATTACCAGCCAAGAATAATACATCCCACAAAGTTATCCTTTAGATATGAAGGAGGAATAAAGAACTTTCCAGGTATACAGAGCTGAGGGAATTTCCTATCACAAGACCTGCATTACAGGAAATACTGAAGGAGGCTATTCAACCTGAAACAAAGCAAAAAAGGAAACAAAACTATGAGCAAGGTGAGTAAAAGACAGAAGCAGGAAATAGCAACCCCTATACAGAATAGGACACTATACACTCAAACATAACATATGGGGTAAAGAAGATATAAACATAAAAAAAAAGCAAAAGAGAAGAGACAATTTACTACTGCAAACTCAGAAATAAATTCAAAGCATAAATAGGGATAATTGGTGACAACAAAAACATAAAAAGGGAGAGAGTAAAGGTCTGAATTTGCAAAGGGGAATTGAGATAAGATGCACCCTGAAAAACAGGACTACTGTATATATGAAAATTTCCTTTACATAAACTTAATGGTATGTAAGCAAAACAAAACAAAAAATCAGAACTGAGAAACATGACATATAACTGAAGAAAAAGAAATCATAGAATACCACCAAAGTATAATAACAGGCAGGAATACAAAGGCAAACAAGGAAGGAGACACCAAACTACCAGAAAACAAAAGATAAAATTGCTATAGGAATTCCTCATATATCAATAATCACCTTGAATGTAAATAGACTAAACTCACCAATAAAAAGACAGAGTAATAGTTTGGATAAAACAACAAGAACAACAACAACAACCATATGTTGCCTCCAGAAACAAATCTCAGCTACAAGGACGAATATAGACTCAAAGTGAAAGGGTAAAATATGACACTACAAGCCAATGGCATCCAGAGAAAACAGATATAGCCATACTTATATCTGATGAAGCAAAATTCAGAACAAAAGGGTAACAAGAGACAAAGATGGACATTTCATAAAGATAAAGGGGGCAATACAATAAAAAGACATAACACTTACTAATATATAAGCTCCCAATGAGGGACCACTAAAATATATTAAGAACTACTAAGAGAACTGAAAGGAAAACTCACCAAAACACAATTATAGTAGGGTACCTAAATACGCCATTGACAATTATGGATAGATCATTCAAACAAAATCAATAAGGAAATATCAGCATTCAGTGATACATTAGACCAAGTGGACATAATTGATTTCATCCTAGAACCCCATACTATATATTCTTTTTTTTCCCTTGTTGATTTGTTTTTTTAATTAGCTGAGCCATCCTGCCACCTGTTGACAGCTCAGTGGCTGCTCAGCTCGGGCTAAGAACCCTGTTGCTCAGAGCTCACACTCTCTTTTTTTTTTTAATTGGGGATTTGGGGGAGGCGAACAGTGTTGGGGAATTGGGGAAGGGGACCAGCCAAGTTGTTGTTCCATCTTCGTTGTGGAGGGTGCCAGTCACCATCTGGCTTCCCATCAGCAGATCATGGTGTCTCAGCTCAAGGTGCTGAGTTCAGTGTGTGGGCATAGCCACCATCCCATGCAGGAGTCAAACCAGCGCACGCCCTATCTACTGAGCTATCCAGGGGGCAGCTCAGCTCAAGGTATTGAGTTCAATCTTTAGTTGCAGGTGGGCGTAGCCCACCATTGAACAGGCAATCTTGTTTTTACACCAGCTGAGCCATCCTGCCACTTGTTGGTAGCTCAGCAACAGCTCAACTAGGACGCAGCATTCACTGACCCATGTGGGAATTGAACTGGCGGCCCTGTTGCTCAGAGCACATGCTCTAAGCCAATTTTTAACCAACTGAGCCACTTGGCAGGCCCCAAGACTATATATTCTTTAACAGTGCACATGGGACATTCTCAAGGATGGACCATATATTGGGACAGAAAACTAGCCTCAGCAAATTTAAGAAGATTGAAATCATACCAAGCATATTCTCTGACCACAAGTCTAGGAAATTGGAGATCAACTGCAAAAAAAGGGGAAAAAAACCACAAATATTAATACATGAAGAATAAACAACATGCTACTGAAGAATGACTGGGTCAATGAAGAAACAAAAGGAGAGATCAAAAGATACACATAAACAAATGATAATGAAAATACATTATATCAAAATCATCGGGATGCAGTGAAAATAGTATTAAGAAGCAAATTGATATCATTACAGTCCTATCTCAAAACAGTAAAAATCCCAAATAAAGAACCTAACATTACATCTCAAAGAACTAGAAAAAGAACAATAAAACCCAAAGTCAGAAGAAGGAAGGAAATAATGAAAATTAGTGCAGAACTAAAAGAAATAGAGACAAAAAAGATGATAAAAAATTAATGCAACGGGCCGGCCCCGGTTCGGTCCCACATATGAGGGCCAGTGACACTGCCCTCAAAAAAACAACAAACAAACAAACAAAAACTAATGCAACAAAGAGCTGGTCCTTTGAAAAGATTAATAAAACTGACAAACCCTTTGCTAGACTCACGAAGGAAAACAGAGAAAAGATATAGATAAACAAACTCAGAAATGAAGGAGAGGAAGTTATGACAGATACCACAGAAATACAAAGGATCATACAAAAATACTATGCAGGACTATATGCTACCAAATTCAATAACCTAAAAGAAATGAACAAGTTCTTGGAAATATATAACCTTCCTAGAATGCATCATAAAGAACTAGAAAATCTAAATAGAGTGCGCAACAGTAAGGAAATTGAAGCAATCATACAAAACCTCTTCAAAAGCCAAAGTCCAGGACCAGATGGCTTCACTAGTGAATTCTACAAACACTCAAAGGTGATTTACTAGCTGTCCTCAAACTCAAAGGTGCTTTAATAGCTGTCCTCAAACTCTTCCAAAAAACTGAAGAACAGGCAATACTTCCTAACTCATGTTATGAGGCCAACATTACCCTAATACCAAAATATGTTAAGAATTAAAAAAGAGAAAAACTATTGACCACTATCTCTGATGCATACAGATGCAAAAATCCTAAGCAAAGGAAAATCTTATACAACAATTTGGTAAGGAAATTATACATCATGATCAATGAAGTTTATTTCAGGGGCACAAGGATGGTTCAACATACACAAATCAATTGATCGGATACACCACATAAACAAATAAAGGATAAACATCATATATATCAATAGATGCAGAAAAAGCACTTGACAAGATCCAACATCCATTTACAATTAAAACACTTAATAAAATTGGTACAGAAGAAAAGTATCTCAACATATTAAAGACCATATATGACAAACCCTCAGCGAATGTCATATTTGATGGTGAAAACCTGAAAGCTTTTTGCCTAGTCAGAAACAAGGCAGTGATATACACTGTCACCACTGTTATTCAACATAGTATTGGAACTCCTAGTCAAAGTAATCATGCAAGAGAAAAAAATAAAAGGCATCCAAATCAGGAATGAATTAGCTAATTGTCACTTTTTGCAGATAACATGATTCTTTATATAGAAAATCCCAAAGACTAAAAAAGAAGAAAAACCTATTAGAAACAATAAACAAATAGAGTAAAGCTGCAGGATACAAAATCAATGTATTAAAGTCAATTGCATTCCTATATACTAACAATGAAATTTCAGGAAAAGGAATGAAACCAAAACAATTCCTTTTGCAACTGCAACAAAAAGAATAAAATATCTAGAAATAAACTTAAAAATGAAGTTAAGGACCTATACACTGAAAAGTATAAGACATGATTAAAAGAAATTGAAGACACAAAGAAATTTAACGGTATTCCATGTTCATGGATTGGAAGAATCAATATTGTCAAAATGTCCATATTACCCAAAGCAATATACAGATTTAATGCAATCCCCATGGAAATCCCAATGGCATTTTTTAAAGAAATGGAACAAAAATTTATCAGATTTGTATGGAATCAGAACATATCCCAAATAGCCAAAACACTCCTAAGAAAAATGAGTGAGGCTGGAGGTATCACATTCGCTGACTTCAATGTACACAACAAAGTGACAATAATCAAAACAGCATGATATTGGCAGAAAGACAGACACACAGATCAATGGAATTGAATTGAGAACCCAGAAATATGGATAATTTTACCTATGTTTTCTTCTATGCAATTTATTGTTTCAGGTCTTATATTTAGGTCTTTGATCCATTTTTAGTTAATTATAGTGTATGGTGACACATAGCATCTAGTTTCATTCTTTTGCCCATGTCTTTCCAATTTTCTGAGCAGCATTTATTGAACAGGTTTCTTTTCTCCATTGTAACTTTTTAGCTCCTTTGTGAAAAATTATCCATATAAATTGGCATAATCACCATTGAGGTATGGAGGTTCCTCAAATATTTAAGAATAGAATTACTATACAACACAGCAATCCGTCTTCTGGGTATCTTTAAAAAAATCTGAAAACATTTATCCATAAAGATATATGCACCCCTATTTTCTTTGCAGCATCATTCATGGTGACCAAGACATGGAAACAACAGAAGCGACCTTTGATAGATGATTGGATAAAGAAAATGTGGTACGTAACCTATGTATAGTGGAATATTACTCTGCCATAAGAAAAGACGAAACAGTGCCATTTGCAATAACATGGAGGATCTTGAAATTATCATGTTAAGCAAAATAAATCAGACAGAAAAAGTTGAGAATTGTATGACTTTACTCATATGGAATATAAAATGGTAAGCAACAAATGGACAAGACAAGCAAATAAAATCTCATAGACGCAGACAACACTTTAGTAGTTAGCAGAGGGTAAGTTGCTAGAAGGGGTGGTAGAAGAGTGAAAAGAAATCAAATATATAGTGATGGAAGGAGAACCAACTCTGGGTATTGAACATACAATGCAATATATAGATAATGTATTACAGAAATGTACACTTGAAACATAATTTTATTAACCAATGTCACCTCAATAAGTTTAATAAAAAAATTTAAATTTCTTTTGGTCCTGTGGGGATAACACATTCAAGGAGGAAATGGAAACAGGGAAAATTTTAAGGAAGCTCAGGAAACAGATGGTAGTATCTTAGACTAAGATGATAGCAATGGAAATGGAGAATAGCACAGAGGTTTCACAAGAAGACACATACAAAAATGTTCATGACAACAGCATTTGTAACAGCAAACATTTTTAAAAAGAAACAACCACATATTAGTTGGAAAGTCAATGTATAAATAAATTGGAATATAATCATAAAATGCACTATTGTAGAGCAGAGAAAATGAATTAACATTTATAGAATAAATATTAGTAATATAATATTAACAGATTAAATATTCTAGGAGTCTACATGCAAAACATACACATATACACACACCCACTTTTATGAAGTTAAAAAAATAATTTAAACTAATCAATGTTATAATATAAAAAATCTCCATGTGTGTACTATGTGATTTCAAAACAATTTTTTAAAAGACAAAAGAACGGTAAATGATACAATTGGAATACAAGTTAACTGTGTGAGAGAGAAGCGAGGGAACAAGATAGAAGTGCACTGCATAAGTTGTTAACTTTCTATTTCTAGGTTGAGTGCTGGGGTCACAGTTGTTAAAAATATTAAATATATACATACACACAAAAATGCTATGTATGAGCCAATTATTCTGGTGCATAATTAATCAAAAATATCATTAATCCAATTCTGTATTTCTGGAAATATTTTTAAAAAATCAAATATATGGATAAAGGTATATTTTGGAGTTAAAAACCACAGGGTTTGATGTGAGGGATAAGAAAAAAATAATAATCAAAGATGCATTTTACAAGTCTGGCTTTAGTAACTGGGTGGATGTCAGTGCCATTTACTAAGATAGAAGAACAGCAACAAAGGAGGATTAGATTTATACTTTGTGGACGTATTGGATGTGATGTTCTTATGAGACATCAAAATAGAAGTATGAAGTAATAGCTGAATATACATCTACACTTTATTATTATTTTGAGGACAGTGTCACTGGCCCTCACATGTGGGACCTGAACCATGGCCACTGGCTTCCCAAGCCAGCGCTTAACCACTGCGCCACTCAACTGGCCCTACATCTACACTTTAGATTAGATACCTGGACTAGAAATAAACATTTGGAAGTCATAAGAAATTATATTGCATTTGAAGCCATGAAAATGAATATAATCACCTAATTAGAAAAGTGTAATGGGAACAAATGTTCAGGACTTAACTCTGGAAATTGACATTTAGAGGCCCAATAGAGAAGGATCAACCTTAAAAGGAGACTATGAAATGCCAAGAAGGGTAGAAACACTAGGAGTGTATGATGTGTAGAAAAGTAAATAAAGCATTTCAAGAGAGCTTCTGGTCAAGATTGTGGAATAGGTAAATGCTATGTTTTTCTCCTCCCATGACCATCTCAAAATTACAACTAAACCACAGAACCAACATCATTAAGAATTGGATGAGTATAGCTGAACAGAAGTCCTATAATTAACGATATTCAGAAGACACCTTGAGACTAGTATGAGGGGCCGAGATGTGGAATGGCCTGGTCCCACACCCACGTGGGGTAGTTAAAAATTGCTAGGAATATCTTGGCAGCAGAAGTTCCCCACTGAAGAGTGAGGGGTCCCAACCACACACCCGGCTGCTGAGCCCAGGGTCCTAGTAGTGGGAAGAGAAGTCTCCATAACTTCTGGCTATGAAAAACAGTGTAAATTATGGCTGAATGAGACAAAGGTTTGCTGGAGCCCCAGTTGTTCCTCTTAAAGGGCCACAGATGAACTTATTCATGGACAGATGCATTTGATCTGGGTTCCAGTGGTGGGGCAACAGCTCAGAGGGGAACAGAGGCACACATGGAGGAACTGAGTGGTCTGCCTTCAGGACATGGGTTGGAGGGGCAGCTTTCTTCTGGACAGATGTGCTGGCAGAAGCCACTGGCAGCATATTGGAGTTTCCATCAATTTGGTTAATACCCTTTACTCCACCCTGGTTATTTCCTGAGACCCCACCCCACCCAACTTGCAGGCCCACCCAACAATTAAAGTGGCTTATTAATTCAAACAGCCTGTCATGGCTGAGGCTGAACATTTTTATAAAATCTCTTAAAGGTTCACAATCCTCAAACACGTAGCATCTGGCCTTAGTGTGCCTTTAACCTCTTCCTAAACAGCCCTAAGCCTGGCACTAGAGTCAGCCAGCCTCAGTTTTCAGCCTAGCCTCTCCCAGGAACCTCCAAACCAGAACAAGTGGCAACCATTGGCCGATCATTGTGTGGCACAAACCAAGTGGCAGAAGGGCAGAGCAAAGGCAGTGGCTGATCTCGGTGAGCACCAGAGTCCCTCCCAAGAGGTCCCAGATCGAAAACACTCAGTGGCCAGCTTCAGACTACACCAGAGCACCATCAATCACCTCCACAATGACACAACCAAAGGGAAGACTGGGTAGGAACTAGAGTCCCACGAAAGCCAATCTTGCCCCATAGGGTCATCCCCTGCACAACAGCGCCTCCACTGTAGTCATGGCCAGTGCTTACAACCAATCAGGCTGAGGGCCCATCTCTCCAATTAATGTGCCTCAAGCAATCCAGGCTCAACTACAAGAGAAGGGAACACACAATCCACACGAGAGACACATCTGGAGCACCTGGCTAATGTGACAACAGAGACTGCACCACTGAGCTTCACAGGATACTTGCTATGTAAGTATCCTTACTATATAACTCTCCCAACACTTGGAGACACAGCAGCTCTACGTAATACATTGAAACAAACACAAGGAGGCAGTCAAAATGGGAAGACAAAGAAATGTGTCCTAAATGAAAGAACAGAACAAAGATCCAGAAAAAGAACTAAACAAAATGGATACAAGTAATATAAGATGTAGAGTTTAAAACACTTGCTATAAGGATGCTTTGGCAATTTCAGTGAAAACTTCAACGAAGAGATAGGAAACATAAGAGCAAACACTGAAACTTAAAAAGAATGAGTCAAAATCCAAGAGAGGGGTTGCTTGGTCATATGGTAATTCTATTGTTAATTTTTTTGAGGAAACTCCATACTGCCTTCCATAGAGGCTGTTCCAAACTACATTCCCACCAACAGTGTATGAGGGTTCCTTTTTCTCCACACCCTCCGCAACACTTGTTATTATTTGTCTTGTTGATGATAGCCATTCTATCTGGTGTGAAGTGATATCTCATTGTGGTTTTCATTTGCATTTCTCCAATGATTAGTGGTGTTGAGCATCTTTCATATGGCTATTGATCATCAGTATGTCCTCTTTGGAGAAATGCCTATTTAGGTCCTCTGTCCATTTTTTTTCAAGATGGCTCTTTCTATTGATATCATCCCTTCCCCTGGAAGTTATCACTAAGTTAAACATAGAGTCAGGGTCACAGAGTTAACAAGAGGCCCAGCTGTACAGTCCTCCCAACTCTATAGTCAAGCATCACAAAACGCCAGTTCACTTTTATCATTCCCCCCTCTTGATCAAGATCTTTCTTTTAAAATATTGATCAATAGTCAGTCTTCTACTCTCAGGTTTTCCAGTGTCCAACCTCTTGTCCCTCAATGTCTGTTCATCCTTTTGTCCCTCGATGTCAGAAGGGCCTCTTTTGGGTGTCATCATGGGGAAGAGTGCTTGGATCAGGAAAACAACTGGCACCCAGTATTGACCGGCATCAGAAGCAGAGCATTGTTGTTTCTTAAGTATGAACCATCAATAAACCATGAGAAATCAGCTTTACCCAAAGGAGTTTTCTGCAAATAGCCATGAGGAGTCACGAGGTGATCTGTTAATGTCAGCAGTCACAAGGGGCTTCCTATGTCTCTGAAGGAAGAAAATTAAGGCAATCCTTTTTCCAGTGTCCTTGTTCCTTGCAGTAATGACAAAAAGTTGGATTTCACTGGTTTACCACAGGTTCTTTCATTTGTCTCTGCTCCTGTCTGGCTTGCCACAAAATGTTACCAGAGTGTGGATGCCCATTGGTGTGATGTCCAGGTTCTTGGTATCCAGGACAAATAATTGAGTGGGACACCAAAAGGCAGTGGTGAAAGAGCAGTTAATTAGAACTAAAAGTACACTCCAAAGGGATAGGAGTGGGCCAGAGCACAGAGTAGTTAAAGGACACCATTATTAGAAGCAAAAGTACACTCCAAAGTCATAAGAGTGGGCAGAGCAAAAGGGTGGCTCAAAAGGCCCCTCAGCCCATTTTTAAAAATTTTACTATTTGTTTTTTTGTTGTTGAGTTGTATGAGTTCCTTATATATTGTGGATATTAGCCTCTTCTCTGAAAACATTTATCCATAAAGATACATGTGTTCCAATGTTCATTGCAGCATTATTTATGGTGGCCAAGCCATGGAAATAACCAAAGTGTCCTTTGATAGATGATTGGATGAAGCAGATGTGGTATATACACACAATAGAATACTATTCTGCCATAAGAAAAAATGAAATAATGCCATTTGTGACAACATGGATGAATCTTGAGATTATTATACTAAGCAAAATAAGTCAGAGAGAAAAAGTCGAGAAAAACATGATTTCACTGATATGTGGCACATAAAACTGAAAACAACAAAGAAACAAGATAAACAAATGAAGAAACAAAAACTCATCCACACAGACAATAGTTTAGTGGTTATCAGAGGGTAAGGATGGAGGGTGGTGGTAGATGAGGGTAAAAGGGATCAAATATATGGTAATGGAAGGAGAACTGAGTCTGGCTGGTGAACACACAATGTGATATATAGATGATGTATTACAGAATTGTACACTTCAAACCTATGTAACTTTACTAACGATTGTCATCCCAATAAAATTTAATTTAAATAAAAAGAAAAAAAATGAGTCAGAAATGAAGAATCCAGTAACTGAAATGAAGAATACATTAGAAGGAATCAGCAGTGCAGTAGATGAAGCAGAAATTGAATCAATGAAGGTAGCAGAAAATGCCCCATCAGAAAAGAAAAAAATAGAATCCAATAATATGAGGATAGTTTCAGAGGCCTCTGCAACATCATCAAGTGTATAACATTTGCATCACAGGCGTACCAGAAGAAGAGGGAGAGCAAGGAATTGAAAACCTATTTGAAGAAATAATGATGGAAAACTTTACTAACCTGACCTAGGAAACAGACATACAAGCCCAGAAAGAACAGAGAGTCCCAAACAAGATGAACCCAAAGAGGCCAACACCAAGACACATTTTAATTAAAATGCCAAAGTTTAAAGACAAAGAAAGAATCTGCAATGCAGCTAGTTACCTACAAGGGAGCACCCATAAGACTGTCAGCTTATTTGTCAACAGAAACTTTGTAGGCCAGATGGGACTGGCATGAAACATTCAAAATGATGAAAAGTAAGGACATACAACCAAGATTACTCTACACAGCAAAGCTGTCATTTAGAATTGAAGGACATGGGTCAGCCGAGTGACGCGTTGGTTGGGAGCTGGCTTGGGTCGCCAGTGGCCCCGGTTCAGATCCCACAAGTGAGGGCCGGTGACACTGCCCTCAAAAAAAAAAAAAGACTAGAATTGAAAGACAGATAAAGAGCTTCCCAGGCAATAAAAAGCAAAAGGAATTAATCACCACCACACCATTATTACAAAGAATGTTAGAGGAGTTTCTTTAAGAAAAAAATTTAAAAATATGAATAATAAAATGGCAATAACTACATATCTATCAATATTTACTTTAACTTTAAATTAATTAAATGTTCCAATCAAAAACAGGGTGGCTGAGTGGATAAGAAAACAAGACTCTTACATATACTGCATTCTAGAGACTCACTTCAGATCAAAAGACAATACAGACTGAAAATAAATGGATAGAAAAAGGTATTTCATGCAAATGGAAATCAACTGAAAAGCTGGGGTAGCAACACTTATACCAGACAAAAATTCCTTTAAAATAAATTTTCCCTTAAAACAATAATTCCTTTCAAACAAGAGACAAAGAAGGACTTAGTAATTTCACTCCTGGATATTTATCTGAAGAAACCCAAAACACTAATTTGAAAACACATATGCATCTATATGTTTATTGCAGCATTATTTACAATGACCAAGATATGGAAGCAACCTGTTTATCAATAGATGAATTGATAAAGAAGAAATGGTACATATATACAACGGAATATTACTTAGCTATAAAAAATAATAAAATCTTGCCTTCTGCTACAAAATGGATGAAACTAGAGGTTATTATACTAAGTGAAATAAGTCCAACAGAAAAAGACAAATATCATGTGACCTCACTTATATATGGGATCTAAAGAACAAAATAAATGAACAAACAAAACAGAAACAAACACATAGATACAGAGAACAGTTTGATGGTAGCCAGATGGAATGGGGGTTGGGGGATGGCTAATGGGGATGGAGACATTAAGAGGCACAAACTGGTAGTTACAAAATAGTCATGTGGATGTAAAGTATAGGATAGGGAATATAGTCAATAATATTATAACTATGTGTGGTGTCAGATGGGTACTATATTCTTGGGGTGATCACTTCATAAATTATATAAATGTCTAATCACTATGTTGTACACCTGAAACTAATATAATGTTGTACATCCACTGTAATTTTAAAAATAACTCAAAAAGTAAATAGATAAATAGGTAAATAGATAAATAAAATTCACTGGTAGATAAACTAAAAAAAAAAAGAAGGAAGTATGGAAATCTGCTGACAAGTTTCATTATATTTGAACAAAAGAATGTGCCCTAACTTGGCAACATGGAGGCCAGCAGGTATTTTGGCAAGAACAACTTGGGTAGAACAGTGAAAGCAGAATCCAAATTGTAGTTAAACAGAATTGACAAGTAGAGACAGCATGTGAATATATATTTTTGAATGTCCTAACTTTTTTTTAAATTAAAGTTTATTGGGGTGACAATTGCTAGCAAAGTTACATAGATTTAAGGTTTGCAATTCTATAATACATTATCTATATATCACATTGTGTGATATATAGTTCTCTTTCCATCACCATATATTTGATACCCTTTACTCTCATCTACCATTCCTTCCCCCTTACCCTCTAGTAACCATTAAACTATTGTTTGTGTCTATGAATTCTGTTTCTTTATTTGTTTTTCTTGTTCTTTTATTGTTTTGAGTTTTATATACCACATACCAGTGAAATCATATGGATATATATTTCTGTCTGGCTTATTTCACTTAGCATTATAATCTCAATATCCATTAATACCTTAGAAACATAAAGTGCTTTTAAGTTTATATTACTATTTATATTACTATTTGATATTTATAACAAAACAGTTCTGAAAGATAGGTCCTATATTCTCTTTCTACAAAAAAAATATATTGGGTAATCAATAACATGTTCAGATTAGAAAATTTATCAGGAATGAAGTTGCAATTAGCACCAACTCTGATATCAACTCCAGTTCTCCTTCCCCCTCAATAATAATCATAGAAGAAAAAGATAGCTGGATGAACACAAATTATCTCTACTATATCACAGAAAAAAATTCAAAAAACATGTTCTACTGATGGTATACCAGGTACTCATCAGTCTAGAGCACATCATGGCAATTTTACCAATCTCCAATAAGTAGAATAAAACATTGTACATTTTCTCCTTTTTCTTTCTTTTTACAATGGGTTTTAATTCTTAAACAAAATGAAAATATCTGCAAATATTTTCACCACTAGATGGTGTTAGAATGACATGAGAAGTTATTGTAAAATCTGTCTTTCATTGCAATCCTCTAACAACAGTCTCTGAACACTTAAACCCCATTCTAACTACCCAGATTCTTTAATGGATTACTACATTATTTGAAACAACGGGAAAATTATAAATGTCAAATGATGAAGTCTATAGAAATAAGATACATTTGAATAACTGGGAGAAATATAAAATTAAAGGAGGAGATGAGTGTTATGGATAAATTATCCGACATTAATCAATAATTCTAAAAGACAGAGGAATTGGAAGTTGGTTCTTTAAAATGACTTTGCATTTTGAAGTAACATTTTGCTACCTGACACATATTAATGTTAAGGCCAGTTCATGCTTAGATTAAAAACACCATTTGATTTTGGGCTGGTTTAATACAATTCATCAATTTATAAATGAGAAGAAAATAAATGGTAAATCTTAGTCATTTACAAAACAAAACAAAACAAAACAAAACACTAAGAAATCATAACCCAGGGCTGGACAAGTGGCTCAGTTGGTTATGAGCTTGCTTAAGAGTGAGAACTCTGAGGAACACTGTCGCCTGTTTGATTCCCACATCGGCCAGTGTGCTGTGCCTGAGCTGAGCTGCCACTGAGCTGCCAATAGGTGGCAGGATGGCTCAGTTGTTGAGAGCATATACTCCTAAAACGGTTGCCTCCTTGACTCCTGCATGGGATGGTGGACTACACCCACCCGCAACTCAGGACTGAACTCAGCACCTTGAGCTGAGCTGCCCTCCGGATGGCTCAGTGGATAGAGCTTGCACTCTTAACAATGAGACTGTTGGTTTGACTCCTGCATGGGATGGTGGCTATGCCCACCCACAACTAAGATTGAACATGGCACCTTGAGCTAAGCAGCCACAGGCTGCTGAAGGGCAGCCAGATGGTGACTAGACTTGGAGCTGAGCTAGCTGTGCCATCCACAACTAAGATTGAAGAACTAAGATTGGCTATCCCCCTTCCCCAATTCCCCAACCCTGTTCCCCTCCCCCAATTCACCAACACTGTTCCCCTCTCCCAATTCCCCAATAATTTTTTTTAAAGAAAGAAATAATAACTGATTTTAGAGAAACAGTTAATTTATTTAAAGGAAAACCTGCCAAATTCACATCTTCTGACTTGTCTTACCCTAACACACACACACACACACACACACACACACACACACACACACACACACACAAATATCCACCATTGTTATCTTAGTTTAATAATTTTAGCCCAAATTTAAAACACTATCTCTTTCAGTTACTGAGTAAGTTTTTAGATATTTTTTCCGACATTCTTTTGGCCAGCTTTGTCAAACTAAAGTGCAGTGAATTGACAATTAGAGAGAAATGGGGACATAGACAAGCCAAAGACACAATTCAAGAGAAAACTGGCCTTATAATGAAATTACTATGCATTTTATTTATTCCCTCTTCTACTGTCAACCTCAACCTTAACTTTTTAAATACCTGAAATGTAATATTTTTTCTAAAGCTATTGGTGTCAACCACTTGAATAAATGACACATTCTCCCATTCCCCTAGTGTTATAAAAATAAATTCCACCTCGGTTTTTGTAAATGTTCCGTTTATGTTAGAAAATATTTCATACTGTAATTGTTTCTCCAAAATATAAACTACTTCAGTTCAAGATCCTGAAAGAAGATGTTAACTCTTCCATTTCCATCTAAGTGGAAGGTTTTAAATTCCATGACCTTAATTATTTTTTTACCTGTACAATAACAGTAAATATGATAACAGCTGTAGTTGCTGCTATGAAGTCTTTCTTTCAGGAAAATTCTGGAAGCAAGAAAATAGGGGAGAAACAGATTGCTCCTCTAAGTACTCCATAGGCTGTAATAAATTGGTCCTTCCTGAATGTTAATCCTTCCTACTGATCTGCAAACAGTATTGAAGGTTCAATTACAAAGAGAGGACACACACAGCCCACACAAGGGACACAGCCAGAGCTCCTTCTCTGGAAACCAGGAAGACTTTACTACTGAGTCCCGCTGGACCTACTACATGAGGCCACTCTACTAATACTGGGAGGCATAGCAGCCCTACTTAATACATAGAAACAAACACAGAGAGGCAGCCAAAATGAGGAGACAACGAAGCATGTCCCAAATAAAAGAACAGAACAAAGCTCCAGAAAACAAAACAAAACAAAACGGACACAAGCAAACTACCAGATATAGACATCCAAACACTGGTTATAAGGATCCTCAATGACCTCAAGGAAAACTTCAAGAAAGAGACAGGAAACATAAAAATTGGAGATAGAAAACAAAAGAGAACCAGTCGGAAATAAATAATACAATAACTGAAATGATGAATACTTTAGAAGGAATCAATACTTGATTAGATGAAGCAGAGGACTGAATCAGTGGTTTGAAAGATTAGCAAAACCAGAACAGCAAAACAAAATAAGAATTTTTAAAAAATGAGGATAGCTTAAGGGGCCTCTGGGACAACAGCTAGCGTACCAACATTTGCTTCATAGGAGTACAAGGAGAAGAGAGAGAGAGAGCAAGGAATTGAAAACCTATTTCAAGAATAATGACAGAAAACTTCCCTAACCTGGTGAAGGAAATAGACATACAAGCCCAGGAAGTACAGAGAGTCCCAAAGAAGATGAACCCAAACAGATCCACTGCAAGATATATCATAATTAAAATGCCAAAGGTTAAAGTCAAAGAGAATTTTAAAAGCAGCAAGAGAAAACAAGTTAGTTACCTATAAGAGATCTCCCATAATACTTTCAGCTGAATTTTCAACAGAAACTCTTCAGGCCAGAAAGGACTGGCAGGAAATATTCAAAGTAATGGCAAGCAAGGACCCATATGCAAGATTACTCTACCTAGCAAAGCTATCATTGAGAATGGAAGGATAGATAGAGCTTCCCAGGCAAGAAAAAGCAAAAGGAGTATATCTCCACCAAACCAGTATTACAAAGAATCTTAGAGGGACTTCTTCAAGACAAAATAATGGTTGTAATAATAATAATAATAATAATAATAATAATAATAATAATAATAATAAATAATACAACAATAAAATGGCAATAACTACATATCCATCAACAGTTATTTTAAATGTAAAAGGATTTAAATGCTTTAATAAAAAAACATAGGGGGCAGGCCAGCTGAGTGGCATGGTGGTTAAGAGCTGGCTTGGGATGCCAGTGGCCCCAGTTTGGATCCCACATATGAGGGCCAGTGACACTGCCCTCAAAAAAAACAAAAATAAAAAAAAACACATAGCGGTGCTGAATGGTAAGAAAACATGACCCTTATATATGCTGCCTATAAAAGACTCACTTCAGATTGAAAGGCACAGACAGACTGAAAGTAAAGTCGTGGTAAAAAGATATTCCATGAAAGTGGAAACAAACAAAAGAAGCTGAGGTAGCAATATTTATACCAGACAAAAAAGACATTAAAACAAAAGCTATACATGAGACAAAAAAGACCCAGTAATCCCACCTCTGGTATTTATCCAAAGAAACCCAAAACACTACTTCATGGGGACCAGTGCATCCATATGTTAATTGCAACATTGTTTATAATAGCCAAGATGTGGATGCAGCCTGGGTGGCCATCAATGGATGAATGGATAAAGAGGAGGTGGTACATACATACAATGGAATATTGCTCAGCCATGGAAGGGAATGGGTTCTTGCCATCTGCAGCAGCATGGATGAAACTGGGGGGTATTTTAGTGAGTGAAGTTCGAGGTCTGGCAATTAAGCTCACGACCTCATCCTAGAAAAAGTGCTACATACCTCATTGCTGAATATCACTACGGTCACTTTCGGAGTCGTGCCCTTGAGAAGATATGCAGTGACACCAGCACCTAGTCCACACTTCAAAGCAATTTTGGAATTCTTTCTGGAATAGCCATCAGAGCTGTCTTCATATTACCCTTGAATGTCCTGAATGTCATCAAAATGTCTTCCTTTAAATATTTCCTTTATCTTTAGGTAAAGAAAGAAGTCATTGGGGGCTAGATAAGGTGAGTAGGGAGGGTGTTCCAACACAGTTATTTGTTTACTGGCTAAAAACTCCCTCACAAACAGTGCCGTGTGAGCTGGTGCATTGTCAAAATGCAAGAGCCATGAATTGTTGGTGAAAAGTCCAGGTTATCTAACTTTTTAAGGCAGCCTTTTCAGCACTTCCAAAGAGCAAACTTGATTAACTGTTTGCCCAGTTGGTACATATTAATAATGAATAATCCCTCTGATCAAAAAAAGTTAGCTTGGCCCGGCCCAGTGGTGCGGTGGTTCAACGCTGGCTTGGGAAGCCAGCAGCCCGGGTTCGGGTCCCATATAAAAAAAAAAAAAAGCAACATCATTGCAACAAATTCAGAAACTTAATTGTCACACCTCATATGTCAGATAACAAAAGTCCTGTGCAGTGTGATTTTGTTTATATGTGGAATCTAAAGATCAAAATAAACAAACATATCAGAGATACTCATAGATACAGAGAACATTTTGATGGTTGCCAGATGGGAGGTATATTGTGGTGAGTAAAAAAGAGGAAGGGATTGGGCCGGCCGAGTGGCGCGGTGGTTGGGCGCTGGCTTGGAAGGCCAGTGGCCCTGGTTCGGGTCCCACATATGGGGGCCAGTGACACTGCCCTCAAAAAAAAACAAAAAAGGGCCGGCTGAGTGGTGCGGTGTTTGGGAGCTGGCTTGGGATGCCAGCGGCCCTGGTTCGGTCCCACATATGAGGGCCAGTGTCACTGCCCTCAAAAACAAAGAGGAAGGGATTAAGAAGTACAAATTGGTTGTTACAAAATAGTCATGGAGATATAAAGTAAAACATAGAGAATATAGTCAATAATACCATAACAACTATGCATAGTGTCAGATGGTTACTTTCGTAGACTGGGGGGGATCACTTTTTAAATTATATAAATGTCTAACCACTATGTTGTACACCTAAAATTATTATGAAATAATACGGGATGTCAAAATAAATAAATACACTAATTAATTAATAGTAAAAAAATTCCAATTAATTTCCAAATATTTATTACCAACATTTCAGTATAAATATGGGAAGGGTAGTTATTTGGGTTAAATATGCTGATCAGCATAAAGTCATCACAACCACTGATGGTGTTCTTCCTTTTAGATTTATTCATCTTTCATGATATATTTTTTCAGGTAGAACAGTCATTAAAATATAGTTGTGAAATATACTTATATTAAACAAGGCTCATAAATTGATAAATCACAAATTTCTAAGTAGAGATCAAAAATAGAGATGCATAATCAATCATATTTATTTCATTAAAATATTATCAATATTAGATTTTAATGAGGCCTAAAACCTTGTTTAACATTAAAAATAAAATATGCTATATGTAATTTAAAATTTTCTACCTGGTATATATAGACATTATAATGTATATAATATTTACAATGGCATGACATTTAAAACTAAATCCATATTAATATATGAAGATACCACTGGTCTAGCTATTTAATTTCTATATCTTTATGACTATGTACGCTTTCCTTCAAATATTTCTGCAAAAATCCAACCATACTCGTATACATTAATAAAAAACAAAATTATTTTGATCAAAAAAAAGTTTATTTCCTAAAATTACTTTCAGAGAGATTTATTTAAGTAGTTATATTCTATTTTGATTGTGTTTTGGTTTATTCTTTTGAGTGTTTTCAGTTTTTTAGAATTAAAGCAGTGTAATTCCCTTATTTAGGCCCATGTGAATTATCTGGGATATTCTGCAAAAGTAGTCTCTACAAACAGAATATAACATTTCTCTTCAGTCTTATTAATACAGTTGAGCTGACCCAAGCCAGTGAACTAAAAGCTAAGTAATGTGACCTGTCCTGGTTTTAACCTTTAATGAGCTAGGCCTCCAGAAAGTTCAAAGCTTTGAATAAAATCAGCTTTTTTCCTGCTATCCAGAGTCTAGAGTTCTGAGACTCAAGTCTCAGCCAAAATATTTTATTACTTACACCTGTCAAAAACTAGACGTAAGCATAAGAAAAGTAAGAACATGGGTTAAATATTTATCCCACAAATTTGACTCCAAGTGATTACATTTCGAATGTTTTGTTGTGAAGAAGCTTATCAGACAACTTACTTCAAGATAAGAATGAGAATGCAAGGTTCCTAAACAGGTGAACTGAAAGTAGGGATCCTTACATGAAAAAATCCCAGATCCTCTTTATTGGAGTATACAGGAGAAGATGACCTGTAACCAGAAGAAAAAGAGAAAAAAAAATTAAAAGACAGGAGAAATAGATCATGGAATGATGGAACTGGCAAACTAAAAGATCTATGACAGGGCTGGCCAAGTGGCTTAGATGGTTAAGAGTTGGCTTAGAGCGCGTGCTCTGAGCAACAGGGCTGCCCATTCAATTCCCACATGGGCCAGTGAATGCTGTGCCCGATCTGAGCTGTTGCTGAGCTGCCAACAAGTGGCAGGATGGCTCTGCTTATCTAGGCACAATCTTAAGCTAAATTGTGATATAAAGATTATGATGCTATAGATACATTATTGACTATATTATGATAAGGATTTCTTCATGCCCTCTCCCCATACCAGAGGGAGAGACTGTCTACACATTATAGTTTGGAAATATAATGGTACTGGAAACAAGATTATTTTGTGTCTTGAATTTTCATACGTAACTATATATATAAAACTATAGAAATCCTAGCCTCTATCTCTAATATTTGCTCTTCTAGGTCTGAACATGTTATAGAAAAACCTCAATATCCCTGGCATTTTTTGTTTTCTATCAGCTATTTTCTTTTTGAGGGCAGTGTCACTGGCCCTCACAGTGGGACACAAACCAGGACCACTGGCTTCCCAAGCCAGCGCTTAACCACCGCACCACTCAGCTGGCCCTCTGTCAGCTATTTTTCATAGTACATAATTACAAAATAAACTTTTTCCAATTTTACCGAAAATATGTTTAGATAAAAAAGAACATTTTACAACCCCAGTGGGTTCAGAATAAATTAGAAATTGCCTTCTATGAACTTTCATGACATTTAGCTGGTTTCACTGTTAATAGCCAAGATAAACACATTTTTTGGATAATAAAGACACCCTGGCCAGCCTTATTATTCATTCTTGAAATCATAAGCAATTTTCTTAATGTACTGCTCAGTATTGCAAGGGTAACTTTCATAGTCTCCAATGAAATGCCAACAATGATTCTATTAATTTGTGGAGTAGGAAAGTAAAGATATAAATATCAAGAAATTATGATAAAGTATAAACTGAATTCCTATACAGATAATAAAATGTAAGATGAAAGAGACAGCTGAGTTTATCAATGAAGGTGTGATGCTTTTAGAATGAAAGATATGCTACACATGTGTATTTCACTTTAGTTAACACTAAGATTTTTTTAAAAGATTTTATTGGGGAATTAGGGGAGGGGAACAGTGTTGTGGGACTCGGGGAGGGGACCGGCCAAGTTGTTCTTCAATCTTCGCTGTGGAGGGCGCCCGTCACCATCTGGCTTCCCGTCCGCAGCTCGTGGCCTCTAAGCTCAAGGTGCTGTGTTCAATCTTAGTTGCAGGTGGGTGTAGCCACCATCCCATGCAGGAGTTGAACCAGCAGCCTTGTCGTTAAGAGTGCACACCCTATCCACTGAGCCATGCGGGTGGCAGCTCAGCTCAAGGTGCTGAGTTCAATCTTTGGCAGTTTCACTGGCTCTCATATGTGGGACCCGAACCGGAGCCGCTGGCTTCCTAAGCCAGTGCTTAACCACCGCGCCAGTTGGCCGGCCCCCGAGTTCAATCTTTAGTTGCGGGTGGGCATAGTCCACCACTGAACAGGCAATCTTGTCACACCAGCTGAGCCATCCTGCCATCTGTTGGCAGCTCAGGGACAGCTCAGCTAGAGCGCAGCATTCACTCGCCCATGTGGGAATCGACCCAGTGGCCCCGTTGCTCAGAGCTTGCACCCCAAGTCAACTCAATCTACTGAGCCACTTTGCGGGTCTCAATTTGTACTTCTTTCTTTTTTCTTTTTTTTTTTTTTTGAGGGCAGTGTCACTGGCCCTCATATGTGGGACCAGAACCGGGGCTGCTGGTGTCCCAAACCAGCTCTTAACTACTGCGCCACTTGGCCGGCCCAATTTGTACTTCTTAATCCTTTTCTTTTTACTCATCCCCAAACCTCCTTCTATCTGGCAATCATCAAAATGGTCACTGTGTCTATGAGTTTGTTTCTGTTTTTTTTGTTTGTGTTGTTCTATAGATTCCACATAAAATGAAATCACATAGCATCTACCCTTGTCTGTCTGACATACCACACTCAGCACAACACCCTCCAGGTCTATCCATTCCACTGCAGATGGCAAGAACCCATTCCTTTCAAAGGCTTAGCAATATTCCATTGTATATATGTACCACCTCCTTTTTATTCATTCATTCATTGACAGACACCCAGGCTGCCTCCCCATCTTGGCCATTGTAAATAATGTTGCAATGAACATATGGATGAACACATCCCCTCAAAGTAACACTTTGGGTTTCTTCAGATAGATACACAAAAGTGGGATTACTGGGTCCTTTGTGTCTTGCTATAGCCTTTGTTTTAATGTCTATTTTGTCTGGAATAAGTATTGCTAACCCAACTTTTTTGTTTATTTGTTTCCATTTCCATAAAATATCTTTTTTCATTCCTTACAACAATATTCACCATATATGATGCTCTCTAAATAAGGCAAAAAAATGACAGTGACACAAATGTAAGGACAATTGCATTCATGGTTATCTCCAATAGTAGAAACACCAAGGAAGATGTAGATAAGAGTATCACTAACACTACTCCACATCTTTATGACATACTTGATAGTTGTATGGGACTCCTGAGAAATGTTAGCTTCTTTATACCATTTCATACTCATAGCATAGGCAGTAATTCTAAAGATGGGAAAAAATATGTAAGAGTAATACTTGCATTTAAATTTAAGGGAAAGTGACCACACAAATATTCTTGAAGACGAAATCAGGATTACTGTCGCTTAAGATATCTTACTGTTTCAATGTATGAAAAACATGCCATTTCTTCAGAATTTATACAATAACATTTCTAAGACTATCAAATGCTTAGTTTTCAAAAGAAATGACAGTTTCTATGTGCTTTTGTATGTGAGAACCACCTGCTTACTTTATCATCTTTAACATGGTCTAATCTTTCCTCCTTAAATAGGTTGCACTGACAGATTCTAATAATTAGTTGGCAGCAAATAACTAAGACACAGGTGCTAAGAATAAGAAATACATCCTTGTAGCCTCTAAAGTCATCAATAAAGCAATAAATGATCAATAAAGCTGAGGGAGTATTTTGCTGCTTTTATTCTATGCTTTCAAAATTATGTTTTTTATACTCTTCTTTAATAATCTTTTTCAAACTTTACTTAAGAGTATTTCATGGTACCTTTCAACACACCAAAGTAGTTTCTGGCCTGCAAGACTTCCTTCCAACTCTAATTCATTTAAGTGTCAGATATTTAGATACTTTCCTAACAGTTGGGAGGGGGAGTGGGTGCGGGGAGAACATTGTATATGGGATGAGGAACAACCTGTTGGCATCCCATGTTGAATTACTTTAAAATTATTCTCTACTGAAGAAGAGAATAAGGGTTGATAGCCATCCATATATCTGTACTCATTTGAGAGAAGACAGATGTTCTTTCACCACTAGTATAACCTTTTGTTTTTAATGTAAAACTCCCAAAAAATGATTCACATTAAAAGTCATAAGGGTAAGAATGCCAAACTAGAATCTGGAGTGGAGACTGAGGATATGAGTCAGCTTTGTTAAATCCTCATTTTTGCTCAGGACCAGCTCAGACTAAACAAAAAATTCTAAATCTTGTAATGTGATACTTAAGGCCTAAAAACCATAGGTTGCTAATCCTTAGTTGAAAGTAGTAGGGAAAGCAATGATCAGGAAGTGATTTCAAATTTCAGCTCTGGTTAAACCCAGAATCACAAAAGGAGTCTTGAAAAGACGAATCCACTTTCATTTTCTTTAATATCAGTAATAACTGATTGACAGTTTTTCTGAAAGTTCCTGAAGGCCCTCTGGGATAATTCCAGTCCTATTAAACCCATGGAAGTCAGTTAAAGGCATGCCAATTTAAGACAGTTAATGACTTAGAATATCATTTGATAAGTTTAATCCTTGTTGTTTCCTTTTTGACCTACAAGTGAGGCAAAAATATACATATACATATTTATATATAGTATAGCTTACATTTCTTTTTTTTTTTTTGAGGACAGTATCACTGCCCCTCATATGTGGGACCCGAACCGGGACCGCTGGCTTCCCAAGCCAGCACTTAACCACCGCGCCACTCAGCCGGCCCGCTTACATTTCTTAAGTGCTTAAATTTGTGATGAGTATATCTTCTAAGTGTTTCAATTATTTTATCTCAGACTGATCTTTATGAGGTATGCACTGTTACTGTCTCCATTCATTATACAGTGAGTGAGGTCTGGAGAAATTAAATACAGTAATATCTTGGTTTGCAAGCATAATTCATTCCAGAAACAAACTATTCATATTGTAAGACATTGCTTGTTTATCAAATTAAGATAAAATGTTTGCTTGTTTTGCGTAACACTCACAAACCAAGTTACTTGCAATCCAAAGTTTTACTGTAACTTTCTCAAGGTCACTTGACTAGGAAGTAGCAGAGCTGAGATTTAATCTAATCAATCTGTCTCCAGAACCCATACTCTTAACCACCTTGATGTATATTTCACATATACAGAAGGTATTTCATTTGTGTGAATGATTACTCATGCTTTTCAAGTGTGACATGTTCAATTGACATGTTTTGCTTTACCATTTCTTGGAAGTTAAAGTTACCTTTTCTCACTGACTCACTTTTTTTAAAGACTTTTATTGGGGAATTGAGGGAGGGGAACAGACAAGTTGCTGTCCATTTGTTCTTCAGTCTGGTTGCTTCAATGGTATTATCATTGCGCTCTTCCCAGGTGAGGAAGATCAGGCGCCAGCCTCTGAACGGCGGCTCACAGCAACACTTGGCAGCTCACACCAGCTGCCAGCTGCTCATACTAGCTACCCACCACTCACTGTAACTTATGGCAACCCACTGCAGCAGGGGATGCAGCTATGCCATCCCCGGGGTCTCACAGCAGCCCAGCACCAGGTAGAGGGCACTATCACTAGCCCTCATATGTGGGATCTGAACTGATGATGCTGGCATCCCAAGCCAGCTCTTAACCAATGTACCACTCGGCTGCCCCCCCGCCCTGTTTTTAAGAAATACTGGTAAACTGTTCCACTCTGGAAGAAACAGAAGAATATAATAATCTTCACTGATTTTTCCTGTTTTTCTTTCTTCAAAACAGTTTACAAGGGGATTTTTTTCAGTTGATTATTTCATCTTTTAAAGGTAAAATTTCAAACTAATGAAGACCAGAGCAGAAATAAATGAAATACAGACCAAACAAACTATACAAAAGATCAATGAAACCAAGAGTTCGTTTTTTGAAAAGATAAACAAAAATGACAAACATTTAGCCAGACTAACCAAGAAAAAGAGAGAGAGGACCGAAATTAATAAAATCAGAAATGAAAGAGAAGTGAAAACAGATACCACAGAAATACAGAAAATTTTTAGAAAATACTATGAGCAACTATATGCTAACAAATTCGACAATCTGCAAGAAATGGATGAATTTCTAGAAGCATACAATCTACCAAGTGTGAACCAAAAAGAATTGGAAACTCTGAACAGACTGATTACTGCCAAAGAAATTGAATCAGTAATGAACAATCTTCCAACAAACAAAAACCCTGGACCAGATGGCTTCATGTGTGAATTTTACAAACCATTTGAAAAAGAATTAATACCTGAAGGCCAGTTACACCGCTCTCAAAAAAAAAAAAAAAAGAATTAATACCTATTCTCCTCAAATTACTCCAAAAAATACAGAAGGAGGGAAGACTCCCAAACTGTTTCTATGAAGCCACTATCACCCTGATTCCTAAGTCAGTCAAAGATATTACAAAAAAGAAAAACTACAGGCCGATATCCCTAATGAACATAGGTGCAAAAATTCTCAACAAAATATAGCAAACCGAATTCAGCATCTCATTCAAAAGATCATACACCACGATCAAGTGGGATTCATTCCTGGTATGCAAGGTTGGTTCAATATCCACAAATCAATTAACATAATACATCACATTAACAAAATGAAAAATAAAAATCATATGATCATATCAATAGATCCAGAAAAAGCATTTGACAAATCTAGCATCCATTTATGATAAAAACTCTTAGCAAATTGGGAATAGTGGGATCATACCTCAACATAATAAAGGCCATATATGATAAGACTACAGCAAACATCATACTCAATGGGGAAAGGCTAAAAGCTTTCCCCTTAAGATCAGGAACAAGACAAGGCTGCCCACTTTCACCACTCCTATTTAACATAGTTCTGGAAGTTCTAGCCACAGGAATCAGACAAGAAAATGAAATAAAAGCTTCCTAATTGGAAAAGAGGTAGTAAAATTGTCATTACATGCAGATAACATGATACTATATAGAGAGAATCCCAAAGACTCCACCAAAGAAACTGCTAGAACTGATAAACGAATTTGGTAAGGTAGCAGGATACAAAATTAATATTCAGAAATCAATTGCCTTTGTATACACCAATAATAAACTTTGAGAAGAAGAAATCAGGAAATCAATCCCTATTACAATTTTTTCAAAAACAATAAAATATCTAGCAATCAATTTAACCTAAGAAGTAAAAGACCTGTACTCAGAAAATTATGAGACACTGAAGAGAGAAATCAAAGAAGATACAGATAAATGAAAATACATATCATGCTCATGGATAGGAAGAATTAATATACTTAAAATGTCAATACTACCTAAGGCAATATATAGATTCAATGCAATTCCAATCAAACTACCAAGGACATTTTTCTCAGAAATAAAAATAGAATCCTAAAATTTATATGAAACCACAAAAGACCTGAATAGCCATGGCAATCTTGAGAAATAAGAACAAAGTGGGAGGCATTACACTACCTGACATCAAAACATACTACAAGGCTACAGTAATCAAAACAATATGGTCCTGGCATAAAAACAGACACATAGACCAATAGAACAGAATAGACCGCCCAGGAATAAACCCATCCATATACGGTCATTTAATCTATGACAATGGAAGCAAGAATTTACATTGGAGTAAATATAGTCTATTTAATAAATGGTGCTGGGAAAATTAGACTGACACATGCAAGAAAATGAAAATGCACCAATTACTTACACCATATACAAGAACAAACTCAAAATGGATAAAAGATTTAAATGTACGATCTGAAACCATAAAAGTCCTAGAAGAAAACGTAGGGAGTAAGTTTGCAGACATCACCCTGAGTAATATTTTTACTGATATATCCCCTCGGGCAAGGGCTATAAAAGAAAAAAATGAACATATGGGATTACATCAAACTTAAAAGTTTTTTCACAGCAAAGGAAATCATCAATAAAACAAAAAGGCAAATTACTGAATGGGAGAAGATATTTGCTAACCATATATCTGATTAGCGGTTAATCTCCAAAATTTATTAAACACACATGAAACTCAACACCAAAAAAACAAGCAACCCAAGTAAAAAATGGGCAGAGGAAATGAAGAGGCATTTCTCTAAAGAGGACATACAGATGGCCAACAGGCATATGGAAAAATGTTCAACCTCACTAATCATCAGAGAAATGCAAATAAAAACCCCAATGGGATTCCACCTACCTCCGGTCAGAATGGCTATCATCAATAAATCAACGAACAAGTGCTGGCGAGGGTGTGGAGAAAAGGGAACCCTGCACTGTTGGTGGGACTGCAGATTGGTGCAGCCATTATGGAAATCAGTATGAAGGTATCTCAAAGAACTGGAAATGGACCTACCGTATGACCCAGCAATTCCATTCTTGGGTATGTACCCAGAAGAATCCAAGACGCTAATTCGAAAAAATGTATGCACCCCTATGTTTATTGCAGCACTATTTACAGTAGCAAAGACTTGGAAACAACCAAAATGCCCATTGGTAGATGACTGGATTAATATACTGTGGTATATTTATACAATGGAGTATTACTCCGCTATAAAGAATGAAATTGTATCATTTTCAGTGATATGGATGGACCTAGAGACTATTATGTTAAGTGAAATGTCAGTTGGAGAAAGACAAATACCATATGATCTCACTTATATGTAGAATCTGAAAAACTGAATGAATGAGCAAAGGAAACAGAAACAGTATCACAGATATAGAGGAAAAACAGGGTTGCTAGTTGGGAGGGGGTGGGGATGAGGGATTAGACAGCATAAATAGGTAACTACAATATTGCCACAGGGATATGGAAGAGATTTTGGGGAATATAATAATGTTGTAAACATTTTGTGGGGTGTCAGATGGTCACATATCTTGTTAGGGAGACCAATTCATGGATGGAATAGAGGCTTGATCACTGCACTGTATACCTGAAACTGATGTTGTATAATATTGTATGCCAACTGTATTTTAATATATAGATAGTCACGGGATGTGGATTATACTGTGGAATGGAGTCAAAGGAATTGTAATAGATATGTATGATATAGGGGGGAGGAGTGGGGTGGCGAATTGGGCAGGGAGGTTGTCACTTTGAGGGATAAAAAGTATAACTATTGCACTGTGTTGTACACCTGAAGCTAAAAAAAAAAATGTTTCTTTCACAATAAAAGAATAAAAGAAAAAAAAAGCCTTAAGTGAATTTTCAAGTGCTAATTAATCTCAAGAGAATTAACTTCCTTATTATTTTCACTATATTTAATAATTTCTTATAATAAATAGCATTTGGTGACTTGAATATTATCATAAATTTCTTGTTTTCCCACCTGCTAAATACAGATTTTATTCTCATTTCTTATTCTGTTTTTAAAAAATTAAAGCAGATTAGTACTCACAAATGTCCATTATCTTGGGTTAGTTTTGATTGAGATAAATAGAATAATGAAATTCTCAGGGAGTGAGATTTACATTGGGCATATGCTGAAATTCCTGAAATACTACATGTGGTCTGGTGTCTTTCAGCATAAGATAGTTCTTTGCATCTTTGAATATTTAGGGGAGGTAATTAATTAAAATATTACCCACAATATATCAAGGGTGCCAAAGAAATGTACACACATCACTTGTATTCATCTTTTGTTATCGGTATACATTAAGTATTACAATTTAAAACAGTTTTTTCCTTTGTTAAAATGTGTATACATTTTTTTGGCACCCTCTGTATTATTGCCACCATAAATGCACCATGATGTCAGTATAAGAAATGTCCAAACCTCAGAGAGTTTTTATAAGAGTTTATGTCAGCAAAAATGGCAGCACATGCCGAGAAGCAAGATCTCAAATGCTCTGGGGAATAACACTTTTGCCGTTTCTTTTATGCAGTTGAAATTTTGCCGTTTCTTTTATGCAGTTGAAATTAACAAGGGAAGTTAAAGAAAATTATATTAAATTGGTAGAAAGCAAGGCGAGGATTAGATTACAGGATAGTTAAGATTATTTGCTCTCTTGAGGGTTCTTAGAAAGAGGGGTATGAAAATAAGCATTTTCAAAGTTGTGTTAACCTAGATGCCCAGAAACAAAGGACAGGGCTCCCTTAAGGCAAACATAAACTTCTTATAAAAAGTTATATACCTGGGGCATAACTATCCACCATGACCTGCCCTGTTAGGAATTTATGATCAGATCAGCCTGTCAGGTTATTTTCATTAGAACGCTTGTTTTCATCCACAATGATCACACACCCACATCTCTTCTAAAGAAACTCCCAATTGCTGAGGTATAGTATTTACTGAGCAATATGGTATACTGTGTGATTTCTCCCCCATATGTGGTTCTTTTTCTCAATCACTTTATAATCTTAGATAACATGAGCTCTCTCTGACAGTAAAAATATCAATCTACATATACAATGTGCATGTACACTGATTATTTTCAAAGGTTAATTGTAATTTTTCTTTTTATTCTGTTTTGTAAGTATAGACACACATACAATCACATGTCTCATAAAGAAAGACAATTATGGGCCAGCCTAGTGGCACGTTGGTTAGGAGCTGGCTTCAGATGCCACCTCTGAGCAGCAGAGCCCCAGTACGGATCCCACATATGAGGGCCAGTGACACTTCCCTCTGTACCTAAGGTGGTGAACAACAGCTCTACCTGGATCTGGGCTGCTGTGAGTCCCCAGGGATGGCATAGCTGCAGCTCCTGCAGCAGTGGGCTGCCATATGCTACAGTGAGTGGCTGGCAGCCAGCTTGAGTGGCAGGCAGCCGGTGTGAGCTGCCAAGTGTTGCTGTGAGTGGCCGTCCAGAGGCTGGCAACCAATCTGCCTCACTGGGAAGAGCGCATGTTAAAACCAACATGGGCCAGTGAAGAAACATCCTCCACAACTAGACTGAAGAACAAAAAGACAGCAACTTGTCTCTTCCCCTTCCCTGATTCCCCAATGTTGTTCCCCTCCCCCAATTCCCCAATTTTAAAAAAAAAAGAAAAAAAGACAATTATGAGACAAAAGATGAATAAAGTAGCTGTCATTTTAAGATACCGCCTCATATGTCCTCAGGTCATTTCCAATTCCTTTATGGAAAAGACAGACACAAAAAAAGTATTAAGAGAGGTGGGGATAAAAAACAATTATGCAAAACAAAAAATATGATTCAGTTATTTCTTTTAGCCAGGAAAGAATAACTAATGAAGGTGGCAATGTCAGGTAAATAAAAAGTTATTAAAGTAACTGAGGGATAAAGCAGGATTAAAATATATTTTGATTTAAATAATAAAGATAGCACATTCTTAATAAAATACTTAGAACTGCTAATAGTCAGTGCCCATTATATTCCAGTCACATTTCATACATTATTCCATTTAATCCTCATAATCTCATAACACACAAAGTGTAAATGAGTTAACTAACTGTCCAAAGATTAAACAATTAGCAAGTTGCAGAACATGAATTTGAACCCAACTCTGACGAACTCCAGAACTTACAGCCTTTCTATTGGGTTGTCGGAAAAGTCATGATGCGTGTTGTGACAGATGGCAGTAGTATATTTTTGGAAGTCCTAAAGTCATTCACATCTAATTTATTGCTATGTCATTGACAGCTGACAGTTCTAGCTTCATTCTAAAAAAAATTGAGTGATTGGGTTAAGTTTTGGAGATTTTACAATAAGTTGAAGATGAAAGACCAAATGTGCATTTTTGCCATATTTTACTGTTTTACTTCCTTAAAGGGAAGAATGCACATCAAGCTTGTGAAAAGTTGCATAAAGTTTATGGTGACAATGCTGTTCAAGAACATCAGTGCAAACAATGGTTCATGAAATTCCATGCTGGTAATTTTGATCTCAACGATGCTCCTTGGTCAGGGAGGGCCACCGAGATTGATGACGACAAAATGAAGGCATTGATCGAGTCAAACCCATGTTACACAACACAAGAGATTGCAGAAACATTGAATATCCATCATTCAAGCATTCACAACCACCAGAAGAAGCTGGGATTCATAAGCAAGTTCGATATTTGGGTTTCACATGAACTCAAAGAAGTTCATTTGATGGTCTGTAGAAACATCTGCAATATGCTCATTAAATGTGAGGAAAAGGATCCTTTTTTGAAGCGACTGATAACTGGTGATGAGAAGTGGATTGTTTACAACAATGTGGCTCACAAACAGTCTTGGTCTTGATGTGATGATTTGCTTCAAACGACATCAAAAGCAGACATTCATCAGAGGTAGGTTATGCTCTCGGTGTGGTAGGATTTTAAGTTGTCGTGATTTTCTAGCTCCTACCAAGGAACGAAACAATCAGTTCAAATGGGTACTGTCGGCAATTGGTTTGAATGAATTTATCATCAGAAACGTCCAGAGCTTGTTAATTGTAAAGGAGTTGTGTTCCATCACGACAACAAAAGACCACACACAGTTTGATCACCCATCAAAAATTATTAGAGTGGCACAGTGGTTAAGCGCTGCCTTGAGAAGCCAGCGGCCCCGGTTTGGGTCCCACATATGAGGGCCAGTGACATTGCCCTCAAAAAAAAATTATTGGAGCTTGGATGAGATGTGTTGCGACACCCACCATACTCGCCTGACCTTGCATTGTCAGACTTTCACTTGTTTCACTCTCTTCAAAACTCCTTGCATGGTATAACATTCAATTCAGATGAGGCTGTAAATCAGAACCTTGTTCAGTTTTTCACAAATAAAGACAGGTCCTTCTATGAATAAGGAATATGAAGCTCACTGAAAGATGGAAAATGGCTATCAAACAAAATGGGCAATATATCATTGATTGATCTTTTTTCTTTATATAAGTAAATGACCTTTGAAAAACATAGACAAAATACATCATGACTTTTCTTCTTTTTTTTGAGGGTAGTGTTACTGGCCCTCATATGGGGGACCTGAACCGGGGGCACTGGCTTCCCAAGCCAGCACTTAACCACCATGCCACTCAGCCACCCACATCATGACTTTTCTGATGACCCAATATTATGCAATGCCAGTTCGTGTTAAAATAGACAAAAATTACCATGCATAGAAATACTCATTTCTCATATTTTGAAAAGGTCTTAATATCCTTCTAATGCAATAAAATGTTACTATAAGCATCCCAAGATTGTACTTTATATGGAAAAGTCAAAGATCTAAAGCATAACAAAATCTATGATAAAATAACTAGACTCAAAATTTTTCAGGGCTGGCCAAGTGGCGTGGTGGTTAAGTGCTAGCTTGGGAAGCCAGCAGCCCCGGTTCGGTCCCACATATGAGGGCCAGTGACACTGCCCTCAAAAAAAAATTTTTTTCAGGTATGTTTTACTACACACACTCTGCATACCTTGCATAATTAACTGTATATGGTATTATACAATTGTAAATTGCTATGAAATTAAGGTATAACTATTTACCTTTCTGGGTGATGGCTAGTACTAGAATTTATAATTCAGAACACTTATCAAAAGAGATCCATCCATGTCAAATCTTCACCTGTAATAATCAGATATGGTCCCTGTAGCTCTTAATGCAAAACAAATGAAGATGGCCTGCCTAAGTTAAATTTGTCTTCTTATAGCCTGGCACCCCCATTTGGTAATTTGGCAATAATTATCACTTACCTTATAAGGTTTCATGTCCCTACCTCTTTTATTCCTTTCCCCTCCACTATATATAACTGGGTGTTTTTAATTCATGAGACCCTGACTTTTTGTTGCTCCTTTTTTTTTATTCCTTTCTTGTTTGTTTTTGTTTTTGTTTTTGGGCAGTGTTACTGGCCCTCATATGTGGGACCTGAATCGGGGCCGCTGGCTTCCAAAGCCAGCGCTTAACCACTGCGCCACTCGGCTGGCCCTATTCCTTTCTTTTTACACTGTGAAATTCCAGTTTTACTTCAGCAAACTAAAAGAAAAAGGGTAGATGAATGCTATATTTCTGTGAAGTAAAGCCACTTAGGAATCAAATTCTAACAATACAGCTTTTGTTGTTGTTGTTTTGTTTTGTTGAGATATCATAACAAGGATTTTAAGACAGTGAGAACAATTTTCTTCTTAGGCAATTTATTAGATTACCAATGTAGACCATTAGTTTGTTTTCACCATTAATATAGTGTTGAAATATCAGCAAGCCCAATAATTAAAAGAGGTTGTATCCCTAAACAGATTTTGTATGTAGACCCTAGTGCTGGAAGTTGGGTTACTAGTCATTTAATAAACCTATCAAATAACAATATTTTTTATCAATCCCCAAAACATTTTACCAGTCTAACTTTTCTTTAGCAGACACATAATAAATAAATGAATAAAACATATTCTTTAAATACATATTGAGTGAAAGAAAGGAAACAAGTCATTCAGCTTCTCTGACTTAATCAGCAACCCAGAGAGAACAATGAGCTTTCCTAAAATTTCTTACTAAGGCCCAAACCATGGGGGATAATCACATAGACGGTCTACAGTTTCAACACTAAAGATCAATAACAGTGACTGTTCTTTGTATATCCTGATAAAAATCACCTCAAAGCATTTTGAAGTAATGTAATTGTTTCCAGATCCCAATTAAAACTTCCTGATGCCAGGGTCACAGCTGATCAACCTTATCTTTTCTATATATTCCTTCCATTTGATGTAAAACTGTTAATCATTGAACTGTATGTACCCCAATTGAAGCTTCTAACATACCAGATGTACTTTTGCTCACTCCTCTGCCTATGTAAGCACCCACACACACACTTTTCCAAACTTAGAACACTGTTTTAAGGCTTCTTGAAGTTCTGCTCTTGGACTATAATCCAAAAGCAAGGCCCTAAATATAAATCTGTATAAAATTTTTAAAGATTCAGGTAATTTTTCTTGATAAGCATCTATGGGATGCTAGTTAATAACTGAAACAAAAAAAAATACAAAAACATTGTGACTGTATTACAGGAGCTCACAATTCTGAGAGGAGGGAATGGATAAAACATGCTCACCTATGCATAAGATAAAAATAAATTAGGGCTGGCTGAGGGGCGAGTTGGTTAGGAGCTGGCTTGGGACGCCAGGCTGAGCAGTGGGGTCCTGGTTCGGATCCCACATATGAGGGCCAGTGACACTGCCGTCTACAGCTAAGATGATGAACAAAAGCGCCACCTGGTTGCTTCTATAGCTAAGATGGCTGGCGATGGTGTGGGCTGCAGCCTCTGCTGCAGTGGGCTGCCATAGACTACAGTGAGTGGATAGCAGCCAGCATGAGCGGCTGGCAGCCAGCATGAGCTGCCAAGAGCTGCAGTGAGCTGCCTTCCAGAGGCTGGCGAGTGATTGCCTCACCCAGAAGAGTGCATGATACCAACATGGACCAGTGAAGCAATGTCCTCCACAACTAGACTGAAGATCCAAAGGACAGCAACTTGTCTGTTTTCTTTCTCCAATTCCCCGTTGCTGTCCCCCCCAAAAAAAATTTAAGTGCCTTATGACCACTTTCTGGAAGATTTAATGAGTAGCTAGTTATAAATTGTCCTCATCATCTAAAGTAGTTTATATGAATCAGAAGCTGTGCAATATCTAATGACATTGAAGATTTTAAAAAATTATTATTGCAAAAGAAGGAAGCAAGCAGAAAATATTCACAGTGTCTAGGTCTTCAGTGATGATAGAGCCAATTAAGCTAACCTACTTTCTCCCTACCTCGCTTCCTGCTTTTTCTTTAGTTCTCAGACCTCCCGTTCTCCACAGGTATTTTGTCCAAGGCCTATGCATGACAGCAGGTAAGTGCTTTTAGTTGTTAATCATACATTTGAGTATTTCTTATCTTCCTTTGTTCTCAACCTATTGTTTCATGTATATGTTTTGTCTCATTTTAGTATAAGACCTCTGAAAGCAAAGACTTTATTTTAAAATTCTCATCAATTTCTCATAACAATAAGAACAGCACTAAGCATATAGTAGGATCTCATAAATACTTGTTTGTTGTTTGAATTAAATTGTATCTCAGGAACATTTTTCAAGGACTAACTGGAATGCATTATAACCCCAAAGACTGTCACCCAATGTGACTATCTAGACTCCAGCCTCAATAGGTTCCTAATAGTTGAAGTCAGAAATGAAGCTAAGTGAATATGTATTTGAGATACTAATTGGATCAGCTATATTAAAGGCCTCTCCATATATTAACAATGAATCAAAACCAATTATTGGGCCGGCCGAGTGGTGCGGTGGTTAATCGCTGGTTTGGGACGCCAGCGGCTCCGGTTTGGGTCCCACATATGAGGGCCAGTGACACTGCCCTCAAAAAAAAATAATAAAAATAAAACAAAACCAAATATTATTTTCTTTCATAGGCTTCTATAATAAAGTCAGGCAAAAATGTTTTTGTGATTTCATAATAATGTTAAAATTTATAAAAGACAGAAATTAAACATTCCTTTGCATAAAAGAAATGCAAACATTGTATTTTATTACAAAATAAAAATTATTCATATTGCTTGTGCAAAGAATGTTCTTCTTTAGTCTTATTCTGTTATATAAAAATAAAAATGATGACCTTCAATGATCTGGCTACAATTCCTACAACCATCTCTCTTTTACCTTTTAAGTGTAATTTCATACTGATTTGATATTTAGGTAACAGTTACAAAATTGTCAGTCTTCATCCATTATTTATTGTTTCACATCTTAGAGCCGTCACTCCAAGAGTCCAGAAACAACAACTGAGCCTTTTAATAGAATAGTATGGCTTTTAGTCTCAAAAACGCTTTTAGTCACAAAATAATTTTAAGCAAGAAAAATGGTTGAATGTGGATATACTTCACACTACTGAAGTGTACACTTAATAATGGTTAATATAGTAATTTTTAATAATATTTATCACAATTTACGTTTTAAATGGCTGAGATTCATGTAGAATTGTTTTCTTCAGGGATTTTTCAAAAGTAGAATAGATTCTTATCTGTTGAAGTAAATCAGTTTTGCTTCTGTGTGAGAGTCTCAACTATATTATCATTCATCCACAGATCTCTTTATTTTTCTGGCATCAGTTTTCTCATCTGAAAATATGAGGGGGTTGGATAAATTATCTCTAAGTTTCCTTCCAACTATAAGGTTTGTTGTAATTTCATACTTCTTGTTGTAGTTTTGAAGAAGAAAAAACAGGAACTGTATTTCACCCTGAAAAGGGAATAGATAAATACCAAGCATTATGCGTAGATATCTAAAATCAGATAATACTCTGAATGTACAGTTGCTGTTCTAAAACAATAAATGCAGGAATCAGTACTTTAAATGTAAATCATTTCACAAGTCTGAGAAGAATGAGGAAAGGAGAATTTTTGTGCTTTTATACTAATGAAGTTTTAATCTATGGATGGATTTGATTTTTGGATCAATGTAAAATATATATTATTTTGCGTTAGTCATACCTAATTTTAACCAGGTTGATATTATATCATACCCTGAGAGGGGAAAAAAAGCTCACCATAAAAGGTTTACTTAAATGGCCTGCCCTCCAAAATAATGTCACCAGTCATATTCAGTTGTAATTCTTAGATAATTCATAAACAATTCTATCAACCATAATTTTTTTTTGAGGGCAGTGTCACTGGCCCTCATATGTGGGACTCAAACCAGGGACACTGGCTTCCCAAGCCAGTGCTTAACCACCATGCCACTCGGCTGGTCCAACCATAATTTTAACAAAACAATGTAGTAGTCAAGTATAAGATTTTTCTAATAGAACAAGTTCATAATAAGTCCAATGTTTTTCAATGTATAGAGAAAAGAAAGCTTCCATGGCTGAGAGAGCATTGGCTACCTTTACACAGAGAAGCCACTCTACACTGACAAAAGACCATTGTTATGTGGTGCTCTACCTGAATACAGGCCTGCTCCCATTGCCCTAAAAGGAAAAAAACCAGGTGTTCTAGGATTGAAGCTAAGTATTTCCCTTTTCCTTTGTATTGGATTTCTCAGCCTGCTCTTTAAATGCTATAACAATATATAGGGGGGAAAAATCTGAAAGGATATCCACAAAAATATCACTCATGTTTATCTTTGTATGCTTGGCTATAAATCTTTTTTTTTGAGGGAAGTGTCACTGGCCCTCATATGTAGGACCAAACTAGGGCCGCTGGCTTCCCAAACCACAGCTTAACCACTGCACCACTCGGCCAGCCCTATAAATCTTTTTTAATTGTCAATTTTTTTGTTTTAAATATTTTTTTATTGGGGAACGGGAACAGTATTGGGGAATTAGAGAAGGGGACCAGCCAAGTTGTTCTTCCATCTTCATTGTGGAGGGCACCAGTCGCCATCTGGATTCCCATTGGCAGCTTGTGGCCTCTAAGCTCAAGGTGCTGTGTTCAGTCTTAGTTGTGGGTGGGCATAGCCACCATCTCATGTAAGAGTCGAACTAGCAGCCTTGTTGTTAAGAGAGAACACTCTAGAGCCGGACGAGTGGCATGGTGGTTAAGCGCTGGCTTGGGAAGCCAGCAGCCCCAGTTTGTGTCCCACATATGAGGGCCAGTGACACTGCCCTCAAAAAAAAAAGAGAGAGAGAGAACACTCTATCTTCTGAGCCCACTGGGCAGAAGCTCAGCTCAAGTTGCTGAGTTCAGGCTTAGTTGCTGGTGGACATAGCCACCATCCCAAGCAGGAGTTGAACCAAGCAGCCTTGTTGTTAAGAGCACACACCCTATCCACTGAGCCATCCAGGTGGCAGCTCAACTCAAGGTGCCGAGTTCAATCTTTAGTTTTGGGTGGGCGTAGCCCACCATTGAACAGGCAATCTTGTTGTTACACCAGCTGAGCCATCCTGCCACCTGTTGGCAGCTCAGCGACAACTCAGCTAGGGCACAACATTCAATGGCCCATGTGGGAATCAAACTGGTGGCCCTGTTGCTCAGAGCATGCACTCTAAGCCAATTTTTAACCAACTGAGCCACTCATCTGGCCCTTGTCAATTTTTTTGAATATTCTGCAATGAACCTGCGTAATTTATAAAAAAAATGAAACTATTTTTCAAATTTGCATAGTGTGACTCATAAACAGCTGGCAGCCTGATAAGTTACCAATTCCGTGGATGTCTTGCATAAAGAGAAAATCTGGGAGGCAGAAATGAGTAAGATTTCAGCTTATTACATCTAATAGTGTATAAGGTTCACATAGCCTCAAGGATGAAGAGAAAATACAAAATAACAACATAATGTGCCATTTATTGAGTTCTCATGAAGGGCCAGGTACTGTGTTAAGCACTTTACATCTCATTCAATACAACATGGTCATGCAGCTAGTAAGCAGTAGAGGTGGAATTTAAACCCAGTTCTGTTTTATTTTACATACTACGATCTGAGTCATTATATCATACTATACTTCTTTCTTCTATCTCTACCCCAGTTTAAAAAAAACAACAAACTGACTTCCGGCACTGGCCGAGTGGCTCAATAGGTCAAAAGTGCGAGCGCTAAGCAACAGCGTTGCTGGTTCGATTCCCACATGGGCCAGTGGGCTGCACCCAAGCTGAGCTGCCGCTGAGCTGCCAACAGGTGGCAGGATGGCTCAGCTGGTGAGAGCACATGCTCCTAACTACAAAGGTTGCTGGTTTGACCGAATAGGATGGTGGGCTGCTGCATTCCCCCCTGCCTACCGTAACTAAGATTGAACGTGGCACCTTGAGCTCAGCTGCAGTGAGCCAGATGGTGACTGGAATTGCAGCTGAGCTAGCTGTGCCCTCCACAACTAAGACTGAAGGACAACAACTTGGCTATTCCTCTTTCCCAATTCCCCAACAGTGTTCACCTTCCCTAATTCCCCAATAAACTCTTAAAAAAGAAAAAAAACTGACTTCATCATACATAAATGATTTAATTATAATGAATAATGAGCTATTTTCTCAAATACAAAAACATGAACATAAGTTTGTTCTGCAATGATTTCATTTATTGAAATATATACTGTAACACCCTCACTCCAATATTTCTAGACTTTATCCACAAATTAGTACTTATTGTTTCCGGGACTTGATCTCAAGAATAAAAAAATAAAATAAAATAAATAAAACACAAACTTATAGAATATAAACACAACTAGTAATGAATGATCATTTATTTGTAGCACAAAACCATATATGATACTCACCTGCACTTTGTTTCTAAGGTATTATATATGAGCAGTATACAAATTATACATTGATGAATGAGATGCATCTCAAAAGTTTTTTATTTAGAATTTTGATGGTATTAATTTTGTGAATGGTGGTTGCATTCCCAGACTATGACACAAAAACTATTTAACCCAGAACATAGCTAATAAGCAGTAGTAGCAGGCTAAGCTATACATTCTGGAAGCTGGATGCTGTGTAGTGTTGAAGGTAGAACTTTTTTTATTTTGGTTTCATTTGATGGAAAAAAATTAGCCTAGAACAATATTTTTAAAAATCAGATGTTTCTAAGTCAGCAACCAACTATATATCTCCAGCTGTACCATTTTTATCTCTTTACATCAAACAAATCCAAGGTCTACTTAGAAATTCAAGATGTCAATTAAAACTTTGCCCTTTGGATTAGACAGCATAAATCGACAACTACAATATTGCCACAGGGATATGAAACACAGTTCGGGGAATATAATAATGTTGTAAAAATTTTGTGGCATGTGAGATGGTCACATGTCTTGTTAGGGAGACCATTTCATGGATGGAGTAGAGGCTTGATCACTGCACTGTACACCTGAAGCTGATGTTGTATAATATTGTATGCCAACTGTAACTGAATATATAGATAGTAATGGGATGTGGTGTATACAGTAGAAGGGAGTGAAAGGAATTGTAATAGATATGTATGATATGGGTGGGGAGGATTGGGGTGGCGAACTGAGGGAGGGAGTTTGTCACTTTGAGGGGTAAAAAGTATAACTATTGCATTGTGTTGTACACCTGAAATTAATTTTAAAAAAATGTTTATTTCACAATAAAAAAATTTGCCCTTTGAGTACACCTTCATAATGGTTGTTTAACATTATATATAAATGTGGTTACTCTAATAAATTTTCTTTTAAAGAATTGCTAATCCTTGTATAGTAACCCAGAAGGCCAAGAGACTAAAAAAAATAATTTGAAAACTCCAAGTATTTCTTCTTTATGGAATCTCAGTGATGGCTCTCTAGAAAACTAAAGAACCAAAGTCAAGACAAATTAGAGTTATAAAATTGCAAATTATTTTTGAGTGCAACTTTTTAATATTTAATTTTATTGGGGTGACAATTGTTAGTAAAGTTTCATTGGTTTCAGGTGTACAATTCTGTAATACATCATATATATGTCACATTGTGTGTTTACCACCCAGAGTCAGTTCTCCTTCCATGACCATATATTTGATCCCTTTTACCCTCATCTACCACCTCCCTCTCAACCTACACCCTGGTAACCACTAAACTATTGTCTACGTCTATGAGTTTTTCTTTTTTCAATTGTCTTGTTCCTTTGTTGTTTTCAGTTTTATATACCACATATCAGTGACATCATGTGTTTCTCGACTTTTTCTGTCTGACTTACTTCACTTTGCATTTCAATCTCAAGATCCATCCATGTTATCCCAAATGGTACTATTTCATTTTTTCTTAAGGCATAATAGTATTCTGTTATGTATATATACCACAACTTCTTTATCAAATTATCTATCGAAGGACATCTTGGTTGCCTTCATGTCTTCGGTACTGTAAATGAAGCTGCAATGAACATTAGAGCACATATAACTTATGGATAAATGTTTTCAGATTTTCTGGGGGGATACTCACCCAAGAGAGGAATTGCTGTGTCATATGGTAATTCTATTCGTAATTTTTTGAGGAACATCCACACAGTCTTCCATAATGCCTGCACCAATCTGCATTCCCACCAACAGAGTGTGAGGGTTCCTTTTTCTCCACAGCCTCACCAATTATTATTATTATTATTATTTTGAGGGCAGTGTCACTGGCCCTCATATGTGGGACCCAAACCAGGGCCACTGGCTTCCAAGCCAGCGCTTAACCACCGCACCTCTCGGCCAGCCCTCCAACACTTATTTGTCTTGTTGATGATAACCATTCTAACTTGTGTGAGGTAATATCCCATCATGGCTTTTATTTGCATTTCTCTGATGATTATTGATGTTGAGCAGTTTTTCATGTTTATTGTCCATTTTTATGTCTTCTTTGAAGAAATGTCTATTCAGGTCCTCTGCCCATTTTTTAATTGGATTGTTTGATTTTTTGTTGTTGTTGTTGAGTTCTATGAATTCCTTATCTATTTCAGGTATTAGTCCCTTATCAGAGGCATTGTTTGAGAAAATCTTCTCCCACTTGTTTGGTTGCCTCTTTATTTTGTTGATGGTTTCTTTCGCTGTGCAGAAGCTTTTCGTTTGATATAGTCCCATTCATTTATTTTAGCTTTTACCTTTGAAGTCAAATTCATAAAATCCTTTTTGAACACAAGTTCCATGAGTTTTGTACCTATGTTTTCTTCTTTGCAGTTTATTGTTTCAGGTCTTATGTTTAGGTCTTTGATCCATTTTGAATTAATTTAGGTACATGGTGACAGATAGCAGTCTAATATCATTCTTTTGCATGTGGCTATCCAATTCTCCCAGTACCATTTATTGAAGAGGATGTCTTTACTCCATTGTATGTTTTTGGCTCTTTGTTGAATATTATCTGTCCATATTTATATGGGTTTATTTCTGGGTTCATGGTTCTATTCTATTGGTCTGTGTGTCTGTTTTCCTGCCAATACCATACTGTTTTGATTACTGTGTCCTGTAATACAATCTGAAGTCAGGGAGTGTGATACCTCCAGCATTGTTCTTTTTTCTTAGGATTGCTTTGGCTATTCTGGGTCTTTTGTAGTTCCATACAAATCTGATGATTTTTTGTTCTATTTCTTTAAAAAATGCCATTGGAATTTTGATGGGAATTGCATTAAATCTGTATATTGTTTTGGGTAATATGGCCATTTTCACTATGTTGATTCTTCCAATCCCTGAACACAGAATGTCTTTCCATTGCTTTGTGTCTTCTTCAATTTCTTTTACAAATGTCTTAGTTTTCATTGAATAGGTCTTTCATGTCCTTGGTTAAGTTTATTCCTGGGTATTTTATTCTTTTTGTTGTAATTTCAAAAGGAATTGTGTGTTCTTTTAACTTATTTTTCTGAGGTTTCATTGTTAGTATATAAGAATGCAATGAACTTTTGTACGTTGGTTTGTATCCGGCAACTTTACTGTATTTGTTTACAGTCTCTAATAGCTTTTTGGTGGAGTCTCTAGGCTTTCCTATATATAGCATCATGTCATCTGCACATACTCACAATTTAACTTCATTCCCTATTTGGATGCCTTTTATTCCTTTCTCTTGCCTGACTGCTCTGGCTAGGACTTCCTATACTATGTTGAAAAGCAGAGGCAATGGGGACAGCCCTGTCATGTTCCTGAACATAGAGCAAAGAGCTTCAGTTGTTCACTGTTAATTATTATATTAGCTATGAGTTTGTCATATATGGCCTTTATTATGTCAAGATATTTTTCTTCTGTACCCATTTTATTAAGTGATTTCATCATAAATTGATGTTGTACCTAGTCAAATGTTTTTATGCATGTATTGACATTATCATATGATTTTTGTCTTTTAGTTTGTTTATGTAACATGTCACATTGATTGGTTTGCATATGTTGAAGCATCCTAGTGCCCCTGGGATGAACCCAACTTGGTCGTGATCTATTATCTTTTTAATCTACTGTTGCATTCTATTTGCTATAATTTTATTTAGGATTTTTGCATCTGTATTCATCAGAAATATTGGTCTGTGATTTTCTTTTTGTGTGTTATGTTTACCATGTTTTGGTATCAGGGTAATGTTGGCCTCACAAAATGAGTTAGGGAGTATTGTCTATTCCTCATTTTTTTTGGAAGAGTTTGAGTAGGACAGGTATTAGATCCTCTTTGAATGTTAGAATTCACTAGTGAAGCCATCTGGTACTGGAATTTTCCTTTTCGGAAGGCTTCGGATGAATGATTCAATTTCCTTGCTGTTGATCAGTCTATTTAGATTTTCCAGTTCTTCCTGATTCAGCCTATGTTTCTAAGAACATGTCCATTCCTGCTAGGTTATTGAATTTGGTGGCATATGCTCTTTTATAGTATGCTTATTTAATCCTTTGTATTTTTGTGGCATCCATGGTAACTTGCACTCTTTCATTTCTGATTTTATTTGTGTCGTTTTCTTTTTCTTTTAGTGAGTCTAGCCAATGGTTTTCCAATTTTATTAATCTTTTCAAAGAACCAGCTCTTTGTTGCATTAATGTTTTCTATTGTCCTTTTGTTCTCTATTACATTTAGTTCTCCTTTGCTTTTCATTATTTACTTTCTTCTGCTCACTTTGGGTTTCATGTATTCTTCTTTTTCTAGTCTTTTAAGTTGTAATATGAGGCTATTTATCTGGGATTTTTCTTATTTCTTGAAATGGGTCTCAAATGATATAAATTTCCCTCTTAAAACTGCTTTTGCTACATCGCCAAAATTTTGGTAGTATATATTTTCATTCTCATTTGTTTCTCTGTATCTTTTGATCTCTCCTCTTATTTCTTCTTTGACACAGTTATTCTTTAAAGGTATATTGTTTAATCTCCACATATTTGTGGGTTTTCTGGCTTTCTTTTTGCAGTTGATATCCAATTTCAAAGCTTTGTGATCAGAGAATATGATTGGTATGATTACAATCTTCTTAAATTTGCTGAGGCTAGTTTTACATCCCAATATATGGTCTATCCTTGAGAATGTTCCATGTACACTAGGAAAGTTTGATGTTGTAGGATGAAGCGCTGTATAATGTGTCATTTAGGGCTGATATTTCTTTGTTTATTTCCTGTTTGGGTGATCTACCCATAGCTATCAATGATGTATTTATGTCCCCTACTATAATTGTGTTTTGGCCAATTTCTCCCTTTAGTTCTTTAGTAGTTGCTTTGTATGTTTTGGTGCTCCCTCTTTGGAAGCATACATATTGATGACCATTATGTCTTTTTGTTGTATAGTCTCCTTTATCGTTATGGATTATCCATCTTTGTGTCTTCTTTTTGTTTTAAGATTTTATTGGGGAATTGGCAGAGGGGAACAGCGTTGGGGGGTTGGGGGAGGGAAACAGACAAGTTGATGTCTTTTTGTTCTTCAGTCTAGTTGTGGAGGACGTTGCTTCACTGGCCCATGTTGGTATCGTCATTGCACTCTTCCTGGATGAGGCAGATAGGTCTCCGGCCTCTGAATGGTCACTTACTGCGGCTATTGGCAGCTCATGCTAGCTGACAGCAGCTCACGCTGGCTGCCCGCCACTCACTGTAGCCTATGCAGCCCACTGCAGCAGAGGCTGAAGCCCACATCGTCGCTGGGGCTTGCACAGCCCAGCTCCAGGTGAAACTATTGTTAGCTGTGGAGGGCAGTGTCACTGGCCCTCATTTGTGGGATCCGAACCCGGACTACTGGCCTCCCAAACCAGCTCTTAACCAATGCGCCACTCGCAGGCCCCATTTTTGTCTCTTCTTAGCTTTTTTATCCTGAAGTCTATTTCATCTGCCATCAGTATAGATACACCTGCTTTTCTCTGAATACCATTTCCTTGGAGTGTTAATTCCACCCTTTCACATGGAGTCCATATCTGTGCTTGTAGCTGAGATGTGTTTCTTGGAGGCAGCCTATGGTTAGGTTTAGTTTTTTGATCCAATCTGCTACTCTGAGCCTTTTTATTGGTGAGTTCAGTCCATTTCCTTTTATGGTGATTATTGATATATGAGGATTTCCTATCATTCTACCTTTGGTTTTCTCATAGGACTGTGTCTCCATTGTTTCTTTGCCTTTTTGTTGCTGTCTATTATTTCAGTGTGGTGGTATTCTATGATTTTTCCCTCTGCTTCTTCCTTTTTTATATTATATATTACAGCTCTGGATTTTTTTTGAGTTGTTACCATTAAGTTTATGTAAAAGAAAGTTTCATATTTACAGTATTCCATTTTCTTCAGCATGCTGCCTTTCTCGATTCCCTTGTGCTGTTTCAGAACTTTATTCTCTCCTTTTTATGTTTTTGTTGTCATAAATTACCCCTCTTTATGCTGTGAGTTGAGTTTTGTGCTAAAGTAGCAAGTTGTCTTTTTTCTTTTTTTTAAGTGTTTTTTTTTTTTTTTTTTTAGTTCTTTACCCTGTACGTTATGTTTAAGTGCATTTTGCATTATTTGGTGTAGGGGTTGCCATTTTCTGCTTCTGTCTGTCTGTTTGTAATACTACTTATGGGTTTGTATTCTTTTGCTTTTTTGTTTTTGGTCGAATAGCCTCCTTCAGTATTTCTTGTAATGCAGGTCATGTGTTAAAAAAATTCCCTCAGCATCTGTATGTCTCGAAAGGCTTTTATTCCTCCTTCTTACCTAAAGGATATCTTTGCTAGATATATTATTCTTCGCTCATAATTTCTCTCTTTCAGTAGTTTAAGTATTTGATTCCACTCCCTCCTGGCTTGTAGAGTTTCTGATGAAAAATCTGATGGACTTTCCTTTGTAGACTACTGTCTTTTCCCTGGATGCCTTGAGGATTCTTTCTTTGTTGTTAATTTTTGACAGCTTCAATACAGTGTGCCTTGGAGAAGGCCTTTTTGGATTGAAGTAATTAGGTGTTCTATTTGCTTCTTCGATTCAAGGATCCAATTCTTTCCACAAGTTTGGAAAGTTCTCAATGACTATTTGTTTGAATATACTCTCTGTTCCCTTCTCCCTTTCTTCTCATTCTCGTATGCCCATTATCCTTATATTGCTCTTTCTGATGCAGTCAAAAAGTTCTTGTAGACTTCTTTTATTTCTTTTAACTCTCAAGTCCCTCTCTTCTTCTATCTGTGTCATTTCCAGATTTCTATCTTCAATGTCACTGATTCTTTCCTCCATCTGGTCAGCTCTATTACCTAAGCTCACTATTTCATTCTTTATTTCTTTTTTTTGTTTTGAGTTTTTAATCTCCAGAAATTGTATTTTGTTCTTTTTTTTTAAATTTCAATCTCTTTGGGAAAAGTGTTCATTTTGTTCTTTGATTGTGATTCTGAGTTCATTAAAATGCCTGTTTGTGTTTTCTTGCATCTCCTTGAGGTTTTTTTTCAGAACTGCAATCTAGAACTCTGTCATTTAAGTCACATATTTCCATGTCTTTAATTTCTTTTTCTGGAGACTTCATTTTCCAAGCTGCCTTGGTACGTTGGTTATTTGTGGCAATTAATGAATTATAATTTCTCTTTCTAGGCATCTACAGAACTGGGTTCTGCAATAGGTTGGTAGGAAGAGATCTTTCTTTTGTTTTCCATTGGTGTTGGTAGAATGCTTTATTTTCTCTTGCATGCTGTAGTGTTATATTTTCTCTTCACTGTTCCAGCTTATCACACAATGGAGGGATTCCCTCGATGGTGAGCTTCTCTTCTGTGAGCAGGTCACCTGGGTATCAGGGCAGCACCTCTGTGGGGGATGTGCGGAGCTTCTGAATTTCCAAATCTCTTCATGCACCAGATTCAGGGCCTGCTTGTTTCAGTGGCTCTGTTTACCCCTGTAGGAATCTGCCCATATAGGTGGGGGCAGGGGCAGTGTGGGTTGTGAGAGGTGGCTCTGCACAATGGTGGTGACCACCAGCACAGCCAATCCTGCACCCAAGGCTCTCTCCCCTTCCCTGGAACCAATTGGGCTGCAAATCTGTGGCTGGAAGTTGCAGTTCTAAGAACTATACATAGTCTGTTCTTTTGTTCTCACACTGCTATTCTTCCACTTCTAGCACTGGGCAGGTGGGGGTGAGGCGAGCTCTGGCAAGGTAGGGAGGGGTCGGCTAGGCTCTGTGCCTATGCCTTCCATCTTCTGCTTGTCAGTGAGCGCTTAAACCACCACTTTCACCCTTCTTCCCTCAGTCTTTGCTCTGAGGTCTCTGCCATGAGCGATGGGTTCAGCTGTGTTATATGGTGATCCCTCAAGTAGAACTGTGGGCCATAGGGGAGAGCTAGCAATCCAAATTCTTCCCTCTCCCACAACTTCTGTAGGTCCAGAATGTTGGGAGCCCAGAGATCTATTCTGTCTTGAATCCTGCATGGCACACATCTCTGCACTTCCCTCTGCTCACCCAATTTGCCCACCTTGAGATGATTTCAGTTGCGCATCTCTTAGTTCTGCCTGTCTGCTGCACAGGAAATCTTTTGTGGGATTATACCTGTTCAATTTGTGTAAATTTCAGGGGAGATTTCAAGAGGCTCACTTCAAACTACCATTTGTATGATGTCATCCCATTGTTAAAATTTCTGTACTAACGAATAGTTCACAGACCAGATTAAGTCTCTGGACCACACTTTTAATATCATAGACCCAGGTCACGATGAAGCATTCTACAATGGCAAAATGCATAATATTAGGTATTACAGACCCTCTGTGCAGAAGTCACAATAATGTATAAACTCTTAAGGATATGCATGGGAGTAAAGTTAACCCCTAATAAGATTTTTAAAAATAAAAATCATAGCTTATTTCTAAGTCCTTTATCTAGTGGAATTAGCCTTGATTTTTATGTGCTGTGTTAATTTTTTTCATGTTTTCTTCTTAATGAATTCAAAAAGATTTCTCAGAGTCTTTAAGTCTAGACTCTTAATTTTACTTAAAGTTCATGTATTGATTGTCAAGTAACTAAATTATAGAATAAAAGGTCATGTCTATCATTGACTCATTACAGAACTTTATAGAATTCATTTTTTTACCTTCTTCCTTAAATATAATGTGTTTAAGAATGCCATTTACTCACTTTATGGATCCATTTCTCTATAAGGCATGTTGAGTATGAGTCATAGAAACAGGATAAATACAAGTGTTTTCTTTTACAGAAGTGACCGTATGATGTTTTATCTAAAATTCTCCTAGTCATTCATGCACTCATTTGTATATTCATTCAAAAGTAAAAATTGCGTTCCTGCTGTGTACACGTCTTGCTATGGATTTTTCTTCTCATTTAATTCTCAGCAAAACGTACTGTTTCTTTTATGAGAACACCACTGGCATTGCAATTTCAAAATTGAGACAGTAGGATGAGTCAGAGAAGTTTGCTGAAGAGACATCCATCAGAACCTATTTTATTCTGGTCTTGGAGAATTTTAATTAAAACAAGGGAGTTAGTAAACAGGGGCATCTTTATGATTCACTGTTGAAGTGTTTCCACTAATATAAATGATTAAATATACAAGTATTCCTTCAGTTAGTCCAAATGACTAAGAATGTATAAGCTTGACACATTTCAAAAGAAATAGAAAGAAAATAACATTTTAAAGAAACTTTATGATTCTATTTAGTATCTTTAAGGAATATTCTGAGACTAATATTGTCTACCATGAAAATAAAAAATTGGCTATAGCTATAATTTCTGATTGTATTTATGTAATATTTTGAGCTAGGACTTTAAATTTAAGTTTCGTATTTAAAGTGTCAAATAGACTAGAAAGTAAATAAAGATATTTATCTGAAATCTTCAAATAATGAAGATCACAGTTGCCAAACAAAGCCGTTTGTGTGTCAGTGGGATAGAAGACAAACTCCGTCCAAAAGTAAATGAACTCTATGCTCTACAGGCACATAGAATTCTACCATTTTAGTGAACAAAGGGCAATTTTCTACTAGATTCCAACAGTTTTGAAAGCTAAACAAACTTATAAAACAATATAGAAATGTCATTCTATATGGCATCTTTGTGCTGATTGATGTTTACTTTCTTGGATAAAGAATTATATATTGTCAAACAGATGAATTCTGAAATTTACCGAAGGATACAGGTCAAACTCATTATAAAATTGGAGGCTTAAGCTAAAGTATTCTTAAATTCTAATGCCTCAACTTTGTAATTCACTTCAAATGCACAAAAATAACCTTATAGAGTAATTATGATATTACAAAAACACTATCACTATACAAAACATCTTTCTGAAACATCATGCTGTATAAGTGTCTATTTTTTACAAAATTTACAGATATTTTTTATGGTGGGGGAAAGAGAGTGGTATATAAAAATAGTACCCTTTGAGTATTTTATCTACAATTAGAAATTTGTTTTCATTAGAATGTAAAAGATTTTGTTCACACACACTCTTGAAAAGGAATCACAAACAAGTTAATTGTACAAATGATTTTCAGAATATAATCTTTAAGAATATTTATAATATAAAGGAGGAAGATGAGAAATGAATCAGTTTGCTGCTTTCTGCACTGTAACATTGATATAATATTATCTGTAGAGCCAGGAAATGGTGCATTTCATTAATTGTATACAGAAATGATACTAGACAAGAATAGTTTTTCCTGGGACTTCTGGTAAAATGGCAGAATAGACAGACGCTGTGCTAAATACCTCCCAGGATCACACCAAAATTACAAATAAATTATACAGCATTCAACCCTGGAGGTTCCCGGAACACTAGATGAACAGAACCACTAAACGAAGAACTTAAACAGGAGGCCACATCGGGTCTGGTAGGACAGGCGGAGATGAGAGAGGGCAAACCCGGCGAGGGAAGCCCCAGCTGTGGGGAGGCTTCTCCGGTTGGGGGAGAGACCCTCTGACCACTCACTAATCTCACCAGCCCAGAGTGCCTTTGCCGGAAAGAGAAGTTACAAGATAGCTGGCAGTAAATTAGTGAGGACTCTCTTTGCTCAGCTCGGTGAGACTAAGAGCAGCTAGAGAAACAGTGGGGCCGGCTCACAGGCTTGCTCGCCGGTGAGCACTTACCTGGTTCCTGGTGGAGGGAGTAGCTATGTGGGCCGGGCCTGGGAGCCTGTGGGGATGGACTGAACTGAGCACCTTTGGTGCAAACGCTGGAGGTTTTTGGACTATTGGTCCCCTAGTGTGTAGCCTGCACGCGAGTGGTGTAAGGAGGGCGCCATTTTGTCAAGGTTGGGCCCTCCCACAGAGGATCAGGTCAGGGACCTCATTGGTCTGGTGGAATTGGCACAGAAATGCGTGTGTGCATGTGCACATGCGCATGCTGCCTTGGATGCCCACCCTCTGCCCGGCTTATACTGCGTTGCCAGGGAAACGCTGGGCAGGTGCCCTTTTTGTCCAACAGGCTGCTCACTGAGACCCGGGAGTGCGCAAGCTGCCTTGGATCCCCACCCTCAGCACGGCTTGTGCTGCATTGTGCTGCCTTGTGGGCATGCTTCGGATCCAACAGGCTGCTCACCGAGACGCAGGAGTGCGCAAGTCGCCTCGGGTCCTGGATCTCTGCACTATGCTTGTAGAGTTGCCAGGCTGGGGATTCGTTGTAGGGATGCTCAGCCTGATCTGTGAGCAGCTGTTTGGGACAGGCTGAGACGGGGAATTTTCCTGGGAGTGTTGGGCCGTGAGCTGTGTGCCTGCGTGATCCAGCCAGGGCTCTCCTGGTGATCTATCTGATACATCAAAGCAATCCCAGAGCAACAGCCAGAATGGGGAAACAAAGAAATATGTCACAAGTAAAACATCAGAAGAAACCTCTAGAAATGGAACCAAATGAAACAGAGGGATCCAACCTTTCAGAGACAGAGTTTAGAACACTGATGATAAGAATGTTTAACAAACTCAGTGACTGCACCACTCTGCAATCCCACTAACAGTGCTGCAGGGTCCCCTTTCCCCACAGCCCCAACAGCACTTGTTTGTTGATTTATTGATGATAGCCATTATGACCAGAGTGAGGTGGTATCTCATTGTGGTTTTTATTTGCATTTCTCTAATGACCAGTGAGGCTGAACATTTTTTCATATGCCTGTTGGCCATCTGTATGTCCTCTTTAGAGAAATGTCTCTTCATATCTTTTGCCAATTTTTTAATTGGGTTGTTTGTTTTTTTGGTGTTAAGTTCCATGAGTGTTTTACAAATTTTGGATATTAACCCATTATCAGATATATCATTGGCGAATATATTCTCCCAATCAGTAGACTTCCTTTTTGTTTTATTGATGGTTTCCTTTGTTGTGAAAAAACTTTTAACTCTGATATAATCCCATATGTTCATTTTTTTTCTTTTACTTCCCTTGCCCGTAGGGATGTATCAGTAAAAATATTGCTCCGGGTAATGGCTGCAAATGTACTCCCTATATTTTCTTTTAGGAGTTTTATGGTTTCAGGTCTTACATTTAAGTCTTTAATTCATTTTGAATTTGTTCCTGTATATGGCATAAGGAGGTGGTCCAGTTTCATTTGTTTGCATGTATTAGTCCAATTTTCCCAGCACCATTTATTGAATAGACTATCTTTACTCCAATGTAAGTTCTTGCTTCCCTTGTTATAGATTAACTGTCCGTAAATGTCTGGATTTATTTCTGGGCTCTCTTTTCTGTTCCACTGATCTATGTGCCTGTTTTTATGCCAATACCATACTGTTTTGATAACTGTAGCCTTGTAGTATGTTTTGATGTCTGGTAGCGTGATCCCCCCGACTTTGTTCTTATTTCTCAGGACTGCTGAGGCTATTCTGGGTCTTTTATGGTTCCATTTAAATTTTAGGATTATATTTTCTATTTCTGTGAAAAATGCCCTTGGTAGTTTGATAGGAATTGCATTGAATCTATATATTGCTTTAGGCAGTATGGACATTTTAACTATATTAATTCTTCCTATCCATGAGCATGGTTGGTGTTTCCATTTATTTTTATCTTCTTTGATTTCTTTCTTCAGTGTCTTATAATTTTCTGAGTACAGATCTTTCACTTCTTTGGTTAAATTTATTCCTAAGTATTTTATAGTTCTTGAGGCAATTGTAAATGGGACAGTTTTCTTAATTTCTCTTTCCATTAGTTTATTATTGGTATATGCAAATGCCACTGATTTCTGAACATTGATTTTATATCCTGCTTCTTTACAGAATTCGTCTATCAGTTCCAATAGTTTTTTGATGGAGTTTTTGGGGTTCTCTATATACAGTATCATGTCATCTGCATATAATGACAATTTTACTTCTTCCTTGCCAATTTGGATGCCTTTTATTCCTTTTTCTTGTCTTATTGCTGTGGCTAGAACTTCCAGAACTATGTATGGAAGTCAGTATGGAGGTATCTCAAAAAACTGGAAACAGAACTACCTACTGACCCAGCAATTCCTCTCCTAGGTATTTATCCCAAAAAGCCCAAGACACTGATTCAAAGAAATAAGTGCACCACTATGTTCATTGCACCACTATTTACAATAGCCAAGACTTGGAAACAACCAAAATGCCCATCAGTAGATGACTGGATTAAGAAACTGTGGTGCATTTATACAATGGAGTATTACTCCTCTATAAAGAAGTATGAAATAGTACCATTTGCAATGATATTGATGGACATAGAGACTATTATATTAAGTGAAATAAGTCAGTCAGAGAAACACAAATACCATGTGATCTCACTTATATGTGGTATCTGAAAAACTGAATGAAAGAGCAAGGTAAACAGAAACTGTCTCATAGATATAGAGGAAAAACAGGATTGCTAGTTGGGAGGGGGGTAGGGATGAGGGAGAAGGGGAAGGGATTAGACAGCAAATATAGGCAACTACAATATTGCCACAGGGGTATGAAAGACAGTTCAGGGAATATAATTAATAATGTTGTAAATATTTTGTGGGGTGTCAGATGGTCATATATCTTGTTAGGGAAACCATTTCATGGATGGAGTAGAGGCTTGATCACTGCACTGTACACCTGAAGCAGAGGTTGTATACCAACTGTAATTGAATGTATATAGATAGTCACAGGATGTGGATTATACTGAGGAAGGGAGTCAGAGGAAGTGTAATAGATATATATGATATGGGGGGAGGAGTGGGTTGGCGAATTGGGGGAGGGGGTTGTCACTTTGAGGAGTAAAAAGTATAAGTATTGCACTGTGTTGTACACCTGAAACTAATTAAAAATAAATAAATTTTTTTAAAAAGATAAAAGAAGTAAAAAAAAACCAAAACTCAGTGAGGACATAAGGAAGGATATAGAAATCATAAAATACAACCAGTTAGAAATAAAGAATACAGTCACTGACATGAAGAACACACTCGAAGGAATCACCAGTAGAGTAGATGAAGCAGAGGAGCAGATCAGCGATTTAGAAGACAAAATAGCAGAAATAACCCAATTGGCACAACAAAAAGACCAAAGAATAAAAAACAATGAAAATAGTTTAAGAGCCCTATGGGACAAGATGCTGCGCAACCACCCTCGATTCATAGGAATACCAGAAGGAGAGGAGAAGAAGCAAGGTGTTGAGAATGTATTTGAAAAAATAATGACTGAAAACTTCCCTACCCTGGTGAAGGAAATCAACATACATGCCCAGGAAGTGCAGAGGGTTCCAAACAAGCTGAACCCAAACAGGACCACACCAAGACACATCATAGTTAAAATGGCAAAGGTTAAAGACAGAGACAAAATCCTAGAAGCAGCAAGAGAAAGACAGCAGGTTACATACAAAGGAACTGCTGTTAGATTAACAGCTGACTTGTCTACAGAAACTCTGCAGGCCAGAAGGGAGTGGCAGGAGATATTCAAAGTGACACAAAAGAAAGGCCTACAACCAAGATTGCTCTGCCCAGCACTGCTATCACTTAAAATTGAAGGAGAAATAAAGAGCTTCTCAGAAAAGAATAAGCTTAAGGAATTCATTACCACCAAGCCACCATAGCAAGAAATGTTAAAAGGCCTTATTTAAACAAAAGAAAGGAGTAAACAAGCTAACCCAGGAAGACCAGGAATACAAATAACAAAATGGCAATACATATACACCTATCAATAATCATTTTAAATGTGAATGGGCTAAATGCTGCAATCAAAAGATGAGAGTGGCTGAGTGGACAAGAAAATAGGACCCACGTATATGCTGTTTACAGATGGAATAAGGTATTTCATGCAAATGGAAATGAGAAAAAAAACCCTGGAATACGAATACTTATTTTGCACAAAATAGACCTTAAAATGACTACAATAAAAGACAAAGAAGGGCACTATAACCCTAATAAACATCTATGCACCTGACATAGGAACTCCTAATTACATATAACAGATTTTGACAGACATAAAGACAGAGATCAACAGTAACACTATTATAGTATGGGCCTTCAACACCCCATTGTCACCAATGGAGAGACCCTTTAGACAGAAGATCACCACAGAAAGAAGGGCCTTAAACGACACTTTAGACCAGCTGAACTTCGTTGATAGTTTTAGAGCATTTCACCCTGAAACAACAGAATATACATTCTTCTCAAATACACATGGGACATTTTCCAAGATAGACCATGTTAGGCAACAAAACAAGTCTCAGTAAATTTAAGAAGATTCAAGTCATATCAAGCAGATATAAAGGAGAAACTGATGGTTGCTGGCTGGGAGGGAGTGGGGATGACGGAGAGAGGGAAGGTCTTGGACAGTGTAGGTGGGTGACTACAATGTTGCCACAGGGATATTGGGGCAGTTCTGGGAATGTAATTGATAATGTTGCGAAGAGACTATTATGTTAAGTGAAATAAGTCAGTCGGAGAAAGATAAGTACCATATGATCTCACTTATATGTGGAACCTGAAAAACTGAATAAACAATCAAAGTAAACAGACTCATAGATATAGAGGAAAAACTGAGAGTTGCTATTTGGGAGGGGGGAATAAGGGGAAGGGGAAAGGATTAGACAGCATAAATAGACAACTAAAATATTGCCACAGGGATATGAAACACAGTTCGGGGAATATAATAATGTTGTAAAAATTTTGTGGCATGTCAGATAGTCACATGTCTTGTTAGGGAGACCACTTCATGGATGGAGAAGAGGCTTGATCACTGCCCTCTGTACCTGAAGCTGATGTTGTAGAGTATTGTATGTCAACTGTAACTGAATATATAGATAGTCACAGGATGTCTAGTATACTGTGGAAGGGAGTCAAAGGAATTGTAATAGATATATATGATATGGGGGGGGAGTCGGGTGGTGAACTGGGGGAGGGCGGTTGTCATTTTGGGGGGTGAAAAGTATAACTATTGCATTGTGTTGTATACCTGAAACTAATAAAATAAAATAAAATAAAATAAAATAAAATAAAATAAAATAAAATAAAATAAAATAAAAAGAATAGTTTATCCTGTTTGTTCTGCTAAAGAGTGCTATCAATTTGACATTTAATGACCACACCTACTGTTTGCTGAGAGTATCATGAACAATATTAGTCAGTCATGGCTCTCTGCCAACTACAGTTATAAACATTATTTTCCTTCCTCTGCTGGTAGGCAACAATATTAAACAGTTTTCTGAATTAAATACAGACTAATTGGAAACTCAGAGAGGCAAATTTATATTTGTCAAGCTTTAAAAAATGTTAACAAAATATAATGGTGATAAAAAACATATTTTCAAATTTCTAAACAGAAATATAGACCCATATATGAATCTCAAAGCATCACTAATGAGCTCTACTTATAATACAAATATATATGCATAATATTTACTGTTTCATTATAATAAAATTTAATATTCTATACATAAATTTTTTATGATGGAATTCGTGCTACTGATGGTATTTTTTTTTAACAAAAACTATGCGAAAGTAAGAGCCAATATAATATAATAAATCCAATCTTTAAAATATCAATAAATGTGTACTTATTGACTTCAGAAACAGTGAATTATTGAATAAGAACAAAAATGAGTTCTATAATGGATGTAATAATACTACTGTTGAAAGCCCCCATCATTAAGGCTGGATGCCTTATGCTTTTTGCTGAAAATAGTATTCAGCCTCATAATTCTCCTAATAGAGTTTTAATTACTTTTCATGTAGAAAAGTTTCTTCCCCATTTTCTCCTCAAAAAAAAATCAATGATGATATTGACTATTCTAAGAAGCAGTAATCCTCCAGGTAGAAACTGATGCATATAGAGCTCATTTCTGTAAAGGTGATCAATGTTTGACTGAGTGCAGGTGTTTTGTGCTACTTTTTTCAAATTATCAAACAATGGAATAATACGGAAGATAAAATTTTCCCAATGTAATACTGTGGCTAGGATTATACTTTTGCTTCATGTTTAAGACAGTGATTCAATCAATGAATAACTACAAAATGACTAAAATTTACTTTTCATAGTTAAATATCATTCAGTTAATATATTATTTTATATTATTACTCAAAATCATGTGAAGTAGGTATTATCATTACATTTAACAGATAAAGAAACCAAAGCTCGAAAGGTTTTGAAGGAACTTTTCTATTTCATCACAAAATACATAAATTTTTAATTATTCATATGTATTTAATATTTAAAATCTATGCATTGTCCATTAGTTGAATTACCATTTTATGCATTGTAATTACAGGTTTAAATATCTTCATTATCTTATCTAGTTTGGTCATTTAGGTGACAAAATTTTAGTGCTCCATTTCTTAATCTAGTATTTTCAGCCTAATTTTCCAATTAATACAATGTCTTAGAAAAGGATCCTTTCAAACATTTTAAATCACACTTGTGCTCTTCTGTTTCAACTACATTCAGAACCACCTACAGTTAGGTAAGACAGAGTTTTATACCGAAACACAAAGTTTGTACATGTTCATCTATTTTTTAAGGATATTTATACAAATAAATTCTAAATAACAAGAATACACCTAAAGCCCAAGCCTAATGTGTGAGATTAAAAATTAGATAATTTAATGATTTTTGTTAACCTATGTCCATAGAAAACAAGGGTATATCTTTTTTCACTAAGTTTGATAGTCAAAAGAAAAAAGATTATCAAATACAGTCCCAAAGGATACTTGTAACCCTAAGCCCAAATAAAACACCTTAGATTTACAAGAAAGTTAAGCACCAGGAGATTTTTTCAGAGAAATCAATTAGTTTTGGCAATGTTTTTTTCTATATGGTTCATTCTTTCAGGACACAACACAGACATGGCAACAATTTCCACATTGCCAGGTACTTCAAGCGTCCAGAATACTCAAAAGAAGTAAACCCACTTAAAAGATACTATAATAAAAGCTTTGAAAAATTCCATGGATTGGAATAATTATATTTGTTGGCTTCCTTTTACATGTCTTTCATAAGGTTACACAGACAATAAAGATGAAAGACAATTTAAAGCACAAACTACATTTCTCAACAAATTAAGACACAATCACCCAAAAACTAGATATAATCTTTCCTTTCAACCTAGAGCAATTTATTTAAAACAGACTACTTCCAACAACTGTACTGTGACATTTATAGTAAATGTTTTTAGAACTTGGAGTTATCTACAGTCAAATGGCATTAGTTCTGTGGAACTTACAAGCCAACTTTGAGCGATGGGGTCAAGAGGGTGGAGTAGGTAGATGCTGATCTCACCTCTTCTCATGAACATATCAAAATTACAACTAAATTTAGAGGAATCATCACTGAGAAACATCTGAAGACAGTTGAACAAAATTCCTATAATGAAGGATATAAAGAAGCCAGGTTGCAATGAGTAGGAGTGTCAGAGATTCAGTCTGGTCAGATCCCATACCCACTGGGGTGATTCACAAATACCAGGAATAGCTCAGCCATGGTGCCCCCCCAGAAAGGGCTCCCCAGTTCAGGGGACCAATGCCAGAAAGAGGAGTCTCCATGATACCTGCCTTTGAAAACTAGCAGGGATTTCATTCTAGAGAGATGAAGGACTGTGGGAGACTGAGATGCTGCTTTTAAAGGGCTCATGCATCAACTCACTCACTTCAACCTGCAATGCGGAGGTGACAGTTGGAGAAGTGACTGGGTCACATGTGAACAAATTATATTGACTAACTTAGGGCAAATATCAGAGGAGCAAAGATCAGTAGGAACTCTATCTGAGGGTGGAGCACAGGTGGGTACCACTGATTCTTTGTTCTTTTGTTGTGCTCTCCTTTCACGTGGCTAGCCCACTGCAAGTGGGACCACCAAATGAGTCACTTTCCATTAACCTGGCTAACACCATTTGCCTCACTCTATGTTCCCCTGAGATTTCACCCCACCCAACCTACTTGCACCAGCCAGAGCCTTTCCCAAATAGCTGCAAATCTGCCACACATAGTGGCTGGTCATGGCTCATGTAATCATCTTTTCCAACTAGCCTCAATCCTGGAACAAGTGTGAGCCAGTCTTGGCTCACATCACATCACAGATTTTTCTGAGTGGCCCCAAGCCCACCACAAGTGATGGTCAGACTTCAATCACATCATAACTCTCACCAAGAGGCTCCAAGCCTGGCACAAGTGGTAGTTGAATTTGGCTCACTTTGTAGCTCCAACAAAGTTGCCCCAAGCCCAGTACAAGTAACAGCTGGCCTCAGTTCACATTGTAGCTTGGCACAAATGGCAACCAGCCTTGGCCCACATTGGAGGCCCTGCCAAGAGGCTCCAGACCTGACACACCCAGCAGCAGGCCTCAGCTTGTACCATAACTATTCTAAAACAGCTCCTGCTCTTTAGGACCAGCCTCTGCATACTAGATTCTCTCTGCAGTAGTCACAGATATTCCTTGCAGCCAATCAGTGTGAAGATTAACCTCACACACTGGCGTAGTTGCAGCAATTGTGACCCAAATACAAAGGGGACACACTTGTAGCACCTCATTCTGGTGACTAGAGGATATTGTGCCACTGGGATCCACAGGACACCTTCTACAAAAGGAAAAGGCCACTACTTCAAGAATGGGAGATAAAGCAAATGTATCTAATACATAGAAACAAACACAGATAAATAGCTGAAATGAGACAGAGAAATTTGTTCCAAATGAAAGAATAGGACAAAAACCCAGAACAAGAAGTAAACAAAGCAGAGACAAGAAATCTATGGATAAAAAGTTTAAAGCAATGGTTATAAGGATGATCAATGAACTCAGAAGAAGAAAGGATAAACACAGTAAAAACTACAACAAAGAGACAGAAAATATTTTTTAAAAATCAGAACTCAGAATTCAATAAATGAAATGAAAAATACACTAGAGAGAATCAACAGCAGATTAGATGATGCAGAAGAATGGATCAACAACATGGAAGACAAGGTAGTAGAAAGCACACAATCAGAAAAGCAGAAAGAAAAAATAAATAAACATGAGGATAGTATAAGGGACCTCTGGGACAACATCAAGAATACGAACATTTGTATCACAGAGGTCCCAGAGGGAAAAGAGAGAGAAAGGGACAAAAACCTATTGGGTTGTCAGAAAAGTTATGATGCATTTTTGCAACGAAAAACAGAAAATATATGTCATGGCTTTTCCGACAACCCAATATTTGAAAAAAAAAATCACTAAAATCTTCCCTAACCTGGTGAAGGGAACAGACAACCAAGCCCAGGAATCCCAACAAAATAAACCTAAACAGGCCCATAGCAAGACACATCACAATTAAAATGCCAAAAGATAAATATAGAATCTTAAAAACAGAAAGAGAAAAACAGAAAGAGAAAAACAGCCAGTTATGTACAAGGAGATCCCCATAAGAATATCAGCTGATTTTTCAGCACAAAATTTGCAGGCCAGAAGAGAAAGGCACAATATATTCTAAGTAATGAAAGGATAAAACATACAACCAAGAGTAAGCTACGCAGGAAGGTTACCATTCAGAATTGAAGGAGATAGAGTTCCCAAGACAAGCGAAAACTAAAGGCATTCATCACCACTAAACTTGCACTGCAAGAAATGTTAAAGGGATTTCATTAAGCTGAAAAGAAAAGGCCAAAACTAAAAATAATAAAATACAGGGGAAAAAAATCTCACTGACAAAAGAAAATATTTAGTAAAAGTTGTGGATCTACCAATTATAAACTTAGTATGATGGTTAAAAGACAAAAGTAGTAAGATTTTATATATATATAACGTCAAAAACATAAATGCAGGGGATAATTTAAAAATGTAACACTTTTATAATACATTCAAACTTTAGCAATCATCAACATAGACTGCTAAAACATAGTATGTTATATATGGATCTCATGGTAATCACAAACCTATCATAGATATACAAAAAATAAAAGGAAAGGAATCCAAACATATCATTAAAGAAAGTGATAAATGCACAAGCGAAAAGAGCAAGAGAAGGAATTAACAGAGAAGAACTACAAAAAGAACTAGAAAACAATAACATGGCAATCAATATATATCTATCAACAATCACCTTAAATGTAAATGGACTAACTACTCTAATCAAAAGACACAGGGTGGCTGAATTGATAAAACACAAAAACAAGCCCATTGCACAAGATGTTCAGTGCATATAGAAAGATGTTCAGTGCATATAGAAAGACAGAAACAGAATGAAAATGAGGGGATGAAAAAATGTATTTCATGCATATCAAAAAAAAAGGAAAGCTGAGGTAGCAATTCTTGTATCAGACAAAATAGACTTTTAAACAGACTGTAACAAGAGACAAAAGGGCAATACATAATGATAAAGGGACCAATAAAAGGATATGGCAGTTGTAAACATATACCAACAATGGAGGAAAACAAACAAATAAAGCAAATATTAACAGACATAAAGGTATAGACTGATATTATTACAATAATAATATGGGACCTTTAGCACCTCACGCCCATCAATGGATGGATCATCCAGACAAAAATAATCAACAAGTAAACAGGGGTCATAAAGGACAATTATACCAGATGGACATAAAAGATATGCACAGAGAATTCCAACGAAAGCAAAATACACATTCTGTTGAAGTGCACATGGAACATTTTCTAAGATAGACCACATGTTAGGGCAGAAAACAGGGCTCAATAAATTTAAGAATAGCACACCACCTGAGGCTCTTTGTGTGGTGTGCAACCAACATTGACCCACACTGCAGTATTTTGGGGCAACTCTTGGGGGTCCTTGGGCCCCAAGTGGGTGGTAACTGTCCTTGGTGTGCTCTGCCTTTTGCTGAATGGCCCCAGGCTTAGCACTTGTGCTACATTTGAATCTACATTAACCTAGTGAACATGACTCGCCCCAACCTGGTAATTCCCTGAGACCCCACCACATTCAACTTGTGTGTCCCTCTTCCCCAGGCTTTTAAGGAGGCAGGCTAATAGTAATCTGGCAGACAGCAGTAGCCCTCAGTGTGCCATGGGCCTTTTGCTGAGATTTTGACCTGGTACTGGGGGCAGCCAGATTCAGTTCACAGTATGGCCTCTCCCATTCACCTCCAGATACAACTCAGACAGTGACCAATGACAGATAGCTTTGTAGCTCCTACCAGGTAGCTGCAGGCTGGTCACAGGCAGTGGCTGAACTTGCCTGCAAGGGAGTGCCTCCCAAAGAGCCCCAGAACATAACTGGTGGCAAGTTTCAGACCACAACAGGGCACTACCTCATTAGCAATACAAGCAGCAGACACAGAGAGTGGTCTTGGCAGACACCAGTGCCCAATGGGGAAAATCCTACATTGTGGGGTCAACCACCACACAGCAGCTCCTAAGATGTAGTTGTGGCCAATCGTCACAGCTAGTCAAACTTGAGATCAATCCAAACCACTAACACACAATCAAGGGTAAACTAAAACAGAAGGGTACATAACCCACACAAGCAACACACCTGGAGCACCAGACTCAGGTGACAAGGGAGACTGTAACACTGGCCTCCACAGGGCACCTACTACATAAGGTCACCTTATGACTGGGAGACATAGAAGATCTACCTAACACATAGAAACAAACACAGGGCAGCAGCTAAAATGAGGACACAAAAAAACATGTCCCAAATGAAAGAACAGGACAAAACTCCAGGAAATGAAAACTAGATGAAATGGAGGCAGGCAATATACCAGATACAGTTCAAACCATTGGTTATAAGGATACTCAAAAAGTTAGTGATAATTTCAGCAAAGAGATAGTAAGCATAAAAAAAAACCCATACATGAGCTCTGAGCAACAGCAGTTTGATGCCCCGCCTGAGCTGAGCTGCTGCTGAGCTGCCAACAGGTGGCAGGATGGCTCATTAAAAAAAAAACAAAAAAAACACCATACAAACAAACAGACAAAAATACATAAAAAAGAACCAGTTAAAAATGAAAAGAAAAAACAATAACTGAAAAGAAGAATACATTAGAAAGAATCTGCAGCATATTACATGAACCAGAGGATTGAATCAGAGATTTGAAAGATAAGGTAGCTGAAACACTCTATTGAACAGCAGAAAGAAAGAAAAAAGATTTTAAAAAATGAGAATAGTTTAGGGGAACTCTGGGACTACATCTAGCGCACCAACATTTGCATGATAGGGGTAACAGAAAGAGAAAAGAGAGAACAAGGGAGTGAGAGCCTACTTGAAGAAATAATGACTGAAACTTCCCTAACCTTGTAAAGCAAATAGACATACAGATGCAGGAAGCACATGGAGTCCCAAACAAGACAAACCCACAGAGGCCCAGACCAGGTAACATCATAATTAAAACGACAAGGGTTAAAGATCAAGTAGGAATCTTAAAGGTAGAAAAAGAAAGTCACTTGGTTACCTACAAGGAAGCTCCCATAGTACTGTCAGCTGATTTCTCAACAGAAACTTTGCAAGCCAGAAGGGACTGGCACAAAATATTCAAATTAATGGAAAGTAGGGACCTACAACCAAGACTACTCTACCCAACAAGATTATCATTTGAAATGGAAGGACAGATAAAGAGTTTCCCAGACAAGAAAAAGCTAAAGGAATTCATCACGACCAAACTAGTATCACAAGAATTTTTAAGAGACTTTTATAAGAAGAAAAAGGGGAAAAAATAGACTATACATATAAATAACAAACTGGCAATAACAATGTACCTATCAATAATCATCTTAGGGCCGGCCGAGTGGCTCAGTTGGTTAAGAGCTCGCTCAAGAGTGCGAGCTGAGCTCTGAGCAACGGCGGTTCGATGCCAGCCCGAGCTGAGTTGCCGTTGAGCTGCCAACAAGTAGCAGGAGGGCTCAGCTAAAAAAAACAAAAACAAACAAACAAAAAAAAATTAAATGTAAATGGATTAAGTGTTTCTATCAAAAGACATAGGGTAGCTGAATGGATAAGAAAACAAGACAGATATATATGCTGCCTACAAGAGACTCACTTTTTTTAATTAATTAATTTTTCAAATTAGTTTCAGGTGTACAACACAATGCAATAGTTATACTTTTTACCCTCCAAAGTGACAACCCCCTCCCCCAGTTCACCACCCCACTCCTCCCCCCGATATCATACATATCCACTGCAATTCCTTTGACTCCCTTCCACAGTATACTCCATGACCTGCGACTATCTATATATTCAGTTACAGTTGGCATACAATGTTATACAACATCAGCTTCAGGTGTACAGTGCAGTGATCAAGCCTCTACTCCATCCATGAAGTGGTCTCCCTAACAAGACATGTGACTATCTGACACGTCACAAAATTTTTACAACATTATTATATTACCCGAACTGTGTTTCATATCCCTCTGGCAACATTGTAGTTGTCTATTTATGCTGTCTAATCCCTTCCCCTTCTCCTTTATCCCCACCCTCTTCCAACTAGCAACCCTCAGTTTTTCCTCTATATCTATGAGTCTGTTTACTTTGATCATTCAGTTTTTCAGATTCCACAGATAAGTGAGATCATATGGTACTTGTTTTTCTCTGACTTATTTCACTTAATATAATTGTCTCTTCACAACATTATCAATTACATTCGCAGAAACTGCCCCCATATCCCTGCGGCAGCATTGTAGTCACCCACCTACGCTGTACAAAACCTTCCCCGTCTCCCTCATCCCCACTTCCTCCCAGCCAGCAACTATCAGTTTTTCCTTTATATCTGCTTGAATATGACTTCAATTTTCTTAAATTTACTGAGACTCGTTTTGTTGCCTAACGTGGTCTATCTTGGAAAATGTCCCATGTGAACTTGAGAAGAATGTATATTCTGTTGTTTCTGGGTGAAATGCTCTAAAAATATCAATGAAGTCCAGCTGGTCTAAAGTGTCATTTAAGGCCCCTCTTTCTGTGTTGATTTTCTGTCTAAAGGGTCTGTCCATTGGTGACAATGGGGTGTTGAAGGCCCCTACTATGATAGTGTTACTGTGGATCTCTGTCTTTATGTCTGTCAAAATCTGTTATATGTAATTAGGAGTTCCTATGTTGGGTGCATAGATGTTTATTAGGGTTATAGTGCTCTACTTTGTCTTTTATTGTAGTCATTTTTTTTTTGAGGGCAATGTCACTGGCCCTCACATGTGAGACCTGAACCGGGGCCGCTGCTTTCCCAAGCCAGTGCTTAACCATTGTAGTCATTTTAAAGTCTATTTTGTCCAAAATAAGTATTAGTACTCCAGCTTTTTTTTTTCTCATTTCCATTTGCATGAAATAACTTATTCTGTCTCTGTCTTTAACCTTTGCCATTTTAACTATGATGTGTCTTGGTGTGGACCTGTTTGGGTTCAGCTTTTTTGGAACCCTATGCACTTCCTGGGCATGTATGTTGATTTCCTTCACCAGGGTAGGGAAGTTTTCAGACATTTGTTTTTCAAACACATTATCGACCCCTTGCTTCTTCTCTTCTCCTTCTGGTATTCTTATGAGTTGAGGGTGGTTGCGCTGCATCTTCCCCATAGGGCTCTTAAACTATTTTCATTTTTTTTTATTCTTTGGTCTTTTTGTTGTGCCAATTGGGTGACTTCTGCTATTTTGTCTTCCAAATCACTGATCCGCTCCTCTGCTTCATCTACTCTACTGGTGATTCCTTTGAGTGAGTTCTCCATTTCAGTTATTGTATTCTTTAGTTCTAACTGGTTGTTTTTTATGATTTCTCTATCCTTCCTTATGTGCTCACTAAGTATGTTAAACAATCTTATCATCAGTATTCTAAACTCTGTCTTTGAAAGGTTGGATCCCTCTGTTTCATTTAGTTCCATTTCTAGAGGTTTCTTCTGATCTTTTACTTGTGACATGTTTCTTTGTTTCCCCATTCTAGCTGTTGCTCTGGGATTGCTTTAATGTATTAGATTGATTACCAGGGGAACCCTGGATGGATCACGCAGGCACACAGCTCATGGCACAACACTCCCAGGAAAACTTCCAGTCTCAGCTTGTCCCAATCAGCTGCTCATAGATAAGGCCGAACAGCCCGACAACAAATCACCAGCCTGGCAACTCTGCAAGCACAGTGCAGAGAACCAGGACACGAGGCAGCTTGCGCACTCCCGCATCTCAGTGAACAGCCTGTTGGAGCTGAAGTGCACCCACCGACGTTCCCCTGGCAACACATTATAAGCTGGGAGGAGGCTGGGGATTCAAGGCCACATGCGCACACACACGCATGCAATTCTGTGCCAATTCCACCAGACCAATAAGATCCCGGACCTGACCCTCTGTGGGAGGGCCAAACCTTGACAAAATGGCATCCTCCTGCACACCACCTGCATGCAGGCACCACACCAGGGGAATAACAGTCCAAAAATCTCCAGCCCCTGGACCAATGGAGCCCAGTTCAGTCCATCCCCGCAGGCTCCCGGGCCCAGCTCACACAGCTACTCCCTCCACCAGAAACCAGGTAAGTGTTCACCGGCAAGCAAGCCTGTGAGCCGGCCCCACTGCTTCTCTAGCCACTCTTAGCCTCACCAAGCTGAGCAAAGACAGTCCTCACTAATTTCCTGCCAGCTATCTTGGAAGTCCTCTTCCTGCTAAAGGAACTCTGGTGAGCTGGATGTGTGGCCGGAGGGTCTCTCCCCCAACTGGAGAAGCCTCCCCACAGCTGGGGCTTCCCTCACAGGGTTTGCCCTCTCTCGTCTCCGCCCCTCCTACCAGACTTGACGTTGCCTCCTCTTTAAGTTCTTCATTTAGAGGTTCTGTTCATCTAGTGTTCTGGGGACCTCCGGGATTAAATGCTGTATATTTGTTTGTAATTTTGGTGTGATCCTGGGTGGTAGTTAGCACAGCGTCTGTCTATTCCGCCATTTTACAAGAAGTCCCCAAGACTCACTTTTGACAAAACGACACACAGCCTAAAAGTCAAGAGATAGAAAACGATATTCAATACAAATTCAAACAAAAAAAAAGCTGGAGTAATAATACTTATATCAGACTAAACAGACTTTAAAACAAAGACTATAATAAGATACAAATAAAGACATTTCATAATGATAAAAGAATCAATTGAAAAAAAGGATATAACTCTTGTAAACATGTCTGTACCCAACATAGGAGCACCTAAATATATAAAACAAATATTGACAGACACTAAGAGAGAGAACAGCAGTAATACAGTCATAATAGGGGACTTTTACACCCTGTTAACATCAATGGATAGTTAGCCAGGACAGAAAATCAACAAGGAAACATTGTTCTTAAATGATGCAATTAGACCATATGGATTTAATTGATAGTTTTAGAACATTTCACCCCAAAACAGCATTATATACATTCTTGTCAAGTGTACATGTATCATTTTCCAAGATAGACCACCTGTTAGGCCACAAAACAGGTCTCAATAAATTTAAGAAGACTGAAATAATAACAAGCATCTTCTTCAACTACAATGGTATAGAACTAGAAATAATTATAAGAAAAAACTGAAAAACACACAAACACATGGAGGCTAAATAACATGCTACTAAAGAATGAATGGGAGAACAATAATATCAAGAAAAATCAATGAACACCTTGTGAAAAATGAAAATAAAAAATACAACAAACCAGGCCGGCCGAGTGGCTCAGTTGGTTAAGAGTTGGCTTAGAGCACATGCTCTGAGCAATGGGGTCACCAGTTCGATTTCCACATGAGTCATTGAACACTGTACCTTAGTTGAGCTGTTGTGGAGCTGTCAACAGGTGGCAGGATGGCTCAGCTGGTGTAAGGACAAGATTGTCTGTTCAGTGGTGGGCTTCGCCCACCCATAACTAAAGATTGGACTCGACACCTTGAGCTGAGCTGCCACCCGGATGGCTCAGGGGATAGGGCATGAGCTCTTACCAACAAGGCTGCTGGTCCGACTCCCACATGGGATGGTGGCTACGCCCACCCACAACTAAGATTGAATACAGCACCTTCATCTTAGAGGCCACGAGCTGCCAACGGGAAGCCAGATGGTGATTGGCGCCCTCCACAATGAAGATAGAAGAACAACCACTTGGCTGGTCCCCTCCCCCAATCCCCCAACACTGTTCCCCTCCCCTAGTCCCCCAATAAAATCTTTAAAAAAATACAACAACAGAAAATCTATGGCACACAGCAAAAACAGTCCTAAGTGTGAAATTCATGGCAATACAGGCCTATTTCAAGAACCAGGAACCGAAGCTGATTTGTATAATATTGTATACCAACTGTAATTGAATATATAGATAGTCACAGGATGTGGATTATACTGTGGAAGGGAATCAGAGGAAGTGGAATAGATATATATGATATGGGGGGGAGGAGTGGGGTGGCGAATTGGGGGAGGGGGTTGTCACTTTGAGGGGTAAAAAGTTTAACTATTGTACTGTGTTGTACACCTGAAACTAATTAAAAATAAATAAATAGAAAAAAAAAGAATCAAGAAAAATCTCAAATAAATAATCTAAACTTACACATAAAGGAACTATAAAATGAACATAAAACGAAGCCCAAACTGAGTAGAAGGAAAGAAACAATAAAGATCATAGTGGAAATAAATGAAATACAGGCTAAAAAGTGATACAAAAATCAATGAAACAAGAGCTGTTTCTCTGAGATGAACAAAAATTGATAAACCTTTAACCAGACTCCTCTAGAAAAAAAAGGACAGAAATAAATAAATCATAACTGAAAGAAAAGAAGGGACATCTGACACCATAGAAATATAAAAGATTTAAAGAAATAAAATGAAAAATTATATGCCAAGAAATTAGACAAACTGGAATAAATGGATACATCTTTAGAAATATACAACTTGATGTCAAAGAAATGGTGCACTAGGCATGCTTCTTGAAATCTCCCTTGGAATTTACAACAAATTGAACAGCTATAATTCAACAAAGGACTCCCTGCATATCACACAGACATGCCTAAGAGACAGGTAACTTGAATCCTTTAAAAGGTGGGCAAATTGGGCGAGCAGGGAATGAGGGAAGGGGGAAATGCAAAGACTCAGGAGGGCTGCAGGATGTAGACCAAAGCTCTGAGCTCCCTACAATCCAGAGCTACTGCAGTAGTAGGAGAGGAATGTATTCTGGGCTACCAGTGCACCACCATGGCCCCAATGTTCTGCCTGAGGATAAACATATAACACAGGTGAACCCAACACTCAGGGTAGAGACCTCACAGCAAAGATTGAGGGCAGAAGGGTGAGAATGGTGATTGAAGCCCTCACTGCCAAGCAGAGGATGGAAGATATAGAACCAGAGCATGGCCAACTCCTCCCCAGCCTCCCAGAGTTCACCCCACCCACACACTCTCAGTGCTAGAAGTGGATTTCAGAAGAAAGGCTAGCAGTGTCAGATTAAAAAACAGAATATTTACAGCTCTAAGAACTACAGCCCAGCAGCCACAGATTCACAGCGCAACAAATTCCAGTGAAAGGGAAGGAACTATAGGGGCAAGATAACTGTGTGCTAGTAGTCACCATTGCTCAGAGTCACCTCACACAACCACCTTGTCCCCGAATCCACCATTCTGGGCAGATCCCTGCAGAGGCAACAAGACCACCTGGACAAACAGGCTCTTTATTGGACTGTAGGGGGAGCATTAGGACTTCAGAATCTAAGAGTCTATTGTTCTCCACACAGAGGCAGTGCCCTGAGACCCAGGCCACCTGCACACAGAGGAGAGCCCACCTTCCAGGGAAACCCCCCATTGAATGAGAAGCCAGAACAGTGCAAGTGAAAATGTAACATTACAGCCTGAGAGAGAATAAAAGGCTGCAGTGGGAGCGAAAATAAAACATTCTACCAACACCGACCAGAAAGCAAAAGAAATAACTCTATCATTCTTTGGTAGAACCCACTCCTGTAGATGCATAGGAAAATAAATAATAATTCATCAATTGCCATGAATAACCAAGGCTACAGGCAGTTCAGAAGGAAAATGAAAAGTTTCCAGATAATGAACTCAAACACATGGAAATATCTGACTTAAGTGACAGAATTCAAGATTGTAGCTCTGAAAAAAACTCAAGATGCAAGAAAACACAGATAGGCAGTTTAATGAACTCAGAAACACAATCAGGTGGTTCTGAATGCTTGAATGATGGATGTTCAATGTTTCTGCAATCTCTTGTGTCATGTAATGTGGGTTTGACTCTATCAATGCCTTTATTTTGTTGTCATCAACCTCTGTGGGCCTCCCTGACTGAGTAGCATCATTGAGATCAAAATCACCAGCACAGAATATCATGAACCATCATTGGCACTGACGTTCTTATAGAGCATTGTCACCATAAACTTTATGCAACTTTCACAATCTTGATGTGCATTCTTTCCATTATGAAAGTAAAACAGTAAAATATGGCAAAAAATGCATAGTTTGGTCATTCATCTTCAACTTGTTGTAAAATCTCCAAAACTCAACCAAATCGCTCATTTTTTTTAGAATGAAGCTAGAACTATCAGCTGTCAAGACATAGCAAAAACATGGATGCAAATGACGCTAATACTTCCAAAAATGAACTAGTGCCATCTGTTGCAAATATGCATCATGACTTTTCCAACAACCCAATAAATACATTTTTTTTGAGGGCAGTGTCACTCTCTCTCATATGTGGGACCCGAATCGGGGCCGCTGGCTTCTCAAACCAGCGCTTAACCACTGCACCACTTGGCCAGCCCAATAAATACATTTTTAAAAACGAAAGCCAACTGGCTCCTAAGTTAGACTTTATTTCTCAATAACTTCCAGTCTTTGCACATATATTCTCCTATTTGATTCTGTCATTACAGAACAATGTAAATACTGTTATTTCCATTTTAGAAATGATAAAAATGAGGCACAAAGAAGTGCTTTACTCATCCAACAATCCAACACACACTTATTGATTGTCTATGTTCCAGGCACTGGGTCTTAAATTTGCACAAATATTAAATAGCTTAAAGTAATCATCCCTTTGCATTTTACTATGCTGCTTCCCTCTTTATCCTCTATAGAACCATTTCTTTCCAGTAGGCATTGAAATAATTTGAAAGCTCCCCATAAAATAGACAGGGTCTTATGCAGCATTGTAATCCATGGGCCCAATATAATATCTCACCCATAAAATGTGTTAAAAATTTTGCTGAATGAATGCTACATGGAAGGGTTGGGGTTTTCTTGGATTGTTTTTAAATTTACATTCTCTTACTAAGATTATGGCAAAAAATTTTCAGTCAGCGATAGCTCAATAGAGTCCTACTTAAATAAATGGGGATGGATGACATACTGAGAAGTCCCTTTTGCTCCGTAGTCCTGACATATACATTTAACTAGACTATTTATTACAATCAACCTACCTAGTACTAAAAACCTTAAAAGAATCTTAACTATCCACAGGTGCTAACTATAATCACACAAGACAGCATGTACTTCTAATCAAGGAGGCATGAGACCAGCATTTGAATCTTTGGTTTATGAACTTTTCCCTGGGCCTAAGATTTCCTATCAATAAAATGAGGGGAATGGATGAGAATGATCTCTAAGGGTTTTTCCAGCTTTGACAATCTATCATGCTATGAATATATGCATTGTGTGTGTGCCATCATTAAATATAATGTTCATGAATGGTAAAACTTTGGTATGAGTTATTTTAGAATAAGTTAATTTTGAAATAACAAATTTCTACAGTTTCTTCCATGTTTTCCTAGCATTGTTTTTGGTACAGAATCTATAAAGAAATTGTTACTCAATCATAAACACTTTGAATTGTTAAAGGGCTCTCATAATTTTAATATCACTAAGGCAAAAGCCAGATAAATTATTAAAGAACACAAATGGAGTAACTGAGAAGAAATCTCCTTAGGAGAGCTATGACACTAGTGATTCAGGGTGCTCATAAAGGTGAAATAGTTAAAATATAACAGCTCTTCTTTTTTTGCTGCATTCATTCTTTGTCCCTGCCCTCCCCCCGCCATAAATTCTGAGTGGTGGCAAAAAGGCATATCTTTAAAAAATAAAATAAAATTGATTTCTCACTACCTGGCAGCAATAATAAGCTTCTTGTGAGGAAAAAACAGGTTGCCTAATGACCCAGATCAGTTAGTATCCAGAATCAATCTAGAAAGATTTCTCTGTTCTCCCTTTTAAAGTAATGCCATGTCTTCTCAACTCTGATCAATGGGGACCCTTTGCAGTCTAGGTTCCTGTGCTGGACCTATTCCTGCCTCCATCTTCTGGGAGACTGCCAACATTTGAACATAATTACTGCAAGGGGGGTTGAACTGTGAAAAAAAGGTCCTTTTCATAGACAGCAGGAGGCAAATATTGCAGCTTGCCTTTCTCTGGTCTAGTAAGAAAAGGTTGCCTTTTTTAACATCTGGAAAAGCCCTGAGAGTCCCTACTCTTAAGCAATTCTCTGGAAGAACCTTGGGTCATTCCCCACTTACCTATCTTTGCCAGAGAGGCTAATCTCAAAATGGACCTGCACATGCTGGTAATCCAGGGAAAAGAGGAGTGTGTGAGCAGATACCATTAAGCCATTATCTTGTGTTCCTTCAGGTCCCCAGCTGCCGCCGTTGGCCCTCCAGTTCCAGTAGTGCTGCATCCTATCCCCAGAGATTCCCACAAGTTGGGAGCAAAGGTGCCCAAACAGCAGAGGAAGCAGGAGTCCCAGCCATCACCAGGTTTGCCAGCTGTGCTTGCTAAGGTACTTAATCTCCTCCCCAACTGCAGCTGCTCATAGATGCAATTTGCTGTTTCTGGCCCTTAAATCTGCTGGCTAGCATTTAAAGGGTCCAGAAGCTCCCTACAGTCCCTGAAGATAAATGATGGGCTGTTATGACCTGGAATGAGATTAGAGCCTGAAGTCAGCAAAGAGAAGCTGGGATAAAATCATTTATTGACACAGTAAGGAATTTTATCCCCAGTCCTAACTCTCAAAGGAGGAAAACCACTGGGAACTGAATTCTGGCCACTTAGCAATCTACTTTCTTACTACGAGAGTACTTCAATTCTCTGTGGCTATGGAAAACTATTCAAGAAGGATTCCAAAATCTCCAGAGACTATCAAGTTCTCTGCACACAAGAATCCTAACTAAGATGACAATTTCCAGATGCCTTTAGGAGGCCAAACTTTTAGTCATCCTGCCACCTGTTGGCAGCTTTGCGGGAGCTCAGCTTGGGCTGGGCATGGAACTGCTGTTGCTCAGAGCTCAGCTCGCACTCCTGAGTGAGCTCTTAACCAACTGTGCCACTCTGCTGACCCTAGATGCCTTTAGGAGGAAAATCTAGACCCAGAACTCCTTGTTTTCACAGGGACAGACAAATGGGTTGACAATCTTGTATTAGTTGATCCTGAGAACTCCAGGGGGAAATCCTTTTCTTTATTTTGAATAAGTAGTTTAGTAGTTAAGACCAGGTTACTAGTAATATTTTTACCATAATTCCTATCTTCCATATATCTTTTGGTAGATATTCTAAAAAAGGGCAAAGATCTTCTACTCCCACTTTCAACCCATGCAAAATATGCCTATTTTATTTGTTAATCAAATTACTCAGGTTTCACCATGATCAGCATGTACTGGTTGCTATAATAATACACTTAGTAAGATTTCACCAGAGAAACAGTCTTCCAGAGTAGTTACTTATCTTTTTTATCATCATGACCTTTTGATTTTTATTATCTCAAATTAGGCATGAATTTAAGCCTGTTTTGTTTTTCTGTTGTTTTCCTTTATCAAAATCTTTAAAGCACATCTTGGTACATAGATTACCAAGTTGAATTGCAACAAACATCATAATTACATATTTATTTTGTCTGCGGCAATCAGTGAAAAATGCAATTAAGATAAGATGCATTGTATTATTATGTTCAAAGAGAGAATACAGTCAATCATCTAAGAAAGAAAAGGGTTTATTTAATCTCTATGTGATTTCTTCCCTGAATTTTCAATGATAAGCATCCACATCACACTGTCCATAGAGTTAAAAAGCCTGTTTGTGTGTGTGTATAGCGCCAAAACATGTATACACATTTTAAGAAAGGAAAAAAACTACTAAAATTGTAATACTCAAAATATACAGATAACAAATATGGATACAAGTCATGTTTGACTTCTGCAATTACAAGAGGTGCTCAAAGTGTTTACCTTCAGTGTCCAGATACTTCTGATTATGGAGAACTACCGCTTGAGCAACGTTGACCAAAGTGTCCACTTGTATACATTTTTTTGGCACCCCTGGTATGTGTATGGATGTATATCAACATGAGTCCCATGGCATGTTAACAAAGATGGTGAATTTTCTCTGACTAGTACTGCACTTTAAAACATCTTTGCATTTGTCCTGTATTATTATAAAATCTTCTATTAGTATTATCTCTTCCCTATAAATATTTTGTATTTTCAGCTTCTAAACTTAATTAGAGCAGAACAGATCACCATTTTCTCAGGGTAAAGTTATTAACTATAACAATGCTTGTGAGGACTTCCGGTAAAATGGCACAATAGACAGACGCTATGCTAACTGCCTCTCAGGATCACACCAAAATTACAAACAAATTATACAGCATTCAACCCTGGAGGTACCCGGAACACTAGATGAACAGAACCACTAAACGAAGAACTTAAACAGGAGGCCACGTTGGGTCTGGTAGTACGGACAGAGACGAGAGAGGGCAAGCCCCGTGAGGGAAGCCCCAGCTGTGGGAACCTTGTCTGGTTGGGGGAGAGACCCTCCAGCCACATTCCAAGCTCACCAGCATAGAGTTCCTTTGCCGGGAAGAGGAGTTCTAATATAGCCGGCAGTAAATTAACGAGGACTCTTTTTGCTCAGTTCAGTGAGGCTAAGAGTGGCTGGAGAATCAGTGGGGCCGGCACACGGGCTTGCTCGCCCATGAGCACTTACCTGGTTCATGGTGGAGGGAGCGGCTGTGTAATCCGGGCCCAGGAGCCTGCAGGGATGGACTGAACTGAGCACCTTTGGAGCAAAGGCTGGAGGTTTTTGGACTATTGTTCCCCTGCTGTGGAGCCTGCACGAGAGTGGTGTAAGGAGGGCGCCATTTTGTCAGGGTTGGGACCTCCCACAGAGGATCAGGTCTGAGACCTCATTGGTCTGGTGGAATTCGTGCAGAAGTGTGTGTCCATGCGCCCGCCAGCGGCCTTGCATCCCCACCCTCCTCCCGGCTTATAATGCATTGCCAGGGAAACGCTGGGTGGGTGCCCTCTGGCTCCAACAGGCCGCTCACTGAGACCCGGGAGTGCGCAAGCCGCCTCGGGTCCCCGCTCTCCGTACTGCACTTGCAGAGTCACCAGGCTGGTGATTGGTTGTCGGGCTGCTCGGCCTGATCTGCAAGCAGCTGATTGGGACAGGCTGAGACTGGGAGTTTTCTTGGGAGTGTTGTGCCATGAGCTGTGTGCCTGCGTGATCCAGCCAGGGCTCTCCTGGTGATCTATCTAATACATCAAAGCAATCCCAGAGTGACAGCCAGAATGGGGATACAAAGAAACATGTCACAAGTAAAAGATCAGAAGAAACCTCTAGAAATGGAACTAAATGAAACAGAGGAAGCCAACCTTTCAGAGACACAGTTTAGAACACTGATGATAAGAATGTTTAAGGAACTTAGCGAGGACATAAAGAAGGATAGGGAACCTATAAAAAACAACCTGTTAGAACAAAATAATACAACCATTGAAATGAAGAACACACTCAAAAGAATCAGCAGTAGAGTAGATGAAGCAGAGGAGCGGATCAGCGATTTGAAAGATAAAATAGCAGAAATCACCCAGTTGGCACAGCAAAAAAACCAAAGAATAAAAAACAATGAAAATAGTTTAAGAGCCCTATGGGACAAGGTGACATGCAACCACTCTCAAATCATAGGAATACCAGAAGGAGAAGAGAAGAAGCAAGGGGACGAGAATGTATTTGAAAAAATAATGACTGAAAACTTCCCTACCCTGGTGAAGGATATCAACATACATGCCCAGGAAATGCAGAGGGTTCCAAACAAGCTGAACCCAAACAGGTCCACACCAAGACACATCATAGTTAAAATGTTAAAGGTTAAAGACAGAGACAGAATCCTAGAGGCTGCAAGAGAAAGACAGCAGGTTACATGCAAAGGAACTCCTGTTAGACTAACAGCTGACTTGTCTACAGAAACTCTACAGGCCAGAAGGGAGTGGCAGGAGATACTCAAAGTGACACAAAATAAAGGCGTACAACCAAGATTGCTCTACCCAGCAAGGCTATCACTTAAAATTGAAGGAGAAATAAAGAGCTTCTCAGAAAAGAATAAGCTTAATGAATTCATTACCACCAAGCCAGCATTGCAAGAAATGTTAAAAGGGCTTTTTTAAACAAAAGAAGGGTAAACACGCTAACCCAGGGAGACCAGGAATATAAATAACAAAATGGCAATACATATGCACCTAGCAATAATCATTTTAAATGTGAACGGCTAAATGCTGCAATCAAAAGATGAGAGTGGCTGAGTGGATAAGAAAATAGGACCCATGTATATGCTGTTTACAGATGGAATAAGATATTTCATGCAAATGGAAATGAGAAAAAAAAAGCTGGAGTACCAATACTTATTTTGGACAAAATAGACTTTAAAATGAGTACAATAAAAGACAAAGAAGGGCACTATAACCCTAATAAACATCTATGCACCCAACATAGGAACTCCTAATTACATATAACTGATTTTAACACACATAAAGACAGAGATTAACAGTAACACTATCATAGTAGGGGACTTCAACACCATTGTCACCAATGGACAGACCCTTTAGACAGAAAATCAACACAGAAAGAGGGGCCTTAAATGATACTTTAGACTAGCTGGATTTCGTTGATACTTTTAGAGCATTTCACCCTGAAAAAACAGAATATACATTCTTCTCAAGTTCACATGGGACATTTTCCAAGAGAGACCTTGTTAGGCCACAAAATAAGTCTCAGTAAATTTAAGAAGATTGAAGTCATATCAAGCAGATATAAAGGAAAAACTGATGGTTCCTGGCTGGGAGGGAGTGGGGAAGAGGGAGAGGGGGAAGGTTTTGGACAGTGTAGGTGGGACTACAACGTTGCTGCAGGGATATGGGGGCAGTTCTGGGAATGTAATTGATAATGTGAACAGACTATTATGTTGCGTGAAATAAGTCAGTCAGAGAAGGACAGGTACCATGTGATCTCACTTGTGTGTGGAGTCTGAAGAGCTGAGTGAACGATCAAAATAAACAGCCTCATAGATGTAGAGGAAAAACTGAGGGTTGCTAGTTGGGAGGGGGGTGGGGAGGGGGGAAGGTGAAAGGGATTAGACAGCATAAATAGACAACTACAATATTGCCACAGGGGTATGAAACACAGTTCGGGGGATATAATAATGTTGTAAAAATTTTGTGGTGTGTCAGATAGTCACATGTCTTGTTAGGGAAACCACTTCATGGATGGAGTAGAGGCTTGATCACTGCACTGTACACCTCAAACTGATGTTGTATAGTATTGTATGCAAACTGTAACTGAATATGTGGATGGTCACGGGATGTGGAGTATACTGTGGAGGGAAGTCAGGGGATTTGTGATAGATATGTATGATATGGGGGGGATGGGGTGGTGAACTGGGGGAGGGGGATTGTCACTTTGCGGGGTAAAGAGTATAACTATTGCATTGTGTTGTACACCTGAAACTAATAAAACAGACAAACAAACAAAAAAAACAGTGCTTGCAATAGGTATTCAATGCAAAAAAATCTATGGGTGGATGGATGGTGATGAGTAATAAACACTTTGAGCATTATGGCAAATATGAATATTTGTGATACCAAGGAAAATTATTCTATCTGGTTTTCTGTGTGCTCAGAATACTGCAAAATTATATAGTGAAAGTGGGGAAATAGTTTCCTGGTAATTGTTTTTACTAATAATCATCATTATCTTTCTGATAGAGGACAAAAACAATTCACACACAGAGGGAGAATAAAGGGAAGGAGAGATAGAAAGAGAAAGGGAGGAAAGCAGGGAGGACAGGAAGGGAAGTAAGGAGGGAGGAAGGAAGATCAAAATAAGCAAATTAGTATTTCACAAAACAGGATGCCTGAGTGTTAACATGTTTGAATATTCACAAAGAACATGGGTAATTAAAATATGGCAGCCCTAGGCTGTTAGATACATTGATGACCCATTTTTTTTCTTTGCTGCCAAAACAACATGTAAACTAACAACTGATGATAAATCAATGACCCATTTTTCAACAGAAGGCAAAATTTAGAGACACAGACTTACCAATCCATATCCTTTTAGTATGTCAACACTGAATCTTCTTGAAAATATGTCCAATTTTAAAAGAGTGAGACATTATTTAAAAACCCAACAACTTCAAATTTAATTTTCCTGTAAACTTCTTCATTTGCAAGTTCATTTACCATCATCCTGTACTTAACACTTAGCTATTCTCTTTACTTTCAGTTCAAGAGACTGCTGATTTGACACTAACTACTATTCTCAGTAATTATTTTCCCGGTTTCTGTTAGACCAAATTCTGGAGTAATTACATTAGACATGAAATATTCAATAATGGTGTAACTCATTATCTAGGCCTAGCGTTTTATGTAAGATGCATATAAAGTGACTCTAGGATTTATGGAAGGCCACCCATGGAAAAAATGCCTCTTTATTCTTTCCTCTTTTTATTGATACATAATTTATAGAAGATAAAATTCATAGTTCTTAAGTGTTCAATTTGATAAATGATGACAATTTATATATACCTTTGTAACTACCAAAGGAACATATGAAACCTTTGTGTCATGTTTCTTTGTAGCCTATCCTCACCCTAACATTCTACCACCATTTTGATTTTTTTCAATATAGATTATTTTTTGCCTGTTCTTTAACTTCATTTAAACTGAATCATACAGTACATACTCTTTTGTTTCTGGCTTTTTTGATCAGCACATTATCTATAGGAACTATCTATGTTGAGATATATATATTATATGTTGATATATATATATATATATATATATATATATATATATATATATATCAGTAGTTCAATCTTTTTTATTGTCAAGTGGTGTTCCATTTATAAATATTCCACAATTTGTTTATCCATTCTTATGTTGATGGACATTTGAGTTGTTATTAGTTTGGACTACTGTGAAAAAGGTTGTTATGTATATTCTTGAACAGTTTTGTGTGGATGCATGTTTTCATTTATTTGAGGTAATTATGAGTGTAATTATTGTTACTCCTTTAACAAATATAGGACAAAGTAATTCTATAACCCATTGTTATTTTGGATTATGTAATGTAAATCTGTTAAGAAGATAATTATGAACTAAATTCATAGTATAGGATAAATGACTGAAATCAGAGAGACTTGGTAAATATAGAAGAGCAGTAAACTATGAATCAGGAAATCTGGAAGCTACTCCCCCCATTAGATGCTAGTTCTATGACCTTGGACAGTTTACTCAACCCCTGTGATCTATTTCTTCCTCTTTAAAAATGAGATTTAGTGTTTAGTTCAAAATCATTTGAGTGTATGCTATTCACTGCAGATGCACCTATTACACTATGCAGGTATAGAACTAAATGCTGTAGACATGAGCAGTAACACTGATTTCCTGAAATCAAGGAGCTTGTGCTTTAGTGGGAGAAATAGGAACACAAACAAGTAACACCATTAGAATATAATAAATGAAGTTAATTTAAAAATAGGTATATAACCAACAGTTATCTATTGAATTGTATTTCCTGCTAGGCACTATGAATATCATGCTAATTACTTGCAATATTGGTCTAGCTTTTGTGGTACAGACTAATGGGAGATATAAATTTAAAAATCCAATTCTAATGTAGTATGATTAGTGATTAGGGAAGTACATGACACATGAGAACACAGAATCACAGTACTTAACACGGACTAAGAGAAGAAATAAGACATAGAAAACTTTCTAAAAAAAAAATCCAAGCTGAAACCCAAAGGAAAAAAACTTGGAGACAGTCTAACAAATAGGAATGAGTTTTACTAGCAAAGCAAAATGGATACATAAATGAGTAGAGGAAGATCATAGCAAATTTCAGGAGTGAAACAAATTAAATGTAACTGCATGCTAAATGAGAGGCATGAATATAGACAAGGAGACCCATTGGGAAATATGGCAAGCTGAAATAGAGATACACCAATGAAAACATAAAATTGTCAGACTAGAAAAATAAGCAACAACAAGAAATTGCTCCTGGCTTCTTTCTTCTTCTCAGTCTCCAAACTCCCACCAGTATCTACAACTAGACATGTCTAGGAATTCCCTGACACAAGAACATGAGAAACACAATCTCAAGGGGTCAGCCACTCTGCAAGCAGAGCAAAGCAAGCAAATATTGAGGAGTGAATCTGAGAGCAAACAGATCCAAGACTGGCACACAGTTCTAATACTGTATTAATATCCCAGCTGTATGTGACAGAAGGAAAGGGGAAAGGAGAGAAGGGAAGAGAAGACATCCAAAAAATAAAGGACACACAGGAGAAAGTGAGAGCATTCGATCTAATCAATTTTCAGTATAGGAGAAGCCTGAGTGTACCACACATACACTGAAATCATTCTTTCTGCACCTAATTGGTGAAGAATATGACATATCCTATCAAAATGTTTGGCTCACCAGAGCACTGATTTTCAAACAAAGGTGTAGACATGGCCATACCAGGTATTCCAAAGTACCTCTCCAACTTCAAAGCATGCTCCTAAACACACACACACACACACACACACACACACACACACACACACACACAATCATTATTCTAGAGTTTATGGTGTAATGCCAACACCTCACTTTTTAATTTATACCATCCCCCTTATTAATGAGATCACTAACAGAAAATCCCTATCTGTACTATTGCTGAGTTCTTTAGCTATATCAAAAAGTCCTGTCAGGAGAAATCACTCTCTCCAAAGAAAATAGGACAGGGCGTCACTGCTAGAAAAAGAAAGGAAAGGAAAGTGATAAGTAGTCAGCTAAAGGGGCATATCCAAGACAGGAGAATGGACAGGCACTGGAATGTCCCTAAAGGGAATGGGGTTTCCCAAGAATTCACAAAGGGGAATATCCATGGGAGAAATAGTTTGAATTTGGGCACATGGTACATCATGAAGGCATTAGGTGCCAAAAAACAATGGATCAGTCTAATAATATATATTTTCTTCCCCTCACCTCCATTATAAACTGAAGACATCCATCATGAGCTAGAGGCAGCAAAGAAAATGACAGGAAGGCGGGCCAGCTGAATGGCACATTGGTTAAGAGCTGGTTTGGGGATGCCAGCGGCCCTGGTTTGGATCCCACATATGAGGGCCAGCGACACTGCCTTCTACAGCTAACAACAGCTCCACTTGGAGCTGGGCTGTGCGAGCCCTGGCGATGGTGTAGGCTGCAGCCCCTGCTGCAGTGAGCTGCCACAGGCTACAGTGAGTGGCCGGCAGCCAGCGTGAGTGGCTGGCAGCCAGCATGAGCTGCCAATAGCCACGATGAGCGACCATCCAGAGGCCGGCGACCAAACTGCCTCATCCGGGAAGAGTGCAATGCTGATACCAACATGGGCCAGTGAAGCAACGTCCTCTGCAACTAGACCGAAGAACAAAAAGACAGCAACTTGTCTGTTCCCCTTCCCAGAATCCCCAGCACTGTTCCCCTCCCCCAAGTCCCCAATAAAATCTTAAAAAAAGAAATGACAGGAAGGCATACAGAAGAAGGTAAAGGAAGAAGCCATCCACACATACCCTCCACATATATTACCACTTCTCACTGCAGGTTTCTAATAATGAGTCAGACATAATGAGAGAGAGAGAGAGAGAGAGAGAGAGAGAGAGAGAGAGAGAGAGAGAGAGAGAGAGATTAAAAGTATAATAGACTAGACTGAGTGGTTTCTTTTGAATCTTTTATTGTGAAGTAAACATTTTTTAAAAATTAGTTTTAGGTGTACAACACAATGCAATAGTTATACTTTTTACCCCTCAAAGTGACAATCCCCCTCACCCAGTTAGCCACCTCACTCCTCCCCGCCCATATCATACATATCTATTACAATTCCTTTGACTCCCTTCTACAGTATACTCCACATCCCGTGACTATCTATATATTCAGTTACAGTTGGCATACAATATTACAGAACATCAGGTTTAGGTGTACAGTGCAGTGATCAAGCCTCTACTCCATACATGAAGTGGTTTCCCTAACAAGACATGTGACCATCTGACACGCCACAAAATTTATACAACATTGTTATATTCCCCGAAATGTGTTTCATATCCCTGTGTCAATATTGTAGTTGCCTTTTATGCTGTCTAATCCCTTCCCCTGCTCCCTTATCCCGACCCCCCTCCCAACTAGCAACCCTCAGTTTTTCCATATGGTACTTGTCTTTCTCCGAATGACTTATTTCACTTAACATAATGGTCTTCACAACATTATCAATTACATTCCCAGAACTACCCCCATATCCCTGCAGAAACATTGTAGTCACCCACCTATGCTGTCCAAAACCTTCCCCCTCTCCCCCATACCCACTCCCTCCCAGCCAACAACCATCAGTTTTTCCTTTATATCTCCTTGATATGATTTCAATCTTCTTAAATTTACTGAGACTTGTTTCGTGGCCTTACGTGGTCTATCTTGGAAAATGTCCCATATGCACTTGAGAAGAATGTATATTCTGTTTTTTCAGGGTGAAATGCTCTAAAAATATCAACGAAGTCTAGCTGGTATAAAGTGTCATTTAAGGCCCCTCTTTCTGTGTTGATTTTCTGTCTGGAGGATCTATCCATTGGTAACAATGGGGTGTTGAAGTCCCCTACTATGATAGTGTTACTGTTGATCTGTATCTTTATGTCTGTCAAATTCTGTCTTATATAATTAGGAGTTCCTATCTTGGGTGTATAGATATTTATTAGGGTTATAGTGCCCTTCTTTGTCTTTTATTGTAGTCATTTTAAAGTCTATTTTGTCCAAAATAAGTATTCGTATTCCAGGTTTTTTTTTTCTTATTTCCATTTGCATGAAATATCTGATTCCATCTGTAAACACCATATACATGTGTCTCACTTTCTTATCCACTCAGCCACTCTCTGTCTTTTGATTGGAGCATTTAGCCCATTCACATTTAAAATGATTATTGATAGGTGCATATGAATTGCAATTTTGTTATTTGTATTCCTGGTCTTCCTGGGTTAGCTTGTTTACCCCTTTCTTTTGTTTAGAAAAGTCCTTTTAACACTTCTTGCAATGCTGGCTTGGTGGTAATGAATTCCTTAAGTTTATTCTTTTCTGAGAAGCTCTTTATTTCTCCTTCAATTTTAAGTGATAGTCGTGCTGGGTAGAGCAATCTTGGTTGTAGGCCTTTCTTTTGTGTCACTTTGAATATCTCCTGCCACTCCCTTCTGGCCTGCAGAGTTTCTGTAGACAAGTCAGCTGTTAGTCTAACAGGAGTTCCTCTGTATGTAACCTGCTGTCTTCCTCTTGCTGCCTCTAGGATTCTGTCTCTGTCTTTAACCTTTGCCATTTTAATTATGATGTGTCTTGGTGTGAACCTGTTTGGGTTCAGCTTGTTTGGAACCCTCTGCACTTCCTGGCATGTATGTTGATTTCCTTCATCAGGGTAGGGAAGTTTCCAGTCATTATTTTTTCAAATGCATTCTCGACCCCTTGCTTCTTCTCTTCTCCTTCTGGTATTCCTGAGTCGAAGGTGGTTGCGCTGCATCTTGTCCCATAGGGCTGTTAGACTATTTTCATTGTTTTTTATTCTTTGCTCTTTTTGTTGTGCCAACTGGGTGATTTCTGCTATTTTATCTTCCAAATCGCTGATCCTCTCCTCTGCTTCATCTACTCTACTGGTGATTCCTTCGAGTGTGTTCTTCATTTCAGTGATTGTATTCTTTAGTTCTAACTGGTTGCTTTTTATGATTTCTCTATCCTTCCTTATGTCCTCACTAAGTTTGTTAAACATTCTTATCATCAGTGTTCTAAACTGTGTCTCTGAAAGGTTGGATCCCTCTGTTTCATTTGGTTCCGTTTCTAGAGGTTTCTTCTGATCTTTTACTTGTGATATGTTTCTTTGTTTCCCCATTCTGGCTGTCGCTCTGGGATTGCTTGATGTATTAGATAGATCACCAAGAAAGCCCAAGCTGGATCACGCAGGCACAAAGCTCACAGCCCAACATTCCCAGGAAAACTCCCAGTCTCAGCCTGTCCCAATCAGCTGCTTGCAGATCAGGCCGAGCAGCCCGACAACCAATCACCAGCCTAGCAACTCTGCAAGTGCAGTGCGGAGAGCGGGGACCCGAGGCGGCTTGGGCACTCCCAGGTCTCTGTGAGCAGCCTGTTGTAGCTGGAGCACACCCACCAGACGTTTCCCTGGTAACGCAGCACAAGCCATGCCCAGGTTCGGGATCCGAGGAAGCTTGCGCACTCCCGGGTCTCAGTGCGCAGCCTGTTGGAGCCAGAGGGCACCCACCCAGTGATTCCTTGGCAACGCAGTACAAGCCGGGCAGAAGGTAGGGATCCAAGGCCACATGTGCACGCACATGCACACACGCACTTCTGCGGCAATACCACCAGTCCAATGAGGTCCCGGACCTGACTCTCTGTGGGAGGGCCCAACCACGACAAATTGGTGCCCTCCTTACACTACTCATGTGCAGGCTCCACACCAGGGTAACAATAGTCCAAAACCCTCCAGCTTCTGCACCAAAGATGCTCAGCTCAGTCCATCCCCACAGGCTCCTGGGCCCGGCCCACACTGCCACTTCTTCCACCAGGACCCAGGTTAAGTGCTCACCGGCAAGCAAGCCTGTGAGCTGGCCCCAGTGATTCTCTAGCCACTCTTAGCTTCACTGAGCTGAGCATAGAGAGTCCTCACTAATTTACTGCCAGCTATCTTGGAAGTCCTCTTCCCGGCAAGGGAACTCTGGGCTGGCGAGCCTGGTGTACGGCTAGAGGGTCTCTCCCCCAACCAGAGAAGCCTCCTCACAGCTGGGGCTTCCCTCATGGGGTTCGCCCTGTCTCGTCTCCGCCCGTCCTACCAGCCCCGACGTGGCCTCCTCTTTAAGTTCTTCATTTAGTGGTTCTGTTTATCTAGTGTTCCAGGGAATGCTGTATAATTTGTTTGTAATTTTGGTGTGATCCTGGGAGGTAGTTAGCACAGCGTCTGTCTATTCTGCCATTTTACCAGAAGTCTCTCTGAATCATTATTTCTTCAAATAGATTGTCCATACCTTTCTTTCTTTTCCGTCTGGTACTCCTATGATGCATTTATTATTATACTTGTTCTACCACAGGTCTCTTAAACTGTCTTTGTTTTATTATTATTATTATTATTATTATTATTATTATTATTATTTTGTTGTTGTTGTTCCAATTAGTGTTTTCTGCTACCTCGTCTTATAAATTGTGGATTCAGTCCCCTGCTTCATCTAATCTGCTGTTAATTGCTTCTGCTGTATTCTTCATTTCAGTTATTGTATTCTTTATTTCTGCGCTTAGTATCTCTTTGTTGAAAATCTCACTAAGTTCCTTATTTTTTTAAAAAAGATTTTTATTGGGGAATTGGGGGAGGGGAACAGTGTTTGGGAATTGTGGAAGGGGACCAGCCAAGTTGTTGTTCTTCAATATTCATTTTGGAGGGTACTGGTCACCATCTGGCTTCCCGTCAGCAGCTCGTGGCCTCTAAGCTCAAGTTGCTGTGTTCAATCTTAGTTGCAGGTAAGTGTAGCCACCATCCCACAGGGGAGTCAAACCAGCAACCTTGTTGTTAAGAGTGCATGAAGTATCCACTGAGCCATCCGGGTGGCAGCTCAGCTCAAGGTGCCAAGTTCAGTCTTTGCTGCAGATGGGAGTAGCCCACCATTGAACAGGCAATCTTTTTGTTACACCAGCTGAGCCATCCTGCCACCTGTTAGCAGCTGAGTGACAGCTCAGCTCGGGCACAGTATTCACTGGCCCATGTGGGAGTCCAACCGGGAGCCCTGTTGCTCAGAGCAAGTGTTCTAAGCCAACTCTTAACCAACTGAGCCAGTCAGCTGGCCCCCTTAAACATTCTTTTTTTTTTGAGGGCAGTGTCACTGGCCCTCATATGTGGGACCGAACCAGGGCTGCTGACTTCCCAAGCCAGCGCTTAACCACGGCGCCACTTGGCCGGCCCTCTCTTGTTCTCTTATTTCAGACATGTTTCTTTGTTTCCTTATTCTGGTTGCCTCTCTATGTTTGTTTTTGTGTATTTGGTAGATCTTCTATATCTCTCAGTCTTGGCTGGGTGTGCTTATATCGTATGTGTCCTATGTAGTGCAATGGTGCAGTCTCCTTGATTTCCTTGTGTGTATTCCAGGAGTGTCCCTTGAATGTGTTGTATGTGTTCTTTTGTTGTAGTTGAGCTTTGATTGCTTTTGACACATCACTGGGTGGTACTGATTCCCAAGCTGACTCACTGTGAGGGTTGGCTGTGCCCACAGATTATGAGGTGCTATGAATGCTTTAGCAGAGCTTTCAAAACTTATCATTATGGGGACCCAAACTACCTCTCTACCTTTATATTGTAAAACTCTCTTTCTTAATAATGAATCTTATATTCTAGTCACCTTATATTCTACTCATCATTCTCCCAAGTTACCATCTGTTTTTGTACCTATATACATTTACTCATCTTTGTCCCTCTACCAAATATGCCTTATCTTTTCTTGTTGTCAAAAATGGGAACCCAACACAAATATCACCTCCTCTGGGGAGACACCTCCTAAATTTAATGGGCAGAAACAATGGATTATTTTTCAGAAATGTCAGAGTATTTGTTTATATTTCCTTTATCACAACAATAAGAATTCATTTCTATAATTTCTGGCATAGAGGCAGTGATTTGTAAATGTTTTAATTATTTTGTTCTTGTTAAATTACTTTCTGTTCTTACTCATGGAAACCCTATTCTGGGCAGCAGTAAATATCCAATTGCCACCGAGCAAGTCTAAGGATCACTTGTGTCCATAGACTAGAAGAGTACTTGGGTGGGTGTTTTACTCATAACAAAATGTGGGGATGGGAGTGTGAGGGACTCTGAGTAAATGTTGCTAGCATTTTCCCTCCAAGGTTTCATAGTCTGAGAAACTAAACATTTCATGTGTTGCAGTGATTAAGGGGACAACCTTTGGATACAGACAGATCTATATTGGACTATTAATTCTATCATTTACTAGTTGTATGATTTTGAAGATCTTAGCTAACTTCCAGAAGCCTCAGTAATCCTGCCTATAAAATAAACATAATAGTAATACCCACACACCCAATGGGATTTTTGTGAAGAAAATGCATGTAAACCACTATATCAAGGAAATAACAGTCACCCATAAATAATAGCATAAATAATAGATTACTATTATTATTATCACATGAGGTCAGACATCCTTTTATCATGGATAAAGTTCCCATCCAATAAAAACCTTAGTGTTAGAAAAAACTTGTACCCGTAAATAACTCACTAATGCCTATAGTCATGAAGAATTCCAGTTTCAAATTTTGTTTATGGTAAATATGGGGAATATAACCTTTACCATATTTATTTTTGAAATACACTTCTCAGTGTAGGACTAAAGTCTATTCAGAAGGTTTATTTTCCCTAAATAATTTCACCAAATTTCCAGTTGTGTTTTCATTGCATTACTCTGTAGGAATGAAGAAATATTTTGGAGTCACAAAAGGAATAGGTATAATTGAAAGAAAATTGTTTCCTAATCCTTTAAAAATCATGTCTTCTTTTGCTAAATATAATAATCTCATATTCTGTTTTATTATTATTCAAAATTTCAAAATAAATGAACTATTATACTAAACCCAAATTAAATCAGCATGAGGTGTGCAAGGATGCTTAGATAATCTGAGAGAAGAACATGACTTTGTGCTATTTTCCTTATGGTAATGCTCCTTTTATCTTGAAAATATGGATCTAGAAAACTGACATTAGGTTGGCAAGATAAAGCAAGATTTAAGCTTTTGTATGGTTATGAGATAATTTATGCAAGATATAATAACAAGGGACTAGAGTAGAACATGAATTCTCGTTATCTTTACATTTTATAATATGAAGAGACTTGCATGTTGGCCAAATATTTGTTAAAGAATAGAGAAAGCCCACATTTCTCTTCCTCAATTTAAACAGAAAGAATTAAAATTTGATGCTATTTAGTACTTTTGGGTATAACAAATGAAGGTGTATTACCTCAAAAGAGAAAAGAAGAGACTAGGCTATATTCAAGACCCTTGACTAGGGAGAAACTTCTAATTGATCATCACTCCTAATTCTTGAGCAGGAAACTAAATATTTTTGCTAAAAATCCTATGACCAATGTCTGCCTCTTAGTATTCCAAATGTTTTACTTGCTGTACTGGAAAAAGAACACATTAACTAATTAGGTAACTGGAGATGAAATTGAAAGTCTCTCAATTTTTGGCCAAGGAATTTCCATGAAAGATATGAAAATTTTGAGTATAATTTTTCAATCTATGTCTCTACCTCATAAAGATTGATTTTACTTCTTGTTCTGTCTTCCTAACCTCACACAATATCTAGAGTAATGAGCATAGGCCAGTGGTTAAAGAGTGTTTGCTTTGGAGCCAGGAAGATTTAGATTCAAATGTTTGATCTGCAACTTCCTACCTTAGAGATCTTGAGAAATTCATTTAGGATCCATGAGTCTCAGTTTCATATTGTATATACAATGGAAATTATAATAGTATTAAATTAGATAATGCATTATAAATACTCAATAGATTGTAGCTATTATTGCAAATTTTAAAATGCATAACTCTTCTCTACTCATAGAGACAATGAGAAAATTTCATTATGAAAATCAGAGAATAATATAAATCACACGAAATTCAATTTCAACATGATGGTTGATGAAAACCTAAATGGAAACAAAACTGGTAAAAATAGGTGATATATTAATCTTTACAAAAATTCTTCATTTTGGCTTATTTCTCTCCATTTAAAATGTAATATGTATTCATCATGGATAATTTCAAAAGAAGATAAAAAGATTACTCACCAGCTCCTGAATATTTTTCAGTATAAACCCATTATTCCTACTTTTTCCCAGTAGATGGCACTAGTGGGTAAAATAGAATGGTATTTAGACGGTATTAAACCACAGCATGCAAGCATGCACTCGGATTTTCTGATGTTGGGTCAATTCTCAGGAGAGAGAGAGAGAGAAATATCTTTGTGATACCTCTTTTAAGCTTTTTCTGTAACATTCAATATTTGTGTACTTTCAGTTTAATCCATCTTCAATTATTATTATGCTTGAGGTAGAACTTAGAGGTTTAATATAATATATAGCAAGTATTCATAAAAATAAGAAAAAATATTACTGTATAAAATAAGTCAAACCCAAAATGCCAAGAGGACACTCTTCTCAGATATTGTTTTTCTTTGCATTTAAAAATATGCTTTATGGGTATTCATTAAACTGACTTAATTTTTTCAAATCAACACTCAGTACCTTTTATGAATTTGTGGTAACAATGATACATTACTGTTGGTGCTATAAATATGTACAATTTTTATTTAATCCAATATGATAATGTGTATTAGAAACCATTAAATATTGATAAATGATGTACTTGGAGCAGAGTGTAGACTTGTGCAAGTTTGGAACAAGATATGCAATATAGATACCAAAAAGGTATTAGAGAAAGTGGAAAGTGGAAACTGTGTGTAGAAAAATATGTGGAAACTAGTTTAGTTGTAAAAGCCGGTCTCATCAAGAATAAAATGAATAGTGTTGTATCAGAGAGGATCCAATCGAACAGGTTTCAGCTATGAGATGTGATAAGTGACAGGTAATAACACACTGGGGAAGGGATACATCCTTGCTATAGAAGGGTTCCTAATGTCCATATGAGACATCTTTCTCACTAATAAATAATATGGAAGATGAACAGGATTCATCCCTTTAGTCAAGCATTAGTACACGCTACATGGTGTGCCAGGAAACCCCAAGTTGCATGTCTGGACAGCAGAGGGAATATAGTCAATAATATAGAGATAGCATAGTACAGTGTCAGATGGTTGCTGGACTTACCATGGTGATCACTTCTTTAGGTATGTAAATGTTGAATAATTATGATATACACCTGAAACTTATATAATATTGTGTGTTAGTTATATTTTAATAAAAATCTTTTTAAAATGAAAAAAAGTTGTATGTCTGAGAAGGAAACTACAATGCTCAACAAAACAAACTACATAGTTTAGATCAAACCAAACCCCAATCCTGTGGACTGAAGAAACACTGGAGATGGTTTATGCTGTGATTTGCTTGCTGACAGTAGTCCTGGGACTTAGCTCTTAGCAACTTAGAGCCTGCACAGTAGCATGACCACTTTTGGTCCTACCAAATGTTGGAACTGAGGCTATTTTGATACTTTTTGCCCCATTATAGTAGATTCAGATGCTGTGATAAGTCTGTCAAGCAAGTGAGGTATTTTTGTAAAAAACGCCTTTAGGATATTACATAAGTTAAAAGTAGAGGAGAAAAGAGGATTAGGTAAATGCTCTGCATACTGCACCTGAGGATCACACCAAAATTATAATAAATTATAGAACAATCAACCTCAAGAATCATCTCAGGACTAGCTGAGAAGAAACCCTATAACTAAGGATATAAAGAACAGGCCACATTGAGACGAGTAGGAGAGGTGGAGATGTAAAAAGAGCTGACACCAAACCCACAAACAATGGTTAAACACCAGGAGGGACACCTTGGTGGCAGAGGTCCCCCTGAAGAGGAAGGGGTCCCAGCCCCACACCAGGTTCCCCAGTCCAGGGGTCCTGTGACAGGAATAGGAGTTCCCACAACATCTAACAGTGAAAATCAGTGAGGACTCTGTCTGCCTATCCCAGTGAGAGAGAAGGCAGCTGGAAATCCAGATACCCTTTTAGAGCCTGCACACATACTCACTTGTTTGCAAACATTTACCCCTCTACCAGTGATGCTGCAACTTGAGAGGCCTAGAGATACGCAGGGAAAGACTGAATTATGTGGCCTTGAAGTGAGAGCTGGAGGGACTGAGGCCATCATTATCCCTGTATGGAGTCTGACACATGTGTAGCCTATAGGAGGGCACCACCTTTTCTTTGTTGAGCCCTACCCCAAAGGGCCAAGTCTGAGACCACATGAATCTGGTAGAATTCATGCACGTGCACCACCTTGGTGATACCCTCGGTCCCTGCAACCCACAAAGCTATGCTGCATAGCCTGGAACAGTCGGTACTGCTGGGTTGCTTGTGCAGCCCCACAGGCTACAGATACCTTTTTGCAGCTGTGGATGGTCTGTGGTACCCCAGGGAACATTTGGTGGTAGATGGCGACCCAAGACTTGCACTGTAGCATCTCTTGGGCAGCTCTCGGAGACCTATTGGACTCAGGTAGGTGGTATCTGACCATGATGTTCTTAAGACATTTTTTCAGGATGGTCGCGGGCTTGGCACTGGTGCAGAGCTGAGACTGCACTGACTTTGTGGAAACCACTGCCCACAACCCTTAGCTCCCTAGAACCACCCCCCTGCCCATCTAGAGCTGCATTGTTAGGGCACTATCAGTGCCTGGGTGGCCAGCCCTGACCTACAAACTGCAAAAGACTTATAAAGCAGCAGGAAGTCTACAACAGCCCAGAGAGCTTTTGATGGTAGACAGTGACCTAAAACCTGTGACACAGCAACTCTTAGCAGCTCTCAGGGATTTCTGAGCCCAAAGCAAGCAGTGGCTGGCTATGGTGAGTTTTTTTGTTTGTTTATTTTTTAGCTGAGCCATCCTGCCAGCTGTTGGCAGCTCAGCAGCAGCTCAGCTCAGGCTGGGCATCGAACTGCTGTTGCTCAGAGCTCAGCTGACACTCCTGAGCAAGCTCTTAACCAACTGAGCCACTCGGCTGGCCCTGGCTACGGTGTTTTAAGGGCATTTTTCAAAAAGATCACAAGTTAGGAAATGCCCTGAGGTGAGTGGTGGCTGGCTGTGGTTGCCTTAGGGCACTGTGCAAAGTGGGTACAGGCCAGGCACTGGTTCAAGCACTGAATCTACATTAACTTTGTAAAAACTGCTAGCTTCATCTCAAGACTCCCTGGGTCTCTGCTCTGCCCAGCTAGTATTGCATTGCAAGGGACCTCTCAGGACCAACTAGCCTAGCCTGTGGACATAAGGGTGGTCTTTCAACAGCTGAGCCTTTCTGGCATCTGGCAAGTAGCAAAAGACCTAGGGGGTCCTGGGCCTTTTGCTAAGCTGCCTCAGGCCCAATACAGGTGCAGGCAGCCTCAGTTCACAGTGAAGACACAACCACATACCTCCAGGTATAGTACCGGCAGCAGCCACCACATATAGTTTTCGGGTTGCTACCAGGTAGTCATGGACCAGTAAGAGCTAAGGCTGAAATTGGCCAATGGGAATACTCCCCAAGACACATGAGAAATAACATACCCAGAGGCCAGCTTGAGACCACACCAGAGTACTACCTGGTTAGCCCCACAAGCAGCACACACAAAGGGAGGACACAAAAGGCACAAGAGCCTATGGGGGGAATCCTCCTCTGAGGTGTCAGTCCCCACACAACAGCTCAAAAACTGTGGACATAGTCAATCCTTACAGTCAGCCTGGGAGTAAATACCACCCACTGATGTGCCAAAAGCAATCAAAGCTCAACTACAACACAAGAACACACACGACACACTGAAGGGACTCTTGGAACATACACATAGGTGAGCAGGGAGACTGTGCCATTGGACCACACAGGACTCATACTACATAAGACCACCCAGAAAAGACTGAAAGATATAGGAGATCTACCTAATACATAGAAGCAAACAGGGAGGTAGTCAGAACAAGGAAACAAAGAAACATGTCCCACATAAAAGGAGAAACCTCCAGAAATAGATCTAGATGAAATGGAGGCAACCAGATTAACAGAGACAGAGCTTAAAACACTGGTTATAAGAGTGCTTAAGGAACTTAGTAAGAATTTCAACCAAGAGATAACAAGCATGAAGAAAAGATAGAAACCATAAAAAATATCTAGTCAAAAATAAAGAATACAATAACTGAAATTAAAGGGCCGGCCGAGTGGTTCAGTTGGTTAAGAGCTCTCTCAAGAGTGCGAGCTGAGCTCTGAGCAACAGCTGTTCGAGGCCAGCCCGAGCTGAGTTGCCGTTGACCTGCCAACAGGTGGCAGGATGGCTCAGCTAAAAACAAAACAAAACAAAACAAAAAACTGAAATTAAGAATAAACTAGAAGCAGTCAACAACAGATAGATGAAGTAGAGGATTGAATTAGCAATTTAGAAGACAAGGTAGCAAAAAAATCGGAACAACAAAAAACATAATTAAAAAAATAGGAAGACAGCTTAAGGGAGCTGTGGCACAATATCAAGTATAAAAACAAACACATCATAGGAGTACCAGAAAGAGAAGAGAGGGACGAGGGATTGAAAACCTATTTGAAGAAATAATAACAGAAACCTTCCTTAATCTGGTAAAGGAATAGACATACAAGCCCAGGAAGTGCAGAGTCTTCAAAGAAGATGAACCCAAACAGGCCACACCAAGGCACATCATTGTTAAAATGGCAAAGGTTAAAGACAAAGAGAGAATCCTAAAAGCAGCAAAAGAAAGACAACTAGGTACTTACAAGGGAGCTCCCATAAGACTATTAGTTGATTTCTGAGCAGAAACATTGCAGGCCAGAAGAGAGTGGCCTAAAATATTCAACCTAATGAAAAATAAGGTCATATGACTGAGACTACTCTACCCAGCAAAGCTATCTCTTAGAATTGAAGGAGAGATAAACAGCTTCCAAAACAAAAAAAAAGTAAAATAATTCATTACAGCTAAGCCAGTATTACCAAAAAAATGTTAAAAGTACTACTTTAAGCAGAAGAAAGGATAAAAAAAGAATATCAACAGTGTGAATATAAAGGCAATAATTATATACCTATCAATAATCATTTTAAACAAAAATAGATTAAATGCTCCAATCATAAGATATAGGGTAGCTGAATGGATAAGAAAACAGGACCTATGCAATTCCTGTCTACAAGAGACCTACCTCAGATCGAAAGACACATACAGCCTGAAAGTAAAGGGAAGGAAAAAGATATTTCAAGCAAATGGAAATGAGGAAAAATCTGGGGAAGCAATACTTATATTGGACAAAATTGCACCCAGCATAGGAGAACTTAAATATATAAAGCAAATATTGACTGACATAAAGGCATAGATCAACAGTAACAAAATCATAGTAAGGGACATTACTACCCCAATGGACAGATCTTCTAGACAGAAAACCAACACAGAAACAGTGCCCATAAATGGCACTTCAGACCACATACATTTAATCAATATTTTTAGAACATTTCATCCCAAAGCATCAGAATATACATTGTTCTCAACTGCACAAGGAACATTTTCCAAGATGGAACACATGTTAGGCCACAAAATAAGTCTCAAATTTAAGATTAAAAAGGGGAAGACAAATACCATATGATCTCACCTATATGTGGAATCTAAAGAACTGAATAAATGAGCAATGTAAACAGAAATAGTCTTAGAGACACAAAGAAAAAACTGATGAGGGCTAGATGGGATGACGATGGTAGAAGGGGAATGGACGAGGCAACATAAACTGATAACTACAATACTACTGCAGAGACAGAAGAGAAAGTTTAGGGAATATAATCAATAAGGTTGTAAATATTTTTTTTAGGGGAACAGAAGGATGCATGTCCTTTTAGGGAGACACTTCATGGACAGTGTAGTAGCCTTACCACTGCACTGTACATCTGAAGCTGCCGCTGAACAATATTATATGTCAACTATAATTTAACACGTATATAGTCATGGGATGTGGAGTATAGTGTGGGGATGGAATCAGTGGAATTGTAATAGATATACATGATATCGGGTATGGGGGGGCAGGGGGGGGGTAGGGGGAGTAACTTTGTAAGGGGTGAAAAAAATAACTATTGCATTGTTTTGTACATCTGTAACTAATAATAATAAAATAATAATAATAATAATAATAAATAAAGGCAAGCAGGTAACATTTCACTCCAAAAAAAAAAAAAGGGGGCCAGACGAGTGACTCAGTTGGTTAAGAGCTTGCTCAAGAGTGCGAGCTGAGCTCTGAGCAATGGCGGTTCGATGCCAGCCCGAGCTGAGTTGTCGTTGAGCTGCCAACAGGTGGCAGGATGGCTCAGCTAAAAAAAAAAAAAAAAAAGATTAAAAAGCAGGGAGGGGAGTGGTAGATGAGGGCAAAAGGGACCAAATATATGGTGACGGAAGGAGAACTGACTCTGGATGGTGAACACACAATGTGATATATAGATGATGTATTACAGAATTATACACCTGAAACCTATGTAACTTTACTAACAACTGTCACTCCAATAAACTTTAATTTTAAAAAATCATATCAAATGTCTTCTCTGACTGCAATGATATGAAACTATATAGATCAATTACAAAAAAAAGAAGTAAAACACACAAACACATGGAGACTAAATAACATGTTACTAAATAGTGAATGTATCTACAATGAGATCAAGAAAAAAAATCAAGATACCTTGAGATAATTGAAAATCAGAACACAATGACTGAAACTTAGAGAACACAGCAAAAGCAGTCCTAAAAGGGAAATTGATAACAATGCAGGCCTACCTAAGAAACAAGAAAAATCTCAAATAAACCGTCTAACTATACCCAAAGGGAATTGGAAAATAAACAGCAAACAAAGCCCAAAACGAGTATAAGTAAGTAAATAATAAAGATCAGAGAGAAATAAATGACACAGAGACAAGAAAACAAATCAATTAAACCAAAAGCTGGTTTTCTTGAAAAGATAAACAAAATTGTCAAAACTTTAATTAGACTCATCAGGAATAAAAGAGAGAGGACCCAAATAAATAAAATCACAAATTAAAGAGGGGAAGTGACAACAGACACCACAGAAATACAAAGTAATAATAATAATAATAATAATAATAATAATAATGATAGAAGAAGAAGAAGAAGAAGAAGAAGAAGAAGAAGAAGAAGAAGAAGAAGAAGAAGAAGAAGAAGAAGAAGAAGAAAATAGAAGCAACTATAAGGCAACAAATTGGACAACCAGGAAGAAATGGATAAATTCCTAGATGCATACAATCTTCCAAGGCTGAAAACAAAACAAAACAAAATAAAAAATCCAGACCAATTGCTACCAACAAAATTGAATGAGTAACCAACAAACTCCCAACAAACAAAAGTCCTGGACCAGACGGCTTCACAGGTGAATTTTACCAAACATTCAAAAGAGAATTAACAAATATATTCAAACTATTCCAAAAAAATCCAAGAGAAGGGAGGGCTCCCAAGCTCATTTTACAAGGCCAACATTACCCTGATTCTAAAATCAGTTAAAGACATTACAAAAAAAGAAAACTATGGGCCAATATCCCTAAAAACATAGATGCAAAACTCCTCAACAAAACATTAGCAAGCTGAATTCAACACTATATGTGTGTGTGTGTGTGTGTGTGTGTGTGTGTGTGTGTGTGTGTATATATATATATATATTTTTTTTTTTTGAGGGCAGTGTCACTGGCCCTCATATGTGGGACCCGAACCGGGGCTGCTAGCTTCCCAAACCAGCACTTAACCACCACGCCACTCGGTTGGCCCATCAACACAATATTAAAATGATCATACAGCACGATCAAGTGAGATTCATTCCTGGTGCAATATCGGTTCAATATCTGCAAATCAATTAATGTGATACATCACATAAATAAAATGAAAAATAAAAATCATAAGGTCATATCAATAGGTGCAGAAAAAAAATTTGACAAAATCCAGCATCCATTTATGATAAAAACTCTCAGCAAAGTGGGAATTGAAGGACAATATCTTAACATAATAAAGGTCATATACTCATATGACAAATTCAGATATAATATCATTCTCAATGGGGTAAAGTTAAAGCTTTCCCCTTGAGATCAGGAACATGACAAAGATGCCCACTATCACCACTTTTATTCAACATAGTACTGGAAATCCTAGCCAAGGTAATTAGACAAGAAATTGAAATTAAAAGCATCCAAATGGGAAAGGAAGAAGTAAAATTGTCGTTATTTGCAGATGACATGATACTATAGAGAGAGAATCTGAAAGATCCCACCACAAAAATAAAATATTAGAACTGATGAATTTGGTAATGCAGCAGGATACAAAATTAATATTCAGGAGTTTGTTGTATTTTTATACACCAATAACAAACTATCAGAAAGATTAATTAATAAAACAAGTCCATTGGCAATTGCATTAAAAAATTAAATACATAGGAATAAATTTAAACAAGGAAGTAAAAGACCTGTACATAAAATTATAAGACATTGAAGAGAGAATTTAAAGATGATACATATAATTGGAAACATGCCATGCTCATGGAGAGATTCATGCAATCGCTATCAAACTACCAATGATGTTTTTCAAAGAACTATAACAAATAATCCTAAAATTTATATGGAACCATAAAATACACTGAATAGCCATGGCAGTCCTGAGAAGGAAACACAGGGTCAGAGATATCATGCTACTTGACGTCAATTATACTACAAGTCCATAATAATCAAAACAGCATGGTATTGGCATAAAAACAGATACATAGGTCAATGCAACAGAATAGAGGGCCCAGAACTAAACCCATGCCTATATGGTCATTTCATCTATGAAAAAGGATGTAAGAATTTACACTGGAGTAAAGACAGTCTATTCAATAAATGGTACTAGGAAGCATGGATAGATACATGCAAAAAATTAAACTGGACCACCTTCTTATGCTATATACAAGAGTAAACTCAAAATGGATTAAAGTCTTAAATGTAAGACCCAAATCCATAAAATACCTAGAAGCAAATATAGGAAGTAAACTCTCAAAAATTACGCTTACTAATATTTTTACTGATCTATCTCCTGGGAAAAGGGATCAAAAGAAAACATAAATAAACAGGAATACATCAAATTAAAGTTTTTTCACAGCAAAGACGCTGTCAATGAAAGAAAAAGACTTCCTACTGAATGGGAAAGGCTATTTGCCAATCACACATCTGATAAAGGGTTAATATCCAAAATTTATTTAAAAACGCATACAACTCAACACCAAAAAACACCAAACAATCCAATTTAAAGAATAAGCAGAGGACTGAGATAATTTCTCCAAAGAGGACATACAGATGGCGAGTAGACATGAAAAGATGCTCAATATCACTAATCATCAGTGAAAAACAAATAAAAAACACAAGGAAATACCACCTCATTCCTGTCAGAATGGCTTTCATCAATAAATCAACAAACAACAGTGTTGGCAAAGATATGGGGAAGAGGGAAGGAACCCTGGTGCACTGTTGGTGGGATTGCAAATTGATGCAGCCACTATGGAAAACAGTATGGAGGTTCCTCAAAACAAATAAAAATAGAACTACCTCATTACACAGCAGTTCCACTCTTGGGTATTTATCCAAAGAAACACAAAACACTAATTTGCAAAATATATGCACACCTATGTTTACTGCAGCAGTATTCACAATAGCCAAGATATAGAAATATCCAAAATGTCCATCAACAGATGATTGGGTAAAGAAACTGTGGCACGTATATACAATAAAATGTTACACTGCCATAACAAAGAATGAAATTTTACACTTTGCAACAAGGTCAATAGACCTAGAGCATACTATGGTAAGTGAAATAAGTCAGACTGAGAAAGATAAATACCATATGATCTCACTTATAAGTGGAATTCAAAGAACAACATAAATGAAGACACAAAACACAAATAGACTCTTAGATACAGAGAACAAATAAATGGTTGCTAGGTGGAAAGGAGGTTGGGGAGATGGATGAGAAAGATGAAGGGATTAGGAAGTACAAATTCATCATTACAAAACAGTCACAGGGATGCAAAATACAGTGTGAGGAATATGGCCAATAATATTTTGAAAACTATGAAACTATGTATAGTGTCAGATGGTTTCTAAACTTATCAAGGGGAATATCTTCAGATTAACCACTGTGCTGTATACCTGAAACTAATACAAAATAATATTGAATTTTATATATATATATATATATATATACACACACACAAATATATGAATATATATGTATATATATATTTGTTCACGGGATGTAAAATACAGCATAGGAAATATAGTCAATAGTAATAACTATGTACGGTATCAGATGAACAGTGAACTTGTTGGGGTTATCACTTTGTTGTTTTTTTGTGTTTCATTTTCAATTATTCTTTATTAGTTTCAGGTGTACAACACAATGCAATAGTTATACTCTTTACCCCCCAAAGTGACAACCCCCTCCCCCATTTCGCCACCCGACTCCTCCCCATATCATACATATCTATTACAATTCCTTTGCCTCTCTTCCACAGTATACTCCACATCCCGTGACTATCTATATATTCAGTTACAGTTGGCATATAATATTATACAACATCAGCTTCAGGTGTACAGTGCAGTGATCAAGACTCTACTCCATCCAAAACTTTTACAACATTAGTATATTACCCGAACTGTGTTTCATATGCCTGTGGCAATATTGTAGTTGTCTATTTATGTTGTCTAATCCCTTCCCCTTCCCTCTTATCCCCACCCGCCTCCCAACTGGCAACCCTCAGTTTTTCCTCTATATCTATGAGTCTGTTTACTTTGATCATTGATTCAGTTTTTCAGATTCCACAGATAAGTGAGATCATATGGTACTTGTCTTTCTCCGACTAACTTATTTCACTTAACACAATACTCTCTTCACAACATTATCAACTACATTCCCAGAACTGCCCCCATATCCCTGCAGCAACATTGTAGTCACCCACCTACACTGTCCAAAACCTTCCCCCTCTCCCTCATCCCCACTCCCTCCCAGCCCGCAACCATCAGTTTTTCCTTTATATCTGCTTGCTATGACTTCAATCTTCTTAAGTTTACTGAGACTTGTTTTGTGTCCTAACGTGGTCTATCTTGGAAAATGTCCCATGTGTACTTGAGAAGAATGTGTATTCTGTTGTTTCCAGGTGAAATGCTCTAAAAATATCAATGAAGTCCAGCTGGTATAAAGTATCATTTAAGGCCCCTTTTTCTGTGTTGATTTTCTGTCTAAAGAGTCTCTCCATTGGTGACAATGGGGTGTTGAAGTCCCCTACTATGATAGCATTATTGATGATCTCTGTCTTTATGTCTGTCAAAATCTGTTATATGTAATTAGGAGTTCCTATGTTGGGTGCATAGATGTTTATTAGGGTTATAGCGCCCTTCTTTGTCTTTTATTGTAGTCATTCTAAAGTCTTTTTTGTCCAAAATAAGTATTGGCACTCCAGCTTTTTTTTTTCTCATTTCCATTTGCATGAAATATCTTACTCCATCTGTAAACAGCATATACATGGGTCCTATTTTCTTATCCACTCAGCCACTCTCTGTCTTTTGATTGGAACATTTAGCCCATTCACATTTAAAATAATTATTGCTAGGTGCATATGTATTGCCATTTTGTTATTTGTATTCCTGGTCTTCCTGGGTTAGCTTGTTTACCCCGTTCTTTTGTTTAAAAAAGCCCTTTTAACATTTCTTGCAATACTGGCTTGGTGGTAATGAATTCCTTAAGCTTATTCTTTTCTGAGAAGCTCTTTATTTCTCCTTCAATTTTTTAAAAATTTATTTATTTGTATATATTTTTAATTAGCTTCAGGTGTACAACAAAGTGCAATAGTTATACTTTTTACCCCTCAAAGTGACCACCCCACCCCCAATTCTCCCCTCCCACTCCCCCCCATTACATACTATCTATTACATTTCCTTCAATTTTAAGTGATAGCCGTGCTGGGTAGAGCAATCTTGGTCGTAGGCCTTTCTTTTGTGTCACTTTGAATATCTCCTGCCACTCCCTTCTGGCCTGCAGAGTTTCTGTAGACAAGTCAGCTGTTAGTCTAACAGGAGTTCCTTTGTATGTAACCTGCTGTCTTTCTCTTGCAGCCTCTAGGATTCTGTCGCTGTCTTTAACCTTTGCCATTTTAACTATGATGTGTCTTGGTGTGGACCTGTTTGGATTCAGCTTGTTTGGAACCCTCTGCACTTCCTGGGCATCTATGTTGATTTCCTTCACCAGGGTAGGGAAGTTTTCAGTCATTATTTTTTCAAATACATTCTCGACCCCTTGCTTCTTCTCTTCTCCTTCTGGTATTCCTATGAGTCGAGGATGGTTGCGCTTCATATTGTCCCATAGGGCTCTTAAACTATTTTCATTGTTTTTTATTCTTTGGTCTTTTTGTTGTGCCAATTGGGTGACTTCTGCTATTTTGTCTTCCAAATCGCTGATCCGCTCCTCTGCTTCATCTACTCTACTGGTGATTCCTTCGAGTGTGTTCTTCATTTCAGTGATTGTATTCTTTAGTTTTAACTGGTTACTTTTTATGATTCCTCTATCCTTCCTTATGTCCTCACTAAGTTTCTTAAACAATCTTATCATCAGTGTTCTAAACTGTGTCTCTGAAAGGTTGGATCCCTCTGTTTCATTTAGTTCCATTTCTAGAGGTTTCTTCTGATCTTTTACTTGTGACATGTTTCTTTGTTTCCCGATTCTGGCTGTCGCTCTGGGATTGCCTTGATGTGTTAGATAGATCACCGGGAGAGCCCTGGCTGGATCACACAGGCACACAGCTCACGGCCCAACATTCCTAGGAAATCTCCCAGTCTCAGCCTGTCCCAATCAGCTGCTCACAGATCAAGCCAAGCAGCCTGACAACCAATCACCAGCCTGGCAACTGTGCCAGCACAGTGCGGAGCACTGGGACTCGAGGCAGCTTGTGCACTCCTGCATCACAGTAAGCAGCCTTTTGGAGCCGGAGCACACCTACCAGGCCTTTCCATGGCAATGCAGCACAATCCGGGCGGAGGGTGGGAATCCGAGTTGGCTCCCACACTCCCGGGTCTCAGTGAGCAGCCTGTTGGAGCCGGAGGGTATCCGCCCAGCATTTCCCTGGCAACACAGTATAAGCCTGGTAGAGGGTGGGGATCCAAGGCGAGCGCATGCACACACGCACTTCTGCGCCAATTTCACCAGACCAATGAGGTCCCGGACCTGATCCTCTGTGGGAGGGCTCAACCCTGACAAAATGGCGCCCTCCTGTACACCACTCGTGTGCAGGCTCCACACCAGGGGGTCAATAGTCCAAAAACCTCCAGCCTTTGCACCAAAGGTTCTCAGTTCAGTCTGTCCCCACAGGCTCCTGGGCCCGGCTTACACAGCCACTTCCTCCACCAGTAACCTGGTAAGTGCTCACTGGTGAGCAAGCCTATGTGCTGGCCCCACTGATTCTCTAGCCGCTCTTAGCCTCACCGAGCAGAGCAAAGAGAGTCCTCACTAATTTACTGCCAGCTATCATGGAACTCCTCTTCCCAGCAAAGGAACTATGGGCTGGTTAGCTTGGTGTGCGCCCGGAGGTTCTCTCCCTCAACTGGAGAAACCTCCCCACAGTTGGGGCTTCCCTCACCAGGTTCACCCTCTCTCATCTCCGACCGTCCTACCACACCCGACGTGGCCTCCTCTTTAGGTTATTTGTTTAGTGGTTCAGTTCATCTAGTGTTCCAGGGACCTCCAGGGTTGAATGCTGTATAATTTGTTTGTAATTTTGGTGTGATCCTGGGAGGTAGTTAGCACAGCATCTGTCTATTCTGCCATTTTACCAGAAGTCCCTGGAGTTATCACTTTGTGAGGTGTAAAAATGTCTAATCATTATGTTGTTTTGTACGCCTGAAACTAATAGTAAAAATAAAGAAGAGGAAAACAACTTGACTTAGAATTAAAAGACCTCGGTATCAGTGCCAGATTGTTCATTCACTAACTTGTTGGGTAATTTTTTTCCCTTGCTTTTAGTATATTTTTAATCTATAAAATAAGAGTGTTGGATTAGATCAACAATTTTCAAAGTATTATAAGGAGCCCTCTACAAGGTTTCCTTGATGAGGAAGAGGGTAAAATCTTTTTTCTCCCTCTTCCAATCACAACAACTCTTCAAATATCTATTTTATACTTTGGGCTACTGCATAAGTTTGTGTGTGTGTGTGTGTGTGTGTGTGTGTGTGTGTGTGTGTGTGTGTGTTAGAGAGGGAGAGAGAGAGAGAGAGAGAGAGAGAGAGAGAGAGAGAGAGAGAGAGAGAGATTGATTTAGATTTGTGGATTTTTTACGGGTATAAATCTGTCTAGATTATCTTTGTGGAACTTTACATCTGTGATGCCCTAGAATTCTATAACACCTAAGCTTAGAAAACAAAGACATTCCAAAAGCTCATAATAAATCCTCCTTCAGTTTTGTTTCATTAGTTTTTTTGCTATTGTTCTCATATACTTCTGAAAGCCCTCCACTCCCATCTTCCTGAAGCTCTCATAATACATGGCCTAAGGAGGGAACACTAGCTCATATTTTATAAAATGTCCCTGTTGACCCCACAGGACTCACATTAGACCTAAGTAATTTGGGGCTACCTAGGTAGTAAAATTAAGATAGGAAGCTCAAATCCTAATCCTATAGGTAGCTGGATGAAGCTTGAATGCCTTTTAAAATCATTCAATCAATCAATCAAACAATAAAGCAACCTGTTGTTCAACACTGGGAATTTAGGCTTATAATGCCGACCCCCATGGAAGAAGAAAACACTGACATATTCATTCTCAATTAGAAATGACTCTTGTCTGAGGTTGAGCTTCTGATATTAGAAAAAAGAACTGAGTGCCTGAAATCATGAGACGGAACAAATCTCAATTTCCTCATGTATAAATGGAGAACAGTAATATATATAATAATAGCAATGACAATGACAATTTATTGAGTGTTTAATAGGTATGAAACATCCTAGTAGACATTTGACTTACACTATCTCATTTCATCCTCATATCAATCTTATAAGGTAGGTGCATTACCTAATGCAATGCTAAGGCCCCTATAATTTATAACTTATTATTATAATTACTATTCTTATTTAAAGGGTTTGAAATGGGGAGGCTAGAAAAACAAAGGTTCACAACTGCACAATTCTGCCATGACACTTCCTTAACAGCATAGAATCACCTCTGTCTTTCAGATAGTATCCTAATCTCTGCCAATATTACATTCACTTAGAAAATCAAACTACTCTATAGGGAGATCCAAGATGGCAGAGTGGATAAACACTGTGCCTGTGTCCTTCTGTGAACAAATTAAAATTACAACTAAATTATACGACAATAAACTTGGAGAAACATCTGAAGTCTGGCTGAAAAAAAGTTTTACAACTAAAGATATAAAGAAGAAGCCATGTTGAAACTGGTAGGAGGGGCAGAGATGTGTAACTGACTAACCCCAAACCTCCATGTCCCACTTGAGAACCAGGAAGGATATCTCAGCTGTGGGCATTGCACCCAAGAGGAAAGAGGGACCCCAACCCTACACCAGCCTTCCCAGCCTAGAGTACTGGTTCCAGGAAGACGAGCCCCCACAAAATATGGCTGTGAAAATCAGTGGAGTTTAGGACCATCCGGGTGGGATGGAAGGCAGTGAGAAACCTAGGAATCCTTTTAAAGAGCCCACACACAGACTCTCTCCCAGGCACTCACCTTTGGCTCCAGTGGAAGGACAGTAATTCAAGGAGTGTCAGAGACATACAGGAGGAATAATGAGTTGTATGACCTCCAGGCAAAGGCTAGAGGACAGTCAGCATTTTCCCTGGAATGGGCCCTTCTCCCATGCAGCCAGCAGCCTAGCACCATCTTTCCTGTGTTGAGCCCTCTCCCTGCACTTACAGCCAAATTTGAATCTGATTTTCTGGTGAGCTCCACAGCTGCAACCTGTTGACTCACTGAGACCCCACCCCACCCAACTCCATCAACACCCCAGGAACTTCCTTCAAAAGCAGCCAGCCCCACCTGCTGTGCACTCTTTCTTGGAAAACTATGAGTCTGACAGACCCCAGATGGGTAGTGACTGGCCTCAGCATGCTCTGAAACTTTTGCTCCATACTTACAGGCTCAGGACTAGCACCAAACCAGAATTTACATTAACCTGGTGACCACAACTCTTCCACCTCTAGTGACTCCCTGAGACTCTGTGTCACCCAACTTGCATACCACATGAGGCTTTATCAGTGGCTGCACCATAAGGGAGCTGTCAGGTGGCAGCAGGACTCAGGGTCTCCTGGCATTTTTCAGAGCTACCCCAGGCCTGGTACTTGTGGCAGATGTCCTTGGTTTGCAGCAGGGCCTTTCCCACATGTCTACAGGGTTAGCATAGTAGCAAACAACTGTGGACAACTTTGTAGCTCTTACCAGGTAGTCTCCGGCCAGTCACAAGCAGTGGGTAAACTGAGCCTGCACTGGAGCCCCTCATAAGAGGCTCTAGAAACAACATATTTGAAGGTTAGCTTCAGACCACAACAGAGCACCGCCCAATTAACCCCACAATCGTCTACCCAAAGGGCAGTCTAAATAGGCACCAGAAGGGCCCACCAAATGGCACGGTGGTTAAGCACTGGCTTGGGAAGCCAGCAGCCCTGGTTGGAGTCCCACATATGAGGACCAGTGACACTGCTCTCATAAAAATAAAATAAATAAATAATAAATAAATAAATAAATAAATAAATAAATAAATAAATAGGCACCAGAGCCTACTGGGTTAAATCCCAGTGCGGGGGGGGGGGGGGTAAGGCCCCCCACAGAACAGCCCATAAGCTATGGATGTGGCAAAACTGCCATAGCCAATCAGCCTGAGGGTCAATCCCATTTATGTGCAAATAGCAATCGGGGCTTAACTATAACAAGAAGGCACACACAACACACAAAGGACTCCCCTGAAGCACCCGGTATAGGTGATCAGAGAGACTGTGCGACTGAGCACCACAAGGCACCTACTACATAAGGCCACGTAGCCAAGACTGCAGGACATAGCAGATCTACCTAGTACATAGAAACAGAGAGGCAGCCAACATGAGGAAACAAAAAATACATCCCAAATGAAAGAAGAGGAGAAAACTCCAGAACAGGACTAAACAAAATAGAGACAAGCAACCTATGAGATAAAGAATTCAAAACAATGTTTATAATGCCCCTGATAAGGGGTTAATATCCAATGTAAATGAAGAATTCATACAACTCAACAACAACAAAAAAATCCAATTAAAAAATGGGCAGAGGATCTGAATAGACCCTTGTCCAAAGAGGACATACAGATGGTCAATAGACATATGAAAAAATGCTCAACATCACTAATTATAAGAAAAATGCTAATAAAAACCACAATGAGATATCACCTCACATCAGTTAGAATGGCTATCATCATCAAGACAAATAATAACCAGTGTTGGAGAGGCTGTGGAGAAAAAAAAACCTGATATACTGTTGGTGGGAATGCAGATTGGTGCAGCCACTGTGGAAGGCAGTGTGGAAGTTCCTCAAAAAAATTAAAAATAGAATTTTTGTATGACCCAGTAATCCCCGTCTTGCATATCAACACAAAAAAATTTGAAAACATTTATCCGTAAAGATATATGTGCTCCAGTGTTCATTGCAGCTTTATTTACAGTGGCCAAGCCATGGGAACAACCATGGATAGATGATTGGCTAAAGAAGCTGTAGTAGATATACACAATGGAATACTATTCTGCCATCAGAAAATGCGAAATAGTGCCATTTGTGACAATATGGATGGATCTTGAGATTGTTAGCCTAAGCGAAATAAGTCAGACAGAAAAAGTCGAGAACCATCTGATTTCACTGGTATGTAGTATATAAAACTGAAACAACAAAAGAACAAGAAAAACAAATGAAACAAAACTCATAAACACCGACAATAGTTTAACGGTTACCAGAAGGTAACGAAGGGCAGGGGTGGTAGATGAGGGTAAAGGGGATCAAATATATGGTGATGGAAAGAAAACTGACCCTGGGTGGTGAACACACAATGTTATATATCTATGATGTATTACAGAATTGTACACCTGAAATCTATGTAACTTTACTAGCAATTGTCACCCCAATAAACGTTAATAAAAAATGAAAATACAAACAAACAAACAAATGTTTCTAAGGATGGTCAAGGAATTTAGTGAGAACTTCAACAGAGATAACAAGCACAAAAAAAGACATAGAAACCATTAAAAAGAACCAGTCAGAAGTGAAGAATACAATAGCTGAAATTAAGAATACACTAAAAAGAATCACCAGCAGACTAGATGAAGTAGATGACTGAATCAACGACTTGGAAGACAGGTAGCAGAAAGCACCAAAACAGAACAGCAAAAAGAAAAAAAAAGAATCCAAAAACTGAGGATAGTTTAAGAGACTTTTGGGACAACATCAAACATAACATTCACATCAAAGGGGTACCAGAAGAAGCAAGCTAAAGTAAGAAGTAGTTGACAGGAATATATAGGAAAAGAAAACACAGTCTGAAGGTCAAAGAGAAAATTATAAGAATAATAAAAAATAAGAGTACATGGAATATAGGATAAAGTGAGGTCAGCATAAATGATATTGGGGTTCCAGATGAAATAAAAGTCATGTGACAGAAGCATTAATTTAAAGCATAATTATGGATAATATCCAAAATATATGTCAAAATATAGAGAGACTATTAAGCCAATCACAAAAGAATCTATTGGCATGGTTCTCATTGCATGCATTTCTAAAGTGAGCAAAACGAATCTAGGATTTTACAGGTCAGGATTGAGCCTACTTCTCAGGAGGAGGATTGAAGTGATAAATTATGGGGAGTAAGAATGTTTCTAGTTTGATGGTAATGTGTTATTTGGTGAGTCCGTTCACTTTATTGCAATCCATAAGCTGTACACTTATGGTTGATGTACTTATTTACGTGTATGTTATACATCAATATAATTGTTCCAAGTGATTTTTGATATTATTGTTACTATTTATAAATACATAGTATTGTAATCATTGAAAAAAAGAAAGAAAACAAACTACTGTAGCTACAGCACTTGCTGCTGAAACCACCCACCCCTTCAATGACTCCCACGAAAGTGCCCACCAGCTTCATACACTTCAGTGTAATAAGAGATACTGTACATTATCTTTAAAAGTTTCTGTCTCTCATTCAATGTTTATAACCTGATTTCTCTTTAAGAAGCATTTACCTTAATTTTCCTTCATCAGAAATAAAAATTGAAATTATAATGCTATAAAATTTCTCAAGCATTTAGAAAATGTCAGGTAAAAATTTTCACCCTATTATATATCCCTATAGAACACAAAAGTGTCTCCCTTGCCAGCAGTAAACACTAAGAGCATATGTGGACTCTCATCTGTTATTTTACTTTCAGATGGTCTTGTTCAGTGATCAGAAGAGATTTATTATAAGCATTAATTAAGTTGTCAAAAAAAGAAATCTTGCCCTCACCTGAATCTTGAACATGATTAAATGATTTGTTAGAATTGTGCTGATTCCTTATAAAGAGGCCTGATGTTTGTAGAATGCTTTACTACTTATCAAATATTTTCACCTCCTTTTAATCCTCATAAGAGTTCTGGGATATATTACAGTTGGTGGAAGTGTTGCTATCCTCATTTTCTAGATAAGGACATTCAGACTCAGAGAAGCAAAATGACTTGTCAGGCAGTGAGTGAATGGCTGAGTTGAAACTTTAGTAAAACACAAATATTCTCATTGCAAATCCCCTGCTCTTTCTAGTTCTTTTTCGATCTACTTCAATGATTGATTTACTCATGTAACAGAATTGGAACAGGGCTGTCTCAACACAGCTACAAGAGAAAAGTTCTGCTAATCTAAAAGTACTCAAGAGACGGGCCAGCTGAGTGGCACAGTGGTTAAGCGCTGGCTTGGGAAGCCAGTGTCACCGGTCCGGGTCCCACATATGAGGGCCAGTGACACTGGCCTCCTAAGCTTCACCTAAGGAAAAGAACAATTACATGGCATCCACAAAGTGGAATTGAACCCTTAAAATAGAGAAGCAGAACCTGACAATTCTTCAGAATACTGAGCTGTTTCTTAAACTTTTTCAGTTATATTCAAATTCTATTTGTTAGATATGGGTCCAGTTTACAAGTATAGAGAGAAACAACTTTCAGGAAATAGCCTACCTATGAACTTCAGTCACTCTCAGTTAAAACCAAAGTCTTATGACAATTTAGGTCTCATGATAAACTGCCTCTATTCATTTGGGGAAGTAAAAAACAGAACTACATTGCAATTCTGTAAGCTACAAATTTCTCAGCTTTAAATAGAAATAGTAGAACAATTCAAAGAATTAGCTGGCTATAGCAATGATTCAGTGTTTTAATTGATGCCAATATACTTTAACTTGATTTTCATCATTTGTATGGATATGTTCTTAAATATAATTATTTAAAGTTTACTTCACAAAATTGTAGCAATTGATGCTACACATTTATACTATAGTTAATATGAAGCCAACACAGAATAATAAGACCATTTTTAAAAATTTCTACCAGATATAGTGACAGGATGTGGAGTATACTGTTGAAGGGATTCAAAGAAATTGTAATAGATATGTATGATATGGGGGAGGAGTGGGGTGGCGAATTGGGGGACAGGAGTTGTCACTTTGAGGGGTAAAAAGTATAACTATTGCACTGTGTTGTACACCTGAAACTAATTTATAAAAAAAAAATGTTTATTTCACAATAAAAGAATTTAAAAAAATAAAAAAATAATAAAATAATAAAATTTATACTAGACCTTGAGGAAAAGAACATAATAACATAATTGGGGATCAAAAGTCTCAAATTTCCGGACCGGCCGAGTGGCACTGTGGTTAAGCGCTGGCTTGGGAAGCTAGCGGCCCCGGTTCAGTCCCACGTATGAGGGCCAGTGACACTGCTCTCAAAAAAAAAAAAGTCTCAAATTTCCAATAAGCATTTTTAAAAAGACTAGGTATCTTTATTTTAACATTATAACATTTTTCTGTCACCATTTCTTTTGTTTTTGCTTTCAACTATTATTTTGCTTATTATGGATTTTCATAAATATATTGCTGATTGGCTAATTTTCCATGCAAATGACTAGTCACAAAAAATATTAAATTACTTTTAATTTGATTTAATGAATATATATTGCTATTGATTTGTTGATTTCTTTCCTTCCTGTATTGATTGAAAACAATTGTCCACTTAACTACACAATTATTTCAGTTTATTGCACATGCTATTCTTCATCAAGCCACCTTTCCATCCTTCATCCAAACACACATTATGTGGTAATACTATATGATATTACCTGAAGTTAAATTCATTATATATATATTCTACTCCTGCCCTCAAAGCAGCCTCACAAATAATTAAATAGCATGTGGAAAAATATCTCTACAGAGCTATTTATTTTGTTCTTTCACTTCCAAAAACCAGTTTTAATAATACACAAATGCTAATGGTAAGAGCCAGAAAGTCTGCTTACAATGTTGAATGGTCTAGCTCAGTATTACTTCAATTCTCATGAAGCTCAGGAAGACTGGCTACTTTTGGAGACTAACCCATAAGACAGATAGAGAAAGCCTAAAACTTCCAGGAGTCCAGTATAGATTCTATCCCTTGAATTGGCTTCAATGATTTAAGGACACTCCTAACAGAAAATTACCTAAGCCTGGGTCAATCACTCTGAGCCCTACAATAATGACCTGAAATTCAAAGATGAAATATAAATTAACCTGACTCTACTTGACATCATTCTTAACCTCCTCACCTTATTCCCTTCCCAGAAACAGGATGATCCTTCCCTACTGCTGAAACATTAACATTCTCCATTTTTATATAAGCAAAAAACTAATACTTTGAACTCCTGAAAAAGTGACACAGAAAGAAATTCATCATTCCATACATTTTGAACAATGCTTTAAAAGGGAACAGTATGGTCATACGAGTGAATCCCATGATGAAAGCCAGAATGAAAAGTGACTTCTTAAGGCCCAAATATGCTAAACCACAATCTTATATGCATACTTAATTTAAACACTAAAGGCAGCAGACACGAGGTCAGGATAAAAAGAAATAACACCGGGCTGGGCCAGGGGCGCAGTGGTTAAGAGCTGGCTTGGGACGCCAGCAGCCCCGGTTTGGATCCCACATATGAGGGCCAGGGACACTGCTCTCAAAAAAATAAATAAATAAATAACACCAAATGTATTATTTTTCCTTATTTAAATATTGCATTGACTTCTTAGACCATTTTAACAAGTGAGTTATCTTCAGATAATAAGCATTTTCATGAGATAAACAAGAAAGAAAAATTGAACAGCATTTCTAAATTTGAGACTAGCTAATTACTGTGGCCTTTTATATAATACTATGTAGTATTTTTTTTTTTTTTTTGAGGGCAGTGTCACTGGCCCTCATATGTGGGACCAAACCGGGGCCGCTGGCTTCCCAAGCCAGCTCTTAACCACCGTGCCACTCGGCCGGCCCAATACAATGTAGTCTTAATACTATTTATAAATAAAGTATTAATACATTATCACTGTATCTAAAAAAAGTCACACCAATAATGTTGCCCAAAAACATTTAATTCATTTTGGAAAACATAAAAAATAACATCAGGGCCGGCCGAGTGGCGTGGTGGTTAAGCGCTGGCTTGGGAAGCCAGCGCCCCGGTTCGGTCCCACATATGAGGGCCAGTGACACTGCCTTCAAAAAAAAAATGAAATCAATATTTTATCATTTTGTAAGCCACATTAAAATGTACAAATTTAGCAATAAAGAAGACAATGTACACACAACTATTTTTCAGTATCTACAAGATACTAAGTCAGTTTTTCTAAAACCCTTATCCATTGTTTCTTCAGAATCAAATGTTAAATGTTTGAATGATGGATATTTATTAGGAGGGTTATGGGAAAAGATGTGGAGGAAAGGAGTGATGAAGATAAAAACAAAAGATAAATCAGGGGTACTTATTATTAGATCATAGATATTTAAAGAGGATAAAAATAAACTTAGGATTGTGTGATCAAAAAGAACAAGATGCGAAGGCATTGGGATAATTCATTCTATGAAGTTTAATCAAAGGCCAAAAAGATAATTGGAGGGGAATATATGATTACGAATGCACAAATATTATTAACATACAATTCTATCATAACAATTTCATAACAGAAATTCATACAGTTTTATTGTACAAGCAAAGGTGCATGCCAATCATTTTACTATATCTAGAAGTGTAAGCTGTTACGTGTAGTCTAGTTTCCAAGTCTGCAACAAACAGTACCATTCTTTTAGGTATATTTTGTTAATTAATTTATTAAATTTAGATTCCAAATTACCATAACATACTGCCGACTTTCATCCTAAACCAGAATCTTGATTGAGGATAACCTGAGAAGTATAAAAAGTTGACAAGACACCCTCTTCACTTCTAGATAGTGGTTCTCCAGGCACTCTGTTCTCTTTACCTGTATGCTTTCTTTCCACCCATCCCTAAACCATCATCCCTTAAAACCATCTTGCATAACATAGTGATATAAGAAATGTGACGCTTGCCCCAAGAAAGTTCTAAAGCATCAAGTTTCAATTGCAAATGTCATTGGCAAATTCTACCTTTTCCTTAAGTCTCTTTTCCATAATTTTTCAAATATTCAAATCTAACTAAAGTTTGAAGATTTTCCCTTATGCTATTCTGATTGTCGGTGTAAAAACATTCTGTATGTTGAAAATAAAGGAAAGGGTATTTAAGAACTACTCATATGTCTTTAAATATTTTTGTGGAGAAATAAAGGCTCTCGTCTGATATTGTTTCTCGTGGTCCTTTCAGTAGCTGAGAGCAATAATACTTTCCTCATCTCACATTTTTACTTTTGTGGTAAATAAAGCTGATGCTTGAAAGTTAGGTAATCAATCTGGGATGCTGGTGGCAATTAGATAAGTACATACAGAATTTACAAACCTGAATGTGGCAACCATTAAAAATGTCAAAATAATTAGGAAATATGGTCATAAAACAATTATTAAAATTGTCTTCTAAAATAATGTGGATGTATCATTAATACTTTCTCAAAAAATATAATAACCACTCCCCAAAGGATGCCTGATGTGGCATGATAAACCAGAGAAAACTATAGTTACTCCAATCTCTTAAGTCAGTCCAAAGAACCTATAATTGGTTCCTGTAGTAGATGTGATACAAATTCCCTACTTTTCTGGTTTGATATTAGTAGGTTAGGAGTGCTGAATTCAGAACTGTTGCCATGGGAAATGTTACAAAGATTACATCTTGCTAAAGAATGTAGGAGAGCTTCCCGAGCTTTTGATGCCTCTATGTTGTGTTCTTGGGAGATTTGAAGGCTAATCTGATTTACATTATTCATTAGAACATTGGAAGCCATAAGATTGGTTATAGAAAGGCACTTAGTGAGATTTTCTTCCAAAAATTGTTTGTAGAGTTCATCCACCTTTTTTTCCATATAACTATTAAGCATAGAGTTAGACAGGGGCTGCTTATGAAACAACATACTTTTTTCTCGAATTTCATCTTCATTCAAAAGTTTTGAGGCAGGTGGTTTCTCTAGGGGCTCACTGATAAAAGAATGACCCAGTGGTATATCTACTGAAAGTAAAAGGGGACCATTAAAAGCATCATCACGTACGTGTTCTACAAAGCAGCCTGAGTCATACATGTTCCCCACATGGTCTCCTCCAATCTGTAGGTCAGGATAATTTTGGCAAATACTTGTACATGACCAAGATCGGTATAAATCCAGTTGTCTTTCATCATGTTGTTCTCTCTTTGGAATAGGCAATGCAACAGACACATTTCCTGGAAGGGATGCACTTTTGCATTTTGCTACAGTTATCTCATCCACAGATTTGATTTTATTTGTATCATTATTTTGCTCTGTTAAACTTTCTTTCACAACCTTGTGTTCATTTTCCATTTGATCAGGAGAAAGTGAATTGTCTTCTATATCTAAAAGCTGCTTTTTCCAAGTGTCCTTTTTATCATTTGAGGTCTTCTTACATGGAAGTGGTTTGCAAAAGGTATATGTCTGTTCTTTGTATAGGAGTTCAATTAAGAAGGCTTCTCCAAGCATTTTATTAGGTCAGGATTCTGAACAGAACACTGCAGTATATTCCTGTAATATAAAAGATTAGGGCAACATACTTTAAAGTGTCAAATTAAGGTTTATCTTCTACATGAAACACAAGTGATTTAGAGAGGCAGTATTGCTCAAAGTATAGAGAATAGGGCCAGGAGTAAGGAGCTTGGGTTCTGATTCTGCCATTAACTTTTTAAAAATTAATTTATTTTTTAATTATTTTCAAGTGTATAAAACAGTGCAATAGTTATACATTTTACCCCTCAAAGTGACAACCCCTTCCCCCAATCTGCCGCCTCACTGCCCCCCCAATATCATACATATCTATTACAATTTCATTGACTCCACTCCCACACTATACTCCACATCCAAATATATATATATTATATATATATATAATATATATATATATATAATATATATATATTCAATTATAGTTGACATACAATATTATACAACATCAGTTTCAGGTGTACAGTGCAGTGATCAAATCCTCTACCCCATCCATGAAGTGGTCTCCCCAACAAGACATGTGACCATCTGACACCCTACAAAATATTTACAACATTTTTTATTGTACTTTTTACCCCTCAAAGTGAAAACCCCCTCCCCCCATCTGCCATCCCACTCCCCCCATATCATACATATCTATTACAATTCCATTGATGCCACTCCCACACTATACTCCACATCCCACCACTATATATGTATTCAATTATAGTTGACATACAATATTATACAACATCAGCTTCAGGTGTACAGTGCAGTGATCAAGCCTCTACCCCAAACTTTTTAATATCAGATAATTTATTTACCATTCTTTGGTCTCGATTTTCCTATGAATTAAATAGTTGTAATAATACTCTCCTGCCTTCTTCACAGTGTTATTGTCAGGATAATATTATAAGGTGTACATGCAACTGTCTTAAAAAGTACAAACTTATACAAATGTATATATCAGTTGTCATAAATGATTTATTTTAAACTGCCTAACCCTTTCTCTATCTTCTAATAGTCTACTTAAAATCAAGCCTGCTTGCAAGGAATTGGTCTTAATTTAATTGTATTTTAATTAATATCATTTGAATCACACATTGAAAAAAATGTTATACCTTAGAATGTGTACAAGAGATGGATATTTATATATAGTTTGAACTCATGAACACTTTCAGATTTAAACTACAAATGTATCCACTTATATTTTCAATAATCTAAATGGAAATAGAAATTCATAAAGATAGAAAGTAGAATAGAGGCTGCCAGGGTCTGGGGAGACGGGGGATTGGGCAGTTAGTGTTTAATGGGCACACAGTTTCACTTTTGCAAGATAAAAAAGTTCTGGAACCAGAATGGTGATAGTTGCACAATGTGAATATACTTAATGCCATGGAATTATACACTTAAAAATGGTTAAAATGTTAAACGAATAAATAAATAAGGGCCAACCGAGTGGCATGGTGGTTAGGCGCTGGCTTGGGAAGCCAGCAGCCCCGGTTCGGGTCCCACATATGAGGGCTAGTGACACTGCCCTCAAAAAATAAAAAATAAAAATAAATAAATAAATAAATGCAAATAGGCCTGTCAAAGTCACAACCATCCTTTTTTCTTTTCCTTCCTTCATTCCTCCCTCCTTCTTTTCTCTCTCTCCCCCTCCCTTCCCTCACTCCTTCCTCCCTTCTTTCCTTCCATTCTTTTGGATCTAAATATTAGTTCCCGAAGCACTTATTGCAGTCTTTTGCATGGATTGCTTGCAATTTTAAAACTCCCAGTTTTCCATATAAACTCTATAAGTGTGCAAAAGGAAAAAGCAGACTTGATTCTAGATACAATTTTCCTTTTATAGATCTATAGTGTCTACTATAAATGTTTCCGGGAAATTTACTTTTTCTTATTTAAAGGCTTTTTGGAAGAAAATAACACTATACAACCCCAAAAATGTAAAAAAATTAGACTTACGTTTCCCAAATGTCAGGATATCTAAAGATTCAGTCTTCTGAGATTCCAACACTCCAAACACAGGAAAAGTCCCTTTTGGCTTATTTATTTCCCAGCTTTTGCTTATACCTCAGAAAGATAACTTCAACCACACAAAATGAAACACTTCTTCTTTCTATTCATGCCCTAGGACCAAAGCAAACTAATAGGAAAATGATGTGGGCTGATCACATATATGGTATGGTAATAATCACATACCAAAAGAGGATCTTGAAAGTGTTTATTCAAGATGCAAATAACAATGATAGTGGGAAATGTTAACAGCAATAGTTTTCTGCATTCAAGTAAAGACAGAGACTAGGTTATTTTAAAAATTTGTAAGTAAAAAAACAGTATGGAAACAAGCTTATTTTGTAACAATGAATAATTAAAATAAGTTAAATGACCATCAATAAGACAATGTGTAGATAAATTATGATGCATGTATTACATGAAATACTAAACTAAGGATTTTTAATAATGGAATGATAAAAAGCATCTATTAAGTAATTACTACAAAACAGTCATTCTAAATGTTCTAAATGAACTATTTAATTTTAAATAGAAGCTATTATCTCCATCTTAAAAAGGAAACAAAGACAGAGAACAGAAGAGTTATATACTTATTGAAGTTCACAAAGCTAGTAAATGGTGGAACTAGGATTGCACCAGGCAATTGGATTCAGAACCTATGCTCTCAATCACTACACTATATTGCCTCAATGTGTACTGATGGAATGCCAGTTGCAGAACAATATATGCAGTATGATTCCATCATGTATTGAGCATGTACTATATGCCAGGCACTTTTCTAAATACTTCACATATACTGATTTAATCATCATAATGTATGAAACAGATGTTATAATCACCATTTTACCAATGAGAAAATTGAAGTACAGAGAAGTTAAATACGTTGCCCAATATTACACAGTTGTAAGTGTTATAGTCTGGATTTGAACCCAGGCAGCCTGTCTTCAAAGACTGTGGGCTTAACTTTCATATTATTACTGACTTTTTCTCCCTTTTAATTGACTTAATATGTGCAATAATGTTTCTGGAAAAGGATAAAAATCAAACTGTTAATAGTGGTTTCCTCAGGGAGGAGGGTGGCAGGGATAAGATGAAGGGGTAATTTTATTTTTTACTCCCTGTTTTCTATATGGTTTGAATTCTCTTACAATGAACATGTATTCATGTATTGTTCGCACAATTGAAAAATAAATAATTCACATACATAAAAGGACAAGAAATAAATTATACTACCTTCTTTAGAAATTATTTTCACAGCCTCACAAGTACCCCATTAAAATGGTTTTGAGCCCAAATACAAATTGTCAAGGTAGACTGAGAAACATAAACAAAATTACTACATAGTTGATACTTTCGGCTACAATTATCAATACAGCTTTTGTTTTACAAATAGTTATTTCAAAATAATTATCTCAAACATCCCACAGAATAGGTTAATTCTAAATTTGTATGTCATGCCAATCAATTTATTTTGGTTTGTCAAAGATATCCTCTTGTAAGAAATCATGTATTAATTTAGCTTGGAACCAAGAGAATGGCTAATAGCAAAATGAAAAAATATGTCTCAATGACACACCAGGAAAATGATGAAAACAATTATAAAAAATAAATTTTCTACCACTGCTACTACAAAAGAATATTAAAAGAAAATGGAGATCTCAAATTGTTCCTAACCTAGACTCCTTCATTAGTTACATCCTACCTCCTTTGCCTCCATCACCACTGTATGCTGCTGATCCAAATTTTAACTGCCCCCTATTCTAAATATCTCTGCCTTTCTCTACTATCATTTTGTTCTTGGATTGCTGCAGCTGCTTCCAATATTGCTGCCTTTCAAATCCACTAGACGTGTTAAATTTATCCATCTTTCATACAAATCTGCTGAATCCTTCAGTGGCTTCTTATCCACAGATTAATAATAAGAATAATTTGTTGAGTGCCTTATAACTGAAAGATGTTCTTAGGCAACATCTGCATTTACGTAATCTTCTCAGCAAATCTGCAAGTTACGATTTTCCACACTTTTACGAAACAGGAAACAGCCTCAAAAGGACTAATAAACATAATCTGACATGGAACCTGAAGGTCTATGTGCTTTTCTCTGTTTACATTCTCAGCTTTTATTCCTCCACTTGTTCCAGAAGCTCCAATTACCGTGTTGCTTTATGACTGTTCCTTCTACCTAAAATTCCTTTATTCTTATAATTTCTTGACAGACGATACATTCTCCTGGTTTCAGTTTAGCTCTCAATTCTTCAGGCTTACATGCTTTGACCCAGATAGTCTGGTTAAGATTTCTCTACATTGTATTTAACCTCATGTTAACAGTTATCACTCTTTGAGTTCCTTGAAGGTAAATGCTTTTTCTTATTCATATTCATGTGTTTGTTCCCAAGCAGCATGCAGAGTCTGGCACTTATTAGCATCAATTATAATTATTATCATTATCTGAACTACCTGCATGTCAGACCATGTGCCAAGCACCTTTACATACTCAATTCATTCAATCCTCACGATGATGCTATCAGGTAGGCATCACCATTTCACCTAAACAATAGAGAAACTGATATTCAGAAAGAAGTATTTTTGCATAGGATCCATAATTATTAAGGGGTAAAGCCCTGGAATCCAAATTTACTCTACACAAAAGCTGGTCCTAAGGTTCTTTGACCCTTCATTCTCAATTTCCATTGCCCATTTTTGGGATACCCCAACAATCCTTTAAATGTTATTGCTATCTTCAACTACTAGAAAAGGTTAAAACTTGACTGACAATAACGGCTGGAATAATGAGCTATGAATTTATTGAAGAGGAAGCTGACATTAAAGCACGAGGTCATCTTTTAACACAAGGAGGAGAGGAAGTGGTAAGAGAGTCAGGGACGATTGCACCCACAATTACGCAAACCAAAGGTCAACTCCCATAAGGAAAGGCTGCCCTGAAAAACATCTCAAAAAAGGAGGGATACTGGAGAGGGAAATGAGGAACCTCCCTGCGATAAGAGAAAAGGTAACAAACATTGCTATGGTGGTTCCATCTTTTCCAGATAAGCATCAGCACTATGCGCTCTGTCCCTACAAACCTAGACAGCACAAGTTTTAATTTATCTCTTTTCTTCACACGTCACATTGTATTTTGGCCATTGTCTCCCTCAGTTGTCTCAGCCCTTCATTCTCAGCCGCAGTTGCCAAGGAAGAAAGCTTGCGCTCACCACCAATCAGGGAGATGGGAAAGTGGGCAGAAGGAATACAGAGACCATTTGCTCTCCCTGCCTCTCCTCCCCTGGGCCTTGCAGATGATAAAAGAGTGCTTAACTGGAGTTTATCATCCATGGTCGTTCAGCCTCTCCCCCCAGGCCGATGGGAGCTACTGCCTCCTTGTCACCAGGCACCCTGCATTCCATGAATGGGCCCTTGCCTGTGTCACAAAGGCGCTTATTTCCCAGCCAATCCTGAGTGCAGCACCGCTGGTCCTTAGCAAGGGACCTGAAGAAGGGCTGGGCCAAGCTTTAAGGACTTTGCAGAGCATAGCTGAGCCAGAAACAGCGGCGAAGTGGCTAACTCAGGGGTACTTCTGCAAAGTATCCTCAAAGTGGAAACAATGAGCTCCATTAAAGTCTATTATACCAGTGTGTCAGGGTCTAGGGAGGTGAGTGAAAAGAAAAGGGCCTCAGTGGGCAAAAGAGACTAGAATGAAAACATTCTAGTTGGGAACTTCAGGATTGTGCTAAGCATTACCATTCCCAAAGCCTCATTCTAGATAAAAATGGGCACTGTTGTTCATGGTGTCCAGAAATTAATGTGTCTACATTGAGACACAGGTTATGCTTCCATCACAGTGAGTTTATTGCAGTGGTGACAATGAGACCTGTAACATTGTTTGCTAGGTTCAGTGAGTAACATCTGGATGTAATACGACTTAATATTAGAAACAATTAAGGAATATATTTTAGATCATTTGCCAAAATAGCAATGTACTTAATTTCTAGGGCCTTAAAGTCAGCTGCTTGAAGAAATTTATTCCCAATGATGATAGGTGGGGGATTTTTGAAGTATGTCCATATTCAAATGGAGATCAAGGAAGCCCAACTAAAAGAATTATGGACTGACAAAGTGACATGACAACTGTGGATTGAGCAAAAATCATATTTAAAAGGGATTAAGACTCAAACTCAGGAACTAAGGCAGTGAGTGGAAGGAATTACAACATGGGGATTTCCTTAAATAAAAATTTATTAACTTAAAAAAAAGACATTACCATTCCCTTCCTGCATTTAATTCTTCAGCTTCCTCTTCTCTAGGTGTTAGAGAGTGGGAGGGGTGGGGGAGAACTGAGAATGTGGTTAATGTCCTTACCCTAAGGACTGATTGATCTGGGAAGTTTCTGTGTCCTGAGGTCAACCATCTTAAGAGCTTACAATAATTTTGTGGATGTTTCAAATGGAAGCGATAAAGAACCCTGTTTAGGATGGGACAGGAAAAATGGCCAAAATCCTTAAAAGACTGGTAACCCCAGAAAGACAAACTGATTTTTAATTTTTAAGAAGGTGTATTTGCATAGATCAGACATTCCTTAATTAGAGTTTATATGAATTATTATTATTATTATTATTTTTTGAGGACAGTGTCCCTGGCCCTCATATGTGGGATCCGAACCGGGGCCGCTGGCATCCAAAGCCAGCGCTTAACCACCATGCCACTCGGCCGGCCCAAAAATCTTTTTTTTTTTTTTTTTTTTTTTTTTGTATATGAATTATTTTGACCAGGATATAAGAAGTACATAGGACAGTGCTTTCCAACACCAATATATTGCCAGCCACATATGTCATTTTAAATTGTCTAGTAGCACCTTAAAAAAAGAGATGAGATTAGTTTTAATATATTTTATTTAACATAAAACATACAAAATTTTATTGCTGCAATATATAATCTGATAAAAATATAGATATTATATATTCTTATTTCAAATTAATATTCAAATTGCAGTATGTATTTTGCACTTACAGCATATCTTATTTTGCACTAGACATACTTAATGTGCTCGATAGTTATATGTGGCTAGTGGTTACCACATTAGACAGCTCAGTTATAGAAGGATTATAACATGGTTAAGAACCTCACTTGGAAAAGTTTTTGGGGAAGCATGGAAATTGAAGGAATTGGAATTGATTATAAATGGCTGACAAACATTTATCACATTTCTGCTGTGTGTCACAACAATGAAAGGTACAGGGAGGAATGAGAAATGATCTCAGCCTAGAAAGAGTGTATTGCTTTTGCATAAAGCCTGATCAGGTAGATTAGGGATTTCATTTGGGTACAAAGAAATGAAAATAAGCAGTTTGAAAAAGAAAACTATGGACAATTTTACTAGGGTTTTTTTATTTTTTTACTTTTTTAGAGGTCAGTGTCACTGGCCCTCATGTGTGGGATCCAAACTTGGGCCGCTGGCATTCCAAGCCAGCTCTTAACCACCACGCTGCTCGGCTGGCCCCTTACTAGTTTTTTTTTATCGTTGTGATTTATGTTGTTGTATATGGTACTAAGAGTTTGTAAGAGGGAATTATTTGGAATCAGAAAGGACCACAATGGATGCAGCAGAGAATTCACCCAATTGTTGGTCTGTCTCTCAAACTGTAACATAAAAATCACCTTGTTAAGGTGCTTTTTAAGGGCTTGTTAAGACATTCCTGGGACCCACTCCCAGAAAATCTGGTTCTGTAATTTTGGGGTGGGGTAAGGCTGATACTGCTGGTCGTTGTTTTTTTTTGAGGGCAGTGTCACTGGCCCTCACATGTGGGACCTGAACCTGGGCCGCTGACTTCCCAAACCAGTGCTTAACCACCACACCACTCGGCTGGCCCTGATACTGCTGGTCTTATGAACATGCACAGTCAAACTAGTACTGGTCTAAGCAACCCTTCTTCTCTTAATCGGTTCCTCTGAAAAGGTTTTGAAAAACCACTATAAAGACTTAATTCACATGCACCATGCTTTTGCAATTTTAAAAACTAATGAGCCTCAGCAAGCAGAAATGTTTCACTTCGGAATTTCAGAAAATTCTCAGGTATCTATTGGAAATAGGCAAGGTTTTCTCAGCATGACTGGACTAATATTCAAGTCATCAAATAAAGCCTATTGATGTGCATTTTTGCAGGAATCTCACTTGAATGAGCTGGGGTGGGGTTTGTACTTGTCAAATTGCTTTCACATGTGTTTTCTCATTCTGGCATCAGAGATTATGTGAGACAAAATTGCCAAAGATAGTCATATGAAAATGTAGAAACCTCAAACTTCAAGATTTATGTTAGTTATTAACAAAAAATTATAGTTATAAAATATGTTTAAAAGATAACTATGACAGGGCCGGCCGAGTGGTGTGGTGGTTAAGCGCTGGCTTGGGAAGCCAGCGGCCCCGATTCAGGGCCCACATTTGAGGGCCAGTGACACTGCCTTCAAAAAAAAAAAGATAACTATGACAGTTTAACATTAGTGTGTGTTTCAGGGGAAAATGCAATAGGTGGAAATGCAGTCTATTAACAGAATATACAAATCTCACAGTTTTTATTAGAGGACAGAGCAAGAAGTGGCCACATTTATCCACTCACATATTTGTAAATATTAATCCCCTGGTATATGTATTTTATTTGTTAATCCAATGGATTTTATCTATACATAGGTATAGTCTCTGATTATAGATTAGAACATGTAGTATGTTTCCCTCAAATTTGAAAACCTGATATCGTATCTATTTCCTACACAGAGCTACCATGGATATTGGCATAAATTAATACAGTGATGGATTCAAAAGCCCACTTCAACTGTTACAAGAGTGTTCATACCACTTCATGTACAGTATGAAATTAATATGGTAAATATTTATATCCCATTAGAGATTTTCAGCCCCCAGTGACACCTTTCTGTAATTATTCATACACATATTAAACATAGTTACATATTATATGTGCATTATTTCCTCTCCTCAAAGAAGTATTACATCATTAAAAGCTATTCCATTTCCATAGCATAATGGACAGACAGGGAAAATAAAAATGAAACATAAAATGGGATCAGTTAATAAAAATCTTTCTATAATTCTACACCTTTGTCTTTTTAGGTGAAGCAAAGACAGGAAGAAGTTACCAGGATTTTAGATACTTACAAAATAAAGTATGAATTAATAGACATTTCTATCAGTTTGAAAGCACTTCAAGAAATGAGGATGAAAGTTTCCAGCCCTAAGGTTCTACTGCCTCAGATATTCAATGGTCAAGAATATTGTGGAGTAAGACTAAATCTTCATTTTCATTTTATTTTCATTTTATATCTTAAGGTCATATACATAGGGAAATAATACATTTATGGAGTGTGAGGGTCAGGTTTCTCCATTTATAGAATAAATGTCTGAAGAGAAAGCAATTTGTAATTTCTTACAAAATGATTATCTTAAAAGAAACTATATCATGCTGCTTGTTTTGGAATACTTATGCAATCTTTTTCATCATACATTATAGTATGAAATTACTGATACTCCAGGGGAATTTTTTTTAAATCTAACTTAGCTGGCAGAAGTTTGCAAAAGCCCAGGCAAGATAATTTTTAAAACCTACCTAGACACTTGAGTTTAATAGCTTCATAACTGGGAATTATCAACATTGATATTAAAAATTAATTTTAATTCCTTTTAGGATTTTGAAATGTTTCACAAGGCAAAGGAGAACAAAGAGATTCTGAAGTTCCTGAAAATTGAATAGATAGGCAGTAGTGATACAAAAGATGTTTACTGACATGGATCTGCATATACTTTCATATACATCGGTTACTTTTAGTTGTAACAATGAAACTACTTCATTAAAGTTAACTGCTACCTAGATTAAGTTGTAATCATTAAGAGGTGAGGCTTTATTATTTCAATCATGCATTAAAATCATTTGTCTATCACCCTGAAAATTTTATAAAGCTGTGTAAAAAGAAAAACACTACTAAACATCTCTCAACATTAAACTTCTCTTTTAAATCACTAGTAGCTGTCTGAATTCATAGGCATGAAATAGATTTTAGTGCACTTTTCAATTTATTTACAGCTTTATTTTTTAAAATGTTTCTCAGTACATTTGACAAAAGCTTACATACTGTACTGGGGCTGTTTTAAAAAGAAAAAAAAATCACTGGGTCCCATCCCAAGTGCTCCTAAATGGGAATGGGGCGAGAATAGGAATTTGTATTATTAATGAACTGACTGGTGATTTTGTTTTGAACACTAAAGTCTTGGAACCAATGCTTAAGAATAATTTTAGGTCACTTCTCCCTTGACCTCCACCTCTGCTGTAAAATGGTAGTCTTCTTCAATATCTGTTTTTACTCCTATGGTTCCTATCTTATTGAATGATACCTGCATTCACTCAAATCCCAACTCAGAAACCTGGGCATTATCCTTAATATTGCCCATTCCTTCAACCCCATATGCCATCAATCACTAAACCCTAGACAAGCTAGTTTTATTTTATTTTATTTTATTTTTAGGGCAGCGTCACTGGCCCTCATATGTGGGACCGAACCAGGGTCACTGGCTTCCCAAGCCAGCGCTTAACCACCGTGCCACTCGGCCGGCCCGACCAGCTAGTTTTAATACCTCTGTTACCCCACAGTCTCCCGCACTCCAGCTATTGCCTTTGTTCATGACCTCGTCAATTTTGCCTGTACTATTGCAATATCTTAAAATCCTACTTCCAGTTTCACTATTCTAATATCTGCCTTCCTCATTGTTGCTAAATCAGGACTTCCAACACTGACTGAACTGTGGAATCATCTGAGGAACTTTGAAAACCATGATGTCTGAATCCTATGTTTAATGGTTCTAATGTACTGCTAAAGCTGAGAATAGCATTAGAGGGATGCTATTTTCTAAAATAAGTTTAATTAAGTTTACATAGCCTACAGCAGATAGTGTCTCACAATGAGGTGTTGGAAAACCACATCCCTCAGAATTACATGGATAACTTAATAAATATGCAGATTCCTGAGCCCTCTTCCAAAACTACAAAGTTGGGACAAAGCCATTTGAATTTTAAATGAGTAGCTCCAGATGACACACTAATTTTTGAGAAGTGTAAGAATCTAAACTCTATACTTGTTCTCTGAAACAAGCTTCTGTAGATCATACTTTTCCCATTTTACTTTAGTTGTATCCACCTTTCTCTGCCATTAACCCTACTTACCTATTTGTAGTTTCCTAAATGTATCAGCTTTGAATTCTCTTGCTTTTGCACATACATGCAGGTCTATATTGTTCTGCCATCTGCTTGAAAAGTGTTGACCTTAAACAAATAGATAGACAAATATTTCTCCAGCAAAACAGGTTTCTTTGGGAACAACAAAGAACTGCAATTTGGGACATGTGGTCCAGTGATGAACCACATGCAAGTCCAGAGAAACAAAGGAGAAGATGGCCCTTCTACGGACTTGGGAGGATCTATTGTAAATGAAGTCCATTGTAGGAAACTGAAAGTTCAAAATATGTAGAGTGAGTTTTCATTGGATGATTTACAGCATTCTCCCATTGGCTGAGCTGATATTGGGCAAGGAGAAATATTTTCTTCCTCCTGCTGAAGTAAAATAGTATCATTTTATGTTGGAGATGTAAGGTAAATCTCTTCATATTGGGGTCAGTAATGTGTGTTGAGTGATGCATATGTGAGAATTCTCTTTTCTTGCCTCTAGGCTCCATTTTAAATGAATTTTCTGTTTATTAATTTCACATTTCCCCCTTTTGATCAAGATATTTCTCAAAAAGCATCACTGATCAAGAGTTGTGTTTGTCTTGATTCAGTGGCCTTTTGTCCCTCAATGCTAGAAAGGACCTTTCCTGGGAGTCATGACCCATATCATAGGGAAAGTGCATAGATTGGAAATCTATTGTGATCACATGTGAGTAACAAGGAGGGATAATAGGGAGATCTCTCAGGCAATCTCTATCTAAAGTCTGTATCTTAGAATAGTGAACAGAGCAAAGGTACACTCAAAACTGAAATAATTAAATGAATGCTTTGGGAAGACACAATACAGGAATAAAACATGACACCTTTAACAATATTATTATCTCAAAACAAAATGTCTTGAGGACAGCCGAGTGGCTCAGTTGGTTAAGAGTTGGCTTAGAGTGGGTGCTCTGAGCAACAGGGTTGCCGGTTTGATTCCCACATGGGCCAGTGAACGCTGCGCCCTAGCTGAGCTATGACTGAGCTGCTAACAGGTGGCAGGATGGCTCAGCTGGTGTAATAACGAGATGCCTGTTCAATGGTGGGCTATGCCCACCCGCAACTAAAGATTGAACTAGGCACCATGAGCTGAGCTGCCCCCTGGATGGCTCAGTGGATAGAGTGTGTGCTCTTAACAACAAGGCTGCTCGGTTCGACTCTCACATGGGATGGTGGCTATGCCCACCCGCAACTAAGACTAAACTCAGCACGTTGAGCTGAGAGCCCATGAGCTGCCAACGAGAAGCCAGATCGTGACTGGTGCCCTCCACAACAAAGACTGGAGAACCACAACTTGGCTGGTCCCCTCCCCCAATTCCCCATCACTGTTCCCCTCCCCATTGATAAATGTGTTATCAATAATATAACCTGTAGGTTGCAAATTCAGACTTATAAATTGGACTAGAATCCAAAGTCAGTTAATAGTCTACATGAAAGAGAGGCTTCCATAAATTTTAAACCTTCTAACTAGCCTGGTCTAAACATCTTGGGAAAGCTGTCTCATCGAATGTCATCTGCTTCAGTTTTGGGAAATCTTCACCTTCAGGTCACAAGATGGTGTGCAGGTCCAGTCAGGGTGAGATGTTTTCTTTAGACGTGTCACATGAATCCAGGATTCTATTCCCTGGAGTTTGGCTGCACAAGCGTTAGTTAATAGTACCTGCTAGAGGACTTTCCAGGGAGGTCGAAAAGTCTTTCTGGAGTTGTCTTTTTCAATAGATGGAATGTCCAGGTTGCAAAGTGTGTTGCTTAATGTTTTTGTCACTTTGGAGCACACTTTTAAATAAAAACTATCAGTGCACCGTAAGAAGTTGGCAAAAGTCAAAGGAATTTCCTGAAGATCGCTACAAGGGGACACAACATAATCCATCATTGTTAAACAGTCATGAGGGGCTTCATCAGTAATTTAGGGGAGAAAACTTGTGTGAGGAGCAGTTCAAAAAAGGAATTCATAGGTAAGGAAGCAGACTGAAAAATGCTGAGTGTGATGAAAATTCAGGAGGGATACTACTGCATGAGGTACAAAGATGGTTAGAAAGAATCCCACAAAAAAATTACTCAGTGGCCTTAACCAAAAGGGCAGTGGCAATAATGGCTCTAAGGAAAGGGGGAGGTCCCTATGCCACAGGGTACAGTTTCTGGCTATAATATCTTCTGGGTCTGTGGAGACTAAAAAAAATATATATATATTTTTTTCCTCATGCCTTCTAAGTTCTTCTAACTGGGCTAATAATCAAATTACCAGAGGCAGATTAATAGGAGGAAATAAAATTTTAATACATGTGCATGGGGAATTCACATAAGCATGATATTTCCAAAAATAATGAGGTAAAATTTGGTATATATGTCATTTTGGAAAAAGAAGAAAGCTGGGTAGGAGTCTGAAATTTCAAAGGAAGAAGGCAATTTATAGGTAGTTGAGGAAGAGTAGAACATACATGGCAGATAAATGTTTCTAGGCAACCCAGAGACAATGATACCCAGGTGGTAATCTGGAAAACAGACCCCTACATCACTACTTCCTATCCATAATATTCAATTCAAATTAGGCTGGAAAGGAGTGGGTGGTGTCAGAGTCTTTCTGAGTTATTTGTTTCTAAATAACCAGCTTAAATCAATATCCTAAAAGGTACAGTTTTTGGGGTGGCAAATAGTTTTTGGTTCCCTTCAGGTTGACTGTGAGCCCCATGGTTTTGGGTGAGTACCCCAAAGGACATTTCCTTCCTTTGCACATACAAAAAAGGAAAATAAGAATTTAATAATTAGGATGCCCGAAAGCGGTGTGTTCATTAAACTCTCTAAGGCTTTAAAGGCTATATCATCTTGTTCTTCTCATGAAATTGGGTTAGGGTCATTGTTATTTAGTAAAACACAGAGAGGTTTGGCCATAGGAGGGAGGCTTAGGATCCAGTTTTGGCAATAACCAACTAGCCTGAGAAAATCTCACAGCTGAAACTTAGTTTTGGGTTTTGGGAAATGTAGGACACCATGAAATCTATCTGGATATAGGTGCAGCCCTTGCTCTGTATCAGATGTAAATATCAAAGTTGGGTTTGGGCAAACTGCAATTTTTCCTCAGTGCCCTCATGTCCCTCAAAAGCTAAAAGCTTTAGCATGTGGATATTGTTTTCCTGTGAGACTGAGGAGGCAGAGCAAAGAGCACGTTGTCCACATGTTGAAACAAAGTAGATCCCTAAGGAACTTTATATCATCCAGATCGGCCTTCAGGATTTGTGAGAAATAAGAAGACCTCTCAGTAAAATCCTGAGACATTACTGTCCAGGTGGATCACTTTCCTTCCCATGTGAAGGCAAAAATGTTTTGGCTAACTGCAACAGGAATACTGAAGTACGCACTGCTGAAGTTAATTACATTAAAGAATTTACTTTCAGTTAGGATGGATATAATTTCAGTTGGAATGGATATTAGTAACGTATGATGATTAGGAAAACAGGGTGTTGAGGGATATGCTGCTCTTTATTGCTTGAAGGTCCTGGATAAATCTCTACATCTGACTCTTGAGTTTTCTCACAGATAAAACAGGAGCATTACAGTGACCAGGGCAAGGGATAATGAGAATCTGAATATTGTGATCTTCTATTACGGCTTTATATCTTGAAGGGCTTCTTTACTTATGGGGTACTGATTAATTCTAGGAAGGGATTTTGAGGGATCTATTTGATTCTTGATAGGAGGTATACTATGGATCCTGCCAATAAAACTTCAAGATTTTTCCAATAAAGGGGATGGTAGATGATCCAATACAGACAACTGATCCATGCCTGATTCAGCTATACTGCCATCAGAAATGGAGCAAATAAAAGATGTTGAAGGGTCCTTTAATGCACCTAATTGGCTCTTTTGATGGCTACTGTACATTTTTAGAAATATTTTTCCCTTTTGGGAGAAAGAGTTTCTGTTATTATACTTTCAAAAGAAGTCTCAGCCTAATAAATGAATAGAGGTAAAGGATCTAAGGAGAAAAGTGTAAGCATCTCTCAAAGGGTCCAAACAAAAAGGTATGGGTTCAGAGACAAGAATCTGTTGAGGTTTATTAATGATCTCCACTATATGAACTGTTTTAGTACTCTGAGGCTGGGCTGATTTACAGCTGTGGGGTTGAGCACTGACAGTGTGGCTTCATTGTCAATAAAAAGAAAGACAGATTCATTCCCAATCCGGAAAGTGGTTTCTCTGAGCCAATTAAGAGGGAGGATTGGGAAGGAGGCCCTGTAGTTCCTTGAAGCCCCATCATTGGGTATTAAGAGGACAGTGGAAAGGCTCATTAAAGGCTGAAAAACTTAAATTTGTGACAATCTCCTTTCCAATGTCCTGATTTTTTTTTGCAATAGTAGAAGAAACTAGGTTTTAGGTTTTCTAGAGATACTTTCATTTTGTGAAGCTGAAAATTAAGAATTTTAGTGGTTTGTCTTTCAGGGGACTCATCTAGGGTGTGAGTAAACTGATTTGTCAAATTGATAAAATCTAGAGGGAACATGCTGTGCAATTCCATCCCGGTCCTTTTAACTAAAAGAGAAAGGTTTCAGTTCAGCCTGTTAATAAACATATTATTAAAAGCCACCTGAGTGGAATCAATGTCTAAAGGAAATCCAGAGTTTTCTCTGAAAACAATTCATTAATAGGTTCATCGTACTTTTGTGAGCAGGCCTGAATATTGTTCCAATCATGCTTTGGGAAAGCCCTACAAATTGCCTGAAGAAGTTGGTTAATGATTGCCCAAGCCTGGTCATGTAACAAGTTAGCAGGTTGGAATTGGCATGAAATATTCAAAGTTATGAAAAGTATGGACCTATAACCAAGATTACCTAGCAAAGCTATCATTTCAAATTGAAGGACACATAAAGAGCTTCCCAGACAAGGAAAAGCTAAAGGAGTTCATCATCACCAAATCAGTATTATGAAAAATGTTAATGGGACTGCTATAAGAAGAGGAAAAAGTAGTTGTTGATATTATAGAAAGTAGGTTTGTGGAATTTAAATGTTCCCTGTAATGGCCACTGATATTCTGAATTACTTTTAGTCAAATCAGTCCATTTAGTTAGAATTACAAATGAAAAGGGACTACGGTTTCTAAACACAAAATCAGCTGGAGTCTCTGAAGGTGGGGGGGCACCCTCAAAGCATGTAGATAACTGGGGTCCCATTTTTCAAAAGCTTTTTCTCTAGAGCAAAAACCTAAACAGCCTGTAGGCCAAATACCAGCATAATTCCACTAGGAATAGTACAATTTCAAAAAGTCCAATGAAAGGCTGGATAGCATAGTTGTAGTAGGAATAGTCCAGTTCCAAAAGGAATTGGATAAAAGGCTAGCACAGTTCCAGTAAAAACCTGATTTCAAAAGAGTCAGGCCAAAATGCCAACTGAGTACTCACCAACAAAAGAAGAACTTAACTAGAAAAGGACAAAACCTTAAATTAGATCCTGAATAAAGTGTAGAGCCCTTCAACATGCAAAAGAGTGGAAGTTCAGATATAGGAGAAGGACTTATTCTCAAACTCCAGGGTCAGCAAAGAATCAGTGAGCTCATTGGGATCTGTGGGTACCACACGTGTTCATTCACCACCCTTGGAGGTCTTATCTGGACTCTGATATGGGCCATCAAGTAATGTTGACTATTAAACAAATAGACAGCCAGACTTGCAATTCAGGACATGCGGTCTAATGATGAACCACATGAAAGTCCAGAGGAATAAAGGAAAGGAACACTCTTTTATGGATTTTGGGGCAGCTGTGGTAAATGAAGAGTCCATTGGAGAAAACTGAAAATTTGAAGTATAGTGACTTTTCATTGACTGAGTTACAGCATTCTCTCATTGGTTGAGCAATGAAAGAATCTTTTCTTCCTCCTTCTGAAATAGCAAAGTAGTATCACTTCCTGTCAGAGGTGCAAGATACATCTCTTTGTTTTGGAGTCACTAGTGTTCATTGAGTGGCATATGTTTATGCGTTAGTGTTCTAGCCTCCTTACTCCATTTTAAGTGAGGTTTCTGTTTATTTTCACATGAGTACTTAGTGATATTTCAAGTAAAACTCTCTTATGATGCCTTTTGTGAATTCTTCCTAATATAATGAAACACCATTTTGCTTTATGACACAGGTGGTACCCAGTACTTATATTGCATCATTAGTAGTAGTTTAGAATTATTGCCTCTCTTGAAATTCATAATAGCCAATAGTTATTCAGTGCTTATTCTATTCCAGACACTGTTCTAAAGTGCTTTACATGAATTTGCCTCATTTAATCCTCACAATCCTATGAGATAGGTGCTATTATCATTGGTATTCTATGGATGAGGAAAATGAGTTGCCAAGCAATAATTTTTCACAAGGCTACACAGCTAATAAATGATAACTACAGATTTTGGACCCATTACATAGACAAAGTGAAAGGCCATTTCTAGACAGAAGGGAGGAGGATCTTAAAGGAAAGGAGGCAGAACAAAATAGTCAGTGGTGTGGGTCCCTAGGAAAAAGTCCCAGAGACTAACCATTCTTATGGTTAATACCCCAGAAAGGTGGGGGTATAGATTTCTTTAGAATACCACCCAGTTTTAGGGGGACTAGTGATAAAGTGAACTGGCATCTTAAAATGCTTAACCATAGAGTTGGGCCCTTTGTTAACTCTATAATCTTGACTTCCTGTTTATTCTTATGGTAATTCCAGGGGGAGGGATCTTAATAAAGGGATTCACCATCTTGGAATGGTGGTCTTTTTGCTACCTGTAGAACCTCCATGTAGGGGGTGTGCTTTCCACACTGCAGTGGTGGTTTTGCTTCTTTTTCTTTTCCCGAATAAACCATTTCTTTTTTGGATTACTTGGAGAGTTATTTTTCGCCAGTCAACACTTTCGGGACCTAGTTCGGGGGTGGCGGGGGGATCCAGAGAGGAACAGAACTCTGATGGCTTTTGACCGGTGAGCAAAAAGATATGGCACCAGGGGCTGGCCGAGTGTCGTGGTGGTTAAGCGCTGGCTTGGGAAGCCAGCGGCCCCAGTTCAGGTCCCACATATGAGGGCTGGTGACACTGCCCTCAAAAAAAAAATATGGCACCAAACTGAGCTATTTCACTCAACTTTTTGCTCCCTGGCTTAGAGGCTTCAGGTAAGTTTCTCTCCTCGATCTGAACCAACGGGTTTTGTGTCTGGCACTCTCCAGGTTTTATTCGGAAGTTTTTGATTTAAATTTTATTTCTATTTTGTTCGTTTTTTGTTTTTTGTTTTTGTGTGTGTGTGTGAGTGCTTTAAGGCCTATTTGTTTGTAGTCGTGGCACGTCGGCTTGCTTTCTTCGGAAAGCAGGCTCTGTTTCTTTTTGAAACAAAAACTGGCCTTTGCCTAATGTCCCTTTAGGGTAAGAGGTTATTTCTACTGAAATTGGTCAGTTTAGCTGATGCTAGATCGTGCTGTCTCAGTGAAAACTTAACAGAGTGCCACACAGCTTAGTTGATAACCAAACTCCATGAGAGTTGTTTATTTGCCTGGAACTGGTTCTAGCCTTCAGTCTGATTCCCAGTAATCAAACTGTTCCAAAGAGAGTGGAACAAACTGAAGATTCCTGGTTTCCTTGATCTGTGAACTGATTTGGACCATCACCAGCTCAACCTGTAACTTAAACTCCCTGAGAGTTTGGTTATTTGCCTGGAACTGGCTTTTAGCTTTCGGCCTGGTTCTCAGTGATCAGACTGTTCCAGAGTGAGGTGAGCTGAAGACCTGCAGGTTATAAGAGCTATAAATTGTTTTGGGCCCAACCTTTAAAATGGGATCTCGAATGTTCAAGCCTTCTAAAACTGTCCCTCCTCCAGGGACACCAGCTGAATACAAACCATGGAGAAATTTTGTGCATGTATTTAACTAAATGGGCAGATCTGACTAAGGGTAATCCTAGAAATCAGTGGCCACTTTGGGGAACTTTTGAGATTCCCAAACTTGAATTTCTTAAAACTAAATTGGATTGTAACAGTGATGTAATTCAGAAAGAGGAATGGAATGCATATTTAGAGGGGTATATGGAGGCTTCCAAACAGGACCACAAATCTAAAGTTGTTGGTTTACAAAAGAGTCTCAAAGTTAACAAAAACTGTTAATTCTAAGAGACAGAATGGCATCTGAAACCTCGTGCTCGTTTGTGGGCACTCACCTGGTTGCTGGTGGTGGGGTGGCAGCTTGGGAGGCCCAGAGACGTGTGGGGAATGACTGAATTGTGTGGCTTCGGCATGCAAGATGGAGGGACAGGAGCCATTGTTGTCCCTGTGTGGAACCTGACACACGTGTGGCCTACAGGAGAGTGCCATGTTTTCAGTGTTAAGTGCTCCCAGAAGGGGCCAAGTCTGGGGCCACATTGGTCTGGTGGAATGCCTGTGTGCACACCGTCTTGGTGATGCCTTGGGCCCTTACCTTCCACATAGCTGGTGCTGCATCTCCTGGGAAACTCTTACTACTGGGTTGCTGGCCCTGTCCAATAGGCAGTGTAAGCTTGTTTGAAGTGGGCAGATGACCTGCAGTGGTCCGGGAAACACTTGCTGGTGGGTGGAAACCCAAGACCTACACCACAGTGTCTCTTTGGCAGCTCTCAGGAACCTGTGGGCCTGAAATGGATGATGGCAGGCCTGAAATGGCAGTGGCTGGCTGTAGTATTCTTGGGGCATTTTTGCAGGGTTTTGAGGGCCCAGCAACAGTGCAGGAGCCAAGGCTGCCAACAGGTGGTAGGATGGCTCAGCTAAAAAAAAGAAAACAAAATGACCAAAATTCTGTGGGACATAGCGAAAGCAGTCCTAAGAGGCACATTCATACCAATGCAGGTATGAATTTACACCTAAGACAACTGGAAAAAGAACAGCAAAATAAGCCCAAAGTGAGTACAAGGAAGGAAATAATAAAGATCAGAGCAGAAATAAATGAAATATTAACTAAAAAACGAATACAAAAGATCAGTGAAACCAAGAGCTGTTTATTTAAAAGATAACCAGACTCATCTGGGTATATTATTCGTGGTTCATAATTTCTCTTTGAATAGTGTGTATATTTGATTCCACTCCCTCCTGTCTTGTAGAGTTTCTGCTGAAAAATCTGATGATGATCTAATGGGCTTTCCTTTGTAGGTTACAGCCTTTTTTTCTCCTGGGTGCCTTGAGCATTCTTTCTTTGTCATTAATTTTTTTTTAAATTGGGGAATTGGGGGAGGGGAACAGCATTGGGGAATCGGGGAAGGGGAAGAGAAAAGTTGCTGTCCTTTTGTTCTTCAATCTAGTTGTGGAGGACCTTGCTTCACTGTCCCAAGTTGGTGTTATCATTGCTCTCTTCCCGGTGAGGCATATCGGTTGCCAGCCTCTGGACGGTCGCTCATGGTGGTTCTTGGCAGCTCACACTGGTTGCCGGCCACTCACTGTAGCTTATGGCAGCCCACTGCAGCAGGTGCTGCAGCTTATGCCATCACCGGTGACTCACAGCAGCCCCACTCCAGGTTGAGCTATTGTTCACCATCTTAGCTGTAGAGGGCAGTGTCACTGGTCCTCATATGTGGCATCCGAACCCAGGGCCCTGCTGCTCAGATCTGGCATCCCATGCCAACTCTGATCCATTGCATCACTTGGCAGGCCCTGTCATTAATTTTTGACAGCTTCAATATAATATGCCCTGGAGAAGCCCTTTTAGGATTTAGGTAGTTAATTGTTTTGTATGCTTCTTGGATTTGAGGATCCAGTTCTTTCCATAGGTTTGGGGGAGTTCTCATCAACTACTTGTTTGAATAGACTATGGCTTTCTCTCTCTCATTTCTCCTTCTGGTATACCCATTATTATATGACTCTTTCTGATGAAGTCAAATAGTTCTTGTAGAGTTCTTTCATTTCTTTTAACTCTAAGTTCTTTAGCTCCAGAATTTCTATTTGGTTCTTCTGTAAAATTTCAGTCTCTTTGGTAAAATATTCATTTTGCCCATTGATTTTACTTCTGAAATCACTAAACTGCCTATTGCAGTTTCCTTGCATTTCGTTATTTTCTTTTTCTTTTTTTTTTCTTTTGAGGGCAGTGTCACTGGCCCTCATATGTGGGACCGAACCGGGGCCGCTGGCTTCCCAAGCCTGTGCTTAACCACTGTGCCACTTGGCCAGCCCTCGTTATTTTCATAACTGCAATATTGAATTCTCTGTCATTTAAGTCACATATTTTCATGTTTTTAAGTTCATTTTCTGAAGACTTTTCACTTTCTTTCTGAATTGCCTTGTTACCTTGGTTATTCATAGCAATTAATGAATTATTTCTCTTCCTGGGCATCTACTCGAGTGGATTCTGTAGCAGGTTGATATGAATGAAGAGGTCTTTATTTTTCTTTCCAATAGGTGACCCTGGAGCATTTTATTTTCTCTTGTGCTATTCTCGCTTTTCACGAGATGGAAGATTTCCTGGGAGAGCTGGGCTTCTCCTTTGTGACCAGGTTACCATTGTCTCAGGGCACCACTCCCATAGGAGAATGTGGTGGGCGATGGTGTTCTGAGCCTCTGAAATCTCACTGATGCCCTTGCAGCCAGATGTGAAGCTGTGTGTCTCAGCAGTCCTGGGTGCCCCAGTTGGGATCATCCAGGAAAGGTGGTGGTAAGGTGGGCTGGGAGAGGTAGTAGGCTTTTTATGTGTCTGCTGTCCTCCGAGCAATGATGATTTCCAGATCACAGCTGTCTTGCCCCTAGAGTTCCTCCCCTAACACTGGCATTAACCACACTGTGTCTGCAGCTCAAGACCTACCTCTCCAGCTGTCAGGGCTGTATATATTCTGCTCTTTAATCCGACATTGCTACATTTTTTTCCCTCTGGGGTTCACTACTAACACTGGGATGGTTTGGGGGAGGTGAGTTCTTGGAGGGTGCAGGGAGGTGGCCAGGCTCCATGGCTTCATTTTATTCCTGGCAGTGATGGTTTAAACAGCAGTTCTCACACTTCTGTATTCAGTCTTTGCCCTGAGGTCTCTGCCCAGATCAGTGGATTTGGCTGTGTTATGTGCTGATCCCCCAGGCAGGATTGCTGCAGTCACAGAAACTGCACCTGCAATCTCAAACCTCCCTTCTCCCTGGACAGCAGTGAGCTCTGGGCTGCAGGTTGCATTTAGTGTCCCTGTCCCTGCACTTCCCCCTTTCCGCCTCCCCTGTTCACCCCAATTTGCTCACCTTCAGATGTTTCGATGTGCATATCTCTCAGGTGTTTGTGTGTTGTGTAGAGAATGCTTTGTTAAATTATAGCTGTTCAATTTGTTCTAGTTTCCAGGGGAGATTTCAAGGAGCACCCCTCATACTATCATGTTTATGATGTCCCATCTCATTGTTTTTTCTGATGTTGAATTACAGTGTTCTTTATGTATTTTGGATATTGGCCCTTTATCATATATATCACTTGAAATTATCTTCCCTCATTCAGTAGGTAGTCCTTTTGTTGATGGTTTCCTTTCCTGTGCAAAAGTATTTTCGTTTTGATATATTCCCATTTGTTTTTCTTTTTTTGCTCTTACCAATGGAAACATATCCAAAATAAAATTGCGAAGATTATGTCAAAGAGATTACTGCCTATTTCTTCAATAAGTTGTACAATGTCAAGTTTCACATTTAAATCTTAAATCCATTTTGAGTTTATTTTTGAATATTAAGAGAGTGGTCTAGTTTTTTTATTTGTTTGGGGCTTTTTTTGCATGTATCTGTCCAGTTTTCCATAACAACATTTATTGAAGAGACTGCCATTGTATATTCTTGCCTCTTTGGTTGTAGATTAATTAGCCATATTAGCATGACTTTATTTCTGGGCTCTCCTCATCGATCTATGTGTCTCCATTTATACCAGTACCATACTGTTTTGATTACTAAAGCTTTGTAATATAGCTTGAAATAAGGGAGCATGATACCTCCAACATCGTTTTTTTCTCAGGAGTGCTTTGGCTATTTGGGGAGTTTCGTGATTTCGTATAAATTTTAGGATTCTTTATTTTAGTTATGTGATAAATGTCATTGGTATTTTGATAGGTACTGTATTGAATCTATGGACTGCTTTGGATATTTTTATAGTAATTCTTCCAGTCCATAAGCATGGTATATCCTCCCATTTATCTCTGTTGTCTTCAATTTTTTTACCAATGTCTTGAAGTTTTCAGAGTACAGGACTTTCGCATCCTTAGTAAACTTTATTCCTAGATATTTAATTCACTTTGATGCAAATACTATTATTTTCTTAATCTCTTTCTGATAATTTATTTGTGTATGGAACACAACATATTTCTGAATACTAACTTTTTTTATCCTGTAAGTTTACTAAATTCTTTTTAGTTCTAACAGTTTCTTACTGGCGTCCTTAGGATTTTGCATATGAAGTCATCTGTAAATACTAAGTTTTACTTCTTTTCCAATTTGGATGCCTTTTATTTCTTTTTCTTATCTGATTGTTGGGGCTCGAACTTTCAATACTATGTTTTATAATAGTGCTGAGAATGGGCATCCTTGTCTTGCTCCTGACCTTAGAGGAAAAGCTTTCAGAAATTCACCATTGAGTATGTTAGCTGTGGGATTGCAATATATGACCCTTATATTAAGGTATGTTCCCTCTATTCCCACTTGGTTGAGAGCTTTGTTGTTGTTTTTTATCATAAATAGGTGTTGAATTTTGTTGAATGTTTTTCTGCATCTATTAATTGTATGACTTTTAACCTTCATTTTTTTGGAATGTGGTGTACCATGTTAATTAACTTGTAATACTGAACTATCCTTGCATCCCTGCAATAAACCTCACTTCATTATGATGTATGGTCCTCTAAATGCATTGTTGAATTCAGTTTGCTAATATTTTATTGAGGATTTTTCCGTCTATGTTTACCAGGGATATTGGCGTGTGGTTTTCTGTTTTCGTAGTTTGTCTGGTTTTTGTGTCAAGATAATACTGGCCTAGTAGAATGAACTTGGTAGCATTCCTTCATCTTCAATTTCTCAGAATAGTTTGAGAAAGTAAGCTATCAATTCTTCCTCAAATGTTTGGTAGAATTCACCTGTAAAGTTGTCTCATCCTGGATTTTGTGTGTGGGGAGTTTTAAAATCACTGATTCAATTTTATTAGTAGTAATTTATCTGTTCAGATTTTTTCTTTCTTCTTAATTCAGTTTTGGAAGATTGTATGTTGCTAAGAATTTTTCCATTTCTTCCAAGTTGCCCAATTTGTTGGCAAATTGTTTATAGTATTCTCTTATGATCCTTTGTATTTCTATGGTATCAGTTGTAACCTTGCTTCTTTCATTTCTGATTTATATTTTATTTCTTTGGGTCTTCTTTTTTTCTTCATAAGTCTGGCTAATGTTTTTTCAATTTTGTTTATTTTTTCAAAGAACCACTTTGTAGTTTCATTGATCTTTTCTATTTTCTGGTCTCTTTCTCATTTCCTTCCTCCCACTGTGAGTGGGAGGGCAGGGGCCACTTGGAGGGGTTCTGGCTAGGATACGTAGGGTGTGCTATATCCTCAAGGGAATGGTGGAGCAGGATGACTTGTATTGAAATGGATAGTGTCAGAAATGGCCTCTACCAGTGCCAGGCTATCTAGTTGGAATGAAAATAAGGAAAAAATAATAACATCCAGTGTGTCTATCCCTGGAGAAAGTTCCAACAAATGCCTACCACTCTAGCACTCACCCTAAAATTAGTCAATGTATCTCCTTTATGACCTAGGTGCTTTTCAAACTGCTTCCTCTGTGCTGGGACTTGGAGCAAGTGAGTTCATGCTTCAGCCCTTTAATAGTAGAGTCTCAGTTAACCACAGCACTTTGGCTCTCCTAGATGTAAGCCTTGCTGGTTTTCAATGCCAGATGTTATGGGAGCTCCTCTTCTTGGTGCAGGTCTCCTGGGCTAGAGAGCCCGAAGTGGGGCTTGGACCCCTCACTCCTTAGGATGGAACTCCACAGTTGTGATATTTCTCCTTCCTGTGACTTGTCACACTGTGGTTATGGGTCCTGAATGAACCATGTCTCTATCCCTCCTACCCATCTTGAAGTGACGTTTTCTTTTTATCTTTAATTATAGAAAATCTGTTTTGCTAGTACTTCAGTTTTTCTGAGCAATAGTTATTCTATATGTAGTTGTACTTTTGGCATGTCTGTTGGAGAAGGTGAGCTCAGGATCTTCCTATACCATCTTGAAACCCCTCATCCTGTTCATTTGATTGTTTACAAGGGTGTCAGGGCAATTCAATAAGGAAAGAATGTTCTGTTCAGCAAATGGTGCTCAGAAAAGTAGATATCCACATTAAAAAAAAAGTTGAATCCCTGTTGCATATCATATACAAAAGTAATTCAAAATGGATCATAGAGGTAAGCATATGAAGTATAACTGAAAACTATCAGAGGAAAATGGGAGTAAATATTTATGACCATGAATTAGGCAATGTTTTCTTAGATATGACAACAGAAGCACAAGTAACAACTGAAAAAATAGACAAATTGGATTTCATCAAAACTAAGAACTTTTGTATTTCAAAGAAACCCTCAAGAAAATAAAAATACAGTCCACGGAATGGGAGAACAAGTTTGCAAATCACATATCTGATAAGACTTGTGTTGTGAGTACATAAAGAACACTTACAACTCAACAATAAAAAGAAAAGCCAATTGAAAGATGGATAGAGTGTTTAAAAGGATAAGTTTACAAATAAGATATACAAATAATCATAATCACATGAAAAGATGTTCAACATATTTTGTCATCAGAGAAGTGTAAATCACAATTATAATGAGATATTAATTTTTAGCCACTAAAATGACTATAATAAAAAAGAGAAATAATAACAACTATTGGCCAGAAAATGGATAAATTGGAACCCTTATATACTCATAGTAGAAATTTAAAATAGTAAAGCACATTTCCAAAAGTTTGGGAGATCCTAAAATTGTTACACATTTGACTACCAAATGACCTACTCTTGTATATACAGTCAAAAAACCTAAAAACAATTGTTCAAACAAAAAAAAATTGTACATGAATATTCATAGCAGCATTATACATAACAGCCCAAAAGTGAAAAAAAACACACCCATCTATCAACTGATCAACTGTTTATAGCCATAAACAAAATATGGCTATATCCATAGAATGGAGTATTATTCAACAATAAGAAATGAAACACTGATGCACACAACATGGATGAAGCTTAAAAACATGGTACCATGAAGAAGCCAGGCACAAAAGATGACATATTATATGATTCCATTTATATAAAATGTTCAAAGGTAAATCCATAGAGACAGTTAAATTTGTGGTTGTATAGGTCTGAGGGAGTGGAAAGTGGGGAGTGACTGCTAATGGATATAGAGTTTGTTTGGTGATAAAATGTTCTAAACTTAAATTGTGTACACAGCTCACAGTATACTAAAAATCACTGAATTGTATACTTTAAGTGAGTGAATATTATGCTATGTGAATTGTATATGAAAGATGATGTTAAGAAAGAAATAGTGGTACATAATAATTATATAAACAGTGTGGTTACACTTTGAGAAAAAATTCATATTTTTGTTTGCTTAATAAAGGAAGATGAGGGCCGGCCGAGTGGTGCAGTGGTTAAGCACTGGCTTGGGAAGCCAGCGGCCCTGGTTCAGTCCCACATATGAGGGCCAGTGACACTGCCCTACAAAAAATAAAAATAAAAAAATAAAGGAAGATGACATAACATTCACAGACAAGGTTAGGGAGGTGGGGGAAGAAAACCAGAAAGTTCAAATTAATCAAATATGAATGTCTCTTAATCTGTTTTATTGGAATTCCTCAAAAGGAAAGGAATACCTATTTATTTCACATAGGAAAAAAATAAAATCAATGTTAATCTGTCTATATTTTTATCATCCACAGCTGGATAACAAAATCCATGTGAAACTTTCTTTTTCCTTTTGTTGAAATAATGGATTTAATTCAACTCTATATTTAGACTTACCCAAGCAAGTAATTATAATAACAATCTTTGTTTCAAAAATCTGTTTCCCCATATACTCAGATTCCCAAATAAGTGCTGACATTAACAATTTGCATTGTTTGGTGAAAACAGGTTATCTTCCTGAAGGTCATATATTCTTAAGGGAAAATCAGCTCTAAAATAAAAAATAACAAATTATCTGGTTTGATTAACAAACAGAAAGATGTCAAAAGTAAAATAAAATGTAGCAACAGTTATATTTTCCAGGCAAATTTTGTGAAAATTCTTTATAAAACTCACCTTAATAATCAGAATTTCACTTTTTTTTCTTGTATCTACAAGATATATAGTGCTCAGCTGACAAAATGAAATATTTCAATTTGGGAAGACTCAATCTGACCTTTTGTTTTAAATGTACATATATGTTAATTGTAAGATACAGTCTAGTAGACATAAACATCTCAAAAAGGTTATCTATTTTTGAAGAGTGTCTGTTTTTAACAATAGTAACTTATTTGATACTAAAATAAAAGTAGGGTCAGCCGAGTGGCATGGTGGTTAAGAGTTGGCTTGGGACACCAGTGGCCCTGGTTCAGATCCCACATATGAGGGCCAGTGACACTGCCCTCAGAAAAATAAAATAAAATAACAGTAAAAATGTCCACATAGAATAGTGCAAGTAAAATCATCTGCATTTAATAAAGCTCAGAAAAATATTGACCAATTTTTAAACAGTTTCCAGAATCTATTACAAAGCACAGTTTTCTCTAGAATTCTTCATAACATATTTTTGTACACAAAACAATGGAATAGTTCTTTATTTGATGCCAGTGTGCATCACAAAATTCAAGACCCTAAAAACAAATTTAGAAATTACATTCCAATTGTTTTCTTTGTTATTATCTCTTTTATCCTTCACCACCCTAAAAAATTATATATATTACTCATCTAAAATTACTACTACATTATTTAGAAACTCCAGGAACACATAAATTATATTTCTAAAAGTACTGAGTTTATTTTCAAGCATCACATCAAGTTTGAATCCCAGTAAACAAAGCCATGTCTTCATTATATGTTGATTTTGGCAAAGAGCACAAATTTGAGTACATCAAATGACACGATAATATAATTTAAAGTAAAAAGTGTTTGATTTTAGTAATAAAGTAGTGTGGAACTACAGTACAATATGTGTATCTCCTGGGTAAGTGATTTAGGTCATGGTGTTTCTTCTCTTTTTAGAAGTGTTTACATTAACATTTAAAAATGGCACTTTTATCTGATACTCGTGCTATTCACCAGAATACAGGCATAGAAAATATTCTTTCTGCTTAGATTAAGATATGCACATGTTATATGCCCATGCTGAAATAAAAAGGTCAAATATCTAGAGATAGTAGCATTTGTGGTCACAATTTGTTTTAAAAGGGGGAAACCATTAAGTTATTGGTTTGTCGAAAAAAGTCATGACGTACTTTTTCTATGTTTATCATTGCAAAAATGCATCATGACTTTTCCAACAACCAATATTTTTATAAAATAGCCTCTCCAAAACAGTCTTGGGCAATAAATGCTGAGCTATTTTATAATAATTAAAAGTCTGAGCTCTTTGAAAAAGGAAGCCACTTTAAATGTACATACCATTCCATTTCCATAACATACATATGCATATTTCATTGGGGCAAACAACTTAGAAACAGGATTGAATCATAGCTGTCTGTACAGTTAAGCAAGGAACTTGTCAACAGAATGCGTGTTGTTTTTTTTTTACTGTTGGTTGTCATCTGTTCTGATCACTGAAATATGCAATGAAAGAATATCTTTAGAAGCATAGAAAACCTGTGGTTCAGTACATAGAAGTTTCAACTACAAAAAAAAATGGGAATATTATAATTACCATAGGAAATTATGTCTGACATATCATAAACATTACCTGCAACTACTGTTTAGTCACAACAACATCACATCAAAAATGTACATGTTTTTGTTCACTAAAATTAATGGGGCAATTTGGGAACATGAGACAGATTCTTTCTCTCTCCTTTTTCAATTCTCACTGTGGAGCTACAGATATACTTAAGCTGAAATAGTAATAACAACAAAGGGCACAAGTGTTTGCTTTTAAAAAAAATCATTAAAGTAAATAAAATGCCTTGGCAGATAACAAAACTATTCCATGACATTTACTTACAATTTTACGTTCATCTTCCATTTTCCTTATCATAGCATTCACATTTAATTATGTATTCATTTTGATTGTTTGCATGCAAAAACACCAACTAGTCTATTATTTCAACATTAAGCCTATTTCTTTTGAAGCCAAGATAATTTTGCTATTTTATAAAAACAATGGAGACTCCTTTTCCAAGATACTTAAGGCAGATTGCTTAAGGTTCATGCTTGCTGCTTTGCCTGAGCTTCTGCTTCCTGAAATGAAAAACAAACAAAACAGATAGATTTAAATCTTAAGCAGACATCCATGTATATTTTGGTTGGACTATAATAGCTCAAATTACTAAGAATAGTTAAAACCATTAATTGGTCCTCAGGAAAGACTTTTCTACCTGGGATGTGAATCATCCCCTTTTGTCCAGCGTATCCATGCACTATAATAAGCCAGCTTAAGAGTTATTTGGTTATCAGAACAAATGCCATGGTGTTGCAGTGTTTGTATTCAAGTAATCCTTATTTTACTTAATAATGGCCCCAAAACTCAAGAGTAGTGATGCTAACAATTCGGATATGCCAAAGAGAAGTCATAAAGTGCTTCCTGGGCCGGTCAAGTGGCGCAGTGGTTAAGCACTGGCTTGGGAAGCCAGCGGCCCTGGTTCAGGTCCCACATGTGAGGGCCAGTGACACTGCCCTCAAAAAATAGATAAATAAATTTAAAATAATAATAATAAAAAAATAACGTGCTTCCTTTTACTGAAAATGTGAGTACAGTACAATAAGATACTTTTAGAGATATAGACCACATTCACATAGCTTTTATTACAGTATATAATTGTTCTATTTTATTATGTCTTTGTTGTTACTCTCTTGTGTGCCTAACTACCAAATTAACCTTTACCATAGGTATGTATATGAAAAAAAACCCAAAGTATATATAAGGCTCAGTACTATCCATGGTATCAGGCATCCATTGGAGGTCTTCAAATGTATCCCCTGTGGATAAAGGAGAACTACTGTACTATCATGTGCAACTACATAACAATGTAGTATATCTTACTGCTGCCTCTGTGAAAGATTCCTTAATGTCACCTCAGTATTTTGGAATGCCTAACAGCTCTAATGTCATTTCTGCTGTGAACCCTTCATCTAAGTCTTAGCAGTAATGTATGATTACCTCTGGATGCCTATAGCATCTTATTCACACCAATTGTATAGAATTTACAACAGTGTGTTTTTTTTGACAGATCCTGCCTCAGGTTTATTGGTACAAATAGCACACGAGGACACAAGTCCCATGCAGACAGCAGCCCAGGGGTCACACCAATCTTTCTGTCTTCATGTTGACAGACAGAGGCCCCTAGTCTGGAGCCTTCGTTGGGGCCTGGGCACCTTTGTGAGCCAGACCCAGAGCTGGGGGCGGAGCTGCAGCTACAGGCACAGGTGTGCTGGGGACTTGGTTTGAGCCTTGGCCATGGCCTTTGGCCAGCAGAGCTTGAGACCCTTGGCAATGTGGGCTAGAGCACATTTCTCAAGCTTGGGGTGGGCAATGTATACAAGTCGACCGAACTTGCAGCTGCCGCCCTCTGGAAACTTGGGTTTGACTTCCTTGGCTTTACAAGGTCCTTGATACCTTCAACCCATGTACTCATGACCTTGGCATTGATGGCTTGCATCTTCTTCAGGCCATTCTTGATGTGCTTCTTGGCAAAGTGCATATTCCTCAGGAACTTAGGGTCCACCCCCTGAAGAGATTCCTATCTTTGTGATCAGGGTTTCTTGATGCCATTTCTGTGCCATTTTTGGGACTGGTTGTGCATGGTGTGGTTCTTCAAGTTGGCTATGTCTGCACACAAGCTCACAGCTCCCAAGTTCCTGGGACTGGACCACAGTATGTCTTAAATTATAATTATTTGTAGACATACTTATTGTATAATTATCTGTGTATATGTTTATAATCTAGTTTATCACTAACTTCAAAGTGTTTATAACCTAGTTTATCACTAGGTTATAAACTAGGTTATAAACACTTCGAAGTTAGGGTATTCTCTGTATTTGCCCACCATCAATGTCAACGACATTCAATCAACACTTGCTGAATGTACAAATGAATGACTCCTACTTTTAATTGAAAGAGAGAGAGAGTCATAATCACAGAAAACAAATGATCCTTCCTTTCATACTTCCTATAATCTGTATTGAAATCAATGACTTAAATTGGGGTTTACTAACTTGTTTAAACAAAAATTCCTTACCTAACATTTCTAAAATTTGTTAGTTATTGAAAGCCTAAAATAAGATATTTTATTCATGGGGAAAAAAGTTTGACAAAAGAAACAGAATTTTGTAGTGACTCAGATAACAATGCTAGTAACTGGTTTCTAGTGAAAATATGAATAATAACACAGATTCTCAAAATTGGACAAGAAGCTGGAATTCAAATTATCTGTTTAACATAAAATCAGTTGCTAATAGCAAAACATAACATGAAAGAGCAGGGGACATACATTCTGATTAACCTACAGTTAAAGGCAAAGAAATATTTAAAGTCCATTGCTTTGAGACATTTCATTATATAGGTAATTTAATTTTTGATTATTTTTATATGGGCTCCATGAGAATACTGCCACTTGCAAAATTAATTTGTTGTTGGCAGAAAAAGCCCCAAGTCTAGCCAGCAATTTAATGACCACTTTTGAAACTCAAATGCTCTTAATTTGAATGGATGACTCTAGCATTTGCCTCACACAAAGACAATAGAGGCTGCCAAGAAGATTACTATGAACTATGATGGTTTCTGTGGATGGAGAACCATGAATTACCACAGCTGGAATAATCTCTTATTTGTGAATGGGTCAATGAGAAACAGCTGCCTTAGGCAGCTTGATGGGGAAGTAACCCTACCTACCTCCTACTCACTTATTTGTGTATTTGATTATGTATATCTGTCTGCACTACTAGGGATTAAGTGTATGCAAAGCAGGAACATTTCCTTTCACCTATGTTTCATGGCCTTTGGTTTAATCTGAGTACTTTATAAATGTGGAAATCTTACTGATTAAAGATTTCTGCAGCAATAAAATGGCCTTTAAAGCAGGAAAATCATACCTTTGAACCAGGTGGTGCTGTCAAGCCTAAAAAGGCATACACCGCATTATTTTCTCTGGCTTCAAAGAAGGCATCATAGTCCTTGATGAAAAGAAGGCAAGAATAGTTAGCAATATGCAACCAAAAATAAATAAAGACCAATTCCCACTAGAAGAAGATCCAAGATCCAAGAATAGGTAAACGTTATATCTGTCACCTTCCATGAGCACATGAAAATTACAACTAAATTACAGAACATTCAACCTCAAGAATTATCTGAAGACTAGCTGAAGAGAACCCCTATAACTAAGGATATAAAGAAGTGGCCACATCAAGACTAGTAGGAGAGGCAAAGACATGAAAAGGGCTAACCTCAAAACCCACAGGTAGTGGATGAGCACTGCGAGGGTCACCTAGGTGCTGGAGGTCCACCTGAAGAGTGAGGGGTCCCAGTCCCACTCTGGGCTTCCAAGCCCAGAGGTCCTGTGCCAGGAAAAGGAGTTCTCACAATATCCTTCAGTGAAAATCAGCCACAACTTTGTCTGTCTGTCCCAGTGAGACAGAATGTGGCTTGAAACCAAGACATCCACTTAAAGGACCCACGCACAGACTCACTCAATTGCAAGCACTCACCTTAGGCTCCAGTAGGAGGGCAGCAAACTGAGAGGTGCCAGAGACATGCAGAAAAAGACTAAGTTGTGTAGCTTCATTGCAAGGACTAGAGAGATAGCTGCCACTATCCCTATGTGGAGCCTGCCTCACAATAGCCTACAGGAGGGAGCCAACTTTCCAGTGTTGAATCCATCCCCACAGGGCCAAATCAGGGACTGCATTGGTCTGGCAAAATCCACTCGTGCACAGACCACCTTGGTGACTCCCTGGAACCCCAACCTGCCCAGGTAGTGTGGCATTGACTGGGGCACTCTAGGTTCCTCAGTAGCCAGTCCTGCCCCACAAGCAACTGGAGGCTTATACAGCAGCAGACAGCCCACAGAGGCCTGGGAAACTTTCAGTGGTGGATGGTCACTAACAGCATGCACTTGCAACCTTTCTCGATGGCTCTCAGGGATCTGGGGTCTGAAGGAAAGAGATGGCTGGCTCCTGGATTTTTCAGGAGTGCCCACAGGCTCAGCACCAGCACAAGAACTGAATAAGCATTAACTGTAAAATCCACCAGCCATACCCTATGAATCCCTGGGATCCTGACCCGCCGAGCTAGTGCAGCATTCACCAGGGCACTCTTGGTTCCTAGGCAGTCAATCCTGACCCACAAGCTGCTGGAGGCTTCTATAGCAGTGGATAACCCACAGCGGCCTGGGAAACTTTCAGTGGCTGATAGTCAGCCCCAGCTCATGCTGTACTATTTATTGGGTGGCACAAGGGATCTGTGGGCCCGAGATGAATGACAGCAGGCTGCAATATTCTCAGGGCATTTTGCAGAATGGCCACAGGTGCAGCACTGGCCCAAGGACTGAATGTACATTAACTTTGTGGAAATCACTGGCCATACCCCATGAATACCTGGGGCCTTGACCCACATAACTCAAGTGGCATCACCAGGGTCACTGTTAACATGGTCACACAGCCCAGCCAATACACCTAAGGAGGCTCTTTCAGTGGCTGAGCATTATGGGCAGCCAGCAGGTGGCAGCAGGTTTGGAAGGCCTTGGCCTTTTTGTTAAACTGCCCCAAGCGTGAAACTGGTGACAGACGTCAGTTGACAGTGAAGCCATCCCACAGGAAGCCAGTTAAAACACAGGAGACAACCAATTGCATATATCTATGTAGTTTCTGCCAGGTAGTCCAAGGCCTATAACAAGCAAGGTTGAAATTGGCCTGCATGGATGCCCCTCCCAAGAGGCATCACAAACACCACACCCAGAGGCCAGCCTCAGACCATACCAGAGAACTACCAGGTTAGAACCACAAGTGGTACACCTGAAGGGGGGGTTCTCAACAGACACAAGAACCCAAGGGGCAAGCCTCCTGTAAGGGGTCAGCCCCCACACAGCATCTCATACACTGTGGTCACAGCCAATCCTCACAACTAGTTAGCCTGAAAGTCAATCCATCTATACTGACACACCAAAAGCAATTAAGACTCAACTAAAAAAGGAGAATATACACAACAAACAAAAAAGACATACCTAGAACACACGGACAGGTAATCAGTGTGACTGAGCCCTGGACCACACAGGATATCTACCACATAAGACCACCCAACAAACACTGAGAAACATAGGAGATCTATCTAATACATAGGAACAAACACAGAGAGGCAGCCAGAATAAGAAACAAAAAAATCATGTCCCAAATAAAAGAACAAGAGAAACCTCCAGAAAAAGAACTAAATGATATGTAGGCAACCAACCTACCAGAGACAAGCTTTAAAATATCAATTATAAAAATGCTTAAGGAACTTAGTAAGAACTTCAACAAAGAGATAGCAAGCTTAAACAAGGACATAGAAACCATAAAAAAAAACAGTCAGAAATAGATACAATAATTGAAATGAAGAATACACTTGAAGTAATCAAGAGCAGATCAAATGAAGCAGAAGACTGAACCAGAGATTTAGAAAATAAAATAGCCAAAAATATGCAATCAGAATAACAAAAAGAAAAAAGAATTAAAAAACAAAAAACAAACAAACCAAAAAAACCCCCCAAAGATACTTTAAGGGAACTCTGAACAACATCAAGCACAACAATGCCACATCATAGGAGTACCAGAAGGAGTACAGAGGGCACAAGAGACTAATACCTATTTAAAGAAAAAATGACTGAAAAATTCCCTAACCTAGAGAAGGAAATAGACATACCAGCCCAGCAAGTACAGCGAGTTCCAAACAAGATAAATCCAAACATGCCCACATCAATACACATTACAATTAAAATGGAAAAACTTAAAGACAAAAAGAGAATTTTAAAAGCAGCAAAAGAAAGACAACTAGTTACTTACAAGGGTGCTCCCATTATACTATTAGCTGATTTATCAACACAAACATTGCAGGACACAAAGGAGTGGCAGGAAACATTCAAAGTGATGAAAAGCAAGGACATACAACCAAGACTGCTGTACCTACTAAGGCTATCATTTAAAATTTAAAAAGAGGGCTGGCCAAGTGGCGCATTGGTTTAGAGCTGGCTTGGGATGCCAGTGGCTCCGGTTCGGATCCCACATATGAAGGCCAGTGACACTACCCTCTACAGCTAACAACAGCTCCACCTGGAGCTGGGCTGCGCAAGCCCTGGCGACAGTGTAGGCTGCAGCACCTCCTGCAGTGGGCTGCCATGGGCTGAAGTGAGTGGCCAGCAGCCAGCGTGAGTGGCTGGCAGCAAGTGTGAGCTGCCAATAGCCGCAGTAAGAGGCCGTCCAGAGGCTGGCGACCGAGTGCAATGACGGTACCAATATGGGCCAGTGAAGCAACGTCCTCCGCAACTAGACTGAAAAACAAAAGGACAGCAACTTGTCTGTTCCCCTTCCCCGATTCCCCAAACACTGTTCCCCTCCCCCAATTCCCCAATAAAATCTTTTTTAAAAAATTAAAAAATAGTTTCTCAGAAAAGCAAAAACAAAAATAAAACCCTAAAAACTAAAATAATTCATTGCCACCAAGCCAGTATTACAAGAAATGCTAAAGGGACTTCTTTAACAAGAAGTGGGAGAAAACCTACAAACAAAAAAAGGCCAATACTATAAATAATAAAATGTCAATAACTATGTAACCATCAATAACCAGTTTAAATATAAATGGACTAAATGATCCAATGAAAACACATTAGGTAACAGAATGGATAAGAAAAGAAGACTTATACATACGCTGTCTACAAGAGACCCACCTCAGATCTAGAAACACACATAGACTGAAGGTAAACAGAGAGAAAAAGATATTTCACACCAATGGAAGCAAGAATAAAGCTCAGGTAGCAACACTTATATCAGACAAAATAGACTTTAAAGTGAAGACTATAATAAGAGACAAAGAAGGACATTACATAATGATAAGGGGATCAATCCAAGAAGAGGACATAACCTTAGTAAACATCTAAGCACTCAACACACAAGCAACTAAATATATAAAACAAATATTGGCTGACGTAAAGGGAGAGGTCGACAGTAATGCAATCATAGAAGTGGCTTCAACAACCCATTGAAACCAATGGACATATCTTCCAGACAGAAAGTGAGTAGAAGGAAGGGAATAATAAAGATCAGAGTGGAAATTATATATATATATATATATATATATATATATATATATATATATATATATATATATATATATCTCAAAACCAAGAGCTGGTTTTTTTTTGTAAAAATAAACAAAACTGATAACACATTAACCAGACTCATCATGAAAAAAAGAGAGAACTCAAATAAATGAAATCAGAAACAAAGGAGAAGTCACCACAGACACTACAGAAAAATTTTAAAAAAAAATAACAAAATACTATGAGTAACTATTTGCCAACAAATTGAACAATCTGGGAAAATGATTAAATTCCTAGAAGGAAACAATTTTCCAAGGCTATTTCAAGAAGAAACAAAAAATCTGAACTGATTACTACTAATGAAATATACTAGTAATCAACAAACTCCCAAACAAAAGTCCTGGAACAGATGACTTCACAGGTGAATTTTAGCAAACATTTAAAAAATAATTAAACGTTTTCTTCTCAAACTATTCCAAAAACTTCAAGAGGAAGGGAAGCTCCCAACCTCATTCAACCTCATTCTATGAGCCCACCATTAGCCTGATTCAAAGACCAGACAAAGACATTAACATATATAATATATATCCCTAATGAACATAGATGTAAAAACCTCAACAAAATATTAGCAAAGTGAGTTCAGCAGTACATTAGAAAGATCATACACCATGATCAAATGGGATTTATTCCTGGTATGCAAGGTTGGTTAAGCATCCCAAAATCAATTAACTTGATATACCACATAAACAAAATGAAAAATAAAAATCATATGATCATATTAATAGATGCCTAAAAAGCACATGACAAAATCCAGCATCTATTTGTAATAAAAACTTCAGCAAAGTGGGGATAGAGGGAACCTATCTCAATATAATAAAGGCCACCTATGACAAACCCACAGCTAAAATCATACTCAATGAGGAAAAGCTAAAAGCTTTTTTTTTAAGATCAAGAACAAGAAAAGGATGCCTACTTTCACCATTTTTATTCAACATAATATTGGAAATCTTAGTCACAGAAGTCAGACATGCACACAAAGAAAGAAATAAAAGACATCCAAATTGAAAGAGAAGGGGTAAAACTGTCATTTGCAGATGACATGATACTATATAAAGAGAACCCTAAAGTTCAACCGAAAAATGGTTAGAACTAATACATGAATTCAGTAAAGTAGCAGGATACAAAATTAATATTCAGATACTGGTAGCATTTTTTTACACAAATAATGAACTATCAGAAAGAAAAAAATAAGAAAAAATTCCCATTCATAATTGCACTTAAAGTATATCAAGGAATAGATTTCACCAAGGAAGTAAAAGACCTGTACTCAGAAAATTATAAGACATTGGAGAGAGAAATTAAAGAAAATATAAATAAATGGATACATATACTATGCTCATGGATAGGAAGAATTAATACCTTTAAAAAGCCCATACTACCCAAAGCAATACATAGATTCAAAGTAATCCCTGCCAAATATCAATGACATTTTTCACAAAACTAGAACAAATAGTCCTAAAATTTACATGGAACCATAAGAGACCCTGAACAGACATGGCAACCCTGAGAAATAAAAAGAAAGCAGGAAGTATCACGCTACCTAATACCAAATTATACTACAAGGCTAAAGTAATCAAAACAGCATGGTATAGTGGGCCGGCTGAGTGGCATGGTGGTTAATCTCTGGCTTGGGAAGCCAGAGGCCCCGGTTCGCGTCCCACATATGAGGGCCAGTGACACTGCCCTCAAAAAAAAGAAAAACCCAATAAAACAAAACAAAACAAAAAACCCCAGCATGGTATTGGCATAAAAACAGACACATAGGTCCATGGAATAGAATAGAGAGCCCAGAAATAAATACATCCTTATACAGTCATTTAATCTATGACAAATGAAGCAGGAATTTACATTGGGGTATATTAAATAGGAAATGTCTATTTCATAAATGGTGCTGGAAAAACTGGACAGATACAAGCAAAAACATAAAACTGGGCCACCATCTTACACCATATAAAAGAATAAACTCAAAATGAATTAAAGACTTAAATGTAAGACCAAAAACCATAAATCTCTGAGAAGAAAACATAGGCAGTAAACTTTCTGCCATTGCTCTTAGTAATATTTTTACCAATATACCCCCTTAGGCACAGGAAACAAAAGAAAAAATAAACAAATGGGACTACATCAAACTAAAAAGTATTTTTACAGCAAAGGAAACCATCAACAAAACAAACAAAAGAATTCTAGTGAATGGGAGAAGATATTTGCTAATGATATATCTGATAAGGGTTAATATGCAAAATGTATAAAAAAAACACATAAAACACAAAACCAAACAAACGAACAATTTAATTTAAAAATGGGCAGAGGACCGGAATAGACATTTCTCCAAAGAGGACAGATAGATGGCCAACAGACATATGAAAAGATGCTCAACATCACTAATTATCAGAGAAATACAAATAAAAATCACAATGAATACCACCTCACTACTGTCAGAATGTCTATCAATAAATCAACAAAGAGGGCCAGCCAGGTGGTGCGGTGGTTAAGCACTGGCTTGGGAAGCCAGCAGCCCTGGTTCAGGTCCCACATATGAGGGACTGTGATACTGCCCTCATAAATAAATAAATAAATAAATAAATAAATCAACAAACAAAAAATGTTGGTGAGTATGTGGATAAAAGGGAACCCTTCTACACTGTTGGTGGGATTGCAAATTGGTGCAGCCACTATGGAAAACAGTATGGTGGTGCCTCAAAAAATTAAAACCAGAAGTACCTTATGACCCAGCAATTTCATGCCTGGGTATTTATCCAAAGAAATCCAAAACACTAATTCACAAAAATATACTTGCCCCTATTTTTATTGCAGTGCTATTCACAATACCCAAGATATGAAAACAACTGAAGTACCCTTCATAGATAGTTGGATAAAGAAATTTTAGTGCATTGAGACATGGCACAGTAATGGCAGCATGAGGAGGGCCTCTTGAAATCTCCATTGGAATTTACAATAAATTGAACAGCTATAATCCCACAAAGGACTCCCTGCGTGGCACACAGGCAAACTTAAGAGATACTCAATTGCAATCATCAAAAGGTGGCCAAATTGGGTGAGCAGGGGAGGAGGGAAGGGGGTAGTGCAGGGACATGTGCCACAGGAATAAGACTGGAGCTCAGGGTTCCCTGAATTTTGGCAGTCGAGGCAGGGGTAAGAATTTGGATTGCTAGCACTCCTCTTATGGCCCACAGTTCCACCTGAGGGAAGATGGGTGAGAACAGTACTTTAAGCCTTCATCGCCAAGCAGAAGATGGAAGACACATGCATGGAACATAGCAGACCCCACCTCACCCTCCCAGGGCTATAAGTAGAACAGTAGCAGTGTAAAATCAAATGAATAGAATATTTACAGTTCTGACAACTGCAGCCCTGCAGCCACAGACTCACAGCACAACTAATTTTGGCAAAAGTGAAAGAACTATAGGAGCAAGATAACTGTGCTGGTAGTCGCCATTGCTCAGAGCGACCTTTCACAACCTAACCCACCCCACCCCCACCTATCTGGGCAGATCCCTGCAGTGGTAAACAGAGCTGGGGAAACACACAGGCTCTGAAATGGTTGCAGGAAGAGCTATGGGATTTCAGAAGCTCTCTACATCCCCCAATGTTGACATTGCCCTGAGACCCAGGAAACCTTCTCACAAAGGAGAAGCCCACCTTCCAGGGAAACCCTCTGTGCCCCATCGTGTGAGAAGCTGGAAGAGTGCAAATCAAAATATAATGCCTCCGTGTGAGAGAGAATCAAAGGCTATAGTGGGAGAGAAAATAAAACATTCCAGCAACACCTACTAGAAAGCAAAAGAAAGACCTCTTCATATCAACCTGCTGCAGAACCCACTCCTATAGATGACAAGGAAGAGAAATAATTGATTGATTGACATGAATAACCAAGGCAAGTAGGCAGCTCAGAAAGGAAATGAAAAGCTGCCAGAAAATGAACATAAAGACATGGGAATATGTGACTTAAATGTCAGAGAACTCAGAACTGCAATTCGGCAAACTCAACAAGATGCAAGAAAACCCAGACAGGCAGTTTAATGAACTCAGAAACACAATCAAAGAACAAAATGCACATTTTACCAAAGACACTGAAACTTTTAAAAAGGAACCAAATAGAATTTCTGGAGATTAAGAACTCAATAATAAAAAATGAAGAATGAAATAGTGCTGACCAGATGGAGGAAAGAATCAGTGACATCAAAGGTAGAAATCTGGAAATGACACAGATGGAAGAAGAGAGAGACTTGAGAGTTAAAAGAAATGAAAGAACTCTACAAGAACTTTCTGACTCCATCAGAAACAGGATTATAAGAATAATGGGTATACCAGAAGGAGAAGAAAGGGAGAAGGGAACAGAGAGTGCATTCAAAGAAATAGTCGACAAGAACTTCTCAAACTTGTGGAAACAACTGGATCCTCAAATCCAAGAAGCAAACAGAACACTTAATTACCTTAATCCCAACAGGCCTTCTCCAGGCACATTGTATTGAAGCTGTCAAAAATTAACGACAAAGAAAGAATCCTCAAGGAAGCCAGGGAAAAGAAGACAGTAAAAAATACAAAGTAAAGCCCATTAGATTATCATCAGATTTTTCAGCAGAAACTCTATAAGCCAGAAGGCAGTGGAATCAAATATTCAAACTATTGAAAGAGAGAAATCATGGGCCAAGAATAATATATCCAGCAGCAAAGATATGCTTTGGATATGAAGGAGGAATAAAGACCTTTCCAGACATGCAGAAACTGAGGGAATTTTCTAACACACAACCTGCAATACAAGAAATACTGAAGGAGGCTATTAGACCTGAAAAAGGAAAGTAAAACAATATAAAACCATGAGTAGTATTACAAACAGACAGACAGAATAGTAAATGGCAACCAAATAGGACACTATCCACTTAAACATAATACACAGGGTAAAGAAGACAAACAATATTTTTAAAAGAAGAGGAAAAAGACAACTTGCTACTGCAGTGCAGAAATCAACCCATAGCATAAATAGGGATAATTATTGACAACAAAAACATAAAAGGGGAGAGAGTAACGGTCTGAACCGGCACAAGGAAATGGAGAAAGGAAGCATGCCAAAGAACATGGAATACTCTAAATATGAAACTTACTTTTATACAAACTTAATGGTAACCACTCAAAATAAATCCAGAACTGAAATACATAACATAAAAAAGAAGAAATAGAGGGAAAAATAATTGAACACCACCACACAGAAATAACAGACAGCAACAAAAAGGCAAAGAAACAAGGGAGACACCATGTACCAGAAAAAAGAAAGATAGAAGGATACGAAATCCTCATATATCAATAATCACCCTAAATGTAAATGGACTGAACTTACCAATAAAAAGGCACAGAGTAGCAGATTGGATCAAAAAAACTAAACCCAACCATATGCTGCCTCCAAGAGGCACATCTCAGCTCCAACAACAAATATAGACTCAAAGTGAAACAGTTGAAATCAATACTCCAAGCAAATGGTATTCAGAGAAAAGCAGGTGTAATCATACTTATACCAGATAAAACAGACTTCAGGATAAAAATGGTAACAAGAGACAATGATGGACATGTCATAATGATGAAGGGGCCTATACAACAAGAAGACATAACAGACATCAAAATATATGCCCACAATCAGCGAACACTGATATAAACAAAGTACCTGCTAATAGAACTAAAAAGAAATTGACCAAAACACAATTATAGTAGGGGACCGAAATACATAATTGACAGCTATGGATAGATCATCCAAACAGGAAATAAATAAGGAAATATCAGCCCTAAAAAACACATTAGATGAAAAGGACATAATTGACATTTATAGAGCACTTCATCCTAGAACATCAGACTATATATTCTTTTCTAGTATACATGGAACATTCTCAAAGACAGACAATATATTGGGACATAAAACTAGCTTCAGCAAATTTAAGAAGATTGAAATCATACCAAGCATATTCTCTGATCACAAGGATTTGAAATTGGATATCAACTGCAAAAAAAAACAAAAAAAAACAAAAAAAATAACCGAAAAAAACACAGATATGTGCAGATTAAACAAATGCTTTTAAAGAATGACCGGGTCAAAGAAGAAATAAGAGGAGAGATCAAAAGATATGTAGAAACGAATGAGAATGAAAATACATATTACCAAAATTATTGTGATGCAGGAAAAGCAGTTATACGATAGAATTTTATATGATTACAGGCCTATCTAAAGAAAGAACAAAAATTCCCAATAAACAACCTCACATTACATCTTAAAGAGCTAGAACAAGAAGAACAAATGAAACTCAAAGTCCACAGAAGGAAGGAAATAATAAAAACGAGGGCAGAACTAAATAAAATAGAGAACAAAAAGACAATAGAAAAATTAATGAAACAAAGAGCTGGTTCTTTGAAAAGATTAATAAAATTGACAAACCCTTGGCTAGACTCACTAAGATAAAAAGAGAAACGACACAAATAAACAAAATCAGAAATGAAAGAGAAGTTACCACGGATGCCACAGAAACACAAAGGATCATCCAAGAGTACTATGAAGGACTCTATGCTACCAAATTCAATAATCTAGAAGAAATAGACATGTTCTTAGAAAAATATAGCCTCCCTAGGTTGAATCACGAAGAAATGGAATATCTAAATAGACTGATCAACAGTAAGGAAACTGAATAATTAATCTAAAACCTTCCCAAAAGCAAAAGTCCAGGACCAGATGGCTTCACTAGTGAATTCTACCAAACATTCAAAGAGGATCTAATACCTGTCCTACTAAAACTCTTCCAAAAAAATTGAAGAAGAGACAAAACTCGTTAACTCTTTTAATGAATCCAAATTTACCCTGCTACCAAAACCTAGTAAGGATAACACAAAGCAAGAAAATAATAGACCAATAACTCTGATGAATACAGACACAAAAACCTTAAACAAAATTCTAGCAAATTGAATACAACAATGCATTAAAAAGATTATAAATCACAACCAGGTGCAGTTCATCCCAGGGGCACAAGGATGGTTCAACAAACACACATCGATCAGTGAGATACACCACATAAACAAAATAAAGGACAAAAATAATATGATTATATCAATAAATGTAGAAAAAGCAATTGTGAAGACATAGCCATTTATGATTAAAACATTTAATAAAATGTGTATATAAGGAAAATACCTTATAATAATAAAGGCCATATGTGACAAACCATCAGCTTATATCATAATAAATAATAAAAAAACTGAAGTCCTTTGTTCTACATTCAGGAACAAGACAGGGCTCTTCACTATCACCTTTTCTTTTCAACACAGTATTAGAAGTCCTAGCCAGAGCTATCATGCAAGAGAAAGAAATAAAAGGCATCCAAATTGGGAATGAAGAATTTAAATTGTCACTTGTTGTAGATGACATCATGTTATATGTAGAAAGCCCTAAAAACTCCACCAAAAAGCTATTAGAAACAATAAATGAATATAGTTAAGTTGCCAGCTACAAAATCAATGTACAAATTCCATTGCATTCCTATATACTAACAGTAAATCTCTGAAAATTTTAAAACAACCGATTCCTTTTTCAATTGCAACAAAAATAATAAAATAACTAGGAGTAAACTTAACAAAAGATGAAAAGTGCCAACACACTAAAAACTATAAAACATTTTAAAAATAAATTGAACAAGACACAAAGAAATGGAAAGACATTCCATGATCACGGATTGCAAGAATCAACATTGTTAAAATGGCCATATTAACCAACGCAAGATAATGATTTAATGCAATCTCCATCAGAATCCCAGTAGCATTGTTTTGAAGAGATAGAAAACAAAAATCATCAGATTTGTATGGATCCACCAAAGACCCCGAAAAACCAAAGCAATCCTAACAACAAAGATAATCTTGGAGGGGCCGGACGAGAAGCACAGTGGTTAAGCGCTGGCTTGGGAAGCCAGCGGCCCCCCTTCAGGTCCTACATATGAGGGCCAGTAACACTGGCCTAAAAAAAAAAAAAAAAGAAGAAGAATCCTGGAGGTATCATACTCCCTGACTTCAGCCAGTACTACAGAGCAACAATAATCCAAACAGTATGGCAGTATGGTATTGGCAGAAAAAACAGACACACAGACCAATGGAATAGAATTGAAAACTAAAAGTAAACCCACATAAATATGGACAGATAATTTTTGCAAAGGAGACAGAAACATACAATTGAGAAAAGGCAGCCTCTTCAATAAATGGTGCTGGGAGAATTGGAAAGCCATGTGCAAAAGATTGAAACTAGACTGCTATTTGTCACCATGTACCAAAATTAACTCAAAATGGATCAAAAACCTAAACCTAAGACCTGAAAAAATAAATTGCACACAAAAAAAACACACACACAGCGGACCTTGGGTTCAAAGAGGATTTTATGAATTTGACTTCAAAGGCAAGGGAAGTAAAAGCTAAAATAAATGAATGGGACTATTTCAAACTAAAAACCTTCTGCACAGCGAAAGAAACCATCAACAAAATAAGGAAGCAACCAATTGAATGGGAGAAGATTTTTGCAAACACCTCCAATCCAAAATACATGGAACTCATACAAATCAACAACAACAATAAACAAACAATTCAATTAAAAAATGGGCAGAGGACCTGAGTAGAAATTTCTCTGAAGAGGATATACAGATGGCCAATAGACATATGAAAAGATGCAATCATCAGGGAAATGCAAATAAAAAACACAATGAGATATCACCTCACACCAGTTAGAATGGCTATCATCAATAAGACAAATAATAACAAGTGTTGGAGAGGTTGTAGAGAAAAAGGAACCCTCATACACCATTGGTGGGAATGCAGATTGTTGCAGCCTCTATGGAAGGCAGCATGGAGGTTCCTCAAAAAATTAAGAATAGAATTACCATATGACCCAGTAATCCCTCTCCTATGTATCTACCCAAAAAAATCTGAAAGGATTTATCCGTAAAGATATATGTGTTCCAATGTTCATTTCAGCTTTATTTGTGGTTGCCAAGACATGGAAACAACCAAAGTGTTCTTCAATAGATGATTGGATAAAGAAGATGTGGTAGATGTACACAATGGAACACTATTCTGCCATCAGGAAAGATGAAATATTGCCATTTGTGACAACATGGATGGATCTTGAGATTATTATGCTAAGCAAAATAAATCAGAAAAAGTTAAGGAATATATGATTTTACAGATGTGTGGGATATAAAAACTGAAATTAACAAAGGAACAAGACAAAGAAACAAAAACTCATAGAAATAGACAATGGGTTAGTGGTTACCAGAGGGTAAGGGGGGAGGGGGTATTAGATGAGGGTAAATGGGATTAAATACATGGTGATGAAAGGAGAACTGACTCTGGGTGGTGAACACACAATGTGATATATAGATGATGTATTACAGAATTGTACACTTGAAACCTATGGAACTTTACTAACAATTGTCCCCACAATAAACTTTAATTTAAAGAAAAAGAAATTTTAGTATATTTATACAATGGAACATTAGTGTGCCATAAAAAATCAAATCTTACCATTTGCAAGAGATGGATGGGTCTAGAGGATATTGTGCTAAGTGAAAGAAGTCATACTGTGGAAGACAAATACCATTAGATCTCACTTATGTGTGGAATCTAAAGAACAGTATGAAAAAGCAAACAAAACAGATATAGATCTAGAGATACAGAGAAAAACTGACTGCTAGATGGGATGGGGATGGGGGAGAAGGTGAGGGGATAGAAAGTATAAATTGGTACTCACAAAACAGTCATGGGGCTGTAAAATATAGTATGGGGAGTATAATTAACAATGTTATAAAGACTATGTAGTTATGTATGGTCTGTGATGGGTACCGGACTTATTTGGGGGATCACTTCATAGATTATATAATTATCTAACCACTTCACTGTACACCTGAAACTAATATAAAAATATTAAATGTCAAATATATATATATATATATATATATATATATATATATATATATAGAGAGAGAGAGAGAGAGAGAGAGAGATAGTCATGGGATGTAAAATACAGCATAAGGAATATAATCAATGCTATTGTAATAGCTATGCAGGTTATTACAGGGGAAGTAGACTTGCAGGGGTATTCACTTTCTGAAGGGTATAAAAGTCTATCATTATGTTGTTTTCTACATCTGAAACTGATAAAAAAAATTTTAAAAAGCAAAATCAGTCACTCAGAAGGAAAAAAGAAAGTGAATATCAATTGTAGCTTATTATAGAAAGATAACCATTTAGTTGCATTGAGGAAGCTCTTCTTTCAGTATTGCAAATATACATTTATGGAAACAGAATCATATAGCATATGCTATTTTACAAATAACATATAATGGATATATTACTAAAACTATAAATTGAGAAAAATAAGAATAAAGTTAAAATATCCATATTACCCAAAGCAATCTATAGATTCAATTCTACCCTATCAAAATAACAATGGCATTTTTCACAGAACAAGAACACATGATCTTAAATTTTATGTGAATCATAAAAGACCCCAAATCGTCATGGCAATCTTGAGAATACATAACAAAGAGAATGAATATGGAAGTATCATAGTTATCTGATATCAAACTATAAGGCTATAGTAATCAAAACAGCATGGTATTGGCATAAAAACAGACACATACGTGAGAATCATTGCATCAGAATAGAGAGCCCAGAAATAAATCCATGCCTCTATGGTCATTTAATCTATGGTGAAGGAAGGAAAAATATACACTGGGGTGAACAGTCTATTCAATAAATGCCACTGGGAAAACTGGACAGATGCATGCAAATAAATGAAACTGGACCACCTTTTTATGCCATATACAAAAATAAACTCAAACTGGATTAAAGACTTAAATTAAGACCCCAAACCATGAAACTCCTAGAAGAAAATATAGGAAGTAAACTGTCACACATTACCATCAGTAATATTTTTGCTGATCTATCTCCTTGGGAAAGGGAAACAAAAGAAAAAAAAATCGAACTAAATCAAACCAAAAAGTTTTTGCACAGCCAAGGAAACATCAACAAAACAAGAAGATATCCTGCTGAATGGGAGAATATATTTGCCAATAATACATTTGATGAGGGTGTCAATATCCAAAATGTATAAAAAATCTCAACACCAAAATAAATAAGCAATCCAATGAATAAATGGGCAGAGGACCGACATAGATATTTCTACAAAGAGGACATATAGATGGCCAATAGACATATGAAAAGATGCTCAACATCACCAAATATCAGAGAATGCAAATAAAAACCACATTGAGATATCACCTCACTCTTGTAAGCATGGCCATCATCAATAAATCAACAAATAACAAGTATTGGTGAGGACGTGAAGAAAAGGGAACCTTCGTGCACTGTTGGGATTGCAGATTGGTGCAGCCACTATGGGAAACAGTACGGAGGTTCCTCATAAAAATAAAAATACAACTACCTTATGATCCAGCAATTCCACTCCTGGGTATTTAGCCAAAGAAATCCAAAACACTAATTAAAAAAGATATAGGACTTATGGTAAAATGGCAGAATAGACAGACGCTGTGCTAACTACCTCCCAGGATCACACCAAAATTACAAATAAATTATACAGCATTCAACCCTGGAGGTCCCCGGAACACTAGATGAACTAGAACCTCTAAACGAAGAACTTAAAGAGGAGGCCACGTCGGGTCTGGAAGGATGGGTGGAGACGAGAGAGGGTGAACCCTGTGAGGGAAGCCCCAGCTGTGGGGAGGTTTCTCCGGTTGGGGGAGAGACCCTCCGGCCGCACACCAAGCTCACCAGCCCAGAGTTCCTTTGCCGGGAAGAGAAGTTCCAAGAGAGCTAGCAGTAAATTAGTGAGAATTCTCTTTGCTCAGCTCGGTGAGGCTAAGAGCGGCTAGAGAATCACTGGGGCCGGCGCGTGGGCTTGCTCGCCGGTCAGCACTTACCTGATTCCTGATGAAGGGAGTGGCTGTGTGGGCCGGGCCCGGGAGCCTGTGGGGACTGGGGATGGACTGAACTGAGCACCTTTGGTGCAAAGGCTGGAGGTCCTCGTGTGGAGCCTGCATGCGAGTGGTATAGGAGGGCGCCATTTTGTCAGGGTTGGGCCCTCCCACAGAGGACCAGGTTCGGGACCTCATTGGTCAAGTGGAATTAGTGCAGAAGTGCATGTGTTCGTGCATGCCCACGCGCATGCAGCCTTGGATCGCCACCCTCTGCCCGGCTTATACTGCGTTGCCAGGGAAATGCTGGGTGGGTGCCTTCCAGCTCCAACAGGCTGCTCACTGAGACCCAGGAGTGTGAGAGCCACCTCGGATCCCCACCCTCTGCACGGCTTGTGCTGCATTGCCAGGGGAACGCTTGGTAGGCGTGCTCTGGCTCCAACAGGCTGCGCACTGAGACATGGGAGTGCGCAAGCTGCCTTGGGTCCCGGCCCTCCGCACTGCGCTTGCAGAGTTGCCAGGCTGGTGATTGGTTGTTGGGCTACTCGGCCTGAACTGCGACCGCTGATTGGGACAGGCTGAGACTGGGAGTTTTCCTGGGAGTGTTGGGCCGTGAGCTGTGTGCTTGCATGATCCAGCCGGGTATCTCCTAGTGATCTATCTAATACATCAAAGCAATCCCAGAGTGACAGCCAGAATGGGGAAACAAAGACACATGTCACATGTAAAACATCAGAAGAAACATCTAGAAATGGAACCAAATGAAACAGAGGGATCCAACCTTTCAGAGACACAGTTTAGAACAATGATAAGAATGTTTAACAAACTTAGTGAGGACATAAGGAAGGATAGAGAAATAATAAAAAACAACCAGTTAGAACTCAAGAATACAATAACTCAAATGAAGAACAAACTCAAAGGAATCATCTACAGAGTAGATGAAGCAGAGGAGCGGATCAGCGATTTGGAAGACAAAATAGCAGAAATCACCCAGCTGGCACAACAAAAAGACCAAAGAATAAAAAACAATGAAAATAGTTTAAGAGCCCTATGGGACAAGATGCAGCACAACCATCTTCAACTCATAGAAATACCAGAAGGAGAAGAGAAGAAGCAAGGGGTCAAGAATGTATTTGAAAAACTAATGTCTGAAAACTTCCCTACCCTGGTGAAGGAAATCAACATACATGCCCAAGAAGTACAGAGGGTTCCAAACAAGCTGAACCCAAACAGGTCCATACCAAGAAACATCATAGTTAAAATGGCAAAGGTTAAAGACAGAGACAGAATCCTAGAAGCAGCAAGAGAAAGACAGCAGGTTACATACAAAGGAACTCCTGTTAGACTAACAGCTGACTTGTCTACAGAAACTCTACAGGCCAGAAGGGAGTGGCAGTAGATATTCAAAGTGACACAAAATAAAGGCCTACAACCAAGATTGCTCTACCTAGCATGGCTATCACTTAAAATTGAAGCAGAAATAAAGAGCTTCTCAGAAAAGAATAAGCTTAAGGAATTCATTACCACCAAGCCAGCATTGCAAGAAATATTAAAAGGGCTTTTTTAAACAAAAGAAAGCGGTAATCAAGCTAACCCAGGAAGACCAGGAATACAAATAACAAAATGGCAATACATATGCACCTATCAGTAATCATTTTAAATGTGAATGGGCTAAATGCTCCAATCAAAAGACAGAGAGTGGCTGAGTGGATAAGAAAAGAGGACCCATGCATATGCTGTTTGCAGATGGAATAAAACATTTCATGTAAATGGAAATGAGAAAAAAAAAAGCTGGAGTACCAATACTTATTTTGGACAAAATAGACTTTAAAATGACTGCAGTAAAAGACAAAGAAGGGCACTATAACCCTAATAAACATCTATGCACCCAATAGAGGAACTCCTAATTACACATAACAGATTTTGACAGACATAAAGACAGAGATCAACAGTAACACTATCGTAGTAGGGGACTTCAACACCCATTGTCACCAATGGACAGACCCTTTAGACAAAGTCAACACAAAGAGGAGCCTTAAATGACACTTTAGAGCAGCTGGACTTCATTGATATTTTTAGAGCATTTCACCCAGAAAAAAACAGAATATACATTCTTCTAAAGTACACATGGGACATTTTCCAAGATAGACCACGTTAGGCCACAAAACAAATCTCAGTAAATTTAAGAAGATTGAAGTCATATCAAGCAGATATAAAGGAGAAACTGATGGTTGCTTGCTGGGAGGGAGTGGGGCTGAGGGAGAGGGGGAAGATTTTGGACAGCGTAGGTGGGTGACTACAATGTTGCCGCAGGGATATGGGGGCAGTTCTGGGAAAGTAATTCATAATGTTGTGAAGAGACTATTATGTTAAGTGAAATAAGTCAGTCGGAGAAAGACAAGTACCATATGATCTCACTTATCTGTGGAATCTGAAAAACTGAATGAATGATCAAAGTAAACAAACTCATAGATATAGAGGAAAAACTGAGGGTTGCTAGTTGGGAGGGGGTGGGGATAAAGGAGAAGGGGAAGGGATTAGACAGCATAAATAGGTAACTACAATATTGCCACAGGGATATGAAACACAGTTCGGGGAATATAATAATGTTGTAAAAATTTTGCGGCATGTCTGATAGTCACATGTCTTGTTAGGGACACTATTTCATGGATGGAGTAGAGGCTTGATCACTGCCCTGTACACCTGAAGCTGATGATGTATAATATTGAAATGCAACTGTAACTGAATATATAGATAGTCACGGGATGTGGAATATACTGTGGAAGGAAGTCAAATGAATTGTAATAGGTATGTATGATATGGGGAGGGAGTGGGGTGGCAAACTGTGGGAGGGGGGTTTTCACCTTGGGGGGTAAAGAGTATAACTATTGCATTGTGTTGTACACCTGAAACTAATAAAAATAAAGATATATATACCCCTATGGTTATTGCAGTGCTATTCACAATAGGCAAGATATGGAAACAACTAAAATGCCCGCCATAGACGATTGGATAAAGAGTTGGTACATATATACAATGGAATATTACTCTGACATGAAAAGAATGAAATCTTACCATTTGCAATAATATGGATGGACCTAAAGGTTATCATGCGAAGTGTGAAATAAGTCAGATTGAGAAAGACAAATACCGTATGATTCACTTATATGTGGAATCTAAAGAACACAATAAATAAACAAACAAAACAGAAACAGACCATAGATACAGAGAACAAACTGATAGTTATTAGATGGGAGTGGGGAGAATGAAGGGGAGAATTAGAGGGCTGGGTGGGAAGAATGAAGGAATTAAGAAGTACAAATTGGTAGTTACAAAATATTCACAGGGATTTAAATTGAAGCATGGGGAATATAGTCAATAATACTGGAAAAACTGTGTGATGCCAGGTGGGTGCTTGACTTGTTGGGGGAATCACTTCATAAATTATATAGATGTCTGTGCACAGCACTGAATGCCTGAAACTAATATAAAATGGTACTGAAGGTCAACTGTAATTTAAAAAATAAATAATTTTTTAAAATTTTAACCGAATTAAAAAAAGTATAGTTATTCAAAATAAACTGACTGCTGGCCTGGGAAGCCAGTGGCCCCAGTTCAGACCCACATATGAGGACCAGTGACACTGCCCTCAAAAGAAAAAAACACACAAAAAACTCAAAAAACCAAAACAAAATAAACTGACTGGTCAAGCTTCTTGGGGTCAAACAAGCTATCTTTAATGCTAGAATTCTGGAAAGGGAAATAAAGAGGTAAGTCTTATTGGATGTCATTTAATGTGGGTTAGAAGACATGTTGTCCTGTGGGGCAGAAACCATAACATGGCTTATTCTGTGTCACATAGAATTTAAATCTGTCTCTGGGCAAGCAGCTTTCTCCACAGTCCAAAGCAGCCAACTCTTGTTTGCCAGTAGGAGGTTGCTTATTCTGGCATTAGGATGTTGTTCCAGTTTCCCATTTCTCTTCCTTTATTTATTAATGCAGAGATGTCTTCAGAACCTATGGTAGACCAGATATTAGCTAGGTATGCCGAGAGCCATAAGAATAGAAAATCGGTGCTGTCTTGGAAGGAAAAGAATGAGATTTTCATGAAATATGACCAAATGAGCAAACAAGACACTAAAAGGTTTCAATCCAGAGATCGAAGAAAGCCTCAATAATGGAATTTGGTTAGGCTTTCTTTCCACTATCATCCTGTAAGCCACCAAGAATGCTCCAAAAGTAACAACCAGAATTGCCTAAATTTGGCTATGACACATAATTTATAGGCAACCCATTTTGTAAACACAGATTGTCTATACCTGGCCTTAATTTGATTTAAAACAGATAGAGATAATTTAGGCATTCTGGCTGACTTAATTAGACATAAAAAGCATTCATAATTTGCTGGCTTCACTAGAGATTGCTTCGTCAACGGATCTCCAGCTACTGGGGTTTTTCTAGCATGTACAATTCCTGGCACTTGTAGGATCTGGAGATATTAAGTTTAGAGCCTCTCCAGCCATTGACGACCCTAAATTAGAGCCACTGGGATCTCCACAAGGATTGAGTCAAAGTATCTTTTTGTGTACCCCAAATGTTAACAAAGGAGTAAACCCAAAAACACAGACATATATAAGCAGTCTTCCATACTCTCTGAGCTCACTGTTCAAAAGTGGAATTAACTGGATATTGGTAACAATTCCATACTGAGACACATAACCTATAAACCACTCAAGGTAAATAAACAACACAGATCATATCTACAATTCAACCACTTAAAAGTAACCTCAAAATTCCAGGTAAAAGAATCCAATGGTCATATAAGAGGCATTTCTTACCATCATCAAAGCAACAAAAACAACGCATGTCAGTCTTAAAATTCATGTGAAGGAAAATATGTCCTCAGCTTTATTGAAATCTGACCATAAAATGCTGCACAGGAGAATCTGTCTCTGTAAGTATTTCGGGATCAAAGTATATTATCATTTGTTGGCCTTGTGCTTACAAACACAAACAGATTTGTAACTCTGAGAGAAAGAACATTTGTTTCTCAATTAAGCCAGATTAATTAATTTATTCACAAATATGCACTGAGCATCTACTACATTCCAATCATTGTTCTTGGTGCTAAGAATACAAGAGGAAACAAAACAGACTGTGACATAGTCTGATTCTTCTATAGAAATTCTCTTGAGGAAAATAGATACGTTATTTCCATCTCTGTGATTCTAACATTAAACCAGAATGTATTCTAACATATATTGTTATCATATTATTTATCATTTCATCGAAATGTGTTTTAGTTCTTCATATACAATGCATAAGCTCGTTGAGAACAAAGATTGTTTTTATAAATTTAGTATCTTCTATATCAGAGCCTCACCTATGCAGTTAGGGTAGTTGTTTCAGTCACATTCCAGTCTAGAAATAGGAACCTAAGCCATAGTTCAGTGTTTTGCAACAGGAGGTAATTTTTCCCCCAGGGGCATCTGGCAAAGCCTAGAAACATATTTGGTTTGTCACAACCAGGAGGGTGCTACTGGTGCTGTTTTTCAAGGATAGAAGCCAGGGATGCTGCTAAACATCCTACAATGTGCACGGCAGCCCCCCAACAACAAAGAATTGCCCAACCCTTGATGTCAGTTGTACCAAGGTTGAGAAGCCTTGAAGTAGTTTAAACAAGGGAATTTAATATGAAGAACTACTTACAAAACGTTAGAGCTAAAGGCAAACTGGTGATGGTGAGGCAACCAAGAGATTAGCAATAGCAGGAAGCTGCTACCACATCTAGGGCATTTAGAAGTGGAGAAGGTGGTATTACAGAACACCGGAGCTGGGGTACCTTTTAGAGCTGGTACCATAAAGGAGATTCAGCCACTGTCATGACCCTCCAGAAACAGAAAGTAGGGGGATACTTTGGCTTTTCCTCTCCTCCTGTCCTCCACTCTTCCAATCAGTACCTCCTATTACAGGCCAAGCTTAATAGGCAGCCAGTTGGCAATGTAGACTATGTTTGAATTCTAGCTGCATCACTTATTAATTGTGTGATTTGTGAAGTCAGTTAAACTCTTCTAGGCTGCAATTTCTTCATCTATAAAATAAAAATAACCATATATACCTCCTGGGATTAGGATGAGAACTGACTAATACAATATACATAAAACATGTAGCACAATAGCTGACATGTAATATGTTTTCCATGAATGGTTATTATATACTCTTCTAAATGTACAGGAAAAAATCTTATTTTATTTTATTTATTTATTTTTATTTTTTTATTTTTTATTTTATTAGTTTCAGGTATACAACACAATGCAATAGTTATACTCTTTACCCCCCAAAGTGAAAACCCCCCTCCCTCAGTTCGCCACCCCTCTCCCCACCCATATCATACATATCCATCACAACTCCCCTGACTCCCCTCCACAGTATACTTCATATCCTGTGACCATCCACATATTCAGTTGCAGTTGGCATACAATACTATACAACATCAGCTTCAGGTGTAGAGTGCAGTGATCAAGCCTTTACTCCATCCATGAAGTGGTCTCCCTAACAAGACATGTGACTATCTGACATGCCACAAAATTTTTACAATATTATATTCCCCGAACTGTGTTTCATATCCCTGTGGCAATATTGTAGTTGTCTATTTATGCTGTCTAATCCCTTCCCCTTCCCCCATCCCCACCCCCTTCCCAACTAGCAACGCTGTTTCTCCTCTACATCTACGAGTCTGTTTACTTTGATCGTTCACTCAGCTCTTCAGACTCCACACACAAGTGAGATCACATGGTCCCTGTCCTTCTCCGACTGACTTATTTCTCGCAACATAATAGTCTCTTCACAACATTATCAATTACATTCCCAGAACTGCCCCCATATCCCTCCGGCAACATTGTAGTCCCACATACACTGTCCAAAACCTTCCCCCTCTCCCTCTTTCCCACTCCTTCCCAGCCAGCAACCATCAGTTTTTCCTTTATATATGCTTGATATGACTTCAATCTTCTTAAATTGTCTCTCTGGGTTAGCTTGTTTACCCCTTTCTTTTGTTTAAAAAAGCCCTTTTAACATTTCTTGCAATGCTGGCTTGGTGGTAATGAATTCCTTAAGCTTATTCTTTTCTGAGAAGCTCTTTATTTCTCCTTCAATTTTAAGTGATAGCCATGCTGGGTAGAGCAATCTTGGTTGTAGGCCTTTATTTTGTGTCACTTTGAGTATCTCCTGCCACTCCCTTCTGGCCTGCAGAGTTTCTGTAGACAAGTCAGCTGTTAGTCTAACAGGAGTTCCTTTGTATGTAACCTGCTGTCTTTCTCTTGCAGCCTCTAGGATTCTGTCTCTGTCTTTAACCTTTGCCATTTTAACTATGATGTGTCTTGGTGTGGACCTGTTTGGGTTCAGCTTGTTTGGAACCCTCTGCACTTCCTGGGCATGTATGTTGATTTCCTTCACCAGGGTAGGGAAGCTTTCAGTCATTATCTTTTCAAATACATTTTCAACCCCTTGCTTCTTCTCTTCTCCTTCTGGTATCCTTATGAGTCAAAGGTGGTTGCACTTCACCTTGTCCCATAGGGCTCTTAAACTATTTTCATTGTTTTTTATTCCTTGGTATTTTTGCTGTGCCAACTGGGTGAGTTCTGCTATTTTATCTTCCAAATCGCTGATCCGCTCCTCTGCTTCATCTACTCTACTGGTGATTCCTTTGAGTGTGTTCTTCATTTCAGTTATTGTATTCTTTAGTTCTAACAGGTTGTTTTTTATGGTTTCCCTATCCTTCTTTATGTCCTCGCTAAGTTCCTTAAACATTCTTATCATCAGTGTTCTGAACTCTGTCTCTGAAAGGTTGGATCCCTCTGTTTCATTTGGTTCCATTTCTGGAGGTTTCTTCTGATCTTTTACTTGTGACATGTTTCTTTGTTTCCCCATTCTGGCTGTCGCTCTGGGATTGCTTTGATGTATTAGATAGATCACCAGGAGAGCCCTGGCTGGATCATGCAGGCACACAGCTCATGGCCAACACTCCCAGGAAAACTCCCAGTCCCAGCCTGTCCCAATCAGCCTCTCGCAGATCAGGCCGAGCAGCCTGACAACCAATCACCAGCCTGGCAACTCTGCAAGTGGAGTGCGGAAAGCAGAGACCCGAGGCGGCCTGCGCTCTCCAGCGTCTCAGTGAGCAGCCTGTTGGAGCCGGATCACTCCCTCTAGGTGTTTCCCTGGCAATGCAGCACAAGCCGAGCAGAGGGTGGGGATCCAAGGCGGCTCACGCACTCCCGGGTCTCAGTGAGCAGCCGTTGGAGCCTAAGGGCACCCGCCCTGCATTTCCCTGGCAATGCAGTATAAGCCGGTTGCAGGGTGGGGATCCAAGGCCGCAGGCGCACGCGCACGCACACATGCACTTCTGTGCCAATTCCACCAGACCAATTAGGTCTCGGACCTGATCCTTTGTGGGAGGGCCCAAGCCCGACAAAATGGCGACCTCCCTACACCACTCGCGTGCAATCTCCGCACCACGGGAACAATAGTCCAAAAACCTCCAGTCTTTGCACCAAAGGTGCTCAGTTTAGTCCGTCCCCGCAGGCTCCCGGCTCACACAGCCACTCCCTCCACCAGGAACCAGGTAAGTGCTCACCGGCGAGCAAGCCCGTGTGCCGGCCCCACTGATTCTCCAGCCGCTCTTAGCCTCACTGAGCTGAGCAAAGAGAGTCCTTACTAATTTACTGCCAGCTATCTTAGAACTTCTCTTCCTGGCAAAGGAGCTCTGGGCTGGTGAGCTTGGGGTGTGGCCGGAGGGTCTCTACCCCAACCGGAGAAGCCTCTCCACAACTGGGACCTCCCTCACGGGGTTTGCCCTATCTCGTCTCCGCCCGTCCTACCAGACCCAATGCGGCTTCCTCTTTAAGTTCTTTGTTTAGTGGTTCTGTTCCTCCAGTGTTCTGGGGACCTCCAGGGTTGAATGCTGTATAATTTGCTTGTAATTTTGGTGTGAACCTGGGAGGTAGTTAGCACAGCGTCTATCTATTGTGCCATTTTACCGGAAGTCTTATTTTATTTTTTTGAGGGCAGTGTCACTGGCCCTCATATGTGAGACCCGAACTGGGGCTGCTGGTGTTCCAAGCCAGCTCTTAACAACCGCATCACTCGGCTGGCCCCTAAAAATCTTAATTCTTATTGTTATTAAACTCCCAAGTCAATGCCTGCACACAGCAAGCACTAAATACAAGTTGGATTCCTTTTCCATTATGAAATATTTACTTGTTTTGTTGAGTTCCCCCTTCTGTTCCTTCCTTTCCATCTTCCCATTTTTCAGTGATACTTGCCTAATTTCCATAACATACCCCATTCCCTTGCAGTGCAGTTTCAGAGGGATAAACAAACCAGGCAAATGTGGCTTCCTAAATGTTACCCTTATAACCCGAAATGTGTTGTTTTCAAAAGTCAAAGAAATTGAAATATCTGCTTTAAAAAGAGAGGCTAAGGGCTGGCCAAGTGGCATGGTGGTTAAGCGCTGGCTTGGGAAGCCAGCAGCCCCGGTTCGCTCCCACATATGAGGGCCAGTAACACTACCCTCAAAAAAAAAGAGAGGCTAAAACAATATATGCTGGCTTAGATTGGATTCTGAGGCCTCTTCCAATCCCTGAGATTGGTTAATTTGTAGAAAGTTCAAACATAGAGGCACTGAGGTTTCACAATCTAAATGAATAGCATAATTGCCTTTTCCTTATCTGTAAAGTATATCTTTACACACTGGCCCTGTTTTCAGTAACAGATGACATGTTCAGGTCCCTCCTCAGAACTGACAGATTCAATTAACAGAGAAAATACTTTGTTCCAATGAACTTCTCAAATTTGTTATACTCCTCCATAGATGCTTTGAATTGGTATGTGAACGGATCCCCACCAATAAGTGTCCTCACTCCCATATAAACCTATGAGCTAAAAGATTTGGATTGCTGGCTCCTAAACCATTTGTTCCTGTCATGCTAATTCTGAGGACATAGAAATACAAACAGTTCTTTACTGGAAATTCTTATAACCCTTTCATATATGCTTTCTGTACCATGACATCACATGGATGAGGCTTCATAACCATTCTCTGATTGTTTCAGCTATTTATGATTCTTCCCACACCCCACTCCCAACCAACCCCTTAAGAGAAGAGGCTGTGTTTTAATTATACTTGACTTGCCATGGTGCCTAGACTGGCCATAAACTACAAATGGTACTTAAATATACAGTGAATGAAGAATGAAGGAAAACACTCCATGGTTTAAACAAAGACTAAGCAAGATAGCATACTTGAAAGTACCAGTCAAAGAGCAAATTTTTTCCTTTGTCCCTTATACATGTTCAATGAGCTAACTGAAAATTTTAAGAAAATTCATTAATGGCACCAAAATAAAAAAAATATTACTAGCTTCAAGCAGAAAATAAGGTATTTCTCTTTTTAAACTAATTTTAATCTAAATAAGTAAAGCAGCTGACCTCTTTTCAGAGGCTTCTTTGTGGACATACCAAAAATAATATAATTGCTCTGGTTGGAATTAAGATGAAGAAATGTAATGCTATCTATATGTCCAAGGTCTGTATTTATACATTTACAGGCAATTTTTTGATGGGTGACTCATCCATTTGCCTCCTAGTAGAAGGTAAAATACCTCAGCTGCCTAGGATGAAAGCAGCAGATGAACAGGAGAAATTACTTTATGTAGATCTGGGCAAGGGGCTGAAAGGGATAGGATGATTTGAGGCAATCCCTTTGGGAAAAAAAAAGAAACAAGAATTTAAATTGGTTACTTACTCCACGGTACTGGCTTTCATTGAAAATCTGAGGTGGAAGGGGATACCCTGTGGCTGGTCGACTGTTTTCAGGTACATTTTCTCTCATCCACTTCCGATTCTCTTCATTGGCGGCAATATCTTTTTCTTCAAATCCTATTTTGTTAGCTTCTAAGAAACCAAGCACATCTTGCTGTTTCTTCTTAATCTAGGATCCAAAGGACAAGAAACTCTATTGTTGATCAAACAGCTTTTGTAGTTTTTATTTTTCAAATTCAACAAAAATCAGTGTTTGTGAACTAGCAGGAATGAAGTAAGACATGGATCAAGATTTGTGGTGTCACAGAAGATATGATTTCCCTCTTTGTTATTTTGTTGTTAACAATGTATCACAAGTAGATTGAAGAGCTTTAAGCCCACAGATCCTTTTATTAACCTTTTTCTCTTTTTTCATTGAAAATCCCCATATCTAATGATGCAAAAGTAAGGCTAGTGAATGCATATCAATAACGTAAAATGCAGTTAACTCAAAAGTGTGAGTAGTGGGAAGCTGTGTTTTCTGATCATTTAGAAGTCTCTCTTAGCTTCAGCTCTTGTGCTGAAAGTCTTTCCAAACCACCCGAGTCTACTACCTGTCAACAAGCATCATGTAATGAACAGAAACAAATCTTTGCTTGAGAATGTTACAAGCCTCAGAGTCACTCTATGTCACAATGTTCATTGTTTAGGACATAAACTGAATAAGAAGATATAAGAGCTAAGTCTGCCGGTATAGTATGTCTGGAATATACCTGTACCACTCATTAGCCTTAACATGTGCTGCTAAGGTATCTTTCATGTGTGTCTGTGCTACTTCTTCAGCTAGATTAACAGGTAAAGATAATATACTTATTTTGTCTCCTACTAATACCTAGAAGAGACCTTTAAAATAATAAAATTAATATTTTTAGTTAGGTTCCTCCTGTAATATTAATTTCTTTTAGAACCTTAATTCACACATCTATGATAATTTATCCAAATTTAAAATGATTATTTAACATTTCTAAGGTGCAGAGCATAATCAGTAACTTTATTCATGGTGTCATACTAAAAAGGCACATAGAGAGGAATCATCATAAATATAAAATAAAATGAAGTAGTCTTCCCAACGGAAATAAAAATGCAAAATATTAAATGTCCATACAGTCAAGGCCCCCAAGGATTTGCATATCCCCACACATGTATGCATGCACAGAGGTTGTATTTTTGTCCTTTAAACTTGCTTGTTATTGTGTGTAATTTTGTCTCTCATCACATAACCCCAGGAAAAAATTTCTCAATTTCTCCCAATAGGAACTAGAATTCTATAGGCTATTTGGTTCAGAATATAGAATGCCCTTCTTTGAAGAGCAGTTACAGGCCAGCAAAATTTGCACCAAGATAATTTTTCTAACAGGAACCCTATTTTCTTATTAGCTTATAAAATCAAACTTTCAGTCTAAATACAACTTATATCCCTTTTTTAATTTTGAGAAAAAAATCAATGCAGAAGTCAAATAATCAGGAATGAATGTCTAATGGACTAGACCAGAGGTCAGCAAACTGTGGCTCACGAGCCACATGCAGCTCTTTGGGTACATTCCATCTCAAAAGTTTGCCAACCCCTGGAAGAGACAACACTGTCCCTCGCAACAATTTAAAAATTATTTGAGAGCCATAAATATATTTTACATAATCACCATTATGTGAATAATATCCTTTAAAATTTTTATAAATGAAACTATTATAGTTTTATTTTCATTTTCGATTTTACTTCAGAGCCAAGGTTCATGAGCCACAGTTTGCTGACCCCTGGTAGCTCTTCTGTCTCAACAGTTTGCCAACCCCTGGACTAGACACTTGATGAAATATGTCGAGTAATCTGTCAATCATTTTCATATTTACAAATTTAAGTAAATATAAAGATGTCCCATAAATATGGTACTTTCAGGCACTTGGCATTCCAACAGATATTGTTTGGATGAATAAAGATTAACATTAAGCTAACATGCTAGGAATTATACATGGCCCTGGGTGAATGTCACCTTACATTTTTGTGTGAGAGACAAAAGGCCTTTAAAATAAATGAATTTTTGAGGTCTTTCCCCTTACTGAATGCTTACTATGTTGAGAACACTGTTCACTGTGCTGAGTCAAGATGTGATACCAGGTTTGGTATCACTGAGCATTATAGTATATCTTCACTGGTATCTCTGCCTGCCAGCCATCAGTTCTGGACCAACTGTCGAGAAATACAGTATTACCCCCGTGCTTCAGAACTACCTGACAATAAGTACATATGCCTCCAGTCTTATCTCCATAAGGCTGAATGGAATGGGCCATAATAACACTTCATTTATAGGTTTTGGCCTGTCACACATGAACAATTGTTCAGCTTTGAATCTTTAGGGAATGTAAAAAAAAAGTTTTCTAACTTGATCATATCTGTAAGTCCAATATTTCACATATTGAGTTTATTTCCAACAAGGGGTATTTTATATCTAAAGAGTTATTGCCTTTCTAATATGCCTACAGGAACATGTTCATCACAACACATCCTGACAAGGAGTTTCATGTGATGCTAATTTCCTATTTCCCCAATGGGACTTAAAAAAATGTACACAGTAAACAGATGTGACTGAAAACCATACATTTCAATAATAATTAGGAATGGGTGTCATAAGGATTCACTAAAAAATAAAATTTAAATTTCCTACAGGAAAAATATTTTAGAGTTAAAAGGCATTGATAGCCTTTCATCACACAAATGCACTTCCAAGTAGACAGTGGCACTCTCCAGCAATTTAAAACAATCTTTTTTCCAAAGAGCAAACCACACCCCCTACCACCACACAAAGAATACCAAGTTATTTCTGCCCACATGTCAGAATTTGAGAATCAAGGTACCCTTTCCTCCAAAGACAAAGAGCAGGGCTACTGAGCAACTGTTGCCTGGAGGAAACAGCTGCTCTCCAGGTAGCATCGGTTAGCTGCTTAACTGCCATACCAAGGGTAAAGTTTCTTTTAAAGGAAGAAAGCTGACAAGGATTCTGCTTTAGACAGGGCCAGTGTGAACGTTCATATTCCAAAGGAAGAACAGAACTGTAATAATCATGCTTCAGATGGGAAAACAAGATTATTTTTCATGGAAGTGTCAGCCTATCATAGAACACTTAATCACGGTTGGGGTTTTGGCTTGTTTTATAATCAATCTCTGTTACATTGTCTCAGCTAATACTTTAATGAACACTTACAGAGGTTCCAACTATGATGCACTAAGATCTAAAATGATTGCAAGAAATTGCATTTAGCAGCCATTTTAACAATATTTCTTGTATGACTCTTACATGTGTAAGAATCTTATTAGGTTCTCTAAAATGTCTCAAAAATAGCAGAAATTCCTATACAGTATTAAAATATATTGGGAGGGATTAGACATAGATACATTAAAAAATTCAATTGCAACATGACATTCAAATATGAAGCTAAGACATGGCTATCCATGTCTTACAGATGGCTATCCATACAAGGTGGTTAGGTGAGAGGGGCCAAGTGAATGACAAAGCCAGTGAGTGCAAAACACTTAGAAGAGAGAACAAGCACTTACTGCTATTTTTGGTGCCACTTAAACTAAGCTTAATAATGATAGCTCAAATGCTGTATGTTACATTCATTTATACTGCATGCAAACTATAGATTTAGTGAAAGGATGATGTAAAATTTAATATACCTGGCCATCTGTGAAAACTGATATAACAAATGTTATAGTGTATTGCACCATAACAATGAAAGTATACAGTATTACAAAATAAATTTGGAAACTTTCTAAATGGATGCTCACAATTTCTATGATGAAATTCTTACACATAAGGTGAATAAACAATTGTATGGATGTGTATTTTGTAATTTCTAATGGGTTACAATTTGTTACTTAGTCAAAGAGAAATTCAGACATACAGATTCCTTCCAATTGGTTCTGTTTATTTCAAATGCTACCCTAAGAAGGGCCACTCTACTTAGTAGGAAAACAATAAACCTGTCTTTGCCTAGCCTGTGTCTAAGGATTTCACTGTTTGGTAAAGGTAGAGTGAATAAATCACATTTAAAGCTGCCTTATCATTCTTTTGCTAATGTACTTACAAAATATACCTAGAAGGAAAATCAAATCTGAATCCCCAGTCTGTTTGGCACAGGACCACTGTAGTATTCCCACCATGTAGTCCTTTGGTAACCAGAGAGACCTGTGTGTATTTTGAAATGAATACTGTCATGAGTACTTAAGACACTGGCTTCCTATTGCTTAATCTAACGGCACAAGCACAGCAAGAGATACTTGTTTTCAGCTTGTCTGTTTTGCAATATTTTAAAAAATGCTTTGATCACAATCAGCTGTGCAAAACTTGTAATTCATAGTTCTTTACCAGCAAGTCTGCAACAAATCTGGATTAAGATGCCTATGATGAATTTTCTTATTAATCTCCCACCTATACTCCTAGCTCCCTGGAGCTCTCCTGACAGATGTTCCAAGATGTGGTATCATAAGAGCACAATCTAAGGTTTCCTATTTTACTGCTGCCAAAAGAAAAAATATCTACTGTTATTTGCACTTCTAACCACATCATGCCTAAAGAGATGTTAAAGCCCAAGTAATTTCAAAAATAGACCTTAGTGTGAAAAGCAGCGAAATTATATATTTAATGGTTGTTTCTCAAAAATAGCTATGTCTCAAGGTGGTCACAGTAAAGAAAGTACAGTTATGCCCATTTTCTGTGTCAAAAAGGTTTTTCTTGGCTCAATGAAATAGTTCTAAATAACTTCATTTATCTAGCTTTTTGTTATTTAGCACTGCTCTGTCCATACTGTTTTCTAGAGTCAAAAGGAACATTATTCCCTCTCCCATTCCTTCAGAGTTGGCTTTTATGTAGACCCAGGAGGCCACGAAATATGGACCACTGGGAGTACCATCCTACCCTAACATTTGATTCTTCTGATGCCTGAAACCCTACCATTACTGAGTCACTACTTTGGTCTTCATAGAATGGAAAGGCAGTATGCATGTTTCGCATGCACAGAGGGACTGCCTGGAGAGACACAAGTAAGGAAGCCAGTAAAGTTTCTTTGTCTACCCTAGAATTGCATCTAGAGTTGTTCCTATATAAACTGTAACGGAGGATCACCTGAAAACGCAGCATAAATGGCTTCCCTGGATAATCCTAAGAGGAAATTTCCAAGTCTTATTACATGTTCATATTGAGTCAAGCTTTGCACAGAATAAAGACCTTCAAGGAAATAGGGAGAATAATAGTTGTTGAGTGCTTGCTGGTATCAAACTCTTTGTGAGACTATATACATATATCCCTTCAAACCCTCACAATAATTCTATAAGGTTAGTATGATTATCCCCATTTTACAAAAAAAAAAAAGAAATTGCGGCTCATATAGGTTAAGGAATGTAACCAAGGAGACAGAGCTTTTAATTGCCTGTGCCAAATTACAATCTACATCTATCTAACTGCAAAGCCATGTTCTTTTTCACTACATGCAGTACATACTAGAATTCCCAATTTAGCTGGGGAGACAAGATTGACATATATGAAAGTGTTCCTTCTAAATTATATATTGACTAGAAATACAACAAAAGTTGAGATATCTTATGTTGTCTTCCAAATAGCCCTAGTGAATTTGAATTCCTAGTTATTATGGTCTCTTTCCCATTGACTAATCTAAACTGACCCCAATGAATTTCTAAGATCACCAATTTGTGGTCTTGCTTTAACTGAATGGAATATCATGAGCCCTCTGGTTTCTCATTAACTGCATCAAGAACAATGCAGTCATGCCCCCCCTGTGTCAAGACCTCACATACTTAATAGTTCCTGGAGGGCAAAGCTACTGTAGAGGGTAATAATTTCTGTACCTTAAATTTACAAAGAAACAAACAAGAAAGTGCAAAGGCATCAAACTCCTCCCACTTGATTTATTTTTTTGTTTTTGGTTTTTTTCAGAGCACAATTTAATAATAAAAACACATTTAATGTCACATATTCTTTTTTAACTTTTATTAAATTTATTGGGGTGATATTGGTTACTAAAATTATATAGGTTTCAAGTGTACAATTCTATAATACATCTACATATTGCATCATGTGTTCATCACTCAGAGTCAGTTCTCCTTCCATCACCATATATTTGATCCTGGTTACCCTCTTCTACCACCCTCCTTCCCCCTTTTTCACAATGTATTCATCACTTAAAAAAAAGTCCAACAACCTTTCCAAAGAACAAAATGATTAGAATACAAAGCACTGATCATTTGAAAGTATAAAAAAGCGTTAACTAGGGCCGGCCGAGTGGCGCGGTCGTTAAGCGCTGGCTTAGGAAGCCAGCAGCCCTGGTTCAGTCCCACATATGAGGGCCAGTGACACTGCCCTCAAAAACAAACAAACAAACAAACAAACAAATAAAAAAACCGTTAACTGAGTCAGTAACAGAGGGACTAAAGTTTCTTCTTACTCTGGAAAAAGAGTATGGACAGAGAAAAGTTTCAGATAAAAAAGGGCTTATAGATGAGCTTATTTAGAACTGATATTTAATTCAGTCAGGAAAGGCCTTTTTAATCTACAATATGAGCATTTCACTTCTTGCAGGTGAATATCATCTTCACATAGTCTTATTAAATGTATATGCTGAGCAGATTAACTAAATGATAGACATAGATTTTGCCAAGGGCTAAAAGACAGAAGTAAAACACATATTGCAATCCTACTGCTGTTAAACTGGTTCCCTGTGCCCAATTCCAGCCCCACCCCAACTTTTTTTTTCAAGATTCTGCATAAGCCCTGGGCAGATGGCCCTGCCCCACAAGCTGCTGGAGACTTGTACTTGTATAACAGCGGGCAGCACATGACAGCCAAGGAAGCTTTCAGTGGCAGGCAGTCAGTCCTTGCTCATGCTTCAGTCTTTCTGAGGCAGAACCTGGGGTTCTGTGGGCTGAAGGCAAAGGACAGCTAGCCACAGTGTTCTTGGGGCACTTGCAGAGTGGACACAAGCTCAGTACTTGTGCAAAAACTGGTGCATTTAACTTTGTCAAAATCACCACCCATAATCCGTCAATCCCTGGGACTCCACCCCAAACCAACTCAGGCAGCATGTGGAGGCACTGTTAAAACTGGGTCAAAGAGCCCAGACCATGCACCTAAGGAGGCTGTTTCAGCCACTGAGCCATAAGGTCAGCCGGCACATGGCAACAGGCCTAAGAGGGCCCTGGGCGTTTTTGTTAAGCTGCCCCAGGGCCAATACTGATGGTAGGAAACCTTGGTTCATAGCAAGGCCACCCACACATCCCTCCATTCCAATGCAGGCAGAAACCAATTGCATATAGCTTTGTAGCTCCTACCACATAGCCCAAGGCCAGTCACAGGCAAGGCTAAAATTGGCCTGCATGAAAGCCCTACCGAGAGGTACAAGAAACAATACACCCAGAGGCTGGCTTCAGAACACACCAGAGCAATACCCCATTGGTCACACAGGTGGCACATCCAAAGGGTTGTCTCAACACACTCAGGACTGTCCTTGGGTTTATCTCCCTCTGAGGGTTCAGCACCCACAGAGCAGCTCATACATTTTGGGCAAAGCCAATCTGCATAGCAAGTCAGCCAAAGAGTCAATCCCACCCACTGATGCATCAAAATCTATTAAGGTTCAACAACAACTGGTCAATACATACAATACATGCAAGAGACACTCCTGGAACACACACAGACAATCAGAGAGATGGTGCCACTGGACCACACAGGACACCTAGCAACATCTGAGAGACATAAGAGACCTACCTAATACATAGAAACAAACACAGTGAGGCAATGAAAACATGAAAACAAAGAAAAATGTCCCAAATAAAAGAAGAACAGAAAGCTCAAGAAAAAGAACTAAATGAACTGGAGACAACCAAAACAAAAGAGACAGATTTTAAAACACTGGTTATAAGAATACTTAAGGAGCCTAGTGAGAACTTCAGAGAGTAAGCATGAAGAAGGACATAGAAACCAGGAGAAAGAGTCAGAAATAAAGAACACAATAACTGAACTGAATACACAATAAACAGCAGATTGGATGAAGAAGATGGCCGAATCAGAGATGTGGAAGAAAAGGTAGCAGAAAAAAACCCATCAGGAAAACAAACAAAATAAAGAAAAAAAATAAATGAAGATAGTTTAAGGGGCCTCTGGGATAACAACAAGCATAACAACATTTGCATGATAGGAGTAACAGAAAGAGAAGAGAATCGATCATGTAGGGTTCATCACAGGGACACAAGGATGCTTCAACACACGCAAATCAATCAATGTGATATGCCACATAAAAAGTAAAAGATACAAATCATATGATTATATCAATAGATGCATAAAAAGCATTTGACAAGATACAACATCCATTTATGATGAAAACACTTAATAAAATGGGTATAGAAGGAAAATACCTTATAATAATAAAGGTCATATATGACAAACCCTCAGCTAATATTATAATTAACAGAAAAACTGAAGCCTGTTGTTCTACATTTGGGAACAAGTCATGGTTGCCCCCTGTCACCACTGTTACTTAACAAAGTATTTGGAAGTCCTAAACAGAGCAATCAGACCAAAGAAAGAAATCAAAGTCATCCAAATTAGGAACGAAGAAGTTAACTTGTCATTTTTTGCAGATGACATGATCTTTTATGCAGAAAACCCTAAAGACACCACTAAAAAGCTATTAGAAATGATAAACAAATACAGTAAAGTTGCTGGCTACAAAATCAATGTACAAAAATCCATTGTATTCCAATATATTAACAATGAAATTGGAGAAAATGAAACTAAAATAGAAAAAATTCCTTTCACAATTACAACAAAAAGAATAAAATACCTAGGAATAAATTTAACCAAGGATGTGAAAGACATATACACTAAAATATATAAGACATATTTAAGAGAAATTGAAGAAGACACAAAGAAATGCAAAGACATTCCATGTTCAAGGATTGGAAGAATCAACATAGTTAAAATGGTCATGTTATTCAAAGTAATATACAGATTTAATTCAATCCCAATCAAAATCCCAATAGTATTTTTTTAAAGAAATAGAACAAAAAATCATCAGATTTGTATGGAATCCCAAAAGACCCCAAATGATGAAAGCAATCTGAAGTAAAAAGAATAATGCTGGAGGTATCATATTCCCTCACTTCAGCTTGTTCTACAGAGCAACAAAAATCAAAACAGCAAAGGAAGTGGCAGAAAAACAGACACAGACCAATGGAATAGTATTAAAAACCCAGAATAAACACACATGAATATGGACAGATAATTTTCAATAAAGGAGCCCAAAATATACAATGAAGAAAAGAAAGCCTTTTCTTTTTCTTTTTTTAAAAGATTTTATTGGGGAATTGGGGAAGGGGAACAGCGCAGTCGTCGTCTTTCATTCTTAGTTGTGGAAGGTGCAGCTAGCTCAGCTTGAAGTCCAGTCACCATCCGGCTGTCAGTCGGCAGCTTGTGGCCACTCAGCTCAAGGTGCCCTGTTCAATCTTACTTGTGGGTGGGCATAGCCCACCATCCCATGTGGGAGTCAAACCGGAAAACTTGTTGCTAAGAGCACACAGCTCTAACCACTGAATATTACGGCAACCATCGGCATCTCAGGGCAGCTCAGCTCAAGGTGCCATGTCCTGTGCTAGTTGTGGGTGAGCATAGCCCACCATCCCATGTGAGAGTTGAACCAGCAACCTTGTTGTTAGAAGCACGTGCTCTCACCAGCTGAGCCAGCCTGGCATCTGTTGGCAGCTCAGCGGCAGCTCAGATCAGGCGCAGCTCACTGGTCAATGTGGGAATTGAACTGGTGACCCTGTTGCTCAGAGCTCACATGCTAACCAACTGAGCCACTCAGCCTGCCCCAAGAAAGCCTTTTCAATAAATGGTGCTGGGAAATTGGAAAGCCACACACAAAAGAATAAAACTAGACTGCTACCTGTCACCATACACCAAAATTAACTCAAAATGGATTAAAGACCTAAACATAAAACCTGAAACAATAAACTTCATAGAAGAAAGCACAGGTCCTAAACCTATGGACCTTGGGTTCAAAGAGGATTTTATGAATTTGACCTCAAAGGCAAGGAAAGTAAAAGCTAAAATAAGAGAATGGGACTACATAAAACTAAAAAGATTCTACACAGCAAAAGAAATCAACAAAACAGAGGCAACAACCAAATGGGAGAAGATGTTTGCAAACAAAGCCTCTGATAAGTGGATTATATCCAAAATGTATTCATAAGTGGATAATATCTGAAATATATTAGAAACACATACAATTCAACAACAAAATGACAAACAATCCAATTAAAAAAGGGGCAGAGGATATGAACAGAAACTTCTCCCAACAAGAAATACAAGTGGCTAACAGATATATGAAAAAAATGTTCACCTTCAGTAACTACTAGGGAAATGCAAATCAAAACCACAAGATATCACCTCACAGCTGTTAGAATGGCTATCATCAAGAAGACAAATAATTGGGCCAGCCGAGTGGCGTGGTGGTTGGGTGCTGGCTTCGGAAGCCAGTGGCCCCGATTCGGGTCCCATGTGTGAGGGCAGGTACAACTGCCCTCAAAAAAGAAAGAAAGTAGACAAATAATAGCAAGTGTTGGAGAGACTGTGGAGAAAAAGGAACCCTCATACACTGTTGGTGGGAATTCAGATTGATACAGCTGCTATGGAAAACAGTATGGAGGTTCCTCAAAAAATTAAGATTAGCATTACCATATGACCCAACAATCCCTCTCCTGGGTATCTACCAAAAAAACCTGAAAACATTTATCCATAAAGATATGAGGGCTGACAATTATGTTTGCAAGCTCACCTTGGAAAAAGTGCTACATCCTAATTGCTGAATATCACTACGGTCACCTTCTAAGTACTCCCCTTGAGAAGCTATGTGCTGACAACAGTGCCTAGTCCACCCTTCAAAGCAATTTTGAAACTCTTTTTCTGGAATGGCCATCAGAGCTCTCATCTTATTAACCTTGATGTCCTGAATGTCATCAAAATGTCTTCCTTTCCATATTTCCTTTATCTTCAGGTAAAGAAGAGTCATTGGGGGCCAGATCAGGTGAGTAGGGAGGGTGTTCCAAAATAGTTATTTGTTTACTGGTGAAAAACTCCCTCATAGACAGTATGTATGTTGGTATGTTGCTGTGATGCAAGAGCCATGAAATGTTGGAGAAAAACTCAGGTGATTTTTGTCTACCTTTTTCACATACCTTTTCAGCATTTCCTAATAGTAAATTTGGTTAACTGTTTGTGCAGTTAATACAAATTCATAATGAATAATCCCTCAGATATAAAAAAGTTAACATCATTTTGACTCTTCATTTGGACTGAAAAAAATTTTTTGGTTATGGAAAATTGGCTGATTTCCATTGTACACTTTGACTCTTTGTCTCAGGTCATATAGGTATACCCATGTTTCATCACCAGTGATAACATGGCCCCAAACATCATCTTGCCTCTCCAAAAGGCCTTGGCAAACTTTGACTGTCCTTTGCTTTTGTTCATCGGTGAACTCATTTGGGACCATTTTTGCACACACCGTTCTCATGCCAAGATTTTCAGTTAAGATTTTCCTGTTTCTCTATCAGTACTTACTTGGTCTGCTATGCTTCTCAGAGTCAGCCAACAATTTTGACGCACAATTTGATGATTTTTTTCCAATAGTTTCATCAGTTCTGTTCGTTACTGGCTACCCTGACCTCTCTTCATCAGTGATACATTCTCTCTCCTCAGAAAAACGTTGAATCCATTTGTACATTGCCATTTTCTTCATGGCATTATCCCCATAAACTTGGACTAACATGTCCCTGATTTCATTTCCACTCTTGCCAAGTTTAACAAAAAACTTAATTTTGATGACTGCTCTAATTCAAACTCAGACATTCTTGTGACGGCACACAAAAACACACAACAATAATGAACGCCACTCATCAAGACACAGCCACATGTTGATATGAACACAGCTGTGAGGCACTGATATACCAAGATTATGAAACCTCACCGAGCTGTTTGTACAGTGCTGCCAATGTATGCACATAGTGGCAAGTCCGTGATAGTAATTATCAGACCTCATAGATGATGAATTATAGAATTGTACATTTGAAACCTATGTAGTTTTATTGATCATTGTCACCTCAATTAATTTTAATAAACAAATAGAAGTAAAAGAGAGCAAGCAAGGGATCAAAAATCTTTTTGAAGAAATAATGACAGAAAACATCCCTAACTTGGGGAAGGAAATGAACATACAAGCTCAGGAAGTTCAGAGAGTCACATACAAGATGAATCCAATCAGGCACACACTAAGACACATCATAATTAAAATGGCAAAGGTTAAAGATAAAGAGAATCTGAAATGCAGCCAGAGAAAGACAGCTAGTTATTTACAAGGGAGCTCCCATAAGACTATCAGCTGTCTCAATAGATACTTTGCAGACCACAAGGGAGTGGCAGGAAATATACAAAGTGATGAAAACCAAGGCCCCACCACCAAGACTACACTATGTAGCAATTATTGAAAGAGATATAAAGAGTGTTCGAGACAAGAAAAGGCTAAAGGAATTCATTACCATCAAGCCAGTATTACAAAAAATACTGAAAGGATTTCTTTAAGAAGAAGGGGAAAAACAAATAAACAATTGAAGATCAATAATATGAGTAATAAAATACCAATAACTATGTACCTATCGATAATCCGTTTAAATGTAAATGGATTAAATGCTCCAATCAAAACATATAGGGTAGCTAAATAGATAAGAAAACAAAACCCATACATATGCTGTCTATGACAGACCCATCTCAGTATGAAAGACACAGAGAGGCTGCAAGTAAAGGGAAGGAAAAAGATATTTCATGCAAATGAAAATGAGAAAAAGGTTGGGGTAGCAAACATATATAAGATAATATAGGTTTTAAAACAAAGACTATAATAAGAGAAAAATGAAATTATATAATAATAAAGTGATAGATCCAACAAGACGACATAACCCTAGTAAATATCTATATACCCAACATAGGAGCACCTAAATACCAAAATAAATATTGACTGACAAGAAGGGAGGGATTGACAGTAACACAATCATGGTAAGGGACTTTTATACCCCATTGACAACAATGGACAACTACTAGAAAGAAAATCAACAAGGAAACAGTGGCCTTAAATGACACACTAGAAGAGATTAATTTAATTCATTTTTTAAAAGTATTTTACACAAAGCAGTAAAATTTACACTCTTTTCGAATGCACATGAAACATTTTCAAAGATAGACCACATGTAAGCCCGCAAAACAAATCTCAATAAATTTAAGAAGTTTGAAATCATATCAAGCAACTTCCCAGGCTACAATGGTATGAAACTAGAAATCAATTACAAGAAAAAAACTGATAAATACACAAACACATGCAGACTAAATAACATGGTACTATACAATGAATGGCTTAATGATAAGATCACCAAAGAGATGAAAATATATCTCGAGACAAAGGAAAATGAAAACACAATCACCCAAAATCTACGAGATACAAAGAAATCAGTTCAAAGAGGCAAATTCATAGTAATGCAGCCTACCTATAGAAAAAAGAAAAATCTCAAAGTAACAATCTATTTTACACCTAGGGGAACTGGGGAAAAAACAGCAAACAAAGCCCATAGTGAGCAGAAAAAGGGAATAGTCAAGTTCAGACTGGAAATAAATAGAGGCTAAAAAAACCCAAAACACAAAAGGTCAATGAAACCAACAGTCAGTTGTTTGCAAAGATAAAAAAAAGTTGATAAACCATTAACTAGACTCATCAAGAAAAAAAGAGAGAGGACCCAAATAAATAAAATCAGAAATGAAAGGAGGGAAAGTGACAATGGACACTACAGAAATACAAAATAATTTAAGAAAATACTATGAGCAACTATATGCCAACAAATTAAACAATCTGGAAGAAACAGATAAATTCCTAGAAGCATACAATCTTCCAAGGGTGAATCAATAAGAAACGGTAAATCTGTACCGATCTGTTACTACCAATGAAATCGAATCAGTAATCAACAAGCACCCAACGAAAAAAAGTCCTGGACCAGATGGCTTCACAGGTGAATTTTTTTAAATTAAATTTTATTGGGGTGACAATGGTTAGTAAAGTTACATAGGTTTCAAGTGTAGATGAGTGTAAATGGGATCAAATATATGCTGAGAGAAGGAGAACTGACATAGGTGAATTTTAAGAAAATTCAGAAAGAAATTAACGCCTATTCTCAAATTACTCCAAAAAAAATTCAACAGGTGGGGAGATTCCCAACTTCATGCTACAATGCCATCATCAGCATGATTCTAAGACCAAACAAAGACATTAGAAATAAAGAAAATTATAGGACAAAATCACTAATGAACATAGATGCAAAAATCCAGAACAAAATATTAGCAAACAAAATTCAGCAATACATTAATAAGATCATACACCATGATAAAATGGAATTCATTTCTGGTATGCCAGGTTGGTTCATTATCCCAAAATCAATTAACATGATACACCACAAAAACATAAGGGAAAATAAAAATCATATGATTATATCAATAGATGCAGAAAAAGCATTTGACAAAAACCAACATCCATTTATATACAAACTCTCAGCAAAGTGGGAATAGAGGGAATCTATCTCAACATAATAAAGGCCATCTATGACAAACAACAGCTAACATCAGAAAATAAACGAAAATAAAAGGACTTCTGGAAAGATGGCGGAATAGACAGACGCTGTGCCAACTGCCTCCAGGATAACACCAAACTTACAAATAATTTATACAACATTCAATCCCCGAAGTCCCTGGAAAACTAGATGACCAGAACCTCTAAACAAAGAATTTAAAGTGGAGGCCACATCCAGTCTGGTAGGAGGGATGGAGATGAGAGAGGGCAAACTCCATGAGGGACACCTCAGCTGTGGGAGTTTTCTCTGGTTGAAGGAGAGGCCCTCTGGCCCCACACCGAGCTCACAAGCCAGAATTACTTTGCTGGGAATAGGAGTTCCACGATAGCTGGCAGTAGAAATTAGTGAGGACTCTCTTTTCTCAGCTCGGTCAGTTTGAGGGTGGCTAGAGAACCAGTGGAGCCAGCACACAGACTCGCTCACTGATGAACACTCACCCGGTCCCTGGTGGAGGGAGTAGCTGTGTGAGTGGGACCCAGGAGCCTGCAGGGACGGACTGAACTGAGAGCCGTCGAATTGGGAGCTGGAGGTTTTGGGACCATTGTTCTCCCGGTGTGGAGCTTGCACATTAGTAGTGTACATGAGGGCCCCATTTTGACAGGGTTGTGCCCTCCCACAGAGGGTCGGGTCCGGGACTGCGTTGGTCTGGAGGAATTGGCGTAGGATTGCCTGTGTGCTGGCGCATGCATGCTGCCTTGGATCCCCACCCTCCGCCCTGCTTGTGCTGCATAGCCAGGGAAAAGCCTGGCGGGAGTGCTCCGTATACAACAGGCTGCTCATTGAGATGCGGGAGTGCACAAGCTGACATGGGTTCCCCGCTCTCCACACTGCGCGTGCAGAGTTGCTAGGCTGGTGACTGGTGGTTGGGCTGCTCGGCCTGATTTGCGAGCAGCTGATTGGGACAGGCTGAGACTGGGAGTTTTCCTGGGAGTGTTGGGCTGTGAGCTGTGTGCCTGTGTGATCCAGCCGGGGCTCTCCTGGTGATCTATCTAATACATCAAAGCAGTCCAAGAGTGACAGCCAGAATGAGGAAACAAAGAAACATGTGACAATTAAAAGATCAGAAGAAACCTCTAGAAATGGAACTAAATGAAATAGAGGGATCCAACCTTTCAGAGACACAGTTTAGAACACTGATGATAAGAATGTTGAACAAACTCAGTGAGCACAAAAGGAAGGATAGAGAAATCATAAAAAACAACCAGTTAGAACTAAAGAATACAATAACTGAAATGGAGAACACACTCAAAGGAATCACCATTAGATTAGATGAAGCAGAGGATCGTATCAGTGATTTACAAGACAAAATAGTAGAAATCACACAGTTGAAACAACAAAAGGACAAAAGAATAAAAAACAATGAAAATAGTTTAAGAGCCCTATGGACATCATGACACACACCAATAAATGCATCGTAAAAATACCAGAAGAAGAGAAGGAGCAAGGGGTCGAGAATGTGTTTGAAAAAATAATGACTGAAAACTTTCCTACCTTGATGAAGGAAATCGACATACAAGCCCAGGAAGTGCAGAGAGTTCCAAACAAGCTGAACTCAAACAGACCCACACCAAGACACATCATAGTTAAAATGGCAAAGGTTAAAGACAAAGACAGAATCCTAAAAGCAATAAGAGAAAGACAGCAGGTTACATACAAAGGAATCCTTTAAGACTCACAGCTTACTTTTCTACAGAAATTCTGCAGGCCAGAAGGGAGTGGCAGGAGATATTCAAAGTGACGCAAAGTAAAGGCCTACAACCAAGATTGCTCTACCTAGCATGGCTATCACTTAAAATTGAAGCAGAAATAAAGAGCTTCTCAGAAAAGAATAAGCTTAAGTAATTCATTACCACCAAGCCAGCATTTCAGGAAATGTTAAAAGTGCTTTTCAAAACAGAAGAAAGGAGTAAACAGTCTAACCTAGGAAGACCAGGAATACAAATAACAAAATGGCAATACATATGCACCTATCAATAATCATTTTAAATGTGAATGGCCTAAATGCTCCAATCAAAAGAGAGAGTGGCTGAGTGGATAAGAAAATAGGAACCATGTATATGCTGTTTATAAGAGACTCATCTTGGAACAAAAGACACACACAGACTGAAAGTAAAGGGATGGAATAAGGCATTTCATGCAAATGGAAATGAGAAAAAAAGCTGGAGTAGCAGTACTTGTTTTGGACAAAATAGACTTTAAAATGAAGACTATAATAAAAGACAAAGAAGGGCACTATAAACCTAATAAACGTCTATGCACCCAACATAGGAGCTCTTAATTATATAAAACAGATTTTGACAGACTTAAAGACAGAGATCAACAGTAACACTATCGTAATAAGGGACTTCAACACCCTGTTGTCACCAGTAGAGAGATCCTCCAGACAGAATATCAACACGGAAAGTGTGGGCTTAAATGACACTTTAGACCAGCTGAATTTCGTTGATATTTTTAGAGCATTTCACCCAGAAACAACAGAATTACATTCTTCTCAATTGCACATGGGACATTTTCCAAGATAGACCACATGTTAGGCCATAAAACAAGTCTCAGTAAATTTAAGAAGATTGAAGTTATAGCAAGCAGATATAACAGAAAACTGATGGTTGCTGGCTGGGAGGAAGTGGGGATGAGGGAGACGGGGAAGGTTTTGGACAGCGTAGGTGGGTGACTACATTATTGCCACAGGGATATGGGGGGCAGTTCTGGGAATGTAATTGATAATGTTATGAATGCTTGGTGTGTGTCAGATGGTCATGTGTCTTGTTGTAGAGACCACTTCGGGGTTTGGGGTAGAGACTTGATCACTGTACTGTACACCTGAAGCTGATGTTGTATAATATTTAATGTTAACTGTGATTGAATTTATATATATAGTCATGGGATGAGGAGTACAGTGTGGGAGTGGGGTCAGGGGACTTGTAAAAATATGTATGATATGGGGGGCAGTGGGGCAGCAGATTGGGGGAGGGGGATAGTCACTTGGAGGGGTAAAAAGTATAACTATTGCACAGTTGTAAAACATAAATTAAAATAAAATAAAGTAAAACAGAAATAAAAGGCATCCTAATGGGAAATGATAAAGTAAAACTGTCATTTGCAGATGATATGATACTGTACATAGAGATCCCTAAAGATTCCACTAAAATTCTATCAGAACTGATGTATGAATTTAGTAAAGTAGCAGGATATAAAATTTATACTCATAAATTGATATCATTTTATACACTAATAATGGACTATCAGAAAGAGAAATTAAGAACAAAAATCCCATTTACAATTGCATCAAAAGATATCTAAAAATAAATTTACACAACGAAGAAAAAGAACTATACTCAAAATTATAAGACATTGAAGAGAGAAGTTTTAAAAAGATACAAATTAATGGAAACATATGCCCTGCTTATGGATATGATAAATTAATATAGTTAAAATGTCCATTCTACCCAAAGCAATCTATAGATTTAATGCAATCCCTATCAAAATAGCAATTGCATTTTTTTCATAGAACTAACTAGAACAAATAATCCTAAAATTTATATGGAACATAAAAGACACTGAATAGCCATAGCAATCTTTTTTTTTTGTTTGAGGGCAGTGTCACTGGCCCTCATATGTGGGACCCGAACTGGGGCCGCTGGCGTCCCAAGCCAGCTTTTAACCACTACGGCACTCAGCCGGCCCGAGCCATAGCAATCTTGAGTAAGAAAAACAAAGCTGGTGGTATCACTCTATCTGATATCAAACAGTACTACAAGGCTATAGTAATCAGAACAGCATGGTATTTGCATACAATCAGAAAAGTATATCAATGGTATAGAATAGAGAGCCTAGAAATAAATCCATGCCTATATAGCTAAGGTAATCTAGGACAAAGGAGACAAGAATATACATTGGGATAATGACAGTCTATTTAATAAATGGTGCCGGGAAAACTGGATAGATACATGCAAAAAAAAAAAAATGAAAATGAAACTGGACCATCTTCTTACTCCATATACAAGAATAAACTAAAAATAGATTGAATACTGAAATGTAAGACCCAAAACAATAAAACTCCTAGTAGAAATTATAGGCAATAAACTCTTACCCTCCATAACATTTTTACTGATATTTCTCCATGAGCAAGGAAAACTAAAGAAAAATAAACAAATGGGACAATATCAAACTAACATATTTTTTTTTACACAGTAAATGAAATCATCAACAAAGCAAAAAGATATCCTACTGAATGTGCCAATGATAAGGGGTCATTATCCAAAATTTTAAAAAAAACACTCATACAACCCAACACCAAAAAAACAAACAATCCAGTAAAGAAAATGGGCAGAGGACCTGAATAGACATTTCTTCAAAGAAGACATGGAGATGGCCAAGAGACATATGAAAATATGCTCAATGTCACTAATCATCAGAGAAATGCAAATAAAAACTACAGTGACATATCATCTCACACTTGTCAGAATGGCCATCGTCAGTAAGTCAACAAACAAGTGTTGGTGAGGATGTAGAGGAAAAGGAACCCTCATACACTGTTGGTGGGAATACCAATTTGTGCATCTACTATGGAAAACAGTATGCAGTTTCCTCAAAAAATTAAAAATAGAATTACCATATGACCCAACAATTCCACTCCTGGGTATTTGTCCAAAGAAATCCAAAACAGTAGTTCAAAAAGACATATGCAACCCTATGTTTACTGCAGTGCTATTTACAATAGCCAAGACATGAAAACAACCAAAATGCCCATCAATAGATGACTGGATAAAGAAGATGTGGTACATATATACAATGGACTATTACTCAGCCATAAAAAGAATATTGCCATTTGCAACAGCATGGAGGGACCTAGCGGGCATTATGGTTAGTAAAATAAGTCAGAATGAGAAAGACAAATACCATATGATCTCACTTCTGTGTGAAATCTAAAAAACAAAAGAACAAACAAAACAGAAACATACCCATAGATACAGAGAACAAACTTATAGTTACTAGGTGGGAGGAGGTTTGGGGAGCTGGTTAAGGTGAAGGGATTAAGAAGTACAAATTGCTAGTTACAGTAGAGCCATGGGGAAGTGAAGTACACTATGGGAAACGTAGTTAATAGTATTGTAAAACCTATGTATAATGTCAGATGGGTACTGCACTTACTAGGGGTATCTCCTCGTCAATTATAGAAGTGTCTAAACACTATGCTGTATACCTGAAACTAATATAAAATAATATTTAATGTCAAGTATAATTGAAAAAAATTAGTCACAGGGATGTGTAGTGCAGCAAGGGCAATATAATCAATAATGTTCTAATAACTGTACAGTCTTGGGTGAGTAGTAGTCCTGTTCATAGTAGACTTATCACATTGTGAATTATGTAAACGTCTGATCACTAATAAAAAAAATACAAGAAAAAAAATCCTACAACATCCAGGATTATTAATAGACAAACATGTCTTCAATCTTTTTTTTTTTTTTTTTTAGGGCAGTGTCACTGGCCCTCATATGAGGGATGTGAACCGGGGCCGCTGGCTTCCCAAGCCAGCGCTTAACCACTACGCCACTTGGCCGGCCCTGTATTAAATCTTTAATAGCCCAAAACATCATTGTTTGTTGTAACATGTAACAGTTAATATTTATTATAACACTAGAAGGTCATGAAAAATCCAGAATGTACTAAACAAAATTAGTTTTCAGGTGATTTCCATTAAAAAGAAAAAAATAAATAAGTAAATATTTGTTAAAAAAAGATTCTGCATAAGGAAGACCTTTCTGTAAATATGCATTCCCCTCCCCGTCCTGGTCCTTGATCAGATCAGGCTGTCTTTACTTTATGGTGAGCTTGTTCTGCCCCAAACTGCAGGTCTTTTTCTCTATTCCCTTCATCTGCAAGACTTCCCTAACTCCACTGATGCAGTTCTAACCACTCACCCAAGTTCACTCCCCTCTGTGAAGTCCTCAGTGGCCACTCCAGCCCTCTCACTGACTTCCTATAGTCTGTATCACCCAGTATAAAGCTTAATCAAATACATGAAATACCAATGTTTACTAAACTCTTCACATGTCAAAGTCTCGTCACTTAAATTAGTTAATTTATAAGGCTCCTGAAAGTAGAAGCTATGCCTTTTGCTTATGTCTCCCCACATAGTGCTCACCTCCAGGCTGGACAAAAACATAGATAGTCAAAACTGATTGATCTCACAATATTGTTTTAAATTTCGGGACCACCAAAATGTTTTATTTTTAGTTTTTTTATTTTCAAAAGTCTCAGTTTTGGAAAAAATTTAGATTTATAGAAAATTTGCAGCTATACTACAGAAGGGTTCCCAGAAAACTCTCTCTGTTTCCCCGTTGTTAATATCTTACCTCTCAGTGGTACATTTGTCACAAATAAGAAATCAACATTAGTACAGTACTATTAATTAAACTCCAGATTAGTTGAACTTCACATTTTTCCACTAATGTCCTTTTTTGGTTTCCAGATCCCTTCTGTAACACCAGGTGCAACACAGGAGCTTAGCTCCCGGCAGGTGAACGTTGGATACTGTGAGGCCGAAAAGAAACAATGGAACCATGGATAGGGGGTTCATACCACTATTTTCGAGGGCAGCCGGTCAAGATACAAGAAACAAACATCCGCCAATACCCTAACATGTGGTCTTTTTGCACCACAGTCTCTGCGGCTGGGTGAGACACAGGAAGTAGGATCTGCAACATCTGTGCTTGCTAACGTAGCCACTGCAGTTATATAGCAAACAGAATTAGTGGCTGATGGCTAACTGGTTACAGCTGATGGCCATCTGGTTACAGCTGATGGCCAACTAGTTACACTAAGTGCTTGCACGTGCAGGTTACATAACCGAGCCAACACCTTTCCAAGTGAGGCCAAGGGCGTGGAAACTGCTCTCTGGAACTCCATCCCAACACCTTCCCAGATACCACATTACATTTAGTAATGTCTCCTTAGTCTCCTGTAGTCTGTGACAGTTTCTCAGACTTTTCTTCTTTTCCATGATCTGGACAGTTTGTAGGAGTACTGGCCAGGTATTTTGTACAATGTCCCTCAATTCAGGTTTGTTTGATATTTTTCTTTTTTTTTAAAGATTTTTTTTAATTGGGGGAGGGGAACAGATAAGTTGCTGTCTTTTTGTTCTTCAGTCTAGTTGCGGAGGACGTTGCTTCACTGGCCCATGTTGGTATCGTCATTGCACTCTTCCCGGAAGAGGCAGATCAGTCCCCGGCCTCTGGATGGTCGCTAACCGCGGCTCTTGGCAGCTCACACTGGCTGCCGGACACTCACTGTAGCCTATGGCAGCCCACTGCAGCAGGGGCTGCAGCCTACACCATCACCGGGGCTCACAGCCCAGCTCCAGGTGGGGCTGTTGTTAGCTGTAGAGGGCAGTGTCACTGGCCCTCATATGTGGGATCCGAACCGGGGCCGCTGGCGTCCCAAGCCAACTCTTAACCAATGCGCCACTCGGCCGGCCCTGTCTGATATTTTTCTGATGATTAGATTGGAGCTAGGGATTTGGGGGAAGAATATCGCAAATAAGAAGTGCCTTTTGATTAGACAGCATAAATAGGTAACTACAGTATTGTCACAGGGATATGAAAGACAGTTCTGGGAATATAATGTTGTTAAAATTTTGTGGGGTGTCAGATGGTCACATGTTTTGTTAGGGAGACCACTTCATGGATGGAGTAGAGGCTTGATCACGGCACTGTATACCTGAAATTGATGTTTTATAATATTGTATGCCAACTGTAATTGAATATATAGACAGTCACGGGATGTGGATTATATGGTGGAAGGGAGTCAAAGGAATTGTAATAGATAGTTTGATATGGGGGGGAGAGGGAGGAGAGAATTGGGGGAGGAGGGTTGTCACTTTGAGGGGTAAAAAGTATAACTATTGTACTTTGTTGTACACCTGAAGCTAATTAAAAGTATATATAAATAAAAAAAGTGCCTTTTACGTCACATCATAACAGGGGGCACATGATATCAAGATGACTTACTGATGGGTGTTAACCTTGACTACTTGATTAAGATAATGTCTTTCAGCTTTCTCCACCAAAAAATGACTATTTTCTCCCTTTCCATACTCTATGTTTTGGAAGCAAGTAAATAAGTCAATTACACCTCAACAAAGCTTGAAAAAAAAAAGTCCAGCCATATAATGCAAGCAAAGTGCTCTTTTTAAAACTCGTGCAGCATATTGGAAATCTGACAATACTTTCTATGAAAGTTTGAGAAAGTCGAAGTTTGAGAAAAGTCAGGTGGCTATAATCAGCAACCTATGAGAGGTTATTCAAAAGTAACATGCATCAGTCTTTGCAGGTGACTGGGCTGAATTTCTCATAAATTAACTCTTATCCAGAAATATGTCTTCAAAAGAAATTCCCTGGATTAAACATCTGTGCATCAAATTTGAGTGATGAGTTCTCCAAAATGGATTGGAGAAAACTCCATCTATTAGTGGTTTTTAATTATGCTTTATACACCTTTTTCAATATCAGATATTTTTGCCACCATTAAAGTACTGATGCCTGCGGCATTTTCAATAGGCCTATATATATTTCATTTACCTAAGGTTCAAATGTGGGAGATATTGTTGAGGGTTACTGTTTGCGACAGACTTTTGTCCATCCCCAACTAGCAAAATAAGTCTTTATTCTCTAAAATACTAATTGTAAATCCTAGAAGAAAATTGACTAGAAGAGAGAGCATTCTGGAGATTTCTGACTATCTTTTAGTCATCTTTGTAGGGACATAGCAGCTGCTCTATGCAAACCATAGAAGGACTGAATCTCAAAAGTTGCACAAGTGTTAGAGCTTCTGGGCTCAGTGAAGATATGGGTTCATCCTGCATAGAGAGACACTTGGGGGTATCAGAAGGTACTCAGTAATTATCCCCAAAGTCACAGGAATTTAAAATTGAAGATGTGTTCAGACAAGACTGGGAGACAGATATATAATGGTCTTCTTATTACTCATACCAATTATAACCACCATTTATAGAAGGCCAATTAAGTGACAGCAGCTAAAGTAGGTGTTTTACATATGCTATTTCATTTAATATTTATAATAGCCCCATGAGTTAGATATTATTTCCACCATTTTACAGATTAGAATACAGAAGTCACCCAATAAACTTTAATTATAAATAACTAAATAACAATGAGGCTCAAAGAGGTTAAGTAAATTTATACATAGCCAGAAAGCTAATGGTTGGCGGGCCGGCATTCAGACCTAGATGTCCCTAACTCCAAAGCTTATGTTTGTTCTATTTCCAGCTTCATGATATTTTGTATGGATTTTATCTTAAGAAATTTTTATATAATGTCAACAACATCCTATGAGGAGTAACACCAATTTAATGTGTTCTTGCTATATAATTCAATTCTAAATTCTATTCACCAGACTGCTTTTGCTTCCATTATCATTCAAATTAGTACATATACAATGTAATCAATCTCCACATCATTATTAAAAAAGGTTACCAGAGTACCCAATTCCAACTCTAGGATTCTCTGCTGCTAGGAAAGAATTAATATTGGAACCCTGCCTAGGTAATGCTAAGGGCTACCATTCAATGAAGAATGCAGTTGCTAAGTACATACTGGGCCTCAAGGCCACTGTTCTTACTCTGATACAAGTAACAATAAATAAATATATACATAAATAAATAAATAAATTAAATAAATAAATAAAATACATAAATAAACAAGTTATTATTTATGGTCTCAAGGAATTTATAAATCATAATTATAGAAATATAAATTCCATACTCCAGATAATTTAAGCAATGAAATAAATCTCGCCAGTTGTTAACAAAAGTCTGGTCCCTTTCTGTTACAGGTAAGTGGGTAGACTAGAACTGGGCTAATAAGAGGAAACAAAGAGACACAGACATCACTTTAGGGTGTGTGCTAACAATGGGGTGTAGAATTTTATATGTACCAGATCTCTATCTGCATTTACCAAATGTACCTTCACTCTAAAGTTAATATAATAATTATTATTTATTAAGTGCTTCCTAAGAGCCTGGCACCATACTAAGCACCCTTTAGATGCTTACCCTATTTAATTCTCACAATAACTTTATGAGGCAGCTGTTACTATTTTCATTCCAGATTCACAGATAAAGAAACTAATACTCAAGTGAATTAGGAACTTTCCCAAGCACACATTTGCCCAAGGTCTGTCAAAGTAAAAGGCAACATTTAAATACCAAGCATAATGACTAACAAAATAATGCACTACCATGCTTGTTATCTCATGCTAATTAGACTGTCAATTTAATGATGGCTCCTTGCATGTAAATATGGCTCATAATTCTTCTGTATCATTCTTAATTCCAAAGTTTGGCCTAAAGTAAGAGCAACAAAACCCGTGGATTATTTTAGAGGTTTTGTATACAGGGTAGATTTTCCTAGATGACTCCTTCCATCTTTTCCCATTCTGAGGTTTTGTGTTAATGAAACAAAGAAACATGCCAACAAGCAATAAAAGCCTCCTGGAACTTTAAGACTTGGTAAGAAAAAGTTACAGTGAAGAAGATTCTTAAGATTCTTATGAATCATAAGAATTCTCTTCCCTTTATTGAAAAAAAAGTTGCATCTCCATTTAAAATTGTTATATATTTGGACAAATAAAGTGTGATGGTAAGAACATTCTAAAATGCTTCCACGAAAGTGTCAGTGACTTGTGACCATAGGTGGCTACAAGAAATTAATGCTAAGGAGGAAATATGTACTTTAGGCTTTTCTGGTAGCTTTGGTTTGTATTATCCTTAATGTAAACGTTTTCCTAGAACAAACCACATTAACTTTTATAATAAAATATCTAAACTAAACATTTGTAACAAGTGCTAGTCTGACATACATGTATCTTATGTTCCAAAAAAGTGAGAGTAAGATTGCATGGAGAATTTAAAATTAAACCAGTGCATTCCAGCCTCTACTTCCTTACACTAATCACTATTATTATCAACTCAGTAAGTGAGTTTCTACACAGATTTCAATCCTCTTCAGGATAACTCTGTCATAATATAGAAGGAAGGGAATTTGAGTGGTATATGAAAAGTATAAAATGAAGAGCTATAAATGCTGGTGGTTTTATAGTCAGCAAAGATGTTCTTCATCTTACTACCTCCCTACAAAACAAATTCTGGCAGTAAGGAAACAATTACACAAACCATGGCTTTCTCCTAAAGCCACACTTCCTGCAAACGCTGCAAGGCTTCTAATTCTGGTCAGAAAGATTTTCCAGGCTGCCTTCCCATGTAAGGATAAGCAAAAACACACAAATCCTCCAACAGGATGATGTAAGGTCACAGGGCAGGCATACAAGAACCAAATATGGTACCTAAATTCTCCAGCTCACAGCAGATGCTTCTTTTTTTTTTTAAGGCTGTAATCACCAACTCCAAAATATCAGTTCTTGAATCACAAGAAAAGTAATAATCTGTTCTTATTAGTATTAACTAGGTGACAAACATGAGCCAGTCTACCCTGTATTACATTAGCTTTGCCTTTTTCTTGTTTCCTTTTCTACTACAGAAAAGGCTACTGTGAAATGTGCTGCTAAAATGGATACATTCAACAACAACATATTGCATCTGAATAAATAATGGTTCTAATCTGTAGCTGTACAGAAGGAAATATAGAATTCCCAAATGCTCCATGTTAATAGCTTCTGCCTCATCATAGGGAAGGCACTATCCTACTCTATGACTAAGGAAAATATCCATATAAGTGAAATGACATCATTTCGTACTAAGGATAAGTCCTGAGGGGATCCTTGTCCTCACTCGAACTCCAGGATAGAACAACACCCTGAGGTCTGGTCCAGGGCTATAAAGAGAAGATAATTTCCCCACTTTTTATTACCAAAACCCTATGATTAAGAGCAGGTATGATACTGTCTTTATTTCCAACTTTGATAGAGTTTCAATTAGATTATCAGTCAAAGTCAAATAAAATCAGAAGCAATTTGAGAGCGTTCATTAAGAGCCATGGAAACATATAAAAAAAATCAAGTAATTTTACTTCTGGATTCCTAGTTTAAGTAAATAATGCAAAAGAGGGTAGGTAAAAAGTATGTGTCTGAAGAGGTTATACAATGTTTTGGTGGGGTTGTTGTTAATTTGTTTTTGTTTCTGTTGGGTTTTTTTCTTTGTGGAGGATTGAAAGTTGCCTGCATATCACCATTCAGACTTGGTCATGTTAACAGTGGTGTGGTCATTCAAAAGGTTACCATGAGCACTGTACAATTACGTAGCAACAAGGAAAAATATCTATGATAAAAGAGTGGAAAATAAGTTTAGAGAATCACACATTTCCTATGATTCCAACTGTGAAAATAACTGTATGTTTTTAAAAGACTAAACAGGAATTGAAACACAATTATTACAATTGTTCAGAGATAGTAAGAGTCAGTGCTTAGCACCTTGCTTAGGAGACTGAGCTGTGGTGTGATCATGAGATTATAGGGATTCCCCCCACTGAACTTTTCCAGTGGTATTATATTGCTTTACATAATTAAAGAAAAAATACTTCCAAAAATCAATTCATTTATACTGAGATCTTGGTAGAGGCAGCATAGTATAATGAAAAGACCACAGACTATGGAACCTGTGGCAGACACACTACCATGTGCCCCTTTCCATAATACTCACCGACTGGTGTTCATTCCCTTGCATAATCTCCTACTGGAGTAAGGAAAGGACCTGTTGCTTACTTCCAATCAATAAAATGTGGAAAAGGTAACGGGATGTCATTATAGTGATGATGCTTTGTTATCCAAGGTTTTATCTTTCTAGCTCATTCACGTTAGAGTCATTCTTTCCTTTGTTGGCTATGAAAAAGCAAGGTGCCATAAGTACTATAGCTTCAAGGAAATGAATTCTGCCACCAAAAACATGAGCTTGAAAGTGGATTCTTCCATAGTGTAGACCCCAAATGAGAAACCAGTCCTGGATGACACCTTGATAGCAGCCTTGTAGAGGATCCAGCTATGTCAGGACTCTTGACCAACATACACTGTGATATAATAAATGAATATTGTTCTAAGCCACAAAATTTATAGTAATTTGTTATACAACATAGAAAAGTAATATAGAACCCAACTGACTTGGGTTTGAATCTCAGATCCTCCATTTATTATCTTCATGGCGAGTTGATCAACCTCTCTGAGTCTCAAATTCCTTACTAATTAATTGAGAAGTAATATCCACCTCCCAGAACTGTTACACAGAAAATTATAGATAAGAGAAGCAATGTGCCTGTCACACTGCCAGCCATAAAGTTGGCTAATTGTAAATCATAAGGTCTTTCGTGGCTAGAACTTTGTCTATCTTGCTCATTTTTGCTAGTGCCTATTATTATACCTGACCCATAGCAGGTGTTCTATAAATATGTAGCAAATAAATAAATGAAAATAAGCTCTCAAGGTATGGTAGCTAATATTTTAAATATGCATAAGGAACTGTAGTTATACAAAATTAAGAGAGAACCCCTGCACTCAAGGTATTAAAAACAATTAATTATACTATGGTGTGTCAATCACAATACAGGACAGTCTTTTTGGAGTAGCATGATAATGAGGGAATGTAGATGATGAGCCAGACTCTAGAATCAAACATAAGAAAATTGTATCAGCACAGTTCAATGTAATCTTTTGATAAGCTCCTGTCAATATCAATACAAACTATACATGAAGGTGATAAAAAAGTGTTTAAAGCAGGCAGTGTAGTTCATAGGTCATCACTAGAAGGCTTTATAGAAGCCTTCTATAGAAGGTTTATAAAATGCTGGGCTGATTCCTGAGCATTCATGAAGTCTAGTGACTTTCCTCACTCACTTTGTGGGACTCTGAGAAGCAAAATGGGCTGTTTAGCACACCTAGAAATGTTTGAGAAATCAGAAACATTGTAAATTTATTCCTGAGAAACCTTAGAAAGATGCAACTGTTTATTGCATCACAGCAAAATCCAGAAATGTTGTGATCAAAAAAGCATCAACCAAATTAAGAAATTTTATTCTGATAATAGTCCATAAAGATTATTCTAATGTAACTGTCTAATAGAAAGTTTACTGACAGTTAAATATTGTGAATCAATACATGTCTTGAGCTTAAGACAATTTCCACTAAAAACATCCTGCCATATTGTAAAATTGATCTTGTTCTTAGATTGGCCACTTTATCTGGCATCTATTACATTGCTCCAAAAGCAAAAGAATTACCATCCCCAACTGTTAGATAAATATGAAGCAGTAGAAAAAATTCCAAAGTCAAGTCAATTTGAACCACAAACCCTGTACTCACGACACTCACCTAGAGTTCACTGTAAAAATACACCAATTCCCTTCACTGTAAAAAAGGGAAGATCAAAAATATTGTGAAACAATGAGTAAGGAAGTAATTGACTTAATCTCTGAAAATCCTGAAAACACATGCACATTCTCAAAATGCAATTCCTAATGACTCTGGGTTGAAAAAAATGATTTCTCCATTTCCCTTTACTCTTTAAAGGAACCATAAGGGTTTTCTCATATATTCTACTGTATTTTCAACCCAGTAAAACATCTCTTTGTTAGGATCAAATTTTCTCTGGTACTAAAAATGTTTTAAGGTAATGGCTTTTTCATATTCAAGAGGAGTATTATGGTGGCAACAGATAGAAGAGGAACAAAACCTAAAGAATGAATGAGGGAGGTTTAACTTATTGCTAATGGCATTACTCAAGTAGGGAGAGAATCTTAACTAACAAATACCATGAAGTCAACCATCAAATGTAAGGAAGAACAATAATCCTTTTGCATGTTGATCAAATTCATGGAAATGTCACAAACTGTCCCAATTCAATTTCAATTTCAATTAAATTCAATTTTTTTACCGGTAAAAATTACTATTTTATCAAATGCATAATAACAGAAGATATCAAATCTTTGTAAATATTATTTAACTGGGTAATTTTCACAAATAATTCTCTCAGATTTTTAGACCAGAGGGTCAGCTTTCCAAACAATGAAAATTTTGTCAACCTAAATAGCATGCTTTATTAATGTCACATAATGAGACAAATAAGCATGAACTTTATTATTTTTTACACAGTGACAGCAAACATAGCCACCCAATTTAAATCTAACCCTCAGTTACAGTCTATTCAAAGTAAAGGATTTACGTGGCCTTACACTAACCTTTGATTATATTTTTTATTTGATTTTTAAAATAATTTGAAGAATCTCCACAAAGAAATGTATATTACTAAATGTTGATTAACAATCTAAAGTTGTTTATATGAATGCTTCCTCAAGGTTGTACAGGCTCAATTTGTACATAATTCTTGGTCCAGATTACCTTCACACTAAAAAAAATGCATATCCCTGGTCCACCTTATGTATGTCCTTCTGAGAAAGTAATTGTTAACCAGAACCAGCTGTTACAGGGTCCACAGCATAATTTTTACACCTAATGGGCTGCCTGTGACTTCAGAAAACACACACACACACACACACACACACACTACTATCTTTTCAGACTATCTTAACTGTAGTACTGATTTTTTCCCTATACAGTTGGTAAATCAATAACATTTAATTACAAAAGAAATTACATACTTTCTTTTCAAGGGAGCATGGAAACTCAGAAAATTCTGTATCCTGGCCAACACAAGTTCATTTGCCATAGGAAAAATAACTAGTCTGAAGCCTTAGCTAAGCAGTGTGCCCCAGATGAACATTCCAAAGAACACTATGAATGTGCTGCCGGACATAAGCCAATAAAGCATGTTGTAAACTGTCCAGCTGGGAACTACCATGTATTACCTAATTAGTTAAATAAGACCAGAATTACATGGTCCAAGAATTTAACTAATTACAAAACTAAGGTTGCTAAAAGGAAAGAGGCTTGGGTCATATAGGCTTTCTGTGCACTGAGTTTCTGTGAAATTTAGTTGCTGCTGTTGTTATTTGGACTATGACCATCAAGAACAACAGCATGTCCAACAATAAGAACTACTGTCAATAATGGTGAAAGATCTGATGTTTTTACTTTACTTACAAACTAACAAGCAAACCTGCCACAGTTTTAAGGATGATGGCAGAAAACATGAGACTTCTGGGGCACAGCAACAGCAGCAGCCAGAGTATCAGCATTTTCTTGTACCTGTTCCCTGATCTTCAATTCCTACAGGGTGACACCAAGGGACCACGATCTTTTATACAGGGCAGTATGCAAATCTTCCCTTTGCTTTAGATGGAGACACTATCTCATCTTTCAAGGTTGGCTGCATCCTTGAAAAGATAATACAGAACAAAGGTAGTCAGCGCCTGTGCTCACAAGATGTATACAAATGCAAAAGACCAATGGAGAATTGTCTGCCAACATCTACTATTATGAATATAGTCAATAATGTTGTCAAAACTGTGTATGGTGTCAAATGGGTACTAGACAGATCAGGGCGATTACTCTGTAAGTTATATAAATGTCTCATCATTATGTTGTAAACCTGAAACTAATATATTTTTAAAAATTTTTAAATTAGTTAATATTCAACTTTGAAACTAATATAATATTGTATGTCAACTATAATGAAAAAATACATATTTAAAAAACAGCCTACTTGGCTATTATAAAATTCTTGATTCTTAGAGGTTTCTGAGGGCAAATCTAATATGAACATCAAATGTAGTTTTGGGTGATGAAAGCCTATAATTTCACCACCTGGTTGAACAGAAAATTATGGGAGTTAAGTTACATAGCAATTCAATTAAAAACAAAAATTGTGGATGCTTCAAAAATCTATTAAGCCAGACTGAACTCTTCTACCTCCAGGAATAACACATTAATTCAGCAGTCCCTCATAAAGTAGGTTATTTGTAGAATCAATTCTTCTTTTTTAGAGAATGCAGATTTTTTTTAAAAGATTTTTTTGGGGAATTGGGGAGGGGAACAGTGTTGAGAGACTGGGGAAGGGGAACATTGTGTTTTTCCAGGACCCATCAGATACAACTGAAGTTGTTGTCCTGCAATCTTAGCTGTGGAGGGCACATCTCAGCTGCAAGTCCAGTCACAGCTTTCAATCTAGTTGCATGGGGCAGAAAGGGGGCACAGCCCACCATCCCATGCTAGAGTTGAACCGGCAACCTTGTTGATAAGAGCACGTGCTCTTTCCAGCTGAGCCATCGGGCTGTCCCCATGTATAATCAGTTCTTGTGATCAATGTTACATCTTTAACTTCTCTCACTCTGAAACTAAATATCCATATATATGCCAAAAGGCAAAAAATAAATGATGACCTCATTTTAAAACCCAGACAAGCTGCAAAGCATTTATTCTCTCTGCAAACATGCTATTCTTTTAAGGATTTTGATCCTAATTCAGGAAATAATTGGTTCAAATAAATCTAATACTAATGAAGTTTAAAAAGAAAAAAACCTGTGGGCCGGCTGAGTGGCGCGGTGGTTAAGCGCTGGCTTGGGAAGCCAGCAGCCCCAGTTCGGGTCCCACATATGAGGGCCAGTGACACTGCCCTCAAAAAAAAAAAAAAAAAAAAAAGAAAAAAACCTGGCAGTTATCATCACTGAAAGGAAAAGAAAGGACTCTAATGTCTGGCATTACTACTAAACTGTTCTGTAAGCAGATTTGCTATTTTATTTGTTCTGTTTTGATTTTAATAAATATTAGAAGTAAGCGTAAGATATTAGGAAAAATATTGCAGAAATTAAAATACTCATTTTACCTTATGATTTTTAAAAGTGTTCACTGCTTTCTACAAAGGTGGCCAAAACCTGCATAGGATCCAAGGAGAGTCCATATACTGAAAAGTGAGGCTCAATTATAGGCCTGTTTCCATAGTGAGCCAATAAGATATATATTCTTCATTAAAATTCATATGACCAGAGGGTAAGCGGGGAGAGGAGTGGTAGAAGAGGGTAAAAGGGGTCAAATATATAGTGATGGAAGGACAACTGACTCTGGGTGATGAATACACAATGAAATATACAGGTGATGTGTTATAGAATTGTACACTTGAAACCTATTTAATTTTACTAACGAATGTCACCGCAATAAATTTAACAAAAAATAAATATATAAAATTTGATAAATCCAGAAAAAAAGGATTAATATGCACACGGGGAATGAATTATTTGAAGGTACTACCTACTGATATGACAATAGATAATTTATTGAAATATCTCTAATTTTCCTGAGCACTTGACACACTCAGGCTACAGCAAAGAATCAGATATAATTAACATCAAACAGATATTGAATCCATGCCTGTCATGGCTTTTCTAAAATGTGAACGTTACTGATTAACTCTGTGCAATATATGAAGGCAATAACATCTCATAATGTCTGTTTGTTGATCGGTAGATATGCATGTTTTAAACTTTATAGATCTTTTAAAAGATCTACATGATAAATATTTGTTAATAATTCTTCATCATAGAATCCTGCAACTTTTAACATTAGGTTTGAGACACACAAACATCTCAGTGAGTAGATTTATAAGGGAATAGGGAAAAATCACTAAATATTCCCAGCTTTTCAGAATGTGTGGAATTCTAATTCTCTTGGTATAAAAACAAGTAAAAGTATTGAAACATAACTTAAAGAGATTTGGTTCTATACTGTACTGAATTTAAAAAGAAGTTTAAAAGTATTTCTTTGATTTTCTTCAGTCTAGGTTTATATGAAATATCCTGACAATGAAATTCAACCCTCCACCCCACCCCAAATTCAAAAAAAAAGATAAAAAAGATCCTGTAGATTAGTTCTCATTCCATAGCCTAAGTCTTCAGGGAGCATAAAAGGAGAAGGCGGTATTTCTGTTTTAGGACAATTTAAAACTTAGTAGGAAACTAAATTCAATTTAGCACACTACAGTAAAATATTTATGATAGTTAATTTTTAATTACTTATGTCATGTGCTAAATATTACAGTAATCACTTTACATGCATTATCTAATTTTAACAGAAGAGAGAACAGTTCTTAGATAAGTTAACTTTGCTCAAGAAGACACAGTTAGAAAATGGTAGAACAAAGATTCAAAGTAAACAGCTTGAATCCATAACCTTTGCCACCACATATACAAATGGAGGTTATGTAATTCAGTAAGGTATAAATATGGAAATAATTCCAGAAATTTAAAAAACTCATTAGGAAATTTTTCATTTTAAGGATTGAAGGGGCAAGCTAACTAGTCAAGCCAATGAAAAGATCAATGGCTTCAAACTAATAGAAAGAAAACTATAGGATTAAAATATAAAATTACTTTCTTTTAAGACTTAAAAATACTTTAAGCAGTTATTCTGTTTTAAACATATTTTTGTCTAATATGTTTCCCAGTATTCATTTATTTTCAAGTCTAGAACTGAAATTAAAAATGGACTTAAAATGCTATTGCATTAAAATCCATTAAAAAGCAACAATCATATAGTTTATTAGATTGGTCAACTTAGTTTATGATAATTAGGAAAGAGCTAGGTGTTCCTTGTTTTAGGAAAGTCTCAGGAAATTTCTTTAATTATGTAGTATTCATTTAAATCCAACAGGCTTTTATTGTAAATATCAGAAATACAGATTAGGATCTATGATGTAAGTTAAAACTGCATTTTTTTCTACTCTCTTCCAGATGGTAAGTTATCAAATATATTTTCCTTCAGGCTGTAATGAATACATTCATTTTCTAAATAAACCCATAGCTCCTGAAGAGTTCAGAGAGGAATTCTCATCACAACTTCTGGTCAACATAATCTGTGGGGTTCATCTAGATGAAGGTATGATTAGTGAAGGTCTGGAAATTCCAGTCTTTCTTATCAGGTTACTGTGCAGTCAGTTTGACCAAAAGTTAAGACTGGAATATTTTTCGTTAACTACGGCATGTACAGACACAGATGAAATTTATTTGCAATGTTAATATTTTCCATTAAAAGCACAGCTGCAATATGTTGCCCTTCTCTATCAAGATGTCTGGTATATTTAAGTAATTTTCCCATTTAGCCTAGCACAGAGTAAGGGGCCTCATCAAACCCTCTCTAGAGGTTGATAACTTATTTTGTGGAATGGTCTGATCTGGGAAGGAGGTGCCCATGATTTCTGGTTATTCAGTGGGGTAACAGGGCACAGAATGAAAGTTTCTAGCTCCTCCATCCAGCCAAAGGAAGGAACACATTTGGACACATTCATTGCATGCCTAATTCCAATAAACTTACAAGTACAATTGAAAACAAAATGCTTCATGTGTGTTTGTGAACACCATTTAGTGATTGGGGAAAAAAGCTTAAACTAAAGTTTAAACTAAGGTTTTAAAAATTCTGCATTTTTTAATGCACACATGGCTCCCCTTGTGAAGAACCAGAGTTTGGCTCTAAAAAGTTGTTCTTTAAAGGCGAATAAAAATAGTTGAAAGTGGTAAACTTTATAATTAGGCTATTGCATACGAATGAATGCATACTTTCACCAACCATACTAAATAATTTATTTTTTAAAGGGAAAGGGTAAAAAGAGAAGAGGAGAAGGAAATACAACACTAAACTTGAGTTATAGAAGGTATTATGCCTTAGACTAATTAAGGAAATGATCACGAGTCCATAATTCTAAGACATAGAGAACAGAATGCCACTTAATAAACTGAGTTTTTTAAAACAGTTAAAAACTCCACTATATTAAAAATGTTTTACATGTATTTTAAATTATACACTGAAATTCACTCTTTTGATGCACATTTCTATGAGTTTTGACAAATGCATAAAATCATGCAACCACCAGCAAAATCACTTTTTTTCCCTTACTCCCCCCAAATGCTACCACTTTGTAACACTGGTTCTTATAATGAAAATTTTAGTTCATAGATATTCTTCTTAACTAATATTGCATAGTAACTTCTGGTTTCTCTCAACCCTTTTTGCTGAATAAGAGTTTAGCTTTTTCATGGAAACACAAATGGATTAGGGTCTGTATGTCAGATCAGCAAGTATTTAAGAAGTGCTTGTTCTGGGTCCAGCATTGCACTAAATGTTCTGGGAACCAAAAGAGAAGATAAAAATACTACATAAGCAGGGAGGTCATAGGCATGCAAAAATGTGAGAGGTTATATAATGGAGTATTTAATTTTGAGATTCACATTATGAAAGGTATTCTTAAAATAGGAACTGTGAGTCCCCTAAAATGAGTACATATATGTCTTTGAAAAGAGGCTCCAGGGTTTTCATTGGATTATCAGAATAACTACAGTGGAAGGTGTTTTAAAAAGAAAATAAGAATGGAGAGGTAGGGTGGAAATAATTGCTGGCTAATCTTATAATCTAATAAGCAACATAAAGACTTAATCTTCATATAGCACTTTGAGTTTTCACATCCATTCTTTCATTTGAACTAACAAACATTTGCAGAAGATTCCGAAGTAATGAAATGAGATGAGGGAAATAGTGTTTGAGAAAAATTAGTAGAGTAGCACTATGCAGAAAGGGTTGAAAACAGACTACAGGTAAGAAACTATTTTTTACGTCTAAAGGGATGAGGGTCAATTGGAAGGTGTGAGCTGTAAAAGTGAAGAGGTAGCAGAGAATCAATGAGACATTATTAAAAGAAAAAAATGATAGGATTCACTGATGGATTGGTTTGGAAAGATTAAGGATAACGATTTATTCAATCATTCACTCGTTTAACAAATATTTTTTTATTGAACTGAGCCTACTCGGTTCCTGACATTGTTCTAGGCATCAGAGAAGGAACAAATAAACAAGACAGACAAAGAAAGTCCCTGCCTCCATGGAGTTTATAATCTAATGAGGAGAAGCACACAAAAAATAGGAAAACAAATTAACTGACAAAATAATTTCACATAGTGATTAACTGATAAATGTTATCAGATATCAAAGTATCAGCATGTATGAAAGATGACTTCCAGGATACAAAGGGGACAAGTGTAAGGAAACTAAATAATTAATTAGGCTTTTCAAACAAATTATATAATTTAATTAAAAGATGATACTGACAATAACATGGGACCACTGGCAAAAACACGACGTTTTGAAAATAGACTTTCCTTCTATATGCATGTGTACTGTATATGTGTGTGTGGTGGAGTATATCTAAGAAGGGAAGGATGGTGAGACAAAGGGCAGGGAGTAAAGATGATAAGTTAAGTTTTAAATAAATGAGCTAGAAGTCCTCTATTTTGGAGAGAAATCAACCCATGGGTATGATAGCAGAAAATACTATCTGAACAAAAATAATTACCTTGGGACAGCAAAATAAAATATTATATTCAGTAAATGCTATTTTTACAATTGAAAAAGTTTTAGTTTATAATAAATATATAATAGCTATTCAAGCAATGCATTGTATTTCTTTTGCTTTCTGCTAGATTGGTAAACTGTTGATAAAAGTGCTTCTGCCTTTATAGAGTTCTTATCACAAAAAGCAAACTTGCTAATCCAACTAGCTTTTGTGTGTGGGGAAAAAAATTCTGAAAAAATTACATACACATTCACAGACAAGTCTTGTTATCTCGACTAGATTACAATCTTTTCATGGACAGGTCCCACATCTGATTTATGTTTCTGTCACTCAAAATACCAGAGTGCCTTATACAATTGTAGGTACCCAATAAATATTTTTAAGTAAATGCCTCTTCAAGGCAGACGACCTTATTTAAACCACAATGCATCACTATGATGGTTCTCTTCTCATGAGAATATTAACCGGATTTATTCTATTGTAATTGTAACAACTATAAAATCAGTTACTATCAGTATTTTTACCTTTTAATCAAAGCCTATTGTGATCAATTCTAAAGAAGAAGAAAAGGAACTCAAAGAAAGCAGAGTAGGGCCGGTCGAGTGGCGCAGTGGTTAAGCGCTGGCTTGGGAAGCCAGCGGCCCCAGTTCGGGTCCCACCTATTAGGGCCAGTGACATGCCCTCAAAAAAAAAAAAGAAAGCAGAGTATACAGACTTATGGGACCATGAACTAAACCAGAAAAAAAGGCACGCAAAAGTGTACAATAGGTAAAAATACTTTGCTAGTTATCTCTGATTCTGAACAGGTTATCTTCTCCCCAAGTCCTAAAATTTCTTCTGTCTGTGGATAATAAAGAATCTTTCTTAAAGTTGTTAACCAAATGTTTGACACATAAGCCACTCAAAGATCTATTTATAATTGGTTAAAGTTCAAAAATGACGATGATGGAGGATGATTTACAGCACAAGCACAGTCTAAAACACACCTTCTCTCAACTTTAGCTCACACCCGACTGACTGCACCGAACAAGTTGAAACTTGTCACACAGTTACTAAGATTCGACATGCTGCTCCCCATATTGAAGATCCCTGCCTTTCCATTGGATGGCACTCGGCAGTAGCATTCACTGTACTTGTTGCTCACAACAAAAGGGCTCCCTGTCACACATTATTTCTGGTATGGCAATTTCTGTCAAATGAAAACATTAGGGTGTGTCCTCATCCACCTTATTCACTAGATATGGCATCATATGACTTCTGCCTCTTCCCCAAAGTCAAAAATGACCAGGAAAGGTAAACATTTTGAATCAATTCAGGATATCAAGGCAGCCACGATAGTTCAACTAAAGACACTCAAGAAAGAGAACTTCCAGAACTCCTTCAGAAAGTGGCAAGAACGATGGAATAAGTGTGATCGAAGCAAGGGGGGAGCATTCTAAGGGGGATTAATGACAATGTGTCTTTTAAGTAATAATTTTTTTAATGTAAACATTCGCTGTATTTTTTTATCACAACTGTTACAATCTCAACAAAAAGAATACAATACTTAGCAATAAACTTCACAAAGAGGTAAAGTACCTGTGTATAGAAAACTCTAAGATATTATTTAAAATAATTGAAGAAGACACAAAGAAATGCAAAGATATTCAATGTTCAAGGATTGGAAGAATCAACATTGTTAAAATGTCCACATTACCTAAGGAAATCTACAGATAATGCAATCCCTACCAAAATCCCAATGGCATTTTTCACAAACATAGGACAAAAATCATCAAATTTGTATGCAACCACATAAGAACTCAAATATCCAAAACAATCTTGAGAAAAAGAACAAACCCAGAAATATCACACCCCCCAATTTTAAGCTACACTACAAGGCTATAGTAATCACAACAGTACAGCACAGGCAAAAAAAAAGATGACATACAGAACAATGGAATAGAACCCTGAGCCCAGAAATAAACCCACATATTTATGGGCAACTAATTTAGTAAAAAGGGGTCAAAAATATACATTGTAGAAACTGTGTTCAATAAATGGTGCTGGGGGCCGGCCGAGTGGCACATTGGTTAAGAGCTGGCTTGGGACACCAGCGGCCCCAGTTCAGATCCCACATATGAGGACCAGTGACACTGCCCTCTACAGCTAAGATGGTAAACAATAGCTCCACCTGGAGATAGGCTGCTGTGAGTCCTCTGGGACAATATAGCTGCAGCCCCTGCTGCAGTGGGCTGCCATAGGCTACAGTGAGTGTCCGACAGCCAGTGTGAGCAGCTGGCAGCCCGTGTGAGCTGCCAAGAGCCTCTGTGAGCGACCGTCCAGAGGTCGGCAACCGATCTGCCTCACCCAAGAAGAACACAATGATAATACCAACATGGGCCAGTGAAGGAACGTCCTCCACAACTAGACTGAAGAACAAAAGGACAGCAACTTGTCTGTTTCCCTTCCCCGGTTCCCCAACGCTGTTCCCAGCCACCAATTCCGCAATTAAAAAAAAATTAAGAGTAGAATTACCATATCATCTAGCAATGCCTCTTCCAGGATATTTACCACAAAAATATGAAAATACTAATTCAGAAAGGTATACCTACTCCTATATTTACTACACCATTATTAACAACAGACAAGACGTAGAAACAACCTAATTTCCCATCAATGGATGAACGGATGCAGATATTGGATAGATAGATAGATAGATAGATAGATAGATAGATAGATAGATAAAGATATATACAATGGAATATTACTCAGCCATAAAAATAGATGAAATATTGCCATTTTCAACAACATGGATGGGTCTTGACTGTATTATGCTAAGTGAAATAAGTCAGATGGAAATGGGACAAAACCGTATAATTTCAATCATATGTGGAATATAAAACAAAAAAGTAAGAAATTAACTAATAAAACAAACTCATAGATACAGACAACAGAATGGAAGTTACCAGAGGGGAAAGGAAGAGGGCAAATTGGATAAAGGGAGGCAAATAATATGGTAACAGAAAGAAATTAGACTCTGGGTGGTGAGCATACAATAGAGTATACAGGTATCAAATTATAATGTTGTATACCTGAAATTTATATGTCATTGTCCAATGTTGCCTCAATAAATTTAATTTAAAAATTTTATAGTCTATCCTCTAAATATGTGATCATAAACAAGTCACCAAAATATTCTGGGCCTCAGTTTCCTAATTCCAAAAAGTGACATGAGTGCTTGCACTTGTAGGTTATTACAAGTGTGTGGATATATTAGAATATATGTGAAAGAACTTTGTAAGTATAATCAGATAAGGATTTAATTCAATAAAATCACTTCACTTTTCTCTCACTACAGTTCTCTTCACTTGAGTCTATCTTATCCCCATGGTCCCAAGTCTCCAGGTTGTGTCTGCTTTCTTACTGGGAGTTCCCTGGTACTTCAACGCCATATCAGGACTTCTCCGCATTATATCACTTTTCTCTTTCTTTCTTTCTTTCTTTCTTTCTTTCTTTCTTTCTTTCTTTCTTTCTTTCTCTCTCTCTCTCTTTCTCTCTTTCTCTCTTTCTCTCCTTCTCTCTTTCTCTCTCTCTTTCTCTCTCTCTCTCTCTCTCTCTCTCTCTCTCTCTCTCTCTCTCTCTCTCACCAAAATACTTATTGGACTTCAGATAATATATTTTTTTCCTTTTCTCCTAGAATCCTACGTATTTTATCTCCATTAGTTCCCTGGACTGAAACTAATTTCAAACACTACCACATTCACAAAGTCCGAATTCATTCTCAAAACTATGTTATTTCCAGCCCTTTAAGAAAGATCTGGTTTGACCTTCCCAGGTCCTCAGCTCCATACCTCAGTTATATATAGCTACTTGATCTCTGATGCCAAATCTGTTATTCAAAATGCAATTTCTTAAGTCATATTCCCAAAGATCCTAATTCAGAAGGTTTACAGCATCTGTGAGTGAACTTTTGAGTATAATCCTATGAGATTTCTGAAGAAGGTGGTTCCCATACCATATTGTGAGAACAAAGAAGTACAGCAAAACGTTGGATTGCGAGTGACGTGGTTTGCAAGTGTTCCACAAGACGAGCAAACATTTCTAATACATTTTAACGTGGTAAGTGAGTGATGTCTTGCAATATGAGTAGTTTGTTTCCAGAATGAACTATGCTCACAAACCAAGGTCTTACTGTATTTATAAAACACCTAACATTGAGTCATTCACCAGTGCCCTAGTAATATGTTTGCTCTTACTGTTGCCCCTTCAAGAATGTTCTTTCCCTTTATCTCTGATAATGAAAATCTTAGTAATTTTTGAGAGCCAACTTAAATGCAGCCTCCCAGTCCATTTCACCCATACCCAGCATTTGTGCTCTTTTCTACTGAAGAAGATATGGGGCATTATCAGTACTGGGGTATAAGGAAGTATTGAGTGATCATAGAGTCTCTAGGCTTCACAAACTGAAGTTTTACATTTGATTCTGTGCCCTTAAGTTTGCTATAAGGCCTGTAAACTGGATAAACTAATAGAAAAAAATAAACAACACTCGGCATCTGCTAGGTCAGGGAAGTAACTCAACCTCCATAGAAACGAGAAAGGACTCACAGCCATGTGAAAACCAATGATTGAGAATGAGAAGTAAACAAATAAAAAATAGTTGTCAGCTAGAAAACTGTACAAGTTCAGTAAGAAGTAGTCAAGTGATATCACCCCAGTGGTTTCAGGGAAAAACATGGCTGGTTACACAACTACCTAAGTGAGTTTGTGCAGTTGGTGTAGATTATATAATAACAAGGAGAAAAGAAGGGAGAGAGGGAAGTAAGAGTAGAATTGGCCACTGCCACATGAGAAAGATAGAAGCCATGGGTACAGTTAATAAGGGCAAAGTAAGGACCTGAACCCAAATCAACCTGATTTCACTATACTAGTGAATTTTCAAACCTTAGGGTGACTTGGAATAAAATTCAAGATGTCTAGACCTGGGCTCAGAAATCTGCATTTTAAAAATACCCCTCTAGGTGCTAGTGGGAAGCCTGTAAATCATGTATGAGAAACAGTGAGCTACTACTGCTCACTGTTAACTTGAGGTAATATTTCTCTCCCTATCTCTATTTCCATGTCAGCCTTTCAAAGATACCCATCTACCAAGCAAGCCCAAGCATTAAATAGAAATAAATTCTCTGACATCTTTCCTATTTTTTTTAAGATTTTTAAAAAAAAATTTTTTTCTTTTTTTATTAGTTTCAGGTGTACAACACAATGCAATATACTCTTTACCCCCCAAAGTGACAACCTCCCTGCCCCAGTTCACCACTCCACTCCCCCCCATATCATACATATCCATCACAACTCCCCTGACTCCCCTCCACAGTATACTCCACATCCCGTGACCATCCACATATTCAGTTGCAGTTGGCATACAATACTATACAACGTCAGCTTCAGGTGTACAGTGCAGTGATCAAGCCTCTATTCCATCCATGAAGTGGTCTCCCTAACAAGACATGAGACTATCTGACACGCCACAAAATTTTTACAACATTATTATATTTCCCGAACTGTGTTTCATATCCCTGTGGCAATATTGTAGTTGTCTATTTATGCTGTCTAATCCCTTCCCCTTCCCCCCATCCCCACTCCCCTCCCAACTAGCAACCCTCAGTTTTTCCTCTAAGATTATTTATTGGGGAACCAGGGAAGGGGAACAGACAAGTTGCTTTCCTTTTGTTTATCAGTCTAGTTGTGGAGGGCATCGCCTCACTGGCCCATGTTGGTATCGTCATTGCACTCTTCCTTGCTGAGGCAGATTGGTCACTGGCCTCTGGACAGCCGCTCACAGCAGCTCTTGGCAGCTCGCACTGGCTGCCAGCAGCTCACGCTGGCTGCCGGCCACTCACTGTAGCCTATGGCAGTCCACTGCAGCAGGGGCTGCAGCTATGCCAACCCAGGGACTCACAGCAGCCCAGCTCCAGGTGGAGCTGTTGTTCACCATCTTAGCTGTAGAAGGCAGCATCATTGGCCCTCACATGTGGGATCTGAACCGGGGCCACTGGCATCCCAAGCCAGCACTCAACCAACGTGCCACTTTGCCAGCCCTCTTTCCTATTTTACATATACTTCCCAGCTTTGGGTTCTCAAAATTAGAGATTCCTTAAACTCCACAAAAACTAAGGGCAACTACCTTTCTGAGACAGCTTGGTAGTGGTCTCTGCTGGGCATACTAGATTCCAAATCCTAAGCTTATAAACACATTGTTTTCTTTACTAAAGTTAATCATCCTCATCATCATCGCCTTACTTTTTTTTTAGCTGAGCCATCCTGACACCTATTGGCACATCACCTTACATTTTATTGTGAGTCTTGTATGTGCTAGGCACAATGTGAAGCATACCACATTCTCTCTTAATCTTTAAAAGAAATCCATATGGTTGATACTATTATCTTTATTTGACAGATAAATAAAGAGCCTCTGAGAGGGAAAAGTTAAGTAATATACTTGAGAAAACTACAACCAACTAGTGGTTTAAATTATTACATGGAATTTGAACCCATGCTGCCTGAATCCAAAGTTCGTTCTCTTAATTCCTCAACACTACAGCCTGTGGAAACCCAGATGTTTCATGATTACTTGGTAACTCATAAATATTTGCAATAAATCCTGGTATGAGTAAAAAACACTGCCACAAAAATATTAAAGGGAGGGGGAAAATATAGTCCAAAACCCAGAATTATAATCATTCATTATACTAGAACATGCCTAGTAAACCTTTATTACAAAGCTTACACAATTATGATCAAGTATTTGTGTACCTCAAAAATCCAGAGATATTTAATGATTTTAGAGGGAGACATAATCAGAAAAAAAATGTGAAAAATTCCAGTTAAGTCTTATCTAAGAACTTTGAAACTTCCAAAACTTCTATTGGTAGGTTAAATATCATGTATCCTGACACAACAGAAGAAAGTATTTCCATGTTATTGGAAAAAAAACTCAATGGAGAACATTTTGCTGTAACATAAATCATAAACAATGTAATCAACAATCACATATACTGACTGTATTTGGATACAAAATAATCAGAGCAACATTTGAAGAAAAAAAATCAATGAAATCTTAAAAAGGTAAGTTGCACTAAACTGCTCATAAATTTTACTTTTGTAAAATACCTCAAAGACAATGTGAGGAAAACCATTTCCTAATGCATAATACAGACTTGATTTTATAACATGTGCTTTATTGTTTTTAGCAAGTGAGCAAGTTAAGATATTCCTACTTTGGTGCAACCTATTTGTTATAGGAATCTACTTCTTCACATGCAATTTGAGAAATTTAGAAAGAGCTGATCAAGGGACAACTTATGTGCTTATGACCTGCTTCATATAGCCTGTAAAAAAATTGATTATTCTAAACCATGGGAAGAGCCTACATAGTAGAGTTAAGCATTAATAGTAAAATCAACCAAAGACAAAATAATTTATTGAATGATGGTCTAGAAACAACACAGCTTTCTCAACAGGATAGTCAAAAACATCAAGGTAATTAATATGGGCCTGCCAAATGAGGAAGTACAGAAGCAAACAACTGCTATAATTTCTGTGGACTCCAGGATTACCAGTTCAAAATCACACTTTATTTACCATCATTAACAGTAGTTGACTTCTGCCCTTATTAGAATAATGATAATGTAAAATCCTGGGTATGGATCCTAACTCTGCAAATTTACTGGATATAAGACCTAGGCCAACAAATGCATACAAGACTTATCAGGGTGATCACTTCATAAGTATATAAATGTCTAATCACTATGTTGTACACCTGAAACTAATATAATATTGTATGTCTACTATAATTGAAAAATAATTTTAAAACAAACCTCAGCCAAGTTAGTCAAATACTTGGAGACTTGGTTTTGTTTTATGTAAAATGGGCAAAATAACATTTACTTTATAAAGCATAAGAACTAAATGAGAGGAGGTATGTAAAATGCCTGGCTTTGAGCCTGGCACCCCAAACGCACTAAATAAATAGAAAGTCTTTCCACATCACTTTCCTCCTTTTTCGTACACATTCTTCAAACACAGTCGAAAGCCCTACATTTCCAAGAATATATTTTAGGCTCACTAATTTTCCTTATATCTGAATTCTTATAGAAGTGGTTTCTGATCTGTGCTCCAGAGATCAATGTAGGGAGGGGGAATGAAGAGAGAAGTTATTGGAAAGGTTCTATAAAGCTCTAAGTACACAAAGCATTTTCTAGAGACTCAAAGAGTAAGTCTTGCACTTGAAACATACAACAATGGGAGAGGGAATAGTAGAAGACGTTAAAGGGCATCAGAAATATTGTGATGGAAGGAAAACTGACTCTGGGTGGTGAACACATAATGCAATATATAGATGACGTATTATAGAATTGTACACTTGAAACCTATGTAGTTTTATTGCCATTGTCACCCCGATAAGTTTTATTTAAAAAAAGAAACATACAGCTATATTTTCCAACATGGATAGCTACTGGTGTAAATTAAAATACAAATTCATCTCAAAGTGTTACCAAATTTATGGTAGTTTTTTGTTATCATTTATATTCTTATCAATGGATAGTAAACATTCAACTACTATTATGGTAGATTTCCATATTTATACTCTGCAAAGCTGGATTCCACTATCACAAATGGCTCTAGAGTGTATGGTGTTCTCCCATTGGTTCAAGCAGGGCTGGATTAGGGTGAAGGAAGTGAGGTACTCAACTCAAGTGAAAATTCAAGGTGCACCCAAAAACTCAGTAATCAAGATAAATTATATTTTAAAGAAAAAATTTAAAGAAAAATTAATGTAAAAATATATGATGAACAAAATATCAAAATTTCAAATAAAGACATGATCCAACAGGGCCAGGAGGTGAGGTGAGTCAGACAAGTGCAGGGTCAGATCCTCATTTGTTTGACCTCATTTGTCCAAAGAAAAAGAAAAACCTGTCACTATTTCACAGTATGACAAGTGTTCATTAAAAATTTCAGCTGGATCTCCAAAAAAGTAAGCTAATCCACGCCATGAGTGTTTTCACAAAGGAAAAATCTGTCTGTGGCATGCAAAAACCAGAGTAGACACTAGAGATACAGAAGGCATGAAAAGACAGAGAGATGGTATGTATATTGAAAGCCTGAATTTAGGAATAGGAAAAAATTCTGGGAAAGTATTAACTAAGCAGTATAGGTCTTGATTTTCAGAAAGGCTGACAGCTAGCCTACATTTATTTTCCAAAGGGCAGGGGACTTCATCTTATTTATCAACATTGTCATCATCACTACTATTTACTGACTACTTTATTGAATACTTACTGTGTGCCAAGCACAACATTGACAGATTCATCTTGTTTAGTCATCACAATGATTCCATGATGTATGTGTACTTTTTTTTTTTGAGGGCAGTGTCACTGGCCCTCATATGTGGGACCCGAACCGGGACCGCCGGCTTCCCAAGCCAGTGCTTAACCACCGTGCCACTTGGCCGGCCCGACGTACGTGTACTTTTATTACCCCCATTTTAACTGAGTTTCAGAGGGAATTATATGGCTTGTATACAGTGCTGTACCTAATAAAAGATATTAGAGACAATATGAATTTATGCAGGTATACCTGTAATAATAACAAAAACAATAATAAAACATATCATTGAACAGTTCTTGTTTTAAGCAGTGTGCAAGTACATCATCTCATTTAAACTGTATAATAGTCAAGTATCATATGTAGGCCCTGTTTTTACTGAGGCTGAGAGAGGTAGGGGTGTGAGAGTGTGTGTATGTGTAATATATATATATATATATATATATATATATATATATATATGATAAATTTCAAGGCCTAAGATAGAGCAGCTCTGGCCCAAGGTGCCATGTCAGCAAACCAAAACTTGGATTACTTTCCTGTCCCTATAAATGCTTCACTTGACCAGAAACACAGTATATCTAGTCAGCTAATCCCTAAAGACCGAGTCCACTCTAGACCTTTTCATCCCAACAAGGTTGTCTAGGTGCCCCAACCAATTAGATATTTTTCTTTTGTGCTCGCTTCGGCAGCACATATAGATATTTTTCTTTCTCTTTCTTGTTCTTCATTCTTCATACCATAAAAACGTCCTGCCTTCCATGCCCATTTTGCAGTTCTCTGAATGGAGACTGCTTCATGAAGTGTTAAACAAAGTTTGTTTGCATCACTTAAATTGTCTTCTTTAATCATTTTTGAAATATAAAAATACATATAATGCATGAACACACATATATATTTAGCATCTACCATGTGCCAGGTATTATGTTAAGTACCACACATATCGCATGTAATGTGATTTTCTAGTCCCCAGAGGATATTGCTACTGCAGTCATGTACCTTAAGCTGCCACTTTTACAACTGGGATTTTCTAATAGTTTCACATTAGTTTTTATCTGAGTTTCATATACTCTAAAACTCTGAACAGTTCTCCTAGAAACATTAGTGCTATAATATATAGATGCTAATAAAGGTTATAAAATTAGAAGCAAAGAAGGCTCTTAGAATTTAAATGGAAAATTCTCACATTTTAATCTCAAAACATATTGACCGGATGGTTGTGTGGGTTTTCTGACAACTATGTTTCATTTTTCTACACTAACAGCCAATTATGCAACATCAAATAAATGTCCAAAAATACAATTCTGACACTACCTGTAGTTAGATTCCACAATTGAGAGGGCTCAGTCCCACCAGACTGCCCTCAATTCCAATGCCAGCCACAAGTGGGGTTCCCAAGCAACCCACACTTCTGCCTGTCCAATTACATTCCCACAACTCCTCCTCAGGATCAATAATTCACTAGAACAACTCTTGGAACTCAGGAAAGTGGTCTACTTACTATTACAATTCATTACAAAGGATAAAAACAAGCAGCCAGATGAATAGGTAGGTAAATAAGGTGAAGTTTGGAAGGTTCTCAAGCACAGGGGCCTTTCTCTCTGTGGAGTTAGGGTGCACCCCCCTTCTGGAACATGCATATATTCACCAACTTGAAAGCTCCCCAACCCTGTTATTTTGGGCAATTTATGGAGGTTTCATTTTGTAGGCATGACTGATTAAAAGCAGAGGCCATTAGTGATTGAATTCAATCTCCAGCTCTTCTCTCTCCAGAGGTTGAGGGATGCAGTGAAAAATTCCAACCCTCTAATGATTTTGTTGGTTCTACTGGCGATCAGCGCCCCCATCCTGAAGCTACCTAGAGGCCCCAACATGCCAAAAGCCACATCATTAGCATAAACTCAGACATGGTTGAAAGGGGCTCATTATGAATACCAAAAGGCACTACTATCAGTCAGGAAATTCCATGGGTTTTAGGAGTTCTGTGCCAGGAACCACAGACAAACACCAAATACACACACACACACACACACACACACACACACACTCACACACAGACCAGGGGTGCCAAAAATGTATACGAGTGGACACTTTGGTCAACGTTGCTCAAACAGTAGTTCACTGTAATCAGAAGTGTTGGGACACTGACAGTAAGCACTTTGAGCACCTCTTGTAATTGCAGAAGTCAAACGTGACTTGTATTCATCTTTTGTTATTGGTATATATTGAGTCTTACAATGTTAATACAGTCTTCCTTTCTTAAAATGTGTATACACTTTTTGGCATTCTCTGTGTGTGTATGGACTGACAATTAAGTTTGAGAACTTGTTGCAACAATGTTGCTAACCTTTTTTTATATCAGAGGGATTATTCATTATAAATTTGTACCAACTGGACAAATGCATGTATTGATTATACAAACGTATTGCAAAACTTAACATAAGTCATTTTGAAAACTGTTAACACATTAATTTTGCACAAATTAGATAATCTGTTTTGAATTTAACAATATTTCATTTTTCAGCAAAAATTTGACTAGTTCATCACGAAGTTGACAACACCATAACAATTTAAAATATATGAATTCAGTTACATTAATAATTGCTGGCAGTTGGTATAATTTTAGAATCATCCTTCCATCAGCTAAAGCAGGAGTCAGCCTTTTAAGATAGAAGAGCCACCAGTGGTCAGCAAACTGTGGCTCGTGAGCCACATGCAGGTCTTTGGGTACATACATGTGGCTCTGAAGTAAAATTGAAAATGAAAATAAAACTATCATAGTTTCATTTATAACATTTTTAAAGGATATTATTCACATAATAGTGATTATGTAAAAATATATTTATGGCTCTCGAATAATTTTTTAATTGTTGTGAGGGACAGGATTGGCTTTTCCAGGGGTAGGCAAACTTTTGAGATGGAACATACCCAAAGAGCCACATGTGGCTTGTGAGCCACAGTTTGCCAACCCATGAGCTAGAGCAACAATCAAAACTGCTTTCTAGCAGAAGTCAAAATCCCACAATAGTGTTTACTACTTTGTCTAGAGCCCTAGGTTCAGATGAAAATGATTTTAAAAAGAAAGTGTCCAAAACTATAACCTAATTTCTCTATTCTAAAAATGACAAATGATAGATACCAATACCTAACAATATATACAAAATGAAATTCAACTCTCCTCCTTTAAAGAAAAAGCCTAATAACATTGTGCTTCACAGCTGTTTTTAATAATAAAAGAAGTTTTGGGTGGTGAGTATTCCCTTGATTCCAAATTTACAAATATAATTTCATCTGTAAGTCTACCTTTTTAGATATATGTCTGGTGAAATGTATCATTCTTGTTGGCAGAATATGATTTTCCTGAATGATTAAGTGTGAAAAACACTTGTGTTCACAGGTTTCTACTAAAATTATATTTAAATCTATTTCTACATGAAAAAATTCCAAGGACAATACATTATATAATAGTTTTTTCTGGCTTTTCTCCCTAAAAAGACATAGGCCACCAAGTAGTGAACATATTTGCTTTACTTCAATGTATCGAAACATTGTTCTAGAGAGCACTGATGTGGGAATCAGGTGATGTAGGAGTGAGGTGACCTGGAATATGGTCCCCAAGCTGCAGCTCTTTATATATAAAATGAGGGATTTGAAATAGCTAATTTTAACGGACACTTCTTACTCTTCAATGCTGTTTTCCATAAGTCTTTCACTTTAATAGCCAGAATGATAAACCAGATAGGATAAGCAATGTGCAATTCTCCCTGAATCTCTATCTCTTCTAGAAACCAGTTGCAAAAGTAAGCCCTTGTTTTACCTGAAGAGTGTTATATGAAGAAGCTTTCTTGTGACCATGTCTCTCTCTCCCTTTCATTTACTCAGCAAACATGTATAACATTGGTGATGTTACAAGTACAAATAGCTAAAACTCTTCAACCTACTGTGACCTAATTAGGAACTCCAGGGGACCAATAATCTCATTTGGGGGTAAATAACTACAGAAGCATACTTTTAATTTTAAGGCAAGGGAAAGAAACCCAGCTTTCATCCCACTTGGCTCAAAGTATAAATAATGGAATACACAAGCTTATCTTCATGTGTCAACAGTCAGTTAGGACCACACGTTACAGGGATGAAATAACTCAGGGATATTATGTTGATAATAGTAGTGCCAATAATACTATCACCACTTTAAACTTTTAGAGGATTTTGGAGTTTATAAAGTTTGCCATTGTGCTCCAAAAGCTCTATTTGACCTTTCTTCTGACTTGTACTCCAATTTTATCTCATATGATTCAATTTGCTCCAGGCACACCAGGGAATGCCTATATTCCTCAAATATTCCAAGTTCATTTCTTCCGCTAGCTCTTTGACATTGCTGTTCCTCTGCTCGAAATGTACTTTTTCTTGCATGTCATCTACCTGGTTCTTCCTTCTTTCCTTCAGGACTACGCTTAATTATCATCTCCACAGTGGGACTTTCCATGGCCACACTATCTAAACTAAGTCTCCTGTTATGCTCTCACACTAAACCCTGTCTTTTTTCTTTATAGAACTTATTACAAGTTGTAATTACGAATTTATTTATGATTACTTATTTAATATCTGCATTTCCCATCATAAAGTAAGCTTAATTAATGTAGGGGCTATGATAGTCTTGTTCACTGCTGAATCCCCAGGACCTTGCACAGTCATATATATGACTCAAAATATACTTGATGAATGAATAAATGAATGAACATATATTCACTCATTCATTACAACAACTTCATGGAATAAGTAGAGCGAGTACTAGTATACTCATTTTCTAGTTGAGGTCACTGAAGTTCACAAAAACTAGGAGACCTGTAACATAGCTATGAACGGTGGAATTAAAACTCAATCTCTGAATTTCCTACTCCAAATCCAGTGTATTTTCTACTACACCACATGTCTAGAAATTCCCTAATTACTAGTAACCCCATGTTATTTAATAATTTATATCTCCATCGCCTCTGGAAATGAATTCTAGACAGCAGAGATGACTATGCATCACAGACTTCCTTAAAACAGAGCTACCCAGTTATGTACATGCTTTTCAAAAGAGGAACACCATTCCATACAGGCCACCCAGGACTCCCAAACTTCAGTAATAGCTAATCTTAAAACCTCTAAATCCTATTGGTAACTCACAAGCTGTAGCTCATGTGTTACACTTAATGTCACTTTGTTGGAAAAAAAAAGAATTTAGAGTTATATAACCAAAGCATATGAACAAAGTAAAATGGATTAACATATACTATGGGTTAAAATGGATTGTTTTTCTTGTTAACACAATATTAACTACCACTAGAAAAGGTACAATCACTGCAACTGTATTTTCTATAGCCCTAATCTAAAATTACCTGTCTGATGCAATATATGAGAGAACATGAAGCTGCATGATCATAGTTTATTTTGTAATAACTTCTGTAAATTGCTAGAGCAGAGAAATCCAAGAAATGAGTGAAGTATGTTATCATGTGGGTTAACGCTCCAGGCGTTAGCTCACCATTCATTGTCCTCAGCCCACTCTTGGCTTAGATTATTTAAAGCACATCCATCTTACAAGAACTAAAACACGTTTTTTTTTAAAAAAATTCCATGATTTAAAGAGTATTTGCAAGTAAAAGTTTATTATTACTTAAACTTTAAAAAGAAAATGAAATCATTTTGCCTTTTAGACACTTATCAAGACAACAAACAACAACAAAAAAAGTCATTTCTAAAGCAAAGTAAAAAAAATAAGATAAACAGTTTCCTTTAGACTAGGAAGCTGTCAACAGTCCTATCTGATAGTTTGTTCAAGAATTTTTATGCATTCTTCATATAGACTTGAGCCCCAAGATATTTGCAAACAATGACACAGGCTCTCTGTTATGAAATAGACCCAAGAGAGTAAGGGCATACGGTGGTGGGAAATGTACAGAAGTAAACATTTCAGTCGTTTTTAGGTAGAAAGATAAAAAGGAACACTTAAATGAGAGACCAATTGATTGCTTTAGCAATGGCTCTGGCAATATCCTTCAGATCAAAATAAAATGTGGCAGTTTAAAATCCATAAAGTAACTGAACAACTTGTATCATATTTCTAACTGGTGTGGGGGTCTAAGAACCAATTACTCAACACTTGGCTTTTGGCCCACCATTTTTCACAATGATTATCATTGTTGTGAAAAACTTAAAGCATTTATTTCAGGCCCAACTTTATAAATTCATTTAGGACAATCAGGAGAGATCAGTTATACAGGCAATGTTAAACCCAACTTTACTTAGGAGGAACAAAACCAGTGACAGAGTTAAAAGAATTGTCTAAGAGTGCACGACTTATCAATGGCAGAGCCGGGAATTCTATCGGTTTCCTATTGTCACAATAACAAATTACCACAAATTTAGGGGCTTAAAACAACACAGATTTATTCACTTATAGTTCCGGAGGTCACAGTTTGAAATTAGTCTCATGGGGCTAAAATCAAGATGGTGTAGGGCTGGTTCCTTCTGCGGGCTCTAGGGAGGATTCTATTTTCCTTACCTCTTCTTGTTTCTAGCAGCCACCTGAATTTCTTAGCTCATGACCCCTTCTTTGCATCACTCCAAATTCTTATTCCCATCATCACATCACTTACTGCCTCCTCTGTCATCAAATCTTCCTCTGCCTTCCTTGTATAAGGAAGGAACCCTGTAATTCCATTTAGGGCTCAACCACATAATCTCACCATCTCAAGACCCTAAAATTAATCACACCAGCAAAGTCTGTTTTGCCATATATGGTAACATTCACAGGATCCAGAGATTAGGACCTGGATGAATCTGGGAGCTATTATTCAGCATACCTCAGGAATAAAACAGAATTGAAACACATTCATGCTCCATCGACAAAGCCAAAGATGACTAGCCCACAGCTATATGGTTGTCATGGGCTATTACTCGTATTCTATGTGGCTCAAAGATTTTTGGAAAAGAAATAACACACTCTACCTCTGCCACTTCCATCTTCTCCCACTTCCACCGTCTCCTTCTCCATCTGTGCCCCGCTCATTCACACATTGTTAAAACAGATTGATATCAACACTGTGATTTAAAATAGAAGTGATCTAGGGCCGGCCAAGTGGTGCGGTGGTTAAGCATTGGCTTGGGAAGCCAGCGGCCCCGGTTCGAATCCCACATATGAGGGCCAGTGACAATGCCCTCATAAAACAAACAAACAAACAAACAAACAAAAGTGATCTAGAGCAGGGGTTTGCAAACTGCGGCTCACGAGCCACATGCGGCTCTTTGGGTACATCTATCTCAAAAGTTTGCCAACCTTTGGAAGAGCTAATCCTGTCCCTCTCAACAATTTAAAAAGTATTCAAGAGCCATAAATATATTTTTACATAATCACCATTATGTAAATATCCTTTAAAAATTGTATAAATGAAACTATGATAGTTTTATTTTTTTATTTTCAATTTTGCTTCAGAGTATGCAGCTTGCGAGCCACAGTTTGCTGACCTCTGGCGGCTCTTCCGTCTCAAAAGTTTCCTGACCCATGATCTAGAGGATCAGATCCAAGATGGTGGAGTAGATACATGCTGTGCTTGCATCCTCCTCTGACCATATTAAAATTACAACTAAATTATAGAACAATAGACCTGGAAAACCATCTAAAGATTAACTGAACAGGAGAACTGTAACTAAGGATACAAAGAAGAAGGCATGTCGAGAACTGTAGGAGGGGCCGAGATGCAAAAAGGGAAGCCCCACACCTGCGAGTGGCTGTTGAGAATCAGGAGGGAGATCTCTGGCATCGAGGTCTCACCAGAGAAGCAAGGAACCCCAGCCACACCTCGGACTCCTCAGCATGGAGTACGGTACTAGGAAGAAGAGCCCCCACAACATCAGGCTGTGAAAAATAGTAGGGATTCTGACCATCTGGGTGAGACACAAGGCTATGGGAATCCCAGATATCCTCTAAAAGGGCCCACGTACACACTCATTTGCTCACAGTTACTCACTTTGGGCTCCTTCAAAGGGACGGTAACTCAGGAAGCATCAGAGAAATACAAGGAGAGACTGAGTTGTATGACTTCAGGGCGAAGACTGGAGGAACAGTCGTCATTTTTCCTGTGTAGAATCTTCCTCAGTGCAGCCAGCAGGGGGCAACAATCTTTCCTGTATTGAGCCCACCACCACATGGCCAAATCTGATTCTGCATTGGCCTGGTGAATTCCACTTGCTTCACCCTGGCAACTCCCTGGGACCCCACCCCACCCAAGTCACACAACACCAGAGATATTTTTATAGCCAATCCGCCAGTGCTGACTTCCTTGGAAAACTCTCAGGGGACCACAGGCCCCAGGCAGGCTGCAGCTGCCCTTGATGTTTTCTGAGACTTTTGCTAAGTAGCTCCACGCTCAGCACTGGCACCAAATCAGAATCTACATTAGCCTGGTAAAACACAATCATCCTATGCTGGTGATGCCCTGACACTCTGCCTCACTGAACTCATATACTGTACAAGGATCTATCAGTGGCTGAGCCCTACAGGGATGGCAGGTGGCAGCACGCCTTGGAGAACTCTGGGGCTTTTACAGAGCCACAATGAGCCCAATACTGATGGCAGTCAGCCAGTGTTCACATATTGGCCTCTCCACGCACCTCCACATCCAGCATATCCAGAGACAAACCACAGATCACTTTGTACCTCCTATCAAGTAGTCCCTATCTGGTCACAGGCACTGGCTGACTGGGGCAAGCAACAAAGCCTCTTTCAAGAGGCCCCAGAAACAACATACCTGGAGGTAAACACAATAGACTACAATAGAGCACCACCCAATTAATCCACATGTAGCATACCCAAAGGGTGGTTTCAGCAGACACCAGGGTCCAATGGAGCAAATTCTGCTCCACGGGGTAAGTCCACTGCATAGTGGCATGTAAGCTGTGGATGTGGCCAAACCCCACACCAAGTCAGCATGATGGTCAATACCACCAAATGATATGACAATAGCAATCACTGCTAAAACAGGAGAGCACACATACCCAAACAAGAGACACTCTTGGAGCATGTGGTGCAGGTGACCAGGAAGACTGCATCATGGGGCCTCACAGGACGCCTATAAATAAAGCCACATGGTCAAGACTAGGAGATGTACCAAATCTACATAATACAAAGAAACAAGCATGGAGAGATTGCCATAATGAAGAAACAAAGAAATATGACCCCAGTGAAAGAAGAGAAGAAAACACTAGAAAAACAACTAAACAAAATGGAAAACAGCAATCTACTACATACAAAATTCAAAATAATGGTTATAAGGATACTCAAGGAACTTAATGAGAACTTTAACAAAGAGATAACAAGGATAAAAAAGGATATAGAAATCATAAAAAAAAGTCCTAGTCAGAAACAACGAATACAATACCTGAAATGAAGAATACACCAGAAGAAATTAATAGCAGACTAGGTGAAGCAGGGATTCAAACAGTAATTTGGAAGATGAGGTAGCAGAAAACATCCAATCGGAACAGCAAAAAAAAAAAAAAAGAGAGAGAGGCAGAGTTTAAAAAAAATGAAGGCAGTTTAAGAGACCTCAGGAGCAACATAAGTCTAACAACATTCATATCATAGGGGTACCAGAAGGAGAAGAAAGAAAGCAAGGGATTGGGAACTTATTTGAAGAAATATTGACAGTAAACATTCCTAACCTGGCAAAGGAAAGAGAGATACAAGCCCAGGAAGCACAGAGAGTCCCAAATAAGATAAATCCAAACAGGCCTACACCAAGACACATCATAATTAAAATGTCAAAAGTTAAAGACAAAGAGAATCCTAAAAGCAGAAAGAAAAAGACAACTAGTTACTTACAAGGGAGCTCCCATAAGATTGTTAGCTGATTTCTCAACAGGCACTTTGCAGGCCAGGAGAGATTAGCAAAAACAGCAAGGACCTACAAACCAAAAAATACTCTACCCATCACGGCTATCATTTAGAATCGAAGGCCACATAAAGAGCATACCAGACATGCAAAAGCTAAAGGAGTTCACCAAATCAGTGTTACAAGAAATGTTACAAAAATTCTTTAAGAAGGAAAAAGGGGAAAAAGAAATAAACATGAATAATAAAATGGCAATAACTATACATTTATCAATAACCACTTTAAACGGATTAAATGTTCCAGTCAAAAGACAGAAGATAGCTGAATGGAAAAGAAAACAAGACTCATACACATGCTATCAACAAGAGATCCACTTCTGATTAAAAAACACATACAGACTAAAAATAGTGAATTGAAAAATGATATTTCATGCAAATGGAAACAAAAAAAGCTCGTTTACCAGTACTTATACCGGAGAAAATGGACTTTAAAACAAAGATGATAATAAGAGGCAAAGAGGGACATTACACAATGACAAAGAGAGCAATCCAACAAGAAGATATAACCCTTGTAAACATTTATGCACCTAACATAGGAGCACCTAAATATATAAAGCAAATATTGACACATATAAAGGGAGTGATTGACAGTATTACAATCATATTAGGGGACTTTAACACCCCATTGACACCCATGCACAGATCTTCCACACAGAAAATCAACAAGGAAAAAGTGTGTTAATTGACACTAGACCAGATGGATTTTATGATGTTTTTAGAGCATTTCACCCCATACCAGCAGAATCATACATTCTTTTCAAGTGAATATGGAACATTTTCCAAGATAGACAACATATTAGGCCACAAAACAAGTCTCAATAAATTAAAGAAGACTGAAATTATATCAAATATCTTCTCTGACCACAATGGTGTAAAACTACAACTGAATTACAAGAACAAAAATAGAAAAAAACACAAATACATGAAAGCTAAATAACATGCTAGTGAATAATAAATGGGTCAACAACAAGATCAAGTAATAAATCAAAAGATACCTTAAGACAAATGAAAATAAAAACTCAAGGAGTCAAAATCTGTGGGACACAGTAAAAGCATTTCTAAGATGGAAATTCGTAGTAATACAGACCAACCTCAAGAAACAACAAAAATCTCAAGTCAACAGTCTATCTTTACACATAAGGGAACTGGGAAAACAGCAAAATAAGCTTAAATTGAGTACAAAAAAGGAAATAATAAAGATCAGAATGGAAATAAATTAAATAGAGACAAAAAAAAAACAATACAAAAGATCAATGAAGCCAAAAGCTAGCTTTTTTTGCTTTTTGTTTTGAAAAGATAAACAAAATGAACAATCCTTTAACCAGACTCATAAAGATATGAGAGAGGACACAAAATAAAATCAGAAATGAAATAGGTGAAGTAACAATCCACAGGCAAAAATATAAAAAAAAAATTAAGAAAATACTACAATCAACCATACACCAACAAATTTGACAATCTGGAAAAAATGGGCAAATTCCTAAAAGCGTACAATCTTCCAAGGCTGAATCAAAAAGAAACAGAAAATCTGAACACACCATTACTACTAACAAAATTAAATTACTAATCAACAAACTCCCAACAAACAAAAGTCCTGAACCAGAGGGCATCACAGGTGAATTTTCCAAACATTCAAAAAATAATTGACACCTGTTTTCCTCAAAGTTCCCAAGCTCATTTTACAAGGCAATTATTACCCTGTTTCTAAAATCATGCAAAGACATTATAAAAAGGGAAACTATAGGCTGATATCCCTAATGAACATCAAGGCAAAATTACTCAACAAAATAATAGCAAACCAAATTCACCAATATATTAAAAAGATCATACAACACTGAAGTGGAATTCATTCCTGGCATGCAACGTGGGTTCAATATCTGCAAATCAATTAACATGATACACCACATAAACAAAATGAAAAATAAAAATCATATGGTCATATCAATAGATGCAGAAAAACATTCCAGCATCCATTTATGATGAAAACTCAGAGCAAAGTGGGAATAGAGGAAATATATCTCAACATAATAAATGCCATATATGACAAACCCACAACTAATATCATAGTCAATGGGGAAAAGTGAAAAGTATTCACCGTACAATCAGGAAGAAGACAAGGATATCCACTCTCACTATTTTTATTCAACATAGTACTGGAAGTTCTAGCCACAGCAATCAGACGAGAGAGAAATAAGGCATCCGAATTGGAAAGGAGGAAGTAAAATTGACATTATTTGCAAACAATACAATACTACATATAGAGAACCCCAAAGATTCCATGACTAACTATTGAAACTCATAAATGAATTTAGTAAAGTAGCAGGATACAAAATTAATAGTCAGAAATTGGTTGCATTTTTACAAACCAATGGTTTATAAAATGAAGGAAAGAATCCCATTTACAATAGCATCAAAAATGTGATGCACAGATGATGTATTACAGAATTACACACCTGAAACCGATGTAATTTTACTAACCATTGTCACCCCAAGAAATTTTTTAAATAAATACATAGGGCTGGCCAAGTGGGTCAGTTAGTTAAGAGCTCGCTCAAGAGTGTGAGCTGAGCTCTGAGCAACAGCAGTTCAATCCCCAACCCGAGCTGAGCTGCCATTGAGCTGCCAATAGGTGGCAGGATGACTCAGCTAAAATAAAAATATATAAAAAAATAAATAAATAATTAAAAAAGGAAAATACTTAGGAAGAAATTTAACCAAGGAAATAAAAACCTGTACTCAGAAAATCAAAAGACATTGAAGAGAGAAATTAAAGCAGATACAAGTAAATGGAAACATATACCATGCTTGTGGATAAGAAGAATTAATGTAGTTAAAATGCCAATATTATACCACCCAAAGTAATATATAAATACAATGTAATCCCTATCAAAGTACCAATGACATTTTTCACAGAACTAGAATAATCCTAAAATTTATATGGAACCATACATAAAACATCACGAATAACCAAGGCAATCCTGAGAAATAAGAACAAAGTGGGAGGTATCACACTAATCACATTATCTGGTATCAAATTATAGTACAAGGCTATACTAATCAAAGCAGCCTGATATTGGTATAAAAACACATATAGATCAGTGGAACAGAATAGAGAGCCCAGAAATAAATCAATGCCTATATGGTCATTTAATCTATGACAAAGGAAGCAAGAATTTACACTGGTGTAAAGACAGCCTATTCCATAAAAGGTGCTGTGAAAACTGGACAGAAACGTGGGAAAAAAATGTATCACTTCCTTACACCGTATACAAGAATTAACTCAAAATGGACTAAAGACTTAAATGTAAGACCTGAAACCATAAAATTCCTGAAATATAGGAAGTAAACTCACAGACATTACCCTTAATAATATTTTACTGATATATCTCCTCGGGTAAGGAAAACAAAAGAAAAACTAAACCAATGGGAATACATCAAACTAAAAAGGTTTTGTACAACAAAGGAAACCATCAACAAAACAAAATGATAGGGCCAGTCGAGTGGTGCAGTGGTGAAGTGCTGGCTTGGGAAGCCAGCAGCCCTGGTTCGGGTCCCACATATAGAGGGCCAGTGACACTGCCCTCAAAATAAAAAACAAAAACAAAATGATAGCCTACAGAATGGGAGAAAATATTTGCCAATGACACATTTCATAGGGGTTGATATACAAAATTTATAGAGAACTTATACAACTCAATAGTAAAAATCACAACAATCCAAGTATAAATGGGCAGAGGACCTGAATAGACAATTCTCCAAAGCAGACATACAGATGAACAATAGACATATGAAAAGATGTGCATGGTCCCTAATCATCAGAGATGTGCAAATTAAAACTGCAATGAGATAACACCTCACACCTGTAAGAACAGCTATCAACAATAAATCAACAAAAAAGTATTGGTGAGGATGCAAAGAAAAGGAAATACATGTGCATTGATGGAGAGATTGCAAACTGGTGCAGCCATTATGGAACAAATTATGGATTTTCCTCAAAAAATTAAACATATAACTAACTTATGACCCAACAATTCCAATTCTGGGTATTTATCTAAAGAAATACAAAACATGAATTTGAAAACATACATGCATCCTTCTGTTTACTACAGCACTATTAACGATATGGAAACAATCAAAACGCCCCAAAACAGGCCATTGGATAAAGAAGAGGTGGTGCATATATACATGGAATATTACTCAGCCGTAAAAAAGAATGAAATCTTACCGTTTGTGACAATATGGATGGACCTAGAGGGTCTTATGCTAAGTGAAATAAGTCAGACTGAGAAAAACAACTACCATATGACCTCACTTATATGACATCTAAAGAACAATAACAAAAAAAATGAGCACACAAAACAGAAACAGACTCACAGATGGAGAACAAACTGATGGTTGCCAGAAGGGAAGGGGTTGGGGTACTGGGTGAAAATGGTGAAGGGATGAAGAAATACATATTAAGAGTTACAAAATAGTCACAGGGATGTAAAGTATACCATAGACAATATAGTCAATAATATTGTAAAATCTATGTAGAGTGACAGGTGGGTACCACACTACTCAGGGGGATCAATCTTTTTTTTCCTTGTGGACCAAATCTCTATTTTTTAATTTTTTATATTTTTTATTTATTAAATTTATTGGGATTACATTGGTTGGTAAAATTATATAGGTTTCAAGTGTACATTTCTATAATACAGAATTTATATACTGCATTGTGTGTTCTCCATGCAGTCAGTTCTTTCATCACCATGTATTTGACCCACTTTTCCCTTTTCTACCACCTTCCCTTACCCTCTGATAACCATTAAACTGTTGTCTGTATCTATGAGGTTTTTTTGTTTGTTTGTCTTGTTCATTTGTTGCTTACAGTTTTATATCCCACATACGCATGAAGTCATATGGTTCTCAACATTTTCTGTCTGACATATTTCACTTAGCATGATAATCTCAAGATCCATCCATGTTGTTGCAAATGGTAGTATTTCCTCTTATGGCTGAGTAATATTCCATTATATATATGTACCACATTTTCTTTATTATCCAAGTATGTATTGAAGGACACTTCAGTTGTTTCTATGTCTTGGCTACCATGAATAATGCTACAATGATCACAGGGTACATATATCTTTATGGATAAATGTTTTCAAACTTTTGGGGTACATACCTAGTAGAGGGATTGCTGGGTCATATGGGAAATCTATTCTTAATTTCTAAGAACGTTCCATACTCTTTTCCATCATGGCTGTACCAATTTACATTACTACCACAGGTGTATGAGGGTTCCATTTTCTCCACAGCCTCTCCAACACTTGTTATTTGTCTTGTTGATGATAGCCGTTCTAACAGGTATGAGGTGGTATCTCATTGTAGTTTTCATTTGTGTTTCTCTAATAGTGAAGTTGAGCACTTCATATCTCTGTTGGCCATTTGTATGTCTTCTTGGGAGCTGTGTCTGTTCAGGTCCTCTGTGCATTTTATAAGTGATTGTTTTTTCGGTGTTGAGTGGTATGTGTTCTTTTTGGATATTAGCCCCTTACCAGAGGCACTGTTAGCAAATATCTTCTCCCATTTGGTTGGTTTCCTCTTTGTTTTGTTGATAGTTTCTTTCCCTGTGCAAAAGCATTTTAGTTTGATATAGTCCCATTCATTTATTTTGGCTTTTACTTCCCTTGCCTTTGACGTCAAATTCATAAAATCCTCTTTGAACCCAAGGTCCATAAGGTTAGTACTAATGTTTTCTTGTATGCAATTTATTGTTTCAGGTCTTACATTTAGGTCTTTAATCCATTTTGAGTTAATTTTGGTATATGGTGACAGACAGCAGTCTAGTTTCATTTTTGCATGTGGCTTTCCAATTTCCAGAGCACCCTTTATTGAAGAGGCTTTCTTTTCTTCATTGTATGTTTTTGGCTCCTTTGTCAAAATTACCTGTCAATATATGTGTGGGTTTATTTATGGTTTTTCACTTCTATTCCATTGGTCTGTGTGTCTGTTTTTCTGCCAATACCATGCTGTTTTGATTATTGTTGCTTTGTAGTATAAACTGAAGTCAGGGAATGTAACATCTCCAGCCTTATTATTTGTTCTTAAAATTGCTTTGGTTATGTCGAATTTTTTGTGAGTCCATACAAATCTGACGCTTTGTTTTTCTTTTTATTGAAAGAATACCATTGGGATTTATATAGGGATTGCATTAAATTTGTATATTACTTTGGGTAACAGGGCCATCTTAACTATGTTGATTCTTCCAATCCATCAGCACAGAATGTCTTTCCATTTATTTGTCTTCTTCAATTTCTTTTAATAATGTCTTATAGATTTCAGTGTATAGGTCTTTCATATCCTTTGTTAACTTTATTCATATGTATTTTATTCTTTTTTGTGGCAATTGCAAAAGGAATTGTTTTTCTCATTTCTTTTCCAGAAATTTCATTGTTAGCATATAAGAAAACAATTGATTTTCATACATTTGTTTTGTATCCACAACTGTAGTGAATTTGTCTACTGTTTCTAATAGCTCTTTGGTGGTCTTTCGGATTTCCTATATATGAAGAATCATGTCACTTGCAAAACGTAACAACTTAAATTCTTTGTTCCCAATTTGGATGCCTTTTATTTCTTCCTCTTGCCTGATTACTCTGGCTAGGATTTCCAAAACTATGCTGAATAACAGTGGTAATAGGGGACATGCCTGTCGTTTTCCTGAAGAGGAAAAGCTTTCAGTTTTTCACCATTATGTATGAATTAGCTGAGGGCTTGTTGTATATGGCCTTCATTATGTTGAGGTACTTTCCTTCTCTACCCATTTTATTAATAAGTGTTTTGATCATAAATGGATGTTGTATTGTGTCAAATGCTTTTTCTGCATGTATTGATAGAATCATATGATTTTTATATTTTATTTATGAGGTTTATCAAATTCATCAATCTGTGTATGTTGAATGATATTTGTGCCCTTGAAATAAACCCCACTTCATTATGATGTATAATCTTCTTAATGTATTGTCATTTTCAGTTTGCTAGTATTTTGTTTAGGATATCTGCATCTCTATTCATCAGAGATATTGGTCTGTATTTTTCTTTTTTATGTGTTATCCTTACCAGGTTTTGATATGAGGACAGTGTTGGTCTCATAAAATGAGTTAGGAAGTATTGCCTCTTCTTCAATTTTTGGAAGAGTTTGAGGTTGACAAGTATTAAATCATCTTTGAATGTTTGGTAGAATTCACTAGTGAACCTATCTGGTCCTGGACTTTTGCTTCGTGGAGGTTCTCGATGAATGTTTCAATTTCTTTACTGGTGATCAATCTATTTGGATTTTTATAGTTCTTCATGTTTAAGTCTAGAAAGGTTAGATATTTCTAAAAATTTGTCCATTTCTTCTAGGTTATTGAATTTGGTGTCACAGTATTGTATGAACCTCCATATTTCTGTGATATCTGTTGTAACTTCTCTTTCATTTCTGATTTTGTTTATTTGTGTATTTTTTTTATTTTCTTAGTCTAGCCAGGGATTTATCAATTTTATTAATCTTTTCAAAGAATCAGATCTTTTTCCATTTACTTTTTCTATTGTATTTTTCTTTTCTATTTCATTTTGTTCTACTCTAATTTTTATTATTTCCTTATTTCTGTTGACTGTGGGTTTCATTTGTTCTTTTTCTAGTTTTTTGTTTTGTTTTGTTTTGTTTTAGCTGAGCCATCCTGCCACCTGTTGGCAGCTCAGTGGCAACTCAGCTCAGTCTGGGCATCAAACTGCTGTTGCTCAGAGCTCAGCTCTTGAGTGACCTCTTAACTAACTGAGCCACTGGGCCGGCTCTTTTTCTAGTTCTTTAAGATGTAATTTTAGGTTGTTTATTTGGGATTTTTCTTGTTTCTTGAAATAGGTCTGTAATGATACAAATTTCCTTCTTAATACTATTTTCACTGCATCCCAATGATTTTGATACGATGTATTGTCATTCTAATTTGTTTCTACCAATTTTTATGATCTCTCCTTTTATTTCTTCTTTAACCAAGTTGTTCTTTAATAGCATGTTGTTTAATCTACATGTATCTGTGGTTTCTCCCACTTGCTTTTTGCAGTTGATCTCCAATTTGAAAGCATTGTGGTAGGAGAATATTCTTGGCATGATTTCAATCTTCTTAAATTTGCTGAGGCTAGTTTTGTGTCCCAACCTATGGTCTATCCTGGAGAATGTTCCATGCACACTAGAAAACAATGTATAGTCTGGTGTTCTAGGAAAAAATGCTCTGCAAATGTCAGTCATGTCTATTTGGTCTAATGTATCATTTAAGGCTGATATTTTCTTATTGATTTTATTTTGATGATCTATCCATTGCTGTCAATGGCTTATTTAAGTCCCCTACTATAATCGTGTTTTTGTCAGTTTCTCCCTTTAGTTCTGTTAGTAGTTGCTTTATATATTTTGGTACTCCCTGATTGGGAGTATATATTCATAAGTGTTATGTCTTCTTGTTGTATTGTTCCCTTTATCATTATGAAATGTCCATCTTTGTATCTTCTTACCTTTTTTTCCTGAAGTCTATTTTGTCAGATATCAGTATGAACACACCTGCTTTTCTCTGGATGCCATTTGCTTGGAGTGTCGTTTTCTACCCTTTCACTTTGAGTCAATTTTGTCCTTGTAGCTGAGATGTGACTCTTGGAGGCAGCTTATGGTTGGGTTTTGTTTTTTGATCCAATTTGCTACTCTATGCCTTTTTATGTGTGACTTCAGTCCATTTACATTTAGGATGATTACTGATATATGAGGATTTCCTATAACCATTTTATCTTTTCCTTTCACTATTCTTCACATTTTATTTATTTATTTATTTATTTTTTGAGGGCAGCGTCACTGGCCCTCATATGTGGGACCAAACTGGGGCTGCTGGCTTCCCAAGCCAGCACTTAACCACTGCGCCACTCAGCCGGCCCCTTATCTTTTCCTTTCAGGTAGCTCAGTGTGTCCATTGTTTCTTTGCCTTTGTGTTTCTGCCATGCTAGTTGTTGGTATTTTATTATTTTATTCCTGTTTCCCCACTTTCTTTTTAAATAGGGGAACTGGGGGAGGGGAACAGTGTTGGGAAATTGGGGAATGGAATAGCCCAGATGCTGTTCTTCAATGTTAGTTGTGGAGGGCGCCAGTTGCCATCTGGCTGCCCAGCAGCAGCTCATGACCTCTAAGCTCAAGGTGCTGTGCTACAATCTAGGTCTGCATAGCCACCATCCCATGCAGGAGACGAACCGGCAGACTTGTTAAGAGCGCATGCTCTATCCACTGAGTCATCTGGGTGGCAGTTCAGATCAAGGAGCTGAGTTCAGTCTTAGTTGCGGAGGGCACAGCCCACCATCAAACAGGTAGTCTTATTGTTAGGAGCATATGCTCTCACCAGCTAAGCCATCCTGCCACATGTTGGCAGCTCAGTGGCAGCTCAGCTCGGGCTCAAAGTCACTGGCCCATGTGGAAATTGAACCAGCATTCCTGTTGCTCAGAGCTCGAGCTCTTAAGCTAACCCTTAACCAACTGAGCCACTAGGGCATCCCTGTGTCCCTTTTTTTTATATTATGTATAAGTCTCAGTTTCGGATTTAGTTTTTGAGTGTTTATCATTAAGTTTATGTAAAAGAAAGTTTCATATGTACAGTAGTCCTTTTCTTCAGCATGCTCCTTAACTCCATTCCCGTTTGAAAATTAAGACCTTTACTCCCTCTGCTTTTGTTTTTTTTTTGGTCAAAAATTAACCCTATTTATGCTGTGAGTTCATTTCTGAGTTTCTGTAGCAAATGGTCTTCGTCTCTTTTTCCTTTTCTCTTCTTTACCCTTAATGTTATGTTTAAGTGTATAGTGCCCAATTCTGAGTCGGGGTTTCCATTTCCTGCTTCTGTCTCTGTGTTAGTAATCTTACTCAAGTTTTGAATTATTTTGTCTTTTTGTTTCAGGTAGAATACCCTCCTCCAATATTTCCTGTAATGCAGGACTGCTGGTGGAAAATTACCTCAGCTTCTGTATATCTGGAAAGGTCTTTATTCTTCTTTCATATCTAATAGATAATTTTGCTAGATATATAATTCTTGGCTGATAATTTCTCTCTTTCAATGGTTCGAATATTTGATTCCACTCCTTACTGGCTTGTAGAGTTTCTGCTGAAAATTCTGATGGGCTTTCCTTGGTAGGTGACAATCTTCTTTTTCCTGGCTGCCTTTAGAATTCTTTCTTTGTCATTAATTTTTGACATCTTCACTATAATGTGCCTTGGAGAAGGTCTTTCAGGATTGAGGTAATTAGGTGTTCTGCTTGCTTTTTTAATTCGAATATACAATTCTTTCCAGAGATTTGGGGAGTTCTCATTAACTATTTGTTTAAATAGACTATTTGTGTCCTTCTCCCTGTCTTCTCCTTCTGGTGTACCCATTATTCTTAGATTGCTCTTTCTTATGGAATCAGAAATTTCTTGTAGAGTTCTTTCATTTCTTTTAACTCTCAATTCTCTCTTGTCTTCCATCTGTGTCATTTCCAGAGTTTTATCTTTGATATCACTAATTCTTTCTTCCATCTGGTCAGCTCTATTTCCTAAGCCCACTATTTCATTTTTTGTCTCTTTTATTGAATTATTCAGCTCCAGAATTTCTATGTGGTTCTTTTATAAGAAAATTCCATCTCTTTGGTAAAATATTCATGTTGTTCATTTATTTTATGTCTGAGTTCATTCAATTGCCTACCTGAATTTTCTCTCATCTCATTCTATGCTTTCTAAACTGCAATCTTGAATTCTTTGTCATTTGTCACATATTTCCATGTCTTTAAGTTTATTTTCTGGAGATTTTTCATTTTCTTTTTGAGCTGCCAGTTACCTTGGTTATTCATGGCAATGAAATGATTATTTCTCTTCCTGGGCATCTACAGGAGTGTATTCTGCAACTGGTAGATATGAAGGGGTCTTTCTTTTCCCTTCCGGTAGGTAGCAGTGGAGCATTTTTTTTCCTCTTGTGCAGGAGCATTTCATTTTCTTTTAAGCTGTTCCAGCTTCTCATACAGTAGGAGATTTTCTGGGGAAGGGGGTGTCTTCTCCGTGACCGGTTGCCTCATTCTCAGGAAACTACCGCCACAGGAAGTTTCAGTAAGTGATGAGGTTTTCAGTCTCTAAAATCCCAGTGCTGACCCTGCAGCCAGATGCAGAGCTGTGTGCTTCAGCACCGCTGGGTGCCCCCACTGCGATGACTGGCAAAGGTGGAGGAGGAGTGGGCTGGGAAAGGCAGCTCGTGTGTTTGTGGCTTTGCTTGCTTCCAAGTAATGGGGACTGCCAGACCACAGCTGCGTCTCCTTTGTATCTCCTCCCTTGTCTGGAATTAGCAATACTGTGTGCCTGCCACTCAGGAACTGTCTCTCCAATTCTCAGGGCTGTAGACTGTAGACATTCTGCTCTTTAATCTGATACTGCTACCGTTTCTGGGATCTGCTGCTAACAGTGGAAGGGTGTTGGGGAGGCAATCTCTGGGAGGATGGGGTGAAGCAGCCAGGCTCCATGGCTTTGTTTTCGGTCTGGCAGTGAGGGCTCTTAGACTGCAGTTGTGGCACTTCTGTATTTGTTCTTTGCCCCAAGGTCTCTGCTCCGACCACAGGATCAGGCATATTATATGCTGATCCCTTAGGCCGGCTTGCTGAGGCCACAGAGACTGAATCTACAGTCTCAATTTTCTCCTTTCCTGGGATCCAGTGAGCTCCAGAGTGTGTCCCTCAGCCCCTGTCTCTGTACTACTCTATTACCTCCTTCCATTTGTCCTAATTCGCCCACCTTCAAATGTTGCAATGTCCAGATCTCTCAGACGTGTGTGGGTGTTGCACAGGGTATCCTTTGTTGAATTATAGTTGTTCAATTTGTTGTAACTTCAAGGGGGGATATCAAGGAGCACCCTCCATGCCGTCATGTTTTTGACATCATTAGGAGGATCACTTCTTAAATTATATAAATGTTTAACCACTATGCTGTACCCCTGAAATTAATATAAAATAATACTGAATGTCAACTGTAGTAGAAAAACTAAGAGTGAAAAATTGTGAAGGGGGATAAGAAGTTCAAATATCCAGGTATAAAACAAATAAATTACAGGGATGTAATACACAACATAAGCAATATAGTTAATAATGGTATGAAATCAGATGGTTGCTGGACTTATGGTGATCATTTCTTTAGGTATATAAATGTTGAATAACTATGATGTATACTTTAAAGTAATATGTTATTGTATGTTAGCTATATTTTAATTTTTAAAAACTGAATAAAAATTTTTAAAACAAATTACAAATTGCTGGTTACAAACTAGTCATGAGGATACAAAACACAGCTTAGAGAACATAATAATGTTGTGACAACTATGTATAGTGTGTACTAGACTAATCAGGGGATCACTGTATAAATTATATAGATTGCCAATGCTTTTTTGAGGTAGGAAATTAACTGAACAGAGCATTATAGAAGACATGGTGGGAAGGTAGGTTGTGGTGTAAAGCATAATGACATTTAGCCAGTGTGTCCCAGTTGAGCTATACAAGTTGTTGATAGCCAGGCCCATTCTGATTGACCAGTACTTGAGCCACCGATTACAAAATACCATCACCCCTGGTGGTAAGGTTTTGTATGCACAGAGGCCAAAGCAAGCTCAAGACAAGGAATGCTAAGATAAGGAGTTCAGATCTTATCTTTTGAACATTAAGAGGCCAATTCTGGGTATTTAAATATATGACTAAACTGTCAATAGTGGCTATACTGAGATTTATCCAGCAGTGTGGTGAGAATGGGTAGGGAAGAAAGAGATAATAAAGTGGAAAATTAGTCAGGTGGCTGTGATGGTAGTTCATGGTGAAATAATGATAACCTAGAAAAAGGTGGTGACAATGAGAATGGAAAGGAGGCCCTGAATGTGCATGAATCATCTAGCAAAAGGCCCAGTTCTTTCTTTCTTCAAGGCCATGCCTAGCACAGTGCCTGACACTGAGTGAATACTCTCAGTGTATTTATCATTAAAAAGGAACTCTGAAAACACTGTCAGGTATATAAAAGTTAATAGGAAATCTAGATTATGGGGGAGGAACAGAATATTTAACAATGGAAGCACCTGGGCCAGCCAAGTGGCACGTTGGTTAAGAGCTGGCTTGGGACACCAGTGGTCTCAGTTCAGATCCCACATATGAGGGCCAGTGACACTGCCCTCTACAGCAAAGTTGATGAACAACAGCTCCACCTGGAGATGGGCTGCTGTGAGTCTCCGGGATGGCATAGCTGCAGCCCCTGCTGCAGTGGGCTGCCATAGGCTACAGTGAGTGGCTGGCAGCCGGTGTGAGCTGCCAAGAGCCGCTGTGAGCGGCCATCCAGAGGCCGGTGATGGATCTGCCTCACCCGGGAAGAGCGCAATGATGATACCAACATGGGCCAGTGAAGCAATGTCCTCTACAACTAGACTGAAGAACAAAAGGACAGCAACTTGTCTGTTCCCCTTCCCCGATTCCCCAATAAAATCTTTTTTTAAAGAAATGGAAGCACCTTTAAAGCTCTCTCCTATAACCTCCACATTTTGAAGGCTTGGAATATGAGGCTGCGAGAAGTTGTGTTCTGCCTGTACATGTGATGACCCTGGCTTGAAAACCTTGTCATTCTGCTATTCCTATAAGCCCTTAAGTGTTATCTTTGTAGTTGTTTCTGTTATAATTTCTATTAATAAAAACTTGCTATTTTGTTGACTGAGAAAATAAAAAAAGTGTTCTGAAAAACTTATAATAAGAACAAAAATATAGATAAAGAATTATTAGAGTCAATTTGCAACAGAGCAAAACATTTTCATAGTAAAAAAATAAATTTTGGGCCGGACAAGTAGCGCGTAGTTTAAGAGTTGGCTTGGGATGCCAGCTCTGAACAGCAGAGCCCTGGTTCAGATCCCACATATGAGGGCCAGTGACACTGCCCTCTACAGCTAAGATGGTGAACAACAGCTCGACCTGGAGCTGGGTTGCCATGAGTCGCCAGCGACGGTGTAGGCTGCATCTCCTGCTGCAATGGACTGCCATAACCTACAGTGAGTTGCAGGCAGCCAGTGTGAGCAGCTGGCAGTCTCTGTGAGCTGCCAAGAGCTGCCGTGAGTGGCCAGCAACCAATCTGCCTCACCTGGGAAGAGTGAAATGATAATACCAACGTGGGCCAGTAAGGCAACATCCTCCACAACTAGACTGAAGAACAAAAGGACAGCAACTTGCCTGGTCCCCTTCCCTGATTCCCCATTAAAATCTAAAACAAATAAAAATAAAAATAAAAGGCCGGCCGAGTGGAGCAGTGGTTAAGCGCTGGCTTCGGAAGCCAGTGGCCCCAGTTCGAGTCCCACATATGAGGGCCAGTGACACTGCCCTCAAAATAAATAAATAAATAAATAAATAATAAATAAATTTTGTTAAATTCTAGCTTCAGGATGGCCATCAGTAGACCAAGATGTAGAGTAAAAGTCAGGTCTATACACCCGTAAGTGAAAAGGATGGTTGACAATTATCTAGTGCATTCAAGTATTTAAAATGAAAAAAAATCTAGATGAACCAAGTAAGTCCTTATCCCTACCTCACCCCATTCCACCTTCAAAATATCTTTACCTCTATAAATAAATGAGTTCTGGAGATTTCATCTCAATTATGAAGATTAGCTTTGACATCAGCAATTTATGTAAAACCACATCTGTTCTCCCAGTCATGTCACCAGTGACTTGTGTAACCTTGATCAAGTCCCTTCATCATTCTGAAACTCAGTGTTATGTGTGAATTAAGTTCAGACAAGATGAAATAAAAGTTCCTTTCAGATCAAAACATATTACCATGAATGACATAAATCACTACCTAGACTAGATATTCTTATTATAGTGAAATACAGTACAATCTAAATATACTAGTTTCATATAGAGAACTACAAAATGAGAAGGTCATTGAAAAATGCTCAAATGTTCCATATAGGAATGTCATCCTGCCTCTCCATTGCTGACTATATTCTAAAACCTATTTTCAACTGTCTATATTATGTCAAGGGAAACTGAGACAATTAATATGCACATTGGTATATTAGTTTCCATAACAAATTACCACAAATTTAGTGGCTTAATCTTACACAAATTTATTATCTCAAAGTTCTGGAGACAGAAGTCCAACATGTCTCACTGGGCTAAAATCCAGGTATTGGCAGGGCTGCATTCTTTTCTGGAGGCTCTAGGGGAAAATCCATTTTACTATTTTTTCCAGCTTTTAGAGACTGCCCACGTTTCTTGGCTCATGGCCTTTTCCTCTACTTTCAAGCCAGAAATGTCTATGAAATTGTTCTCATATGGCATCAATTTGACTGTCCTGTCTCCATTTTTTACTTATAAGGAAACTTTTAATGATATCTGTCCCTTTTAGATAATCTCCTATCTAAAGATCTTTATTTATTTATTTATTTTTTTGAGGGCAGTGTCACTGACCCTCACATGTGGGACCTGAACTGGGGCCGCTGACATCCCAAGCCAGCGCTCAACCACTGCACCACTTGGCCGGCCCTCAAGATCTTTAAATTAATCACAACTTCAAAGTCCCTTTTGTCATGTAAGATAACATAATCCCAGGTTTCCAGGATTAGAATGTGAACACCTTTGGGAGTCCATTACTCTGTCTACCACAATTCTCTTGAACACCAACAATGAATCCATTGTGATTATATACAGGTATTCACCCAATGAATTTACCTAGTTAATGTAGCCAGTATAGTCCAATGATCACAAAAATCACCTTCCTCAATTTATCCTAACAGAATACAGGGGATTTTTAAATCACTTTTCAACTTTATTATAATTTATATTCACAAGGATAATCTGAACATACCATTCACCTGATTATGCAGTTATTAAAATTTATTAAATTTCTCAGAAATGTAATATATATATATTACATTTATATATAGATATAGATATAGATATAGATATATACTGCCAAGAATATAGGGAAGACCGTCACTAAAGGTTTCAGGAATAAAAACTTTAAAAATAATTAGTAAAGCTCAATTTAGAAGGTGGCAGCAATAACAAAAAACATGCATCATATGGAATATTTCAAAATAAGGAATGCTCAGTCTGGAGACAGATATTTAAAAATTCTCTTCAGAAAAATGTAGGGAGATATGACAGGGGTCTTATCCTAGGTGAAAGGCTCTGGTATCAATGAAAAGATTTACTTCTAAATACAAAAATCCAGACCTCTGGATAGAGGTTATAATGCACCACATTTTGGCTTAATTTGTACTTTTTCTTTTCTTTTTTTTTTTTTTTTTAGCTAAGCCATCCTTCCACCTTTGGCAGCTCAGCAGCTGCTCAGCTCAGGTTGGGAGCTCTGTTGCTCAGAGCTCGCACACTTGAATGAGCTCTTAACCAACTAAGCCACTTGGCTGGCCCTTAATTTATATTTTTGTTAATAACTAGAGGAGTCTAACAATGAAACAACTTATTTGTAGAATTACTAGAAGTTGTATTTATGAACTTACTAGTTAATAGTAGTAGCTATTAATAGTACTTGAAATTACCCAGAGTTGTCTAACAATCAAACAATTTAAAAGATTTACTACAAGCATCAATGCAGGTCAATAGTTAAAAGGCTATATTAAAAAAAAAATGTTTGTATTGAATAAAATGCTGGACAGACTGGGCTCTAGTTCTAGTTCACTAAGATTTTATGGGTCTACAATTAGACTTACTTCCATAAACCTTTTTTTTTTCCTTAGGGTAGTGTCACTGGCCCTCATATGTGGGACCCCAACCGGGGCCGCTGGCTTCCCAAGCCAGCACTTCCCATAAAAAATTTTACACTAATGTTGCTTATTTTATTAAGGCAGCAATACTGTAAAGAAAAGTAAAGAAACTGATCAACAAGCATTTACTGAACATCTCTTCTGGGCTAGGGATTCAAGAAATATATGCTATAGTCACTATCTATCCTCAGAGAGCTTAATGGAGTGATAAGAACAGTCACAAAAAGACAGCTGACAATATGATTAGCATCTCTCAAAAAACATATATACAATAAGTATTAAAGGAGTTTAAAGGTAGAGGGAACTGCCTTACTTTAAGTAGCCAAAAAAGACTTCATTAGTGAGGAGGGGTAAAGAATGGGTAAGGCCATGGCCTATGAAATGCAACATGGATAACTGGCATGGATGAAACATCGGGAACAAAGGCACAGAGGTTAGGATATACCTGGCACATGCAGGAGGTAGTAAGTCCAGATGTGTGAACCAAAGAGAGCCTCTAATGCAGTGCTTTTCACTGATAGCACACAAGATATTTTTTAGTACATGAATGAACATGCTTATTTAATTGTATGTGTTTATACTAATGTGTAATAGAAAAAAATAAGTAATTACCAAATCAAATCCATGAGTCCACAGATACTATTGTGTAGGATAAATCAAGTGCTTTATTCATGCAGGCATTCATTCACACATCCATTAATTCAATAAGAATGTATTCATTACATACTTTCTAGGGACTAAGCACTGTACTACAGTCTGAGAACACAACAGAGATGAACAAAACAAAGTACCAGAGCCCAAGGTGTTCAGTCTAGTAGGAAAGAAAGATATAAACAGAAAATTACAATATAATATGTAGTAATAAAAAAAAACATGCACAAGGTGTTTCTGGATTATAAAAAGATACTTAGTTTGAAGGTGTTTTCTGGAGAAGATTAAAGTATATTTAGGAAGGTTAATATGGGGATTCTGGGTGGAATGAATTGCAAAGAGAGGGAGAGAGATAATGCAGAGACAATTGAGAGAACGGTTGCTTTTTTTCTCTCAATGAAAGATAAAGTATCAATTTAATTCAGCTGAGATTTAGCCTGTAGTTCTCAGAAATATATATATTGTCAAACGGATGCTGAGATTCCTAAGTCATGCCCTCCTATTTATCAAGTTTAACATTATCAACATAACCCCGTTCACTATGAAAACAACAAAAAAAAGCTTTCATAGGAAAAAAAGTTTAGCTAATGCTTACAAATCCATAAGTTGCACCAAAGAATATCCAAAAGAACCTTGAACTGAATGTAGGTGCCTAAAAAGTCTTACAAAGGCCCGATATTAAAAAAAAAAAAAAAGAACTTCAGGGCCAGCCGAGTGGTGCATTGGTTAAGAGCTGGCTTGGGACGCCAGCGGCCCCGGTTCAGATCCCACATATGAGGGCCAGTGACACTGCCCTCTACAGCTAACAATAGCTCCACCTGGAGCTGGGCTGTGAGCCCCAGCCATGGTGTAGGCTGCAGCCCCTGTTGCAGTGGGATGCCATAGGCTACAGTGAGTGGCCAGCAGCCAGCGTGAGCGGCTGGCAGCCAGCGTGAGCTGCCAAGAGCCACGGTGAGCGACCATCCAGAGGCCGGCGACCGATCTGCCTCATCTGGGAAGAGCCCAATGACGATACCAGCATGAGCCAGTGAAGCAACGTCCTCTGCAACTAGACCAAGAACAAAAAGACGGCAACTTGTCTGTTTCCCTTCCCCGATTCCCCAATGCTGTTCTCCTCCCCTAATTCCCCAATGAAATCTTTCAAGAAAAAAAAAAGAAACTTCATTTTTTTCAGAAGAAAAAATAACTTACGGCCCACACTTAGGTTAAGGTGTGGCATTTCTCTTTCTGAGTCCTTGACAGTATTTACACATAATTGGATAATCTTGGTTAAGCAGTCCAACTAGGATCATAGTGTTTTTTTACTCTTAATTATATAAAATTAATAGAATTGGTATTGAGGATAGCAGAGGTTACCAAAGGGTTGAAAGTTTTGAAAAAAGGCCTGGGTATTGAGTAAAATATAGTCTCTACTTGTAGAGGGCTTTTATGAGGAAGGCAGCTTTACTTAGCTGTGCATATCATTCATCAGGGAATTCTCAGACACATTATCTTCTTTAGAAAAGACCAAAGTTATGTCAACTTTAAATTAGCAATCTCCAAGCAGAAACTATAATAACACACCCCTCATGGTTTCTCTAATTACTTAAAAAAATGAATCTGTGTACAAAATCCCAGAGTTGAGGTAAAATAAGGAAAAATGACTGTGGACAAAACAAAACAAAAAGACTGAACAAAGGATGATTAGTGGTCCTTTTATTACACTATGTGAAAAAATGCAATTTAAGGAAATGCAGTAGAATTATAGGGGAAGCTCAAAATAAGCTTTTTTTTGTAAAATTAAGTTAGTAAATACAAACCATTTTAATCTCACAGATTGTGACCTGAAATAATGTCTCCTAATAGCTATTCTTGATTCATTCTCCGCGTTGTGACCAACTATATGGTTTTGAGTTAAGCACATAAAATATGCCTCAGTTTGTCCTAATGATTCATAAATTATACGTTAAAGATATCATATTTGAGGTATATACAGCAGGGTTTCATAAAATTTGTTTATAATTAAGGATGGTCTTGAGACTGGAACTTACTGAAAATTTGCCTGAAATAGCCGAAAAATACCGAGAGTAGATTTTTAATATTTTACAAATAAATATAAATGCTACTAACTAATAAATTCAGAAGACATAGATGGTAGGGAGAAAATCCTGCAAAAGAGAAATATTATCAATGAAATGAAAAGAATGTGGTCATTTTCAATAGCATAGGATTCTCTTTGCAGAACACAATAAATATACAAAAGTCTTTATACGTGACATCTCAAATTTGAAAATATGAATGTCACAAGCAGTAACTAATTAGCCTATTTCCTAGAGTTGAAGGTACTGTATAACCTTTTCTTAATACCTTTGTCCTTGCTTAAATATATATCTTCTTTTGGACACACCTTTTTTATTATTATTTTTTATTTTTTTTATTTTTTAGCTGAGCCACCCTGCCACCTGTTGGCAGTTCACGGCCAGACTCAGCTCGGCCTGGGCATGGAACTGCTGTTGCTCAGATTTCAGCTCACCCTCTTGAGTGAGCTCTTAACCAACTGAGCCACTCGGCTGACCCTTCGCCTTTGCTATTATTAACATCGCATTCAACTAATTGCAAATCATTGTGCATTCTTACAAGGGCATAGAAAAGAACTAGGGAGAAATGGAAGGAGGGGAGAGAGAGAGAACACAAACATAAGTGTCCACAATATTTCTCCTTAAGAGAAGAATTCATTTTCAATAGATAAAGGGATAATAGGTAGTATTCTCTTCTGTGCCAATATTAGGGTTTCAAAACAAAGACCTGAGAGTCTCTTGAAACCTAATCTTGGACTACTAAAAACAAATACAAAATTTCAATTTATAAAAGAAAAATAGAGGGCCGGCCGAGTGGCACGGTGGTTAAGCGCTGGGTTGGGAAACCAGCAGCCCCGGATCGGTTCCCACATGTGAAAACCAGTGACACTGCCCTCAAAAAAAATAATAAAACAAACAAGAAAAAAATAGAAAGGTCATTGTGCCTTAACTGTTTCAACAAATTATTTTGGGCTGCTAATGATAAACTTATTTTCTTTCAAAGAAACTCAAAATAGTTGCTATCGATCACATTTTTAAAAATCTAACATTCATGGGAAGTGGGGATAAGGTGATTTCTTCAATTTTACACTTAGGATAAAAAGGGTAGAGATTAACCTATTACCCTAAGGACTTTGCTCCCCAATCCAGGGCCCCCTTGTTGATTAGTACACTAATGGTGGGAAAGATTCCAAACAAATTACTATTAAACAACATTAAGAAGCGACAGCTTTCAATTCAGAGTTCTAAAACAGATGTGTTTTCTTCTCTACAATGGTGAGCAGTCGTATAATTCATACTTTAACAACAAGATATTTTTCTGGATATTGAAACTTTTAAGGCATTGCCCTAGGTTTTACATTAGCCATATCATATGATTTTCTTCATTAATAACACCATCAACTATTATAGATAAACAATGCCCAACACTTGGGCTTCAGGGAATTATTGATTTTATAATGTTTAAAATGCTGATTTTGTGATTAGTTTAAATTCAATAACTCACAAGTCTCACGGAATAACCAATATATGAGAATATTCCCTAATGGCGTGAACTTAGAATGTTCTGGTCTATAGGGATGAACAATACCCAGCATGCTTCCTAAAACAGGGGGTGGGAAGTGGGGGGCAGAGGGGCAGAGAGAAGAGAAAAAAATATCATCAGATCTGTTTTAAGTTTTCCAAAGCAAGGTAGGTTGTAAGTTCTTTCAGGACAAAGACTTTGTCCCCACAGAGTCAAATATTTTATCAGCGGATATTGAGGATATATATATTGAATTGAAAACTGGTACATCTGTACATATTGCACAGTGCTTTACTTCATTTGCTTCCATGGCTTCAAAAATCTGATCTCCCTCTTCCGGTCACCCACATTTCCACAATCTTAGTCTCAGACCCTATTACCAAGGGAGGTTGTATATTTCCTCTTTGGAGAGTTTACTAAAAGAAAATTGATTACAATCTTTCTGGGACAGTTCACAGGCAGTCCTTATGTGGATGGACTGTATGACCTCCTATGATCCCTTCTACCCAGATGATTTTAATATTTTATTTTCAGTATATTCGATGCTTATAAAAATGGAACAAACCAAAAGCCATTTTTCTTTTTTTGCAATGGAGAAGGGACTTCCAGTGTTATATACTCTGGGTTTCTTAATAACAAGTGCCATTGTTTACAATAAAGATTAACTTTTTCTATGTCCTTTCTATCAAGATATAGTTGTTTTAGCCCACTAAAGCACCGTTATAAAAAATTTGAAAGCCATAATGTTATTTTAAGAACAATTTGGTACTAGGAGAAAATTTATCCACCAGAACAAGAGGGTCCAACTGGATTTTGATGCTTATTAACTCTTGGTAATGAGGCAACCATTGTTAACAGAGTTCAAGTTGTTGTAGGGAGAGTTGGAAATATAGTGGAAGGGGAAAGGAGGAACTAAAATTATCATTACTTATCTAATGATTTGGAGGAAGCATAAGGAGAAATATTGATTACTTCAGCACTTAGCCTCTTTGCCATATGCTTGACTGAAGGCAAACACTGAATAGCCCCCATACTGGAAAGTCTAACTCAAGAGATAATCCTTATCAAATTTAACTGTAGCAATGGCATGAGCTAAATCCAAAGTAAATAAAGCACACTGATATGAAGAACCCTGACCCAAACAGTTGGAAATCCTATAATCCTTGGAAAAGAAGAAAAGAGCCAAGTTGAGCACAAAGGGAGAGACAAACCTATGATGGTTAGGATGTTAAAAATATAGCAGTAAATATATTAGTAATAATGATAGTTACACTTGTTCTTTAGACTTTTCTCAAACCCTGTACTTATATAGTCCAACTGTAAATAATAAGATACTTTTATATTATTAATAATACTATTTTGATGGTTTTGAAATTTGGAAGGAACATTATTGTAGTAGGAAGAATAAGGATGTATGTGTATTTTGAGGGAAGTTAAAAGAAAATAGTTTGTCCTAGTAAGTTGATTATTTCTGAATGAGAAAAAGGAGACAAACTGAGAAGGACAAGTGAAGTTGTAGAAAGTTAGTGTAAAAGAAATATTGAGAAAGGAATTATATCTCTCTATTTATCTATCTATCTCCTATTATGCTTACGCAGACTTCAACAAAGACTACTATGTTAATTCATATATATATGTGTATATATATATATATATATATATATATATATATATACACATATATATATATAATGGCTATTGAGGCATAGAAAACTTATTTAGCTCTTGCTGTCTTCTGCTGTCTAGAAATTTTTAGGTAGCAATTATAATTTACACCATTGTGTTTGTACAGCCTTGGCCCCTATTAAACCTTAAAGTTATAGTTCCCACTTATATAACTAGTAGAAATTGGATTAATGAATGACACTTGATTGTTTCCAATGTAAAAGCAGATAGGCCATATTAAATTGAAAAGATTAATGGTTATGTCCCCAATCTATATGGAATTCTGAATTCACCCAATCCTGGCCTATTATATCCACCCCAGCACACAACAATATGTGGTATATGGGAAGGGGACATTTTTGTTGGGAAGAGTTAGAAAATTCTTCTGCCGTAATAACTGATTTATTGTAATGACACCAGGTTACAGTAAATGCTACGGGAATATGATGTAATACTGAAATCACAGGCAAATTAACTTTCCCTAAGTTTAATGAAACCTATGATAATATTGATACTGAAAATCCAATGTATTGGGAAATTGAATTTAATCCTCCCCATGAAGTCATTTCTATAGAAACTAATTGGCCAGAGGAAAAATTAGAACTTCTAGATCATGAAATAGTAGAAAGTCTTCATTCATCTGGCCAAACTTATCATAAGGTACAAATAACAGTAGACAAGGGAGAAAAACCTATTATTATCTTTTTAAAAAAGATATAATGCATGTACAGGGTTCTTTAAATAGCTAAGATGCTTCCTCTCCTAAGACTCATACTTGTCTAATTAATTGGACATTTTTTGCTCCTAATCGGTGTTACTGGTTTAATTCTATTTCTCCTGGTCCTAGTTTGTAAATGTTATACTAAGTACAAAAAAAAAACAAAAAACAAACAAACAAAAAAAACTAAAATCATCAGACTAACAGAGAAAAACTCAAATCATGATACCTCAAAGATTAGAAATGATCCAGAATATATTTAATGAAGACATATAGGATCTGACTGCCTCCCATTTGTTTGCCTTTCCTTTTGAAATAAAATAATTCAGCCTTGACTGCCATCTAAGGTTATGGTCTTACCCCACCACAACAGTCCAACATTCAGCAAGACAAACGCTGACACTAAGACTTCCTAGGAATGAGCGTTCCTAGCACTGTGGGACTACAGTATCCAACCAAAAGTTTGGTCATCAATGATACTTCAGATTAATTTGTAACCAAAAGGGAAAATGGAAAAGGGGCCACAGGTTAAACCTGACAAGCTCAGGAGACTGAAAATAACCACATAAGATGGACTGAACATAAAAAATTCCTAAGATGGCAGGAAGTCACATCTTTAGTCTGTATCCTCCTTGACAAAGGTCAATCTACCTTAAATGAGCCTGTCCATTGTGGGTTTTTTTTCATCTAAGATAACATTGCCTTGGAATGTCAGAGTAATCCCTTTTGTCTGGACCTCCCAGGAGGCCAAACCAGCACACCACAGTGGAGCAGGAAACTACAAAATCCCTCATTGTTATCCTGTTCCCAGAGTGCAAACACTGTGTGCTGTAAAATGCTATTAACTATCCTGTACCCAACAATGTAAAAGAAGTGTGTGTCTCTCCATTTTACTTTAATCCAATCCCAGAGATTTCCCCCACTTTGCTTTCTCCCACCTCCTTAATCTACAACCAAAGGATTTCATGTAACCCTCTTCCTTTGATTCTAAAGTATAAAATAAATTGCAAAACAGCCCAAAAAATACAGCAGTTAATGAATACACCTCACATTTTCATAAGGCATAATTGTTTTACACAAAAGATCAAGGACAGGGTGATCGCAAGGTGAAGGTACTATAGCGATGCCTAAAAGACATTTTTCTGACAATAAAAAAGGGGCTTAGTATGCTTTGTCACAGAATCCAAAAGTAACTGATAGAAACAGGCAATGAAACCACAGATCTATAACTTACTGTCATCACTGCTACCTTTGGTTTTAATCAGAACCGTATATAATAATACCTGTGCAAAATGTTCAAATATAAGAAAAATATTTTTAGGACCTACTTCCCACACTTTTCTCTAGTGAAATGGAAGGAAAAGTGAGTAAAGGTTTAATTGAACTAATAAACTACTGCTGTTTTCAGAACAGTTATTCAAGGAGGAGATTGTTATCAGGATGACTGGAAAAGGTAGACAGAGTACTTTGGGAAATTTCTGGGGTTGAGGTAATAAAATGTTGATTCCTATGAGATGGGTGTACCAACTGGCAAACAAGTCCCTAAAGTACTTCTGCCTTTCAGTTTATTATATATGCCTCCTTATTTGCAGACCGTATAACTTAGTCCCCAAAACTTATATCTCCATACTTCCTTATTCTGGCTCAGGGAATCAGCTCAGGAATCTTTATTCCTGGCCCTTTTTTGCCGTCAAGGATCTGGGTCCACAGTCTAGTTCAGTGGATGGCAAAAAAAATTATTTTCTGAATAAAAAAATGTTGGGGTGAAAGGAAGAGAATCCCCAGAACAGTCTATAGATCTAGAGCTTGCAGGGCCTGTCCACATAATTTATTCAAATTGCCCACCCCATGTAAGGCTCTGCTCTTGAGCATCTCTGCCAAGTGTTTATGTGGTATGTATGTACACACATTCTATTAAGTTTGTTCAATTACAAGTATTGAACCAAAGCTCCAGAAACTCTCTGATCTAGAATTTAATAATTTCATTTATATGGAATCCCAAATTTCTAATTTCTTTCCATTATCTTCCATTATATTTTTTCTTGAATTGTATTCACCAGATCCCAAGTCAGCCCAGGAATCTTTAGTGAGTGTTCTGCCTACCAAACTGCCAATCCTATACTCCTAGTTTCCTGGATACTGGATTAGGATTGACGTAAAGGAAGTAAATATAAAAGACTAAATTAAAAAAAAATTAGTTGTGCTTTCTTATGACTAAAATAATCCATCTCATAGCAAGAAGTTAGAGCAATATTTTCTTTTTTTTTTATTTTTAGAGCAATATTTTCTAAAGAGTCAAATTGGTGTTTACTGAAGTTTTGGCAAGTAGGAGTAATGAAAATAGTCCAGCTGTTCTTCATAATTTCTATAAGAACTTCAACTTTCCTGTTTATTCTCTTACAAGGGTAATTTAAATTTACCACTAAAAATAAAGACACGTTTTTACACGGTCAACACAGGCTTTATACGGTTTTATTTCTAACTGAAGTTAGCAAAGGCTTTTATACTTAAAGACAATTGAAGTAATTTGGATTTGTCTTAAATATTCATTGGTAAAACATATATAAAGATGGTCATTTATTTTCATTGTTTTATAATCACAAATATTCATCTTCTTTCTCTGTCACAATTTACAAAATATTAACTTTAGGGTATTTCGGCCACTAGTCACTGAGTTAAAGTTGATTCTACAGTGAAAATTTTTTTAAAATTAACAATGTTCTAATAAATGTGGCTGAGAAAACTGACAAATAGGATTTTAAAGGCAAAATTCTCCTTCACCTTGTTTTGTTCTTTTTTTTTTTAACTGAGTCATCCTGCCACCTGTTGGCAGCTCAACGGCAGCTCAGTTTGGGCTGGGTATCGAACTGCTGTTGCTCAGAGCTCAGCTCACACTCTTGAGTGAGCTCTTAACCAACTGAGCCACTCGGCTGACCCTAGTTTTGTTCATTTTTAATAGCTCTACAATAATTTCATTTTTTAAAATATGTCATTATTTTAAACACTCAATGATCTATTTTCTTCCTTAAGATTTTTATTAGGGAATTGGGGGAGGGGAACAGTGTTGGAGAATTGGGGGAGAGGACTAGCCAAGTTGTTGTTCTTCAATCTTCGTTGTGGAGGGCGCCAGTCACCATCTAGCTTCTCGTCGGCAGCTCGTGGCCTCTAAGGTCAAGGTGCTGTGTTCAATCTTAGTTGCAGGTGGGCATAGCCACCATCCCATGTGGGAGTCGAACCAGCAGCCTTGTTGTTAAGAGTGTATGCTCTGTCCTCTGAGCCATCCGGAGGGCAGCTCAGCTCAAAGTGCTGAGTTCACCCTTAGTTGTGGGTGGGCATAGCCACCATCCCAGGCGGGAGTTGAACCCGACAGTCTTGTGGTTAAGAGCGCACACCCTATCCACTGAGCCAGCCAGAAGGCAGCTCAGCCCAAGTTGCCGAGTTCAATCTTTAGTTGCAGGTGAGCATAGCCCACCATTGAACAGGCAATCTTTTTTTTTTTCAGGGCAGTGTCACTGGCCCTCATATGTGGGACAGAACAGGGGCCGCTGGCTTCCACAGCCAGCGCTTAACCACTGCGCCACTCAGCCGGCCCAGAACAGGCAATCTTGTTACACCAGCTGAGCCACGCTGCCACCTGTTCGCAGCTCAGCAACAGCTCAGCTAGGGTGCAGCGTTCACTGGCCCATGTGGGAACTGAACCTGTGGCCCCGTTGCTCAGAGCACATACTCTAAGCCAATTCTTAACAAACTGAGCCACTCGGCCGGCCCTCATTTTCTTTTCAACTACCTTTTTTCTCCTTTCCTTTCACCAAACGATCCCAAATATTAGTCTATATACTCACCTCTCCATTATACACTGCATTTTTTAACACTTTCCAATCAGGATGCTGTGCTCATTATTTAATTGAAACTCCTATTTCCAAAGTCACTAATACTTCCCTTATTTTGAATTAAATGATCTTTTCAACTGAGTTTTCATGATTTTTGTATGGCACCAGCAACAGTGCTCACCCTCCTTGCCAAATTCACTACCCCAGTTTCCATTAAAGAACACTACTCTGATCTCTCTTAACGAATCCTCTTGTTTCCTTATGCACCTGCTTCCTTTCACATTATCCTAAATGTAAACATTTGCCAGGTACCTGTCCTTGCTCTTAGCCCTCTTCTTATTTCACTCTATAATGCCTCCATCTAGGTGAATTCATTCTATGGTTTCAAGCATTACTTTGTGAATGATTCCCAAATCTATTTTCCAGCCATCATCTTTCTCAAATTCTAGTCACACATTTCCCACTAGCAACTGCACATCTTTATTTGGATGACCTGTTTCAACTTGAATTTAAACATATCATCCATTCATGCATCAACAAATATTTATTTCAGGCCGGCCTGGTGACGTGGTGGTTAAGCGCTGGCCTCGGAAGCCAGCGGCCTCGGTTCCGGTCCCACATATGACGGCCAGTGACACTGCCCTCAAAAGAAAAAAAAAAGAACCTAAGAAATATTTATTTTGAAATTTACAATGTATAAGCTTATTCTGGGCAGTAAGATGTTCATGGTCTGGTGGAGAAGGTGGCTAAGTTGTTGATATCTGTGTTGAATTTTGAAATAGTACTATCTTAAAAGTAGAGCTCTACAAAGTATCTTTAATTTTGACAGACCTATCAATATGAGAAGAGGAAATCTAGGACATAAACTGTAATAACACTGACTCAGCCTCAAAATCTGTTTTTATGCACATGACTTAAAACAATAACTATGGTAGAGACAATCTCTGTAACATGAGAAAATGTTTAGAAAAAAATTAATGCTATTATATACAACAACACATCATTTTTCTTTTTTATATTCTTTTACATAGAATGAAGACTCATCATTAATCATATGAAATGAAAATTGCTATACATTGTTACTAAAACAAAATAGACAATAAATTAATACCTACCACTCCAACTTCAAATATTTTCAAGAAATCTTATAAGAACATGAAATGGTGGTCCTTTATGCACTGTGGGTATAGAATTAGGTCATAATTATCTCACTCACCGGGAGAAATTTTAACTACCTTTCCTTATAATTGTTGGAGAAATACATGTTTTAACAACCCATAGGTTCAGATTTTACTTTTTTCTTTTCCCAGAATCTCTCTCTCTTTTTTTAAAAGTTTCCCCTTTATTTTTATTATTATTATTATTTTTTTGAGGGCAGCGTCACTGGCCCTCATATGTGGGACCCGAACCGGGGCCGTTGGCTTCCTAAGCCACCTCTTAACCACAGCACCACTCGGCTGGCCCCCCAGAATATCTTAACATGAGCTGTTGCACAATACAGTATCTAATTATAGTACCAATATCACCATTTTAGACGTTCTGTCTATATTCCAAGCAATAATATGTTTATGCATTGTTTCCCTAGTTTTATACATTAACCTAAAAGAACAATTCTATTACTTCTCTATCCTACCACATCATGCAGTGGAAAAAAATCAAATCAGTGTCTATAAATAAGTGATTTTCAAAAAGTAATTAGATTTTGATTTACAGTAAATCCACTTGGGCATCGAGGCATAGATTATTTAGAGAAGACTGTGTTAGATGCTTTGTGTTTTAAAGCATCACATGGTACATCACTTTTCATGAAATGCAAATGTACAGCCACTGACTTTTGAAAGCACACACAATGCTGTGTGGCTGCAGGGGACTTCTCCCAAGCCATCCTTGACATTTGGGCAGTGGAAGGATCCTCTGGGATATGTAGTTTTAGTTCACAAAGTCAACCTTTTAGTAGAGTCCAACTAAATACCAAGTGATTATATATATATATATATATATATATATATATATATATATATATATCCATCCCTCTCTTAAGCCCCTTATGCAGAGCCTGACCATAACCATATAGTTTCTAAGGGGATAAAAACACATACCAATCAAAAATCATTCTTCAATTTCAACTTCAAAATGTAATCAGTCATAAATTCTATGGAAGTGGACAATAAGTAAATGTTTTGTCATGTTTTCCTCAAAATGTTTTTTGTACTTGCCTTTTAATAGCTGCTTTTTGAAAAATCAGATAAATTCTAAGTCTGGAATAAAACTGGCCTTATTCTTTTTTTTTTTTGAGGGCAGTGTCACCGATCCTCATATGTGAGACCCAAACCGGGGCCACTGGCTTCCCAAGCCAGCTCTTAACCACCGCACCACTCAGCCAGCCCAAACTGGCCTTATTCTTGATCTTGTCACATTTCCTACTTATTCCCTTTAAAACTCAACAGGTATTTGTCTTCTCGCTTGGCTAACTCTCCATATCACCACCCCCAACCCTGATAATCCTCTCAGCATTGCTCAGAAGATTTAAATTTAATACTTTTCTTTTTTAAGTAGAAATTCAATGAAAACTTTTACCCCCAACCACTCCCTCTTTTGATTCCAAAATATTTAGTTGATGCACACAACCAGTTACTTTTAAGTTTCTAAAAGTGTGATATCAGATTACGTAATTTGCAGTAATGGGTTTCCAATAACAACACTTGTAAAAGCTTTCTTCCATACACTTTATTTTATGTCATTATTTTTCTACTTGTGAGGGTGATGAGTAGCAGAGGTTTAGTGACCTACTCAAACCATAGAGGCAACAGCCAATAAAGCATACATCATTCTGAAGCTACCTCCTCTAGCTAAAAGCTTAAAATCCCTTCCAAAAACAATTTGTCTTATCTACTTTTAGTTAGACTGCCTCAAACAAGGTAATTTTCTTATTGGCGTAAAGGTATACGTTCTGCATTCTAACTAATAGTATATACTGAGCTATTATGACTTTGATTTTTCTGGTCTGAAGAATGCTACATACTCTACATGATGTAACAGGCCAATAGAATTATTCTTGGTACTGCTATTGATCAATTAATTAAGAAGTACTTTTTATAATTTTCCAAGTTCATCAGAAAAGCAATTTTTCAACAACTTTTAAATTAGTTTCAGAGGTACATTCAAGGTGAGTAATTCATAAATATCAATCAGTAATCAGAAATAGCATAGGGGTTAGAATCATAGGCTCTGGAATCAGAGAAACCTGCGGGGCGCTTTGCTAGCTTTCTACATTGTTAGGTCTCTGAGCCTGTGTCCTCCTCTTAAAAATGGGCATAATAAGGGCCGGCCGAGTGGTGCAGTGGTTGAGCACTGGCCTGGGAAGCCAGCGGCCCCGGTTCAGGTCCCACATATGAGTACTGACTCAAAAAAAAAAAGGGCATAATGAAAGTACTGACTTTACTGAGTTACCACAAGAATTAAATGATATAATACATATATAGTTCTTACCACTATGCCTGGCACATTTTAACTGCTCAATGAATGCTAGCCCTTATTAACAACTAAAGCTGACAAATTACTTGCATGAGAAATTAAAGTGAAACGATTTGTCATATTTTAAGTTATGTTAAGTAATTACTTAACATGGTTTGTGATATCATAGAGCTACTGTTAAATATATATTTAGTGTTACAATTTTTTTCTTAATTTATTTTATTTATTTTTTAGTTATTTATTTTTCTCAGTTACGGTTGACATTCAGTATTATTTTATATTAGTTTGTGGTGTACAGCATAGATATTCAGATAATTTATGCAGTGATTCCCATGATTATTCCAGTACCTCCCTAGCACTGTACATAGTTGTTGCACCATTATTGACTATATTCCCTATACTTCACCTTACATCCCCATGACTACACGTATTTTGTAAGTACCAAATTGTATTTCTTTTTTTTTTGAGGGCAGTGTCACTGGCCCTCACATGTGGGACCCGAACCGGGGCCGAAGGCCTTCCAAGCCAGTGCCCAACCACTGCACCACTCGGCTGGCCCCCAATCTGTATTTCTTAATCCCTTCAAATTTTTCACCCAGATGCCTATCCCCCCACTTCTGGCAACCATGTTTGTTTTCTTTATCAATGAGTCTGTTTCTGTACTCTTACAATTTCAACTTTGAGAAATATTCTGCGTCTATGATGAAATAATTGGCTGAGTGGTAGTGGTGAAACAGACCAATTTTTCTTATAACTGTTTTACTTGTCTTGACTAACTGTTGGAAATGCCCTAAGCAAAAATGTTTGCCTCCACTCCTATTATTTAATAGGGCCTCATTTCCAGAAAGGACTAAGCCAAAGCAACAGAACTCAAAGAGTAGTGCAGTACTGCCTTCCTGATGAATTTAGAAGATTTATAAAGTCATAAAAAGCCACCTTTTATTTATATTGGCCTAAGATAGCCACACAAAAATACCATTCAAGAGAAAGTCAAAGACATAAAAGTTCAATATGTAGAACAAATCTTATTTAAAAATGTGCCCCTGGTTAGGCAGCTTTATTAAAATTAAAAAGAACTAAATCATACATGAAAACCTCCCTACCTACTAACCGCCCTACCTCCCCTACTCCCACCTAACTCTCACATGCAGATTATCGATAAAGACACATTTGCTTGGTTAGACATTATCCCGTCTTAAATGGTAATTATAGATTCCTAACTACATGACAAGATTTTAATGTACTATTGACATAATCTCTGTTCAATACCTATACACTAAGAGGATGTGTAAACAACAGAGTGTCTAGGAGTGGGTTGTGTAGTCAGAAAAACCTGGGTTCTACACCCAGTTCTACCTTTTGTAGTTCTTTGATCTTGAGGAATGTACCTAATGTTTCTGGGTCTTAGAGATAGCCCCCTTAATTACATAAAATGAACCTAATAATAGTACTTACCTCACAGTATTATTATAAGCATTAAACTAATTGAGATAATGAATGTAAAGCACTGGGCACAATGCCTGACATATATGATGCATAAATAAATGTTAGTCTTTATAATTACCAGAGTCAAAACTTGATTAGTCATGTTAATGATAGGGTAATAACAAAAAAATCTAAAGGCACTGACACTGAATGCTCTTAAATATACAATCTTTGGGGCCAGCCGAGTGGCTCAGTTGGTTAAGAATTAGCTTAAGATCACGAGCTCTGAGCAACAGGACTGCCGGTTCGATTCCCACATGGGCCAGTGACACTCAGCCCAAAGTGAGCTGCTGCTGAGCTGCCAACAGGTGGCAGCATGGCTCAGCTGGTGACAGCACATGCTCCTAACAACAAGAATGCCTGTTCAATGGTGGGCTATGCCCGCCTGCAACTAAGACTGAACTCGGAACCTTGAGCTGAGCTGCCACCCGGATGGCTCAGTGGATAGAGCGTGCACTCTTAACAAGGCTGCTGGTTTGACTCCCGCATAGGATGGTGGCTATGCCCACCTGCAACTAATATTGAACACAGAACCTTGAGCTCAGAGGCCACAAGCTGCCGACAGGAAGCCAGATGGCAACTGGCGCCCTCCACAACTAAGACTGAAGAACAACTTGGCTGGTCCCCTTCCCCCATTCCCCAACACTGTTCCCCTCCCCCAATTCCACAAATTAAATAGACAAGCAAACAAACAAACATACAATCTTTGAACTTGTCATGCTATTTTTAAACTTATATTTGATTTTCTTCTGATGTTCTTGCAATTTACAACACTTCACACAAACTTATGAAGCCAAAATGTGAGGGACTCAGGGCCCGAAAATAATTCCTTTGCTTAGAATTCTTCCCTACTGATAAAGTGTAAAAAACCTCATCTTTGCCTCTCATATTACTAAAAACATTCATCACAAATGAGTTGTCCCTCCACTCTGAATGCAGGTTTATTTAATTTTGGTCTGGATTGGAGGAAGTAATTAAGTACCAGCTTTAAAGGATTCCTGGTGTGCTGCAAAGTAGAACTGAAAGAAAATGTGTGGTCAGATAGCCACCAACAGATCCTCAGTCTGTTTAATTTTATTAGTAAGAAATAAAATATAACATCCACAGTTGATAGTTCAATTAAATCAGAAAATATTCCTGTAAAAGACATATATTTGATTGCATTATATATATATATATAATGCAGTGTCACTGGCCCTCATATGTGGGATCCGAACCGGGGCCGCTGGCTTCCCAAGCCAGCGTGCAACCACCACGCCATTCGGCCGGCCCAATTTTTTAATAGAATTTAGAGATTACCTTCAGAGAATTCGAACATTCGGCCTGGTTGTTCTAGGACTTCAATTTTTTTTTTCCAGGCCAACCAGGGAGAAGATTGATCAAAACCCTTCCTCAAAAAAGGAGCTAGTCTTTGAGTAGAATTGAATCCATTTTATCCTTTTCTCCTATCAGTTTATAAATCTTTTACTAAACTTTCACAATATATTTGTCTCTACAACCATTTGACTTTTAAATACCTTTTCAAATAACTGTTTCCCAAGCCTCTTTTAGGTTGGGCCAAATTATTCCAAAGGTTTTGCCATCGTTGCTGTGAAATTTAGGAAATCATTCATCAAATAGAGGACAAGTTGAAGATACCGATTTTTTTTTTTTGAGGGCAGTGTCACTGGCCCTCATATGTGGGATTCGAACCAGGTCCGCTGGCATCCCAAGCCAGCTCCCAACCACTGCGCCACTCGGCTGGCCTTTTTTTTAAGATTTTATTGGGGAATTGGGGGAGGGGAACAGCGTTGGGGAATCAGGGAAGGGGAACAGACAAGTTGCTATCTTTTTGTTCTTCAGTCTAATTGTGGAGGATGTTGCTTTACTGGCCCATGTTGGTATCATCATTGCGCTCTTCCCGGATGAGGCAGATCAATTGCTGGTCTCTGGTTATTCACTCACCGCAGCTATTGGTAGTTCACGCTGGCTGCCAGCCACTCACACTGGCTGCCGGCCACTCACTGTAGCCTATGGCAGCCTACTGCAGCAGGGCCTGCAGCCTACACCATCACCGGGGCTCGCAGCCCTGCTCTAGGTGGAGCTGTTGTTAGCTGTAGAGGGCAGTGTCACTGGCCCTCATATGTGGGATCCGAACCAGGGCCGCTGGCATCCCAAGCCAGCTCTCAACCAATGCACCACTCGGCCGGCCCTGAAGATACTGATCTTGAGTTTCCGCATTTGCCATGTAAAAGCTGCACATTTTCCACTGTTCAGAGCATCCAAAAAACCATGTCCAGTCACCTGATAAACAGTTTCTGATTTTGCTCTAAGTAATTTATGAATAGCTTTAAACAGCATTCAAACAAACCTTGGAAGCTGTGACAAAGTGCACAGGATACATCAAATCAATGTTCAATTTATACAGAGACAGAGCACCAAAAATACTATGCTACTAAGATGCAATTACTTGAGAATCATATACATGAACTGTTGTTCTATATCTATATTATCCAAATGAAGAAAATATTGTGACTAGTGACTCATGCATGGGCTATACTGAGTGTTTGTTTTATTCACCTGTTTTTATAATGTGTGCCCTGAATACTTCCCTAGAGGAAAATTACATATATTTCATGTGCTATATAGACAATCCAAGCCAGAACTAGTTTATGTTTTAGAAGTCATAAAAGAAATCATTGTATAAGTTATTTCATAAATAAAACACTCAGAAATGATCTATCTACTATACCCTTAAAATTTCTACACCAAGTACACCTAGAATGCACAGAAGTCATTAAATGGATATCATTATAGATATGAGGGAAAGAAGTATGAGGAGAAAAGTTCCAAACCAGTTAAAACCAAGCTATCATCACTCTAGAAATTCTGACCAAAGGCCAATGTTGATTTTTCTTAAAAGTTATTGACATTTATTAAGCTCTAAAAGCTCTGTGTTTACTATTCCTTTTCCATTAAATGTACATTTACAGGGTATTACAATCTCAAGAAAGAAAAACATGCTGTATACTACTATGTTACAGTGGGTAAAGACATGCATGAATAGTCCTGAACAGGCAGAAATCACTTCCTATAGACAAGATAACTGAGGAATTGCATTCCCGTTTAATGGTTTCCATAAAAAGAAATAGTATTAAGACCTATATTTTCATACCTTGACCTATAAAAGACCAGTTCCAAATGTGCAGTTCTTCTCTATCTGCATGGTCTTGAATGAAGTCATTAACCCCACTTGCTGACATTCACCTTTAACCATACTATCCCTTTTCCACACTAGTTACTTTTTCTATACTCCTGAATGTATACACCCAGGCAATTCTTCCATTTACAAGATTTATTCCTTTCCATACTTCTCACCTCATGTTGACATTTATCTCCTCATGCCTCCTAGCTGTAAAGCATCACTGGGAGGATGAATTTCTTGGTGTTTAAACACATGTATTTGCATTCAAACAGCTTGTATTAGATTCAAGCTCTGTGGTTTCTAGTTGTATGACCTTCAAAATGCTGTTTAATCTCTTGGAACCTGAATTTCCTTACTTAAAAATAGAGATAAGCATAGTTCCTAATTCATAAGACTAGAAATTGTCAAGAAAAAAATGAGATAGTACCTGACACACTTAAATGTTTCTACGGCCATTATTATGGCTACTATCATGAAATCCATTACAAAAATAAGCATATTTCCTTTCATTTCTAAACATTTGAGAAGCAAGGGCTACTATTCCATATTGGGGCAAAGTTGATTACAAACTTAAAAACATTTTTTAAAATCAGACTATGAGGGAAAGGGCATCTTGAGAAAAGGACAAGTTAATATTGTCTTGCAATTCTCATAGATCCTATCTTACCTGATAAAACATCTAATATTGGTTATTTTATGACAACTATTAGGAAGACTCAGAAAACAGTCAGAGATTACCAACCCAAAACGAAAATCTGTCTTTTAAATGTTCTTCCAACAACTACACTTAGTCACTTAGAGGAGTAGCTCACTTTGTGTACTTGTTGGGTTCCCATTACAATGTTTGGAGTAAAATTTCTAAATAATATCTTAAAAACAACATGGCATCAATCTTGAAGGAAAACCCTAAGTATTGCAATCTGAAGTGTCCCCATTTATGGTACAAAGGATTTCTTCCTGAAGTACACTCACTTTATACTGTTTTAGCATTCTTTAAAAGTACTGTAAGATAATAAAATAAGGATTTTTGATAACTGGTTCATCAGAAGTACAATTACTGCCACAACAGACAAATCTCTAATTACCCATAATAAAATAAAACTGAAACAAAACACAAGTAGCATAAAGATCTCCTATTTGCATAGTATTCAACAATGGAATCTAAAAATGCACATAATAGGAGACAGCAGTTATGTTTAAGGCTCGTAGAAACTTAAGTCTTAACAAAGGGAGGGGTATAGTTGTTCATACTTGAATACAAATTCTGAAAGGAACTTATTCTTGAATCTGCTTTTGGGGTAGGGGTAGAAGAGCAAGAAAGCAAAGGATAAATAGCAGTATTGAAACTGCATATCACCCAAAATGAAACTAACTTCCTGGTCTGTTCAATCTAAGGGTTTAACTAACAGTATTAGGCAGGTCTTTAAAATTTTACAATCATTATATTGGACTTAAGGCTCTAAGCAACTCAAATATTACTGTGAAACAGCAGAATTAATATGTATGGAAAATAATAAAGCAAGAAGATCATAAAGTGAGGTTCAAAGGCAATATAAAACATTTTCTTTTATTTCAACCTAAACTGGCTCAAAAAATGTAAGGTTAAGTATTCTATTTCAAAACTGTCTGGACACACGCACACATGATGCCCAGAGGAGACAAAGTTCAAAGTTCAAAGTTTCTACTCCAAACTTTCTTAGGGGGCAAATAAATAAAACAAAAACAAAAACATAAAAAAGTATCTGCTGTAAAGCTCAGAAGAGGAAAGGGGTTCGTAGATCCCATATCCTGAATCCACACATCTGCTCTTGCCACTGTTGGCTTTTCTCTTAAGTTGTGAAAAACAGAGATACTTTCATTTATCATGGATATACACTCATCTTTCACCCCAGTTTATCGTTTTGCTATCCATAGCTGTTGAAAAATCGTTATTATAAATTAAGAGCATATGAATGGGGGGTGTCCTATCATTTGAAGAGACAGCAAGTCCAGTCTGCCACTCTACAAGAAGCCACTCCTTAGTTCCATTTCTCAATGTATTTGAAGCAGTGAGGAATTTTTAGAAGTAAAATCTTTTGATAGAAAAGAAAAAGTCAAAATAAGGGACAATATGGGATGAAAAAAAAAACAGGTCCCTTGTCACTACTTTTTTTAAACCCTGTAACTTTGTAGCATTGTTCCCAACTTCTCCTCCCATTTTGTCTTATTCTAATAGATTCTCTAGGCTGAAGTTAAACACCCTCTCCTACATACTTGCAAAATAACTCTTTGATTACAGGGGTCTTACTCTCTGAAAATAATTGCAATGCCTCCGTTGGCCTCCACTCAATCCTCATTAGAGCATGTTTTAATACTTTGCAGAGGTGCACACCTGCCCCTCACCTCGGTAACTAGAGCACATATGTCAAATGTCGCACTCTTGAAATTCACCAGTGTGTGATTTTACTGGACTTCTTTACTTATCCCTAAAGACCCTATACTACCATCTCTCATCTACCAAAACTCGGTAGCTTTATTTTTCTTTTAACGAAGAAACCTGGCCCTAATGTCATAAAGCAAACAAAGCTAAATTCCACGGAAAAATGAAATCGATCCAACAAAGGGAAGCAAGGGAAGAATGGGGGTGGGTGGGAGTGTCTTCTGAAAGAGAAGCTGCCTGAAGAACTTCTGCAATTTAACATTTCTGAGGCAGAAGACTGGTGTGTAGGAAAACAAAGGTGGGCTCCCCACCCTCCTTACCGCGGTAGAGCCGGAGGAAGATGCAATATACACACGGATCACCATCCTGGGAACAGCGGCTGTGGTTGTTTGAGTCCTGCAAATGGCTGGAGTGCAGCCGCAGCAACGGCTGGAATTGAGCTAGGGGCCCAACAGAGGTTGGAAGAAAAGGGTGGGGGAAGGTGGAAGGGGAACTCGCCAGAGCTCCGCCTCCTCCCTTGGCTACTTTCCCTGGGCTTGTAGCACGGCAGTCGCAGCCTCAAATCCCAGAAGGCACAGGCTCGTTTGCATCATTTCTAATTTTTTTTTAAAATAGGCAATCTCGAATAGCAACGCGAGATCTATTGAAACATTTCTTTTTGACTAGTCCCTCCCAAATAAGAGGGAGAAGAGAAAGAAACAGATAAGGGGAGCATTTAATTAAATTAGGTTCGAATGAAGGACATTTTCCCACGGAGATTAAAAGTTCTGCATCTAATTTCGTGCTTAAAATTGTATGCAAATAAGAAGACATCGTCCTTGAAAGAGGAAGCTTTATGTTGAATACAAACCTCATATGTTTTAAGACTCCCATTTATTATGTAGTGATTGTTCTGATGTTAGTTGGTGGCAGGAAGTGGGCACTGAAGGAATGAACGATGCCACAGAGGTTTTAAAAAGTTACACGTTTCCGTAAGCCCAGAAACGGCAAGATTAACTTTCTTTTTGAGTTTTGCTTTTTGTTAAAACAGGGAATCCTGCTTCTGTGAGAATTCGCAGGAGGACTGATGGGCAAACTCAAGAATGGAGGAAGAAATTGCAAACAAAAAAGAAATTTTGGAAATACACTGTAAGAAAGTGAATTATTTTTGTTCTGTTTTGTATTGTTTGCTTTTCAACTGATTTTGGATCCTATGTTGCACGGGATGCTGAAATGGTGAACAGAGAAAGCAAATGATTATTTATAGCTATAGGGAACACCAGCAAACAATTGATACTGTCAAGAGAAGAACCATATACTTCAGACTAATTTCAAATTTCCAAATTTGAACAGATTTCCAGATCTGTCAAATGAACAGAAATAAGGAATTTACAAGATGAGGGGAGAGAGGGAGTCAGTCACCTGTCGTACTGCTTTACTTTTCCTTTGCAGTGTGTCCTCCCTCTATATTCTAGTGGTTTTATCACCTTATTCTAGGTTTAATAATTGTAATAGCTTCCTGTTACCTGTTCACAGGTTCTCCCTTCTCCAATTTATGTGAGCCATACCACATACTTGAGAAGTGGATATTATTGCATCAGTTTTACAGAAGAAGAAATTAAGACTCAGTAAAATAAGTAATTTTCCCAAAATCATAGAGCTAGTAAATTCTAGAGTCAGGACTAGACCTCAAGTCCAACTCCAAAGGTCACCCTCTTAAACATCATTGTAACACACTGCCTGGAACAGGAAAAGTATTCAATAAATTGTTAGATATTTTTCTTCCTTAAACATCACTTTTATATGGCACTAAAAACAGTGTAGTCTGAAATACTTTAGATAGCTTTCCATTTACAATCAAACCAAACCCAAAGTATGTTTCTAAAGAGCTCCCACCATAATCTGGCCCTACACTATTCAGACAGTCTTACATATTGCTCCCCTAATCTAGGCTAGCTTCCCTGAATAATCATTGCTGATTTCCCACTGCAATCATACTTATTCTCATTTTCATGCCTTTGCTCTTCCTGTCCCTTTCTTCACCTTTTCCCCATGTCTTCATATCCTTTTCTGCCCTCTCCATCTGTCCAACTCTTTTTTTTTAAAGTTTATTGGAGTGATAATTGTTAGCAGAGTTTTCAGGTGTACAATTCTGTCATACATCATTATATGTCACATTGTGTGTTCACCACCCAGAGTCATTTCTCTTTTCCACACCATATATTTGACCCCCTTTACCCTCATCTACCACCCCTCCCTCCTTACCCTCTAGACACAACTCAAAATTTTGATCCAGCAGAGTGATCTAGTCCCTCTCATCCTTGTCAACATCAGGGTGCTTGTTATTGTGTTTCCTAGCCCCCAGGACAGGGAAATCTCCTTTCAGTTTTTGATTTGGCAAAATGGACATAATTTTCCATATACTAATATAGGCCAACCTCCCACCCCTCGATGGCAAAGATGTATTCTACTTGGACCTATAGTGTCTTTTGAATTGATGAAAAACATAATAAAGAGAAAGAAAGAAAAACTCTTCTATTTATTCTATACATATCCATTTGACAAAATGAATATCTCCAGAGAACTGCATGTCAGGATTAGCAGTGAGTGCAGTGGGCCTTATCTGGAACTTTGAGGAATGGGAAGATGATTCCTAATGCTTGATATATAAACAAAATCTGTTGGTCCTTATTCACAGTTTTCATCCTAGGAATAACATTATAGGTTATGTTAGACTTGCTCCCTACTATAGTGAACCATCTCTGGAATGTAATATTCTAACAGCCATTTTTGCTTCATTTCAATCCTTCATAGAGAAGTCTCTAAAACCATTTGTTAATATAATTTGATTGAAAAGGTTAAAGCCTGATTAAAGTAAGATGGATCAAAGAGATTTCAAACAGTATTTGTGACTTATTGCCATAGGGTATCTACTTATTTATTTGTTAACCAAATGCTAATATTTTCCAAACATTATAAAATAAGTGCATGCTGTGTGCATAAAACTTAACAAACACTGAAAATAAAAAAAATTACCCACACACCTAGTATCTGGAGATAACCACTTTTAATATGATAGTGTAAGCCCTTCTAGGCCTAGTCAGAGATAGATAGATAAGGTTGAGTATGAAGGGTTGAGAGAAGTGGCAGGAAAGGAAGAGAAAGAGAGTAAATATATTTTTAAAATTTAGTTATAAGATACATACTACCTTGGAAATGGCTCGTTTTCACTTAGAAAATATATTTTAAAAGTTATTCCATGTCAGAAAATATAATTTTACAACATGAGTTTTCATGGATTTACATGATTCCATTTTATAAATGTACCAAAAGTTATTTAAATAATTCTGTATTATTGAACATATTGCTTGATTTCAATTCATCTATACTGAAGTTAATGCTGCAATATATATTTATCAATAAAGTTTTATCATATCTCTAATAATTTCTTCAGTATAAATTCCTAGATGTGGAATTGCTGGAAAACTGGTTAGGTGCTCCAACCTACTATTAAACTGTTATAATTTCAGCTTAGTATTGCCATGGTCTAGAGTGGAAAAGACTGTTGATTTCATCAGAGAAGTAGCTGATGTTACCCCAGTTGCAATAAATTTACCCTCCTCTCCTTCTACACTTCTTTTTCTGATATAAGTCCCTAACATTCAGCACTTTTCTAAGGTTACAGGTAAGTCCTACAAATATCCTTCCCCATATCTTTTTTTATTAACTGTAGACAAGTGGCTTTATTTCATTTGAGCAACCAATTTCCTCACTTAATGATGATGAATAATAATAACTGGGTACTCATACTGGTAATGGTGTCACATTGAGTACAGCACTACCCAAAATATACATTTTGGTTCCCTGTTTTAAATTTTGGGGCCAACTGCTGAGCTAGAGAATGGTATGGGACAGTTTCAGTAAGTTATACATAAAGTGGCAGAATTAGGGTGTAAGGCATAAGCACAGGTGAACAGACAGAAAAAGAAGGCAACAGAATTGAGGATACCTGTTCACATGGAATGGTTCCATACAGGAGATTAATAATTTCTGGTAGATATGGGTCATACATGTGGCACAGGATAAGAATAAGAAGACATCTCCCATTCAAAAATTCTACCTCAGGCTTCAATCTCCATGCTTTTCTCTTTTCAAACCTTTGCACTGTATTCATTGGAGCCTTTATTGTATGATGAGAAAACTCTCTTACATCCTCAATTATTTCTCTGAATACTCTGTCTATCTCCTTGCCTTAACTGATACTTGTTTCTTCAGGGCAGCACTTCCACTTCTCAAGTGAAGACTGCTTATGCTCTAACACCCTTCTCAGGATTAGGAGTTTCCACGTGGGTTTATCTTCATTCCCCATGACAAAAGAGGTCTGCCTAGAAGCTTCATTTTTTACTCAGCCAATGCTCCCTTGGCCAAAGCAGCTGCAACTCATCACTGAGCTCTTTGGAGTTGTAATCTATGCCCTTTTCTTACCATGGTCATTCCTCACTTTCTTGTCTAGATCTTTGATGTTTTGACGATTTTGTAAAGTATTTTCTAACATTTAAAACTGCCTTTATTAAAAGAGTTCATCCAGATCACCTAGTCCAACCATTGCCAGAAAAAGAAATTTTTCCTATTTTTAAACTTTTGAGAAAGTAAAAAATTATTTAACCCACAATATAAACAATACAAAACCAAAATTAAGAAATATTTAATGAAACATCTATAAAACATTACCACATCAACTTCTTTAAATATTAAATTTAGATTTAATATTGTTTGTTTTAAAAATAATTTGGAGTTTAAATTTTTTTCCTACATCAGCAGAATTCTCAAATATATATTATGGTTGCAGAGAAATCCATCAAGCAAAATTTGATGAATTGCATGGTGCTCAATAATTTTAAAAGTAAAAACAAAATTATAAAATCTTAATAATACTTTTATTTAATATTTATATTTAAATAATAGGGTAGGTACATTTGAATTTTTATACTCTGATGTACTGTGGAGTAGTGTTTCCAAAATAAGAGTCCCTGGGTTCTTGACGGTCTTCAAAGAGACCTGGTTGGTTATATAAGTGTATGGCACTATGTTGTACACACCTGAAACTAATATACAATAATATTGAATGTCAACTATAACTGAAATAAATAAAAAACAAAGAGACTCGATAGTTAGATTGAACCACCAACAATGTTGTTCAATGATGCCCTGGCCCACAATGATGCCCAGAGCACCATTCTAGCTGCTCTGATAGGGGGGAGACTAGGTATATAACAGTTTTCTTCTATTAACAGACAACACATTAACACGTAAGTATCTAAATACAGGAAAAAAAAACACTGCACTTTGGAGGACTTACTGTTGTTCTCTTTGGGTGTCAGCAGCAAGGGTGATATCTGCAGTGGAGCCAGGTTTGTTTAAATAACAGAGTTTTGTGCTTAAGAGATCTAAGCCTGTCTCACTTACCTGCTACATGGTGATGTGCATCAGCAGGAAGCAATTTTAGGACTTGGTGTCAAAAGTTATCTTTGAAGTATTGGATCCAGAGTTCTGATCTCAACCCAAATGTTATATCCATAGTTGTAGCAGCTAGAGGAAGCCATACACACATGGAAAATAAATGTTCTGTGCTTAGAAAAGCACACCTTAAAGATAACATTTTTATCAGCTCTGTACAGAATTCCAGCAGAGGGGCAGAATGTCATTTTTTCATTGTCCTTGAACAATAACAAGAAAAGTTCTCAGGGAACAACAGAAGTCCAGGCAAGAGCAAAAACTGTTTCCAAAATCTTCTGATACTTGCAATAAAGTCTACTGGCCCATTATTCTTTCTTTGGGTATCACTGATTCCAAAAGAGTAGTGAGTCAACCTGTGAAGATAACTCGGTTATCATTAGAAAGAGATGTAATGGAGCTGGAGTGCAGGTATTATTTCTTCCAAAGAGAGGCCTGCTTGAGATCTCTTTCACACACACACACAAAAACACACTATGATTTATGGAATTATGAATCTGAAAAGGACCTCAGAAGTCAGTCTAACCTCCTACCTCCTTCCACACCCTAACAATAACACCATCAAATAGTCATCCAGGAATTGCTTGTGAACAACTCTAGTTACAGTCAACTCACAATTACTGACACATTCCCAATTCCATTTTTGATCAGTTCAAAACTCTAGAAATATTTTTATGAGGTTGAACTGAGAACTGTTTCATTTTATGTTTCTTTGCTAATAATAATTCACAGTTATAAATTCATCTCTATTCTCATGAAAGCCTTTGTAATAAGAGGCTTCCTCTCCTCCAAGTTAATATTTCCAGTTTCTATAACCATTCTTCATATGCTGTGATATCTAGAGGTGTTTCCTCTAAATATGTTCCAGTATGTCAATTTCTCTCTTCTTCAAAGGGTGGTCCCCAAAACTGAATTTCATGCTCCAAATATGGTATGATTAGCATTGTATAGATTAGTATGGGGTCCTCATTCTGGACCCTGTGTTTCTCTTTTATTCCTCCTATTTGGTGTGGAATGGTTATGTTATTGTGGTTTTAATTTACATTTCCCTGATTACCAAGCAGTTGTCCAACTTTTCATATTTTATTGCCTATGGATGTTTTATTTTGTAGAATATATGTTCAGAAATTGTGTCCATTCTTTTTGTCTTTCTTTGTCTCTATTTCAAATAGCAGCCTTGTGTCCTTTATATACTGGGGGTGCCAAAAAATGTATACAAGTGGACACTTTGGTCAACGTTGCTCAAGCAGTGGTTTGCCATAATCAGAAGTGTCTAGACGCTGATGGTAAGTAACACTTCGAGCACCTCTTGTAATTGCAGAAGTCAAACATGACTTGTATTCATCTTTTGGTATTGGAATATATTGAGTCTTACAATTTTAATAGTTTTTTCTTTTTTTAAAATGTGTATACATTGTTTTTGGCACCCTCTGTATGTCATAAATAACTTCTTCCAGGCTGAGGCTGGGTTTTTTACTCTTATCACAGTGTAATTTTATGAAGTTTTTATTATTTTTAAGTTGTATATATACATTGAGAGATAATACCTAACATTTCCTTTATGTTTAGTTAGCTTTTTGGTTAGCTTTGTGTAACTAGCATAATAAATCTTTCCAGAAGATGTTCTCTTATGTTTATGTATAAAAGCTTTATTGTGGTGCTCTTTTACTTTTAGAACTACAGTCCACTGGAATTGATATGCATGTAAGTTTTGAGATGTGGATCAATTTTTTCCAAATAGATATACAAGCACTTATATATTCCAGCACAAGTAATTGAAAAAAAAAAAAAAGCGTTGTTTTTCCACTGCTTTGCAACGCCACTTTAGTCAAAGATCAAGTGATCAGGGCCAGTCAAGTGGCGCGGTGGTTAAGCGCTGGCTTGGAAACACAGCAGCACCGGTTCGGTCCCACACATGAGGGCCAGTGACACTGCCCACACACACACAAAAAAAGATCAAGTGATCATACATGCATGGATGTCAGTTTCTGGTATCTTTATTATGTTCCATTTGTCTGTTTGTCTACCCTTGTGCCAATACCACACTATCTTAACTACTATCCATTTTAATATCTTAAAACCTGGTACAGCAAATTTTTCTACTTTGATCTTTTTCATTAAGTGTCCTGACTGTTCATAGTCCTTTATATTCCCTTAAGAGAAGTTAGAATGTTTGTTACTGGAATATAAAAATACAACTGATTTTTGTACTGTAGAGAGGAGACAAGTATTCACTGCTGTACCCTGGCTGAATTCCTGACCCATAGAATCTTTGAGGGTGATAAAATGTTTTTCTCATGGCACTAAGTTTTGGACTATTTTATTACACAGCAATTGTAAGAAGAATGTTTTGGAGGTGTCAGTGCAATAAAAAAAATGAAAATAAAAAAAGTAAGGTTGGAAAGAAAAAATAGAATTGTCATTTGTTTGGACGATATTAGTGTATCAATATGAAATCCAACATATATACAGATTAATAATAACAATTGTTTCACAAAACCAATCAAGTAGCATCTGGCTGTGGCATGTCCCGTAACTCTTCCTGAGCAATCCTAACATCAGCACAAGCCACAGAAAGCTTAGGTTTGGGGCTTCACCTCTCTAACTACCTCCAAGCCCAGTGCAGGTGGTGGATATCTATGGATTGCTTTGTGGTTCATCCCAGGTGGTCCTGGGCAGGGAACAGCCTTCAGCTGAACTTGCCCTGTGGCAGGGCCCCTCCAAGGAGGCCCCTGGGCTGGCACTCCTAGTGGCCAGCTTCAGACCTAGCCAGAGCATCACCAGGCCTCCTCCAAGAGAGATACACCCAACGGGCAGACTGGGCAGGGAAGAGAGCACTGCTAGAGCCAATCCTGTTAGATAGGGTCATCCCATTCACCATAGTTCTTCTACTGTAGTCATGCCCAGTCCTCACAAAAATCAGCCTGAGATCAATCACTCCCATTGACATGCAAACAGCAACCAAGGATCAACTACAACAGGAAGGCACACACAACCCACACAAAGGACAAACCAAGAGTACCTGGTTTTAGTGACAAGGGATACTGAACCACTGGGCTCCATAGGACATCTACTACCTAAGGCCAATCTACTAAGACCGGGAGAAATAGTAGCCCTATGTAATACATGGAAACAAACACAAGGAGGCAGCAAAAATGGTAAAACAAAGAAGCATGTTTGAAACAAAACACAGAACAAAGCTCCAGAAAAAGAATTAACAAAATGGAGACAAGCAATCTACCAGCTGCAGAGTTCAAAACACTGGTTATAAGGATGCTCAACAATCTCAAGGTAAACTTCAACAAAGAGCTAGAAAATATAAAAACAGAGATAGAAAACATAAAATAAGAACTGATAAGAAATAAATAATACAATAACTGAAATGAAGGACACACTAGAGGGAATCAATAGCAGGTGAGATGAAGCACAGCATTCAATCAGCAATTTAGAAGATAAGGTACGGGCCGGCCGAGTGGCGCAGTAGTTAAGCACTGGCCTGGGAAGCCAGCGGCCCCGGTTCGGGTCGCACATGTGAGGGCCAGTGACATTGCCACTGCCCTCAAAAAATAAAATAAAATAAAATAAAAAAATAAAAAATTTTAAAAAAAGAAGACAAGATAGCAGAAAATACCCAATCAGAACAGCAAAAAGAAAATAGAATCCAAAGAAATGAGGATGGTTTAATGAGGATATTTTAAGGGACCTCTGGAACAACATCAAGCATACCAACATTCTCATCACTGGGGTACCAGAAAGACAAGAAATACAGCAAGGAATTGAAAACCGATTTGAAGAAATAATGATGGAAAACTTCCTTATACTGGTGAAGGAAATAGATATACAGGCCCAGTAAGCACTGAGAGTTCCAAATAAGATGAACCCAAACAGACCCACACCAAGACACATCATAATTAAAATTCCAAAGGTTAAAGACAAAGAAAGAATCTTAAAATCAGCAAGAGGAAAACAGTTAGTTACCTATAAGGGAGTTCTTATAACACTGTCAGCTGATTTCTCAACTGCAGGCCAGAAGGGATTGGCACAAAATATTCAAAGTGATGTCAAAGACCTACAACCAAGATGACTCAACCCAGCAAAGCCCTCAATTAGAATTGAAGAATAGATAAAGAGCTTCCCAGACAAGAAAATGCTAAAGGAGTTCATCACCACCAAACCTGTATTACATGAAATGTTTGAGGGTCTTCTTTAAGAAGAAATGAAGAAAATAAAAAGTCAAAAATTTGAATAATAAAATGGAAATAACTACATATGTATCAATAATTACTTTAAATATAAATGGATTAAATGCTCTAATCAAAAGATAGGGTGGCTAAATAGATAAGGAAACAGGACACTTACATATGCCACCTGTAAGAGACTGACTTCAGATCAAAGGACACATAGACTGAAAGTAAAGGGGTGGAAAACATATTCCATGAAAATGGAAACCAAAAAAAAAAAAGAAAGAAAAGAGAAGGTGGGGTAGCAATACTTATCCTAGAAAAAACAGGCTTAAAAATAGACTTTAAAACAAAGGCTATAACAAAAGACAAAAAAGAACCCAGTAATTCTACTTCTGAGTATTTAACCGAAGAAACTCAAAATGCTACTTCGAGTTGAGGTGTGCATCCATATGTTCATTGCAGCATTGTTTACCATGGCCAAGATGTGGAGGAAGCCTGGCTGTCTGTCAATCAATGAAAGAATAATAAAGAGGAGTTGGGGGCTGGCTGAGTGGCGCATTGGTTAAGAGCTGGTTTTGGATGCCAGAGGACCCGGTTCGGATCCCACATATGAGGGCCAGTGACACTGCCCTTTACAGCTAAGATAGTGAACAACAGCTCCACCTGGAGCTGGGCTGCACAAATCCCGGCGACAATGTAGGCTGCAGCCCCTGATGCAATGGGCTGCCATAGGCTACAATGAGTGGCCAGCAGACAGCGTGAGTGGTTGGCCACCAGCGTGAGCTGCCAAGAGCCATGGTGAGCAACCATTCAGAGGCCGGCAACCATTCTGCCTCATCCAGGAAGAGCGCAATGATGATACCAATATGGGCCAGTGAAACAACATCCTCCACAACTAAACTGAAGAACAAAAAGACAGCAACTTCTCTGTTTCCCTGCCCCAATTCCCCAATAAAAGAAAATCTTAAAAAAATAAAAAAATAAAAAATAAATAAAGAGGAGTTGGTACATATATACAATGGAATGTTGCTCTCACTTCAAGGAAATGGGTTTTTGCCATTTGCAGCAGCATGGATAGACCTGGAGGGTATTGTGCTGAGTACATCAGACAGAGCAAGACAGATGCATTGTGATTTCGCTTGTATGTGGAACCTAAAGAACAAAATAAACAAACAAAACAGAAACAAACTCAAAGATACACACAGAATTTTTTTTTGAGGGCAGTGTCACTGGCTCTCATATGTGGGACTTGAACCGGGGCCGCTGGCTTCCCAAACCAGCACTTAACCACCACGCCACTCGGCCGGCCTTACACACAGAATATTTTGATGGTTCCTAGATGGAAGGGTGGGTTGGTGGGGGAGGGGTATGCAAAAGGAGAAAGGATTAAGAAGTACAATTTGGTTGTCACAATAGTCATGAGAATGTAGGGTACAGCATAAGGAATATAGTCAGTAATACTATAATAGTTATGTATGGTTACTACATATGGGCACTAGATTTATTGGGATACTAGGTGGGAGGGGTGTTGGGGCCAGGGAAAAGTGAAGGCATTAAGAAGTACAAATTGGTAGTTATAAAATAATCAGGGATGTAAATTAAAGCATAAGGAATGTAGTCAATAATATGGTAATAATGATATGTATTGCCAGGTTGGTACTAGACTGGTAAGGGGGTTCACTTCTTAAGTTACCTAAATGTATTACCACTATGCTGTACACCTGAAATTAACGTAAAATGATACTGAATATATACTGTAATTGAAAGGTTAAAAATGGGGAAAAAGGTGAAGGGGAATTAGAGGTCCAAATTTCCATGTATGAAACAAATAATTCATGTGGATATAATGTACAGCAAAGGGAGTATAGAAAATAATATTTTGATAGCATGATATGGTGTCAAATGGTTTGCTGGATTTGTAATGGTGATCAAATCTTTAGGCATATAAATGTTGAATAACTATGGTGTACACCTGAAACTAATATATGTTAGATTTATTTTAATGAAATCTTTTAAAAGGAGAGGAAATATGTGGCTGAAAACCTAATAGAAATATCATAAAAGCAGCCAAAGAATAAAAGACATGTTGCTATAAAAAGAGAAATGCAGATGTTCATCAGAAAAAAAAAGTGTGGGGGGGAGACAGAAGGCAATGGAAAGATACCTCCAGTATGCTGAAAGAATACAACTCTCAACATATAAAATCTAAAGTCAACGTAACTATTTCTTATAAACTAGTGTGAAATAAAGACATTTTCAGATAAACAAAACAGTATTTTTCACCAGCATTCCCACAGTAATTAAAATACTCACTTCACACAAAACAAAAGTATTGCAGATGAAAGCTGAGAGATGCAGCATGGAGTAAAGAGCTAGGGAAATAGTTAAGTACATCTGAAATGAACAATGACCATATAAAACAATGATAATTGTGTCTTGTGGAGTTTAAAATATGTTCAAAATTCAAAGACATGAGAAAAATTTAATATAAATTGGATAAATGTAGTTTAAAGGTATTTATATTATCCAGGAAATGGCAAATTTATATATATATATATTCAAGGACACTGCTGTAATCTCCAGGATAGTCACTAAAAGTAAAGTAAAAATATACATAAGTAAATACTATTGTAAATTATAATTTTATTGAGAGAAATAAAATATTTTGTTCTGAAAATATATATACAGAGGGTATATATGTATATAACTAATAAGCTTAACAAGGTAATAGAGGATTAAAATAGAATAATAAGAATCAGGAGATACAAGATGGCAGAGTAAACACTGTGCCTGAGTCTTGCCATGAACACATTAAAATTACAACTAAATTATAGAATAATCAACCTGGAGAACCATCTGAAGTCTACCTGAACAGAAGTCCTAAAATTAAAAATTTAGGGCCAGCCGAGTGGCTCACTTGGTTAAGAGTTGGCTTAGAGCGTGTGCTGTAAGCAACAGGGCCACCAGTTCGATTCCCACATGGGCCAGTGGACACTCCACCCTAGCTGAGCTGTCGTTGAGCCGCCAACAGGTGGCAGGATGGCTCAGCTGGTGTAACAACAAGATTGTCTGTTCAATGGTGGGCTATGCCCAACTTCAACTAAGACTAAACTTTGCACCCGGAGCTGAGCTGCCACGCGGATTGCTCAGTGGATAGGGCATGCTCTCCTAACAACAAGGCTGCCAGGTTCAACTCCCACATGGTGTCTATGCCCACCCACAACTAAGATTGAACACAGCACTTTGAGCTTAGAGGCCATGAGCTGCCAATGGGAAGCCAGATGGCCAATGGCACCCTCCACAATGAAGATTGAAGAACAACAACTGGGCTGGTTCCTTTCCCCAATTTCCCAACACTGATTCCTTCCCCCAATTCCCCAATAAAATCTTTTCTAAAAAAAATTAAAGAAGCCTTGTAGAGAAGACTGGTAGGAGGAGTTGAGGCATGGAGGAGGCTCAAACCTCCCCATGGAGGTTGAAAATCAGGAGGGCTATCTTGACAGTGGAAGTTCCCCCTGGAGGAGTGAAGGACTCCAACCTCACACCCGGCTCCCCAGCCTGGAGTACTCTTGCCAGGAAGAAGAGCCCCCACAACATCTGGCTGTGAAAAACAGTGGTGATTTGAACCATTTGGGTGGGATGGAAGGCAGTGGGAAACCCAGGTGTCCTCTTAATCATACTGTGCACAGACTTACTCACTGGCAGGCACACACTTTGGTCTCCAACAGAGGGACGGCGACTCTTGAGGTGTTGGAAACATATGGAAAGGCAGACTGAGGTGTTTGACTTCAGAGGAAGGACTGGAGGATAGTCAGCATTTCTTGTGTGAGGTCCTGCTCCTATGCAGCTGGGAGGAGGGCACCATCTTTCCTGTGTTGAGCCCGCCCTCATTACTACCAAGTCTGAATCTGATTGGCCTGGTGAGCTCTGCAGCTCCAACCTGCTGACTCAGCTGGGAACATAAGCCATACAATTTCCCCAATGCCTGAGGCACTTCCTTTGTGAGCGGCCAGCCCCACTAGTTTTGCACTCTTGGAAAACTATCAGAGTGTCGCAGGCTCCAGGAAGGCAGTGATTGAAGGGTACCCCTGAAACTAATATAATATTGTATGTTAGCCATATATATGTGTGTGTATATATATATATATATATATATATATATATATATATATATATATATATAAAGATTTTATTTGTGGGAGGGAAATAGCATTGGAAAATCGGGGAAGTGGAACAGACAAGTTGCTGTTCTTTTGTTCTTCAGTTTAGTTGTGGAGGACGTTGTTTCACTGACCCCTGTTGGTATTGTGATCATTTCACTCTTCCCGGGTGAGGCAGATCAGTCACCAGCCACTGGACCACCGCTTATGGCGGCTCTTGGGAGGTCACAGCAGCTGCCAGCCACTCATGGTAGCTTTAAGGCAGCCCACTGAAACTCCTCTGCAGCCTACGCCATCACCTGGCAACTCATGGCAGCCCAGCTCCAGGTTGAGCCATTGTTCCTCATCTTAGCTGTAGAGGGTGCAACATCAATGGCCCTAATGTGGGATCTGAACCAGGCCTGCTGCTCAGAGCTGGTGTCCCAAGCCAACTCAACTTACGTGCCACTCGCCTGGCCCTGTTGGCTATAAATTTTTTTTTTAGCTGAGCCATCCTGCCACCTGTTGGCAACTCAGCAGCAGCTCATCTCGGGCTGGGCATCGAACTGCTGTTCCTCAGAGCTCAGCTTGTACTCTTGAGCGAGCTCTTAACCAATTGAGCCACTCGACCGGCCCTTAGCTATATTTTTAATAAAAATCTTTTTTAAAAGAATAAGCTCAAAATGGATTAAAGACTTAAATATAAGACTAGAAACCATACATCTCCTAGAAGAAAATACAGGAAGTAAACAATCAAACTTTACCCTTAGTACTATTTTTACTAATCTATCTCCTCGGGCAAGGGAAACAAAATGAAAAATAAACAATGGAACTACATCAAACTAAAAAGTTTTTGCACAGCAAAGGAAACCATCAACAAACTGAAAAGGTATCCTACTGAATAGAAGAAGATATTTGTCAATGATACATCTGATAAGGGGTTAATATCCAAAAGTTATAAAAAACTCATAAAATTCAACACCCCAAAAACAAACCATCCAATTAAAAAATAAGGAGAAGACATAAATAAACATTTTTCAGAAGAGGACATACGGATGGACAATAGACATATGAAAAGATGATCAATATCACCAATCATCAGAAAAATGCAAATAAAAACAATGAGATATCACCTCTCACCTGTCAGAATGTCCATCATCAATAAATCAATAAACAAGTGCTGAAGAGAATGTGGACAAAAGGGAACCCTCTTGCACTGTTGGTGGCATTGAAAATTGGTGCAGAGGGCCGGCCAAGTGGCGTGGAAGTTAAGAGCTGGCATGGGATGCCAGCGGCCCTGGTTCGGGTCCCACATATGAGGGCCAGTGACACTGCCCTCAAAAAAAAAAAATTGGTGCAGACACTATGGAAAATATATGGTTGTTCCTCAAAAAATTTAAAAAAGAACTACCTTATGACCTAGCAATTCCACTCCTGGGTATTTATCTAAAGAAATCTAAACCACTAATTTGAAAAGATATATGCACTTCTATGTTTACTGAAGCATTATTAACAATATGCAAGATGTAGAAAAAACTGCAACGGTCATCAATAGACAATTGGATAAAAAAAATTGTACATATATACAATGGATTATTATTTTGACTAAAAATGAATGAAACCTTACCATTTGCAATAACATGGATGGACCTAGAGGGTATTACGCTAAGCGAAATAAGTCAGATTAAGAAAGACAAATACCATATGATCTCACTTATACGTGGAATCTAAAGAACAGAATACATGTGCAAACAAAGCAGAAATAGACTCATTGATACAGAGAAAAAACTGATGTATTGCAAGACGGGCAGGGGTTTGGGGGATGGGTGAGGAGAAGGTGACGGGATTAGAAAGTACAAATTGGTAGTCACAAAATAGCCATGGGGAATTGAAACGCACTATGGGGAATATAATCAATAATGTCGTAAAGGCTATGTAGACTGTCAGATGGATACTGGACTTATCGGGGGTCACTTCGTAGGCTATAAAAATTCCTAGTGACTGTGCTGTATGCCTGAAACTTATATAAAATAATATTGAATGTCAATATAATTATATATATACACACACACAGAGGGTATCAAACCATGTACACACATTTTAAGAAAGGAAAAAAACTGTATTAAAATTGTAATACTTAATATACGCCAATAACAAAAGATGAATACAAGTCATGTGTATACATTTTTTTTGGCATCCCTGGTGAATATATATATATATATTCTCCAGCACTGGGATGTACAGTACAGCATAGGGAATATAGTCAATGCTATTGTAATATCTGTGTATGATGTCAGAGGTATAGTAGACTTGGTAGGGTTGTCACTTTGTGAGGGGTGTAAATGTCTAATCATTATGTTGTTTGGTACACTTAAACAAATAATAACACAAAATTTTTTTTAAAGAACTGTTGTATCCCAGTCAGAATAAAAGCTCTTTAAAAGAAAAAAAGATATGGGGCATGCCAAGTGGCTGACTTGGTTTAAAGTTGACTCTGAGCCCATGCTCTAAGCAACAGGGCCACGGGTTTTATTCCCACGTGGGCTAGTGAATGCTGTGCCCGAGCTGAGCTGTTGCTGAGCTGCCAACAGGTGGCAGGATGGCTCAGCTTGTGTAATAACAAGATTGCAAGTTCGATGGCAGGCTACGCCCACCCGCAACTAAGACTGAACTCAGCACCTTGAGCTGAGTTGCTGCTCAGATGACTCAGTGGATAAAACATGCGCTTTGAACAACAAGACTGCCGGGTTCGGGGACTTCTGGTAAGATGGCGGAATAGACTGATGCTCTGCCAACTGCCTCCCAGGATCACACCAAAATTACAAATAATTCGTACAACATTTAACCTCGGAAGTCCCCTGAACATTAAATGAACAGAACGCATAAATGAAGGACATAAAGAGGAGGCCACATCAAGTCTGGTAGGAGGGGCGGAGATGAGACAATGTGAGCCCTGTGAGGGATTCCCAAGCAGTGGGGAGGCTTCTCCAGTTGGGGGAGAGACCCTCCGGTGCCATAACAATCTCACTGGCCAGAGCTGCTTTACCAGAAGAGTTCTACAATAGGTGGCAGTAGAAATTAGTGAGGACTCTCTTTGATAGGCTCAGTAAGGCTGAGGGTGGCTGGAGAACAAGTGGGGCCAGGGCACAGGTTCGCTTGCCGGTGAGCACTCACCCAGTTCCTGGTGGAGGGAGTACCTTTGTTAGCCGGACCCAGGAGCTTGCGGGGACGGACTGAACTGAGCGCCTTTGTCATGGGAGTTGGAGGCTTTCAGACCATTGTTCCCCTGGTGTGGAGCTTGCACAGAGTAGTGTACAGGAAGGCGCCATTTTTTCAGGGTTGGGCCCTCAAACAGAGGGCCACATTGGTCTTGTGAAATTGGCGCAGGAGTGCGTGTGTGCCTGCACATGCATGCGGCCGTGGATTCCCACCCTCTGCCATGCTTGTGCTGCGTTGCCAGGGAAACGATGGGCGGGTGCACTCTGGCTCCATCAGGCTGTTCATTGAGACACAGGAGTGCATGAGCCGCCTTGGGTCCCTGCTCTCCACACTGCTTGTGCAGAGGTGCCAGGCTGGGGACTGGCTGTTGGGCTGCTCAGCCTGATCTGCAAGCAGCTGATTGGGACCAGCTGAGATGGGGAGTTTTCCTGAGAGTGTTGGGCTGGGAGCTATGTGCCTGTGTGATCCAGTCTGGGTTTCCTGGCGAGGTTGTGTGGGCTGGTTGCTGGTGCAGAGTGCATGCTGCTCTGACCCGGCGGGGGGCACTGAAAACATCCAGTGGTGCCTTGGGGGCCTGCCCCGCCCAACTAGAACTGTGTTGCCAGAGCCACCCTGAGACCCTGGTGCCTGGCCCTCAACTCCACAGGCCACAGAGGGTATTTTTCAGCAGCAGACAACCTGCAACAACCTGTGAAGATTTTTGGTAGTGAGCACTGTTCCAGAGAACACAGCAGCTAATTGCAGAAAGCCCACTGCAAGCCTGAGAGGGAGGCCAGTGCATAACACGTTAAGACCTTTCCCCCAACAGGTGGTGCTGAGTTGCCCAGATACTCTCTATCGCTGAGCAAGTGGTCTTCAGATTAAAGAGGATGGAGAGCCCCCCACCCTTTTATTTTCTTTGTTCTCTCTTCTTTCTAGGTGATCTATCTAATACATCAAAGCAATCACAGAACGACAGAATGAAAAACAAAGAAAGAGAATATCTTTACATCTAAGGGAACTGGAAAAGAACAGCAAAGCAAGCCAAAAGTGAGTACAAGGAAGGAAATAATAAAGACCAGAGCAGAAATAAATGAAATAGAGAACAAAATGCTAATTTGAAAAAATATATGCACCTCTATGTTTATTGCAGCGTTATTTAAAATAGCCAAGACTTGGAAACAACCAAAATGCCCATCCATAGATGGCTGGATTAAGAAACTGTGGTACAACACTCGTGAAACTCAACCCCCAAAAAACAAACAACCCAATTTAAAAAATGGGCAGAAGATATGAAAAGACATTTCCCTAAAGAGGACATACAGAAGGCCAACAGGCATAAGAAAAAATGTTCAACCTCACTGGTCATTAGGGAAATTCAAATAAAAACCACAATGAGATACCACCTCACTCCAGTCAGAATGGCTATCATCAATAAGTCAACAAACGACAAGTGCTGGCTGGGCTGTGGGGAAAAGGGGACCCTGCTGCACTGTTGGTGGGATTGCAGATTGGTGCATCCACTATGGAAGTCAGTATAGAGGTATCTCAAAAAACTTGAAATTGAATTACCTTTTGACCCAGCAATTCCACTCCTAGGTATTCATCCTGAAAAACTCAAGACACTTATTCAAAAAAATATATGCACCCCTATGTTCATTGCAGCGCTATTTACAATAGCTAAGACTTGGAAACAACTGAAATTCCCATTGGTAGATGACTGGATTAAGAAACTGTGGTACAGGGCAGGCCGAGTGACCTGATGGTTAATCGCTGGCCTGGGGAGCCAGCGGCCCAGGTTCGGGTCCCACATCTGAGGGCCAGTGACACTGCCCTCCAAAAAAAAAAAAAAAGAAACAGTGGTACATTTATACAATGGAGTATTACTCCACTATAAAGAAGAATGAAATCATACCATTTGTAACGATATGGATGGACCTAGAGACTATTAAGTTAAGTGAAATAAGTCAGTCAGAGAAAGACAAATACCATATGATCTCACTTATATGTGGAATCTGAAAAACTGAATGAATGTGCAAAGTAAACAGAAGCTGTCTCATAGATATAGAGGAAAAATTGAGGGTTGCCAGTTGGGAGAGGGGTGGGGATGAGGGAGAAGGGGAAGGGATTAGACAGCAAAAATAGGCAACTACAATATTGCCACAGGGATATGAAAGACAGTTCGGGGAATATAATAATGTTGTAAATATTTTGTGGGGTGTCAGATGGTCATATGTCTTGTTAGGGAGACCATTTCATGGATGGAGTAGAGGCTTGATCACTGCACTGTACACCTGAAGCTGAGGTTGTATAATATTGTATGCCCACTGTAATTGAATATATAGATAGTCACGGGATGTGGCTTATAATGTGGAAGGGAGTCAGAGGAAGTGTGATAGATATATATGATATGGGGGGGAGGAGTGGGGTGGCTAAATGGGGGAGGGGGATTGTCACTTCGAGGGGTAAAAAAAGTATAACTATTGCACTGTTTTACACCTGAAACTAATTAAAAATAAATAAATAAATTTTAAAAAAAGAAGAATGAAATCGTACTATTTGCAATGATATGGATGGGCCTAGAGACTATTATGTTAAGTGAAATAAGTCAGTCTTAGAAAGACAAATACCATATGATTTCACTTATATGTAGAATCTGAAAAACTGAATGAACAAGCAAAGTAAACAAAACAGACTCATAGATATAGAGGAAAAACTGATGGTTGCTAGTTGGGAGGGGGTGGGGATCAGGGAGAAGGGGAAGGGATTAGACAGCATAAATAGGAAATAACTATAATATTGCCACAGGGATATGAAAGACAGTTCAGGGAATATAATAATGTTGTGAGTATTTTGTGGGGTGTCATATGGTCACATGTCTTGTTAGGGAGACCACTTCATGGATGAAGTAGAGGCTTGATCACTGCACTGTACACCTGAAGCTGATGTATAATATTCTGTGGCAATTCTAATTCAATATATAGATAGTCAGGGGATGTGGAATATACTGTGGAATGGAATCAAAGGAATTGTAATAGATATGTATGATATGGAGGAGGGAGTGGGGTGGTGAATTGGGGGAGGGTGGTTGTCACTTTGAGGGGTAAAAGTATAACTATTGCACGGTGTTGTACACCTGAAACTAATTAAAGGGAAAAATATTTATTTTACACACACAAAGACTGCCGAGTTCCACTCTCACATGGCATGGTCGCTATGACCACCCGCAACTAAGACAGAACTCAGCGCCTAGAGCTGAGCTGCCCTCTGGATGGCTCAGAGGATAGAGCATGTGCTCTGAACAACAAGTCTGCTGGTTCGACTCCCACATGGGATGGTGGCTATGCCCACCCATAACTAAGATTGAACACAGCACCATGAGCTTAGAGGTCACAGGCTGCTGACAGGAAGCCAGATGGCGACTGGTGCTCTCTACAATGAGTATTGAAAACAACAACTTGGTTGGTCCTCTTCCCCAATTCCCCAACTCTGTTCTCCTCCCTTAATTCCCCAATAAAAATTTGTTTAAAAAGCCTGTTTCCATAGTGTAGCGGTTATCACGTTTGCCTCACATGCAAAAGGTCCCTGGTTCGATCCCAGGCAGAAACAGAATTGTCTTTCTGGGGGCCAGCCGAGTAGCTCAGTTGGTTAAGCATTGGCTTAGAGTGCGTACTCTGAGCAACAGAGCCGCCGGTTTGATCCCACATGGGCCAATGAATGCTGCACCCTAGCTGTGCTGTTGCTGAGCTGCCAACAGGTGGCAGGATAGCTCAGCTGGTGTATCAACAAGATTGCCTGTTCAATGGTGGGCTATGCCCACCCACAACTATAGATTCAACTTGGCACCTAGAGCTGAGCTGCCACCCAGATGGTTCAGTGGATAGGGCGTACGCTCTTAACAACAAGGCTGCTGGTTAGACTCCCAAATGTGATGGTGGCTACGCCCACACACAACTAAGATTGAACACAGCACCTTGAGTTTGGAGGCCACGAGCTTCCCACAGGAAGTCAGATGGTGACTGGCGCCCTCCATGACAAAGGTTGAACAACAACTTGGCTGGTCTCTTCCCCCAATTCCCCAATACTGTTCCCCTCCCAATTCCTCAATAAAATCTTTAAAAAAATATGAAGGCAACCTGGGTGTCCCTGAATGGCTAAATGGATAAAGAAAAGGTGGTACGTATATACACTGGAATATTACTCAGCCATGATAAAGAATGAAATCTTGCCATCTGTGATAGCATGGATGGACCTAGAGGGTATTGTTATCAGTGTAGTGAATCAGATATCAAAAGACACATGATATGTGAGTTCACTTATATGAGTAAGTGAAATCTAAGAACAAAATAGACAGACAAATGAGACAGAAAGAAACTTACAGATACAAAGAACATTTTGTAGTTTTCCAGATGGAAGGGGTTTGGGGTGGGTGAAAAAAGGGAAAGGATTAAGAAATACAAATTGGTAGTTATAAAATAGTCATGGGATGTAAAGTGAAGCATAGGTAGTTTAATCAAGAATATTGTAATAACTGTATAGTGCCAAGTGGGTGCAAGTCAGGGTGATCACATCATGAATTATATAAATGTCTAAATGCTTAACCTCTATGTTGTACACCTTAAATTAATATAAAATAATATTGAACGTCAATGGTAATTGAAAAATAAGAAAAGGGGGGGAAGGGTAAAGGAGGATCAGAGGTTCAAAGTTCCAAGTATAAAACAAATAAGTCTTGGGGATGTAATATACAGCATAGGAAATATAGTTAATAATATTGTGATAGCGTGGTAAAGTGTCAGATGGTTCCTGGACTTATCATGGTGTTCACTTCTTTAGCATAGGGAATATAATCAATAATATGGTAATAATTGTATAGTGCCAGGTAGGTACTGTTGAGTAACTATGATGTACACCTGAAATTAATACAATATTCTATGTTAGCTATATTTTATTTTATTTTATTTTATTTTATTTTATTTTATTTTGGGGGCTGTGTCACTGGCCCTCATATGTGGGACCCGAACCAGGGCCGCTGGGTTAGCTATATTTTAATAAAATATTTTTTAAAGACTCAAAAGAAATACTTTTGAAATGGTTATTATGCGCCAAGCACTGAGTACAGCTCTATATGGAGAGTATTTCATTTATTTTTTTTTAATGGGGGAATTAGGGGAGGGGAACAGCATTGGGGAATCAGGAAAGAAGAATACACAAATTGCTGTCCTTCTGTTCTTCAGTCTAGTTGTGGAGGACGTCACTTCACTGGCCCATGTTGGTATTATCATTGTGCTCTTCCTGGGTGAGGTAGTCGCTCGCCAGCCATTGGACTGCCACTCACAGCAGCTCATGGCAGCCCACAAAAGCTCAGTCCAGCTGCCAGCCCGCCCCACTGCAGCCTATGCCTCCACCAGTGACTCACGGCAGCCCAGCTCCAGGCCGAGCTGTTGTTCATCATCTTAGTTGTAGATGGCAGTGTCACTGTCCCTCATATGTGGGATCCAAACCATCCCAAGCCAACTCCTAACCAATGCGCCAGTCTGCCAGCCCTCATGTAATTTTTAATAGCAATCCTGTGAAATAGCTATTATTGTCCCTATTTGGCAGAAGGTAAAACTAGGCTACAATGTTTATGTAACTTACTTAAGGTCATGTAAACAGGAGAAAAGCAATGTTTCAAAAGCAATATTCTTTAATGTCAACTGTAATTTAAAATTTAAAATAAAAAAGTACATTTATTTAATTTCACGTTCTTAACCACTATTCTATACTGCCTCCCTGAGGACAAAGACCATATTTCATTTATATCTTAATACTTCAGAATGCCTAACATAGTAGTTGCTCAAAAAATATTTGCATTTCAGGTAGGTCAAGGGGCTTTTATGCATTCACAAATATATGTGTTCATGGAAAATATTTTTATCAGTATTAGAACTTCAATTTTTATTTATTAATGTTCTTCTGTGCTACTAGTCTATAGTAGTCTGTCTAAATACCATTAATGTCTTTCAAAATTAATTCTTGAAATTCTGGAAACTAAACCAAAATATGATTTTAAAAACACCTTAATGGATTTCTACATACTCTTTAATAAAGGACTAGGATGTATGAGATCCTCATGGATAAGGTCATCAGTGTAATGAACAAAGTTTTTTTTAAAGGTCTAATTCTTACTTTGCACTAATGAGACTTATTTTACTAAAGACTGATCATCTTATATATTACTAACTGTGATAGCATTGGCATCATTTGTTAACTTAGAAATTATAGAAAAATTATTTCTAATTTTTAAGATCTCTTAGTTCATCATCTTAATTGAATACCCAATATATCACCAGGAGTTCACCACCTGATAAAAACAAACAAAACTATGTAAGTAATTCTAATACGAGATAGTGATAAATGTAATAAAAATGACAAAAGTAAGATGATACAGGATAAGATTATTTAAGGTATACCTGAAAAGGTTATATTCATTCAAAAGATAATTTCCTGGGCAACTGCCACATGTGAGGCACTGTACACATTATGAAAGGGAAAGAAATGCATCGGCACAAGATTCCTACACTTAAGAATTTCATAGCAGGCCGCCCGAGTGGCACAGTGGTTAAGAGCTAGCTTGGGATGCCAGCGGCCCCGGGTTCGGGTCCCACATATGAGAGCCAGTGACACTGCCCTCAAAAAAAAAAAAAAAAAAAAGAAGTTCATAGCTTTTTTAGGAATGACTGACAAGAAACAAAAATTACGGAAGTGACTGGGTTATAGAAAACCACATACAAAATAGTGTGGGAGCACAGTAAAGAAAAAAACTAAATCTTCTTGGATAAAATGTGCAAGGCTTGTTGAAGAGTTAACTATTTCTTTTAAAAAGATATTTACTTATGTGATTTTGATATGTAATATATTCCAATGGTTTAAAAATAAAGCAATAAATCAAGGTTTATATTGAGAAGTCCCATTCCTATCTCCTCCCCACCTGCACCTCTCCCCTTTTATTAGCTTTGGTGGATACTTCCAGTGTTTTTTTATGCATATGTAAATACAAGAAAATGAATAAATATGCCATTATCACTTCCATCCTTTATTTATTCAAAAGGTATTATACTATGGATACTCTTCCTTTTCTTACCCTTTCACTTAACTATATATCCTGGAGATCTTCCCATATCAATATATATAGAGAGAGGTTCCTCATTGTTTTTTTAAACAGATGAATTGTACTCCATTGTATAGATTTACCATAACTTAACAAGTTTTCCAGTAATGAACTTTTGGGTTATTTCTAAGCTTTTATTGTTACAAACAGTACACCAATAAATAGATTTGTATACATATGCAGGTATATTTGTGGACATAAATTCTCATTAGGATTGCTGAGTCAAAAGATAAATTCATTTGTATTTTTGATAAATATTACAAAATTATCCTCCATAGGCATTGCCCTACCAAAATACATGAGAATGCTTATTTCCCAAAGGTGATTGATGAAAATTATCTTTTGACATAGTTAAATGCACATATTTTCTTATTGTGGTGAGATTGAGCATTTTTTGTATGTATGGGGAATTTGTATTCATTTTCCTCTGAAGTGTCCATTCATGTCTTTCTCTTATTTTTTCTATTGGTTTGTTTCTCTTTTTCATATCAATTTCCAGGACCTCTCAATAAAGTAAGAAGATTAGCTTTCATCTGTGATATTAGCTACAAATATTTTTCCAGCTTTACATTATTCATTTTTTTAATGTGATTTTTTTTGAGGGGGGCATGCAAAAGTGTCTTTTTTTAAGTATTTGACATTATCAATCTTTTTTTTTGGCTTCTGAATCTTGAATCATAAGTAAAAAGGCCTTTCCTATCCCTCAATTATAAAAAACATTCACCTGTGTTTTCTTCTAGTCCTTTTGTAACTTTGCCTGTTTGTTGTTTTTAACATTTGGAGTTTATACTGGGTGTTCAGTTTACATTTCGACAATCTGTTTGTTCTGTTTTTCCTTTGCTTTTTTATTAACTTTTTTATTATTCATTTTTTACAACATTGCAATAGCTATACTTTTTTACCTCTCAAAGTGACAATCCCTGTCCTCCAATCAACCAACCCACTTCCCTTCATCTCATAATACCTATTACAAGTCCCCTGACCCCACTCCCACACTGTACTCCTCATCCCATGACTATATGTATACATTCAATCACAGTTAACATTCAATATTATACAACATCAGCTTCAGGTGTACAGAACAGTGATCAAGACTCTACCTCATCCCCAAATCGGTCTCCCCAACAAGACACACGACCATTTGACACCACAGAAATCATTCACAACATTATCAGTAACATTCCCAGAACTGTGTCCCATATCCCTGTGGCAAAATTGTAGTCACGCACCTACGTTGTCCAAAACATTCCCCCTCTCCCTCATACCCACTCCCTCCCAGCCAGCAACCATCAGTTTTTCCTTTATATCTGCTTGATATGATTTCAGTCTTCTTAAATTTACTGAGACTTGTTTTGTGGCCTAACATGTGGTTTTTCTTGGAAAATGTCTGATGTGTACTTGAGAAGAATGTATATTCTGTTGTTTCTGGGTGAAATGCTCTAAAAATATCAACGAAATCCAGCTGGACTAAAGTGTCATTTAAGGCCACTCTTTCCATGTTGACTTTCTATCTGGAAGATCTGTCCAAGGGTGACAACGAGGTGTTGAAGTCCCCTACTGCGATAGTGTTACTGTTGATCTCTGTCCTTATGTCTGTCAAAATCTGTTTTACATAATTAGGAGCTACTATGTTGGGTGCATAGATGTTTATTAGGGTTATAGTGCCCTTCTTTGTCTTTTTTTTTCTTAATTCTTTTATTGTGACATAAACATTTTTTTAAATTAGTTTCAGTTGTACAACACAGTGCAATAGTTACACTTTTTACCCCTCAAAATGACAACCCCCCTCACCCTGTTCGCCACCCCACTCCCGCCCAAATCATATATATCCATTACAATTCCTTTGACTCCCTTTCACAGTATACTGCACATCCCGTGACTATCTATATATTCAGTTACAGTTGGCATACAATATTATACAACATCAGCTTCAGGTATAAAGGGCAGTTATCAAGTCTCTACTACATCCATGAAGTGGTCTGCCTAACAAGACATCTGACACACCACAAAATTTTTACATTATTATATTCCCTGAACTGTGTTTCAAATCACTGTGGCAACATTGTAGTTGCCTATTTATGCTGTTTAATCCCTTCCCCTTCTCGCTTCTCCCCACCTCACTCCCAACTAGCAACCCCCAGTTTTTCCTCTATATGTACGAGTCTGTTTCTGTTTACTTTGCTCATTCATTCAGTTTTTCAGATTCCACATATAAGTGAGATCATATGGTATTTGTCTTTCTCTGACTGACTTATTTCACTTAACATAATAGTCTCTTCACAACATTATCAATTACATTCCCAGAACAGCCCCCCATATCCCTGCAGCAACATTGTAGTCACCCACCTACGCTGTCCAAAGCCATCCCCCTCACCCTCATCCCCACACCCTCCCAGCCAGCAACCATCAGTTTTTCCTTTATGTCTGCTTGATATGACTTCAATCTTCTTAAATCTACTGAGACTTGTTTTGTGGCCTAACGTGGTCTATCTTGGAAAATGTCCCATGTGCACTTGAGAAGAATGTATGTTCTGTTTTTTCAGGGTGAAATGCTCTAAAAATATTAACGAAGTCCAGCTGGTCTAAAGTGTCATTTATGCCCCCTCTTTCTGTGTTGATTTTCTGTCTGGAGGATCTGTCCATTGGTGACAATGGGGTGTTGAAGTCCCCTACTACGATAGTGTTACTGTTGATCTCTGTCTTTATGTCTGTCAAAATCTGTTATACATAATTAGGAGCTCCTATGTTGGCTGCATAGATGTTTATTAGGGTTATATGCCCTAATTTGTCTTTTATTGTATTCTTCATTTTAAAGTCTATTTAGTCCAAAATAAGTACTGCTACTCCAGCATTTTTTTTCTCATTTATATTTGCATGAAATATCTTATTCCGTCTGTAAGCAGCATATACATGGGTCCTATTTTCTTATCCACTCAGCCACTCTCTGACTTTTGATTGGAGCATTTAGCCCATTCACATTTAAAATGATTATTGATAGGTGCATATGGATTGCCATTTTGTTATTTGTATTCCTGGTCTTTGTAGTTAGCTTGTTTACTGCTTTCTTTTGTTTAAAAAAGCCCTTTTAACATGTCTTGCAATGCTGGCTTGGTGGTAATGAATTCCTTAAGCTTATTCTTTTTTGAGAAGCTCTTTATTTCTCCTTCAATTTTTTTTTAAAAGATATATTTGGAGAATTGGGAGAGGGGAACAGCGTTGGGGAATCTGGGAAGGGGAGCAGACAAGTTGCTGTTTTTTTTGTTCTTCAGTCTAGTTGCAGAGGACGTTGCTTCAATGGCCCATGTTGGTATCGTCATTGTGTTCTTCCCGGATGAGGCAGATCGGTCGCCAGCCTCTGGATGGTCACTCACCGCAGCTATTGGCAGCTTACGCTTGCTGCCGGCCGCTCATGCTGGCTGCCGGCCACTCACTGTAGCCCATGGCAGCCGACTGCAGCAGCGGCGGCAGCCTACACCGTCGCCGGGGTTCACGCAGCCCAGCTCCAGGTGGAGCTGTTGTTAGCTGTAGAGGGCACTCTCACTTGCGCTCATATGTGGGATCTGAACCGGGGCCACTGGCATCCCAAAACCAGCTCTTAACCAATGCGCCACTCGGCCGGCCCTCTCCTTCAATTTTAAGTGATAGCCATCAAGGGTAGAACAATCTTGGTTGTAGGCCTTTATTTTGCATCACTTTGAATATCTCCTGCAACTCCCTTCTGGCCTGCAGAGTTTCTGTAGACAAGTCAGCTGTCAGCCTAATAGGAGTTCCTTTGTATGTAACCTGCTGTCTTTCTTTTGCTGCTCTTAGGATTCTGTCTCTGTCTTTAACCTTTGCCACTTTAACTATGATGTGTCTTGCTGTGAACCTGTTTGGGTTCAGCTTGTTTGGAACCCTCTGGAATTCCTGGGCATGTATGTCGATTTCCCTCACCAGGGTAGGGAAGTTTCAGTCATTTTTTTTTTTTTTGAGGGCAGTGTCACTGGCCCTCATATGTGGGACATAACTGGGGCTGCTGGTGTCCCAAGCCAGCGCTTAACCGATGCACCACTCAGCTGGCCCTCTGTCATTATGTTTTGAAATAGATTCTCGACCCCTTGCTTCTTCTCTTCTCCTTTTGGTATTCCTATGATGCGGGTATATTCTTGCACTTCATCTTGTCCCATAGGGCTCTTAAGCTATTTTCATTGTTTTTTATTCTTTTGTCTTTTTGTTGTTCCAACTGGCTGATTTCTGCTATTTTTTCTTCCAAATCGCTGATCCAATTCTCTGCTTCATCTACTCTACTGGTGATTCCTTCCAGTGTGTTCTTCATTTCAGTGATTGTATTCTTTAGTTCTAACTGGTTGTTTTATTGTGAAATATTTTTTTTTTAGAGGGCAGTGTCACTGGCCCTCATACGTTGGTTACAAATAGGGGCCACTGGTGTCCCAAGCCAGCACTTAACCACCACACCACTCGGCCGGCCCTGTTAAATATTCGTATCATCCGTGTTCTAAACTCTGTCTCTGAAAGATTGGATCCCTCTGTTTCATTTAGTTTCATTTCTAGAGGTTTCTTCTGATCTTTTACTTGACTAGTGACATATTTCTTTGTTTCCTCATTCTGTCTGTCACTCTAGGATTGCTTTGATGTATTAGATAGATCACCAGGAGAACTCCAGCTGGATCATGCAGGCACACAGCTAACTGCCCAACACTTTCAGGAAAACTCCTTGTCACAGCCTGTTCCAATCAGCCACTCGTAGATAAGGCATAGCATCCCAGCAAAAAATCACCACCCTGGAAACTGTGGACTAACAGTACGTAGCGCGGGGACCCAAGGTGGCTTGCAGATTCCCTTGTCTCAGTGAGTAGCGTACTGGAGCCGGAGCACTCCCACCAGGTGTTTCCCAGGCAATGCAGCACAAACTGTGCAGAGGGTGGGGATCCGAGGTGGCTCTTACTCTTCCAGCTCTCAGAGAGCAGCCTATTGGAGCCAGAGGGCACCCACCCAGCGTTTCCCCAGCAATGCAGTATAAGCCGGGTGGAGGGTGGGGATCCAAGGGTGCATGCTCACACACTCACACATGCACTTCTTTGACAATTCCACCAGACCAATGAGGTCTAGGACCTGACCCACTGTGGGAGGGCCCAACCCTGACAAAATGGCGCCCTCCTGTACACCCCTTGCATGGAAGCTCCACAACAGGGGAACAATAGTCCCTAAACCTCCAGCTTCTGCATGAAAGGTGCTCTCTTCAGTCCGTCCCCGCAGGCTCTTGGGCCCGGCTCACACAGCTACTCCCTCCACTGGGAACCAGGTGAGTGCTCACCAGCGAGCGAGCCCGTGCATCATTCCCACTGATTCTCTAGCTGTCCTCAGCCTCACCGAGATGAGCAAAGAGAGTTATCACTAATTTCTACTGCCAGCTATCATGGAACTCTTCTTTCTGGCAAGGAAACTCTGGGCTGGTCAGGTTGGTGTGTGGCTGGGGGTTCTCTCCCCCAACCAGAGATGCCTTCCCATGGCTCAGGCATCCTGCATGGAGTTCACCCTCTCTCATCTGCGCCCATCTTAACAGACTTGACGTGGCCTCCTCTTTAAGTTCTTCGTTTAGAGGTTCTGTTCATCTAGTGTTCTGAGGACTTTCGGAGTTGAATGTTGTATAAATTATTTGTAATTTTGGTGTGATCCTTAGAGGCAGTTAGCATAGTGTCTGTCTATTCCACCATTGTACAGGAAGTCTTCCTTTGCTTTTTGAATGGAATATTTTAAAGTAATTTCCAGACATCTGGCTGTTCACTCATAAATACTTCAATGTGCATATCTAACTTACAGGACTTATTTTTCCATACAACTACTATGCCATTATCATACCTATCAAAATTAGCATTAATTCCTGAATACCATCGAGTACCTAGGCTATGAAAAATTTTTTCTTGATTATCTCAAATATGTCTTTTTATAACCATTTCTTTTTCTCTCATCACTATCCAAATAAGATCCACACATTACATTTGATTGTTATGTCTCTTAAATTTGCTTTATTCTACATTCTGCTTCTCCCCTGCCCTGTATACATATAAGGAGAAGATAAAGGAGGACCAGAAGAGTGCAGTATTGCTCTTTAACTGCCCTATATTACATATAAGGAGCAGATAGAGGAGAACCAGAAGAGTGCAGTATTGCTCTTTAAAACTAGCTTTAGAGCTTCAAATTCTTTTGAGACAAATATAGAATTTAAGCAAATAACATTTAGCTTTGCCCATCATGTTTCATTTTATCAAGACATGTGATTCATAAAAAGTAATTTATTTTTGATAAATCTAACCTTTATTGTATTAATCCAGAATGCTTCAAATAGTTCCTTGTGAACATACTTATCAGTTCTCATTTTATATAATTATTCTCATATTTGAAATATTTTCTAATGGGATAACAAAATAATTTCAGTAATATATCATAACATGGGTACAGTATGTAAAATAACCCTGAAGGAGTGTTATCAAAGTGTAGTGAGCAAGCGTTCGAGTGACTTGAGATAAGTTGCAGAGAGAGATGCAGATGCCAAACCATGCAAGGCTTTCTAGTGGCATTAAGAATTTTGTTTTTTAGGGCCGGCTGAGTGGCAAGATGGTTAAGTGCTGGCTTGGGAAGCCAGCGTCCCCAGTTCGTTTCCATAAATGAGGGCCAGTGACACTGCCCTCAAAAAAAAAAAGAATTTTCTTTTTTATCTTGAGAACAATGGAAAGTCATAGAAAAGTTTTAATTTTTCAGTTGTACACCTTCAACTCAGGAAAATTCTGAATATTTATATGTTATTAACTAGCTCACATAAGAAATACATAAAATGTTTGGCTCTCATCCACCAACATGTGAGTCAAAATTGAGTAAATTATTTCTACTAACTCATGAAGTTTATTCAGAGGTAGAACTGAGCTGCTACCTGACATATAAGAACTCAGGGTTCAAAGAATTATGCTTGAAAAAGTTATTTATATTTGTGAAAAAAGTAAATTTGTACAATCATTACCCTTTCAGATGTTACTTCTGTGCCATTCATTTTCTTTCCCACTTGCCTAAAGTGAATGTTTTGTTTCTGTAATGAAAGGCTGCAATTTCATGACCATTGGTTGGTCCACTTATAAAATCCCATTTTCTCAAAAGTGATCTCAAAAGTGCGTTCTTCAATCACTTACTATTCACCAAATGAGACCTAAGTTACTTGTAATACACAAATTGAATGTTAAAGGCAGATTCCCCCTCTGTCATAACAATGCGATATTCTGATGACAGTGTTATACTTTTTTTCATGCTCATTTCAGTCTTAAAATCAACCTTCTTGGAAGGTAGCTTATTGTAGCAGAAGATTGATGTAAATCAGAACAGGATCGACTTCCTGTAAGATGGTGGAATAGACAGATACTGTGCCAACTGCCTCCCAGGATCACACCAAAATTACAAATAATTTATACAACATTTAACCTCAGAAGTCCCCTGAACACTAGACAAACAGAACCTCTAAAACAAAAGACCTAAAGAGGAGCCCAGGTCAAGTCTGGTAAAAGGGGCACAGATGAGAGAGGGCGAGCCCCGTGAAAGATGCCCCAGTGGTGGGGAGGCTTCTCCGATTTGGGGAAAGACCCTCCGGCCCCACAACGAGCTCACTATCCCAGAGTTGCTTTGCCAGGAAGACGAGTTCTATGATAGCTAGCAGTAGAAATTAGTTAGGACTCTCTTTGTTCGGCTCGGTGAGGCTGTGGAGGACTGGAGAACCAGTGGGACTGGAACACGGGCTTGCTTACTAGTAAGAACTCACCGCTTCCTGGTGGAAGGAGAAGTTGTTTGAGCCGGGCCCAGGAGCCTGCAGGGATGGACTGAACCTAACGCCTTTGGTGCAGAAGCTGGACCATTGTTCAGATGTGGAGCTTGCACATCAGAGGCATATAGGAGTGTGCCATTTTGGCAGGATTGGGCCCTCCCATAGAGGGTCAGATGAGCGACCCCATTGGTCTGGTGAAATTGGCACAGGAGTGCGTGTATACATGCATGCGCATGCAGCCTTGGATTCCCACCCTCCGTCCAGCTTCTGCTGCATTTCCAGGGAAACCTAGGGCAGGTACTCTCCGGATCCAACAGTCTGCTCATTGAGATGTGGGAGTGCGTGAGCTGCTTTGTGTCCCTGATCTCAGCACTGCTTGTGCAGAGGTGCCAGGCTGGGGATTGGCTGTTGGGCTGCTCAGCCTGATCTGCAAGCAGCTGATTGGGACCGGCTGAGACAGGGAGGTTTCCTGAGTTTGTTGGGCCAGGAGCTGTGTGCCTGTGTGATCCGGTCGGGGTTTCCTGGTGAGGTTGTGTGGGCTGGTTGCTGGTGCAGAGTGCATGCTGGTCTAACCCGGTGGGGGCCACTGACCACATACAGTGGTGCCTTGGGTGCCTGCCAAACCCAACTAGAGCTGTGTTGCCAGAGCCACCCTGAGATCCTGGTGCCTGGCCCCCCACCTCCACAGGTCACAGAGGGTTTTTTTTCAGCAGCAGACAACCCGCCACAACATGTAAAGATTTTTGGTAGTGAGCACGGTTCTGGAGCACACAGCAGCTAACTTCAGAAAGCTCATTGCAAGCCTGAGAGGGATGCCAGTGCATAATACGTTAAGCCCTTCCCCCCAACAGATGGTGCAGAGTTGCCCAGATACTCTCTATTGCTGAGCAAGTGGGCTGCATGCAGATTAAAGAGGACGGAATGCTCCCCACCCTTTTTTTCTTTGTTCTCTCTTCTTTCTAGGTGATCTATCTAATAAATTGAAACATTGACAGAATGACAGCAAGAATGAAGAAAGTAAGAAACATGTCCCAATTAAAAGATCAGAAGAAACCTCTAGAAATGGAACTAAATGGAACAGAGGTACCCAAACATTCAGAGACAGAGTTTAGAACACTGACGATAAGGATGTTTAAGGAACTTAGTGAGGACATAAAAAAGGATAGGGAAATCATAACAAACAACCAGTTAGAACTAAAGAATACAAGAACTGAAATAAAGAACACACTTGAAGGAATCACCAATAGATTAGAAGAAGCAGAGGATTAGATCAGCGAATTAGAATACAACATAGCAGAAATCACCCATTTGGAACAACAAAAAGAAAAAATAATAAAAAGGAATGAAAATAGGTTAAGAGACCTGTGGGACAAGATGGTTAACAACACCTATCGCATCATAGGAATACTAGAAGTAGAAGAAAAGAAGCAAGGGATTGAGAATGTATTTAAAAAATAATGACTGAACACTTCCCTACCCTGGTGAAGGAAATCGACATACAAACCCAGGAATTGCAGAGAGTTCCAAATAAGCTGAACCCAAACAGGCCCATGACAAGACACATCATACTTAAAGATAAAAACAGAATCCTAAAAGCAGCAAGAGAAAGAGAGCAGGTGACATATAAACGAACTCCTGTAAGACTAACAGCTGACTTATCTACAGAAACTATGCAGACAAGAAGGGAGTGGCAGGAAATCCTCAAAGTGACGCAAAATAAAGGTCTACAACCAAGATTGCTCAACCCAGCACGGCTATTACTTAAAATTGAAGGAGAGATAAAGAGCTTCTCAGAAAAGAATAAGCTTAAGGAATTCATTACCACCAAGCCAGCATTGCAGGAAATGTTAAGAGGGCTTTTTTTAAACAGAAGAAAAGGGAAAACAAGCAAACCCAAGAAGACAAGAAAGACAAATAACAAAATGGAAATTAATATGCACCTGTCAATAATCACTTTAAATGTGAATGGGCTAAATGCTCCAATCAAAAGACACAGAGTCACTGAATGCATAAGAAAAAACGACCCATGCATATGCTGTCTACAAGACTCATCTCAGATCAAAAGAAAACACAGACTGAATGTAAAGGGCTGGAATAAGATATTTCATGCAAATGGAAATGAGCAAAAAGCTGTAGTAGCAATACTTATTTCTGACAAAATAGACTTTAAAATGAAGACTACAATAAAAGACAAAGAAGGGCACTACATAATAATAAAGGGATCGATTCAACAAGAGGACATAACACTAGTAAACATCTATGCACCCAACATAGGAGCTCCTAAATATACACAACAGATTATGACACACATAAAGACAGAGATTAACAGTAAGAGTATCGTAGTAGGGGACTTCAACATCCCATTGTCACCAATGGACAGATCCTCTCGACAGAAAATCAACACAGAAAGAGTGGCCTTAAGTAACACTTTAGACCAGCAGGATTACATTGATATTTTTAGATAATTTCACCCCAAAGCAGCAGAATATACATTCTTCTCAAGTGCACATGGAACATTTTCCAAGATAGAGCACGTGTTAGGCCACAAAAAAAGTCTCAACAAATTTAAGAAGATTGAAATCATATCAAGCATCTTCTCTGACCACAATGCAATGAAACTAGAAATCAATTACAAGAAGAAATCTGGAAAACACACAAATACATGGAGGCTGAATAACATGCTACTAAATAGTGAGTGGGTCAAAAATGAAATCAAGGAGAAAATCAAAAGATACCTCGAGACAAACTAAAATGAAAACACTATGACCCAAAATCTCTGGGATGCAGTGAAAGCAGTCCTAAGAGGGAAATTCATAGCAGTGTAGGCCTACATAAAGAAGGAAAATAAATCTCAAACCAACACAATATCTTTACACCTTAGGGAACTGGAAAAAGAACAGCAAAACAAGCCCAAAATGAGTACAAGAAAGGAAATAATAAAGACCAGAACAGAACTAAATGTAATAGAGACCAAAAAAAAAAAAGTACAGAAGATGAATGAAACCAAGAGTTGGTTTTTTGAAAAGATAAATAAAATTGACAAACCCTTACCCAGCCTCACCAAGAATTTAGAGAGGACCCAAATTAATAAAATCAGAAATGAAAGAGGAGAAGTGACAACAGATACCACAGAAATAGAAAAAATTTTAAGAAAATACTACGAGCAACTATATGCCAACAAATTCAACAATCTGGAGAAATTGATAAATTTCTAGAACTATACAATCTACCAAGTCTGAACCCAAAAGAAACTGAAACTCTGAACAGACTGATTATTATCAAAGAAATTGAATCAGTAATCAACAAGCTTCCAACAAACAAAAGTCCTGGACCAGATGGATCACAGGTGAATTTTACAAAACTTTCAAAAAAGAATTAATACCTATTCTCCTCAAACTATTCCAAAAAATACAGAAGGAGGGAAGACTCCCAAACTCTTTCTATGAAGCCACTATCACCCTGATTCCAAATCAGAACAAAGATATTACAAAAAAGGAAAACTACAGTCTGATATCACTAATGAACATAGATGCAAAAATTCTCAACAAAATACTAGCAAACCGAATTCAGCATCACATTAAAAAGATTGTACACCATGATCAAGCGGGATTCATTCCTGGTATGAAAGCTTGGTTCAATATCCACAAACCAATCAACATAATACATCACATTAACAAAATGAAAAATAAAAATCATATGATCTTATCAATAGATGCAGAAAAAGCATTTGAAAATTCCAGCAGCCATTTATGAGAGAAACTCTTAGCAAAGTGGGAATAGTGGGATCATATCTCAACATAGTAAAGGCCATATATGATAAGCCCACAGCAAACATCATACTCAGTGGGGAAAGGCTAAATGCTTTACCCTGAAGATCAGAAACAAGACAAGGTTGTTCACTTTCACCACTTCTATTTAACATAGTTCTGGAAGTTCTAGCCACAGCAATCAGAGAAGAAAATGAAATAAAAGGTATCCAAATTGGAAAAGAGGAAGTAAAATTGTCATTATATGCAAATGACATGATACTATACATATAGAATCCCAAAGATGCCACCAAAAAACTGTTAGAACTGATAAACGAATTGGGTAAGTTAGCAGGATACAAAATTAATATTCAGAAATCAGTTGCATTTGTATACACCAATAATAAACTAACAAAAGAAGAAATCAGGAAATCAAATCCTTCTACAATTGCTTCAGAAACAATAAAATATCTAGGAATCAATTTAACTAAAGAAGTAAAGATCTGTAATTGGAAAATTATGAGACACTGAACAGAGAAATCAAAGATACAAATAAATGGAGATACATTCCATGTTAATGGATAGGAAGAATTAATATAGTTAAAATGTCAGTACTACCTATGGCAATATATAGATTCAATATAATTTCAATCAAACTACCAAGGTCATTTTTCTCAGATATAGAACATATCCTAAACTTTATATGGAACCACAAAAGACCTCGAATAGCCTCGGTAATCCTGAGAAATATGAACAAAGTCAGGGGGATCATGCTACCAGACATCAAAACATACTACAAGGCTACAGTAATCAAAACAGTATGGTACTGGCATAAAAACAGACACATAGACCAATGGAACAGAATAGAGAGCCCAGGAATAAACCCATTCATATATGGTCATTTAATCTATGACAATGGAAGCAAGACTTTACATTGGAGTTAAGATAGTCTATTTAATAAATGGTGCTGGCAAAATTGGACTAACACGTGCAAATAAATGAAAATGAACCACCTACTTACACCATATACGAGAACAAACTCAAAATGGAATAAAGACTTAATGGTAGACCTGAAACCATAAATCTAGAAGAAAACATACGGAGTAAATTTGCAGACATTACCCTGAGTAATATTTTTACTGATACATCCCCTTGAGCTAGGAAAATAAAAGAAAAAATGAACATATGGGATTCCATCAAACTTAAAAGTTTTTTCACAGCAAAAGAAATCATCAATAAAACAAAAAGGCAGCCTACTGAATGGGAGAAGATATTTGCCAATGATATATCTGATAAGGGGTTAATATCCAAAATTTATAAAACACTCATGCAACTCAACACCAAAAAAACAAACAACCCAATTTAAAAATGGGCAGCGGATATGAAGAGGCATTTCTCTAAAGAGGACATATAGATGGCGAACAGGCACATGAAAAAATGATCAACCTCACTAATCATGAGTGAAATGCCAACAAAAACCACAATGAGATACCACTTCACTCCTGTCAGAATGGTTAGCATCAATAAATCAATAAACAACAAGAGCTGATGAGGTTGTTGAGAAAAGAGAACACTGGTGCACTGTTGGTGAGACTGTAGATTGGTGCAGCCATTATGGAAATCAGTATGGATGTATCTCAAAAAACTGGAAATGGAACTACCATATGACCCAGCAGTTCCACTCTTGGGTATGTACCCAGAAGAATCCAAGATGCTAAGTCGAAAAAACATATGCACCCCTGTGTTCATTGCAGCGCTATTTACAATAGCCAAGACTTGGAAACAACCAAAATGCCCATCTGTAGACGACTGGATAAAGAAACTGTGGTTCATTTATACAACGGAGTATTACTCCACTATAAAGAAGAATGAAATGGTAACGTTTGCAATGATATGGGTGGACCTAGAGACTATTATGTTAAGTGAAATAAATCAGTCTTAGAAAGACAAATATCATAGGATCTCACGTATATGTGGAATCTGAAAAACTGAATGAACAAGCAAAGTAAACAAAATAGACTCATCGATATAGAGGAAAAGCTGATGGTTGCTAGTTGGGATGGGGGTGGGGATCAGGGAGAAGGGGAAGGGATTAGACAGCATAAATAGGTAATAACTACAATATTGCCAAAGCAATATGAAAGACAGTTCAGGGGATATAATAATGTTGCAAATATTTTGTGGGGTGTCAGATGGTCACATGTCTTGTTAGGGATACCACTTCATGGATGAAGTAGAGGCTTGATCACTGCACTGTACTCCTGAAGCTGATGTATAATATTGTATGCCCACTGTAATTGAATATATAGATAGTCACGGGATGTGGAGTATACTGTGGAGAGGAATCAAGGGAATTGTAATAGATATGCATGATATGGGTGGGTAGTGGGGTTGTAAATTGGGGTCTGTCGCTTTGAGGGGTAAATAGTATAACTATTGCACTGTGTTGTACACCTGAAACTATTTATTTTAATGTTTATTTCACAATAAAAGAATTAAAAAAAAACTAGAACAGGATCGCAGTTCCAATTCCATCACATGTTTGTAGTATTTGTATATCGTGGCCAAGTCACAGTCTCTTTCTCAGCTGTTTCATCTACATTATAAAAATAATAGTGCCTAACATGCGGAGTTGCTGTGAAGATTGAGTGAGTTAGTTTATGTAAAGCATCTGGCACACAGTAGATGCTCAATATAATTGTGAAGGTTTATTCTGATAATTAATACACACTTTTTAAAATTAAAGCTTATTGGGGTGACAATGGTTAGTAAAGTTATATAGGTTTCAGGTATATAATTCTGTAATACATCATCTATATGTCACATTGTGTGTTCACCACCCAGAATCAATTCTCCTTCTATCACCATATATTTGCTTCCTTTTACCCTCATCTACCACCTCGTGCCCCCTTTACCCTCTGGTAACCCCTAAATTTAATACACTCTTATTTATTTATTTATTTATTTATTTATTTATTTATTTATTTATTTATTTATTTTGGGGGGCAGTGTCACTGGCCCTCATATGTGGGACCTGAACCCGGGCCGCTGGCTTCCCAAGCCAGTGCTTAACCACCACGCCACACGGATGGCCCAATACGCTGTTAATGGTACATTTGGGGATTTCAGATATATTAGTCTTTCTCAGTATATATGTTACCTGTTAGCTGATAATCTGCCATTGATAAATGATATATTTCAACATTGATATAGCTCATCAGTAATAACTAAATAGTGTATTTATTTTACTCTTTATTCTTCCAGTGCATCTACTTATAGTTTTTATAGTTTTATAAATTTGGCCACTAATAATACTAGGCAGATTTTACTTAATTTTGCTTCATTTTCTTAATATATTCAATTCTTTCTGTGTTATACATTTATTTTCTTACCAGAAAAGTAGTACAAATATAAGTGATTTTTGTTTCCTAGGCCACATCATCATAGTTGTAAAATAGAGTTATTCTATCAAATAATGTTTCTATGACTCTGGATTCACTTGTTTTAAAAAATTTAGAGCTGGCCTGGGACGCCATCAGCCCTGGTTCCTATCCCACATACGAGGGCCAGTGACACTGCCCTCAAAATAAATAAATAAATAAATAATAAATAAATAAAAATTGAAAAAGCGCCGACTGAGTGGCGCTGTGGTTAAGAGCTGGCTTGGGACGCCAGTGGCCCCAGTTCGGATTCCACATATGAGGGCCAGTGACACTGCCTTCAAAAAAGTAAATAAATAAAAAATGTAGTGCCTGCTTTACTATGCCCTACTCATGGCCCTAGTTCATCATTAATAGATTTGGGAGTACTTAGGGTACATCTTTCAGATGCTATGTGAACCAGTCCTCTTGGCTGCTACTTGGTACCTCTCATTTTTGTCCTCTCTTTGCAGTAGTAATGCCTCCTATCTTTGCCTATGCCAAAAAAAGCTATGGAATCCAGTGTCTCTTAAGGCACCACTCATTACTGATGGCTTTTGAGGGTTCTTGCTGCTGGTGGTCCTCTTGGAAATATTTACACTAAGGTTGCTACTATCTATTGCCTTTACCTGGGAGGGATATTTGAACTTAGGATGCCATCTCCCATCAGAATTTGCATGCATTAATGCTCCTGATATGTCAATATAAGGATTAAACATTTAATGCATCATGAAGACAACACAGCTATGGTGAAACAACTGTGTAATGTTGTGTAATGCAGTGAAACAGCTCTTTACAATTTTCACACTTTTTCTTATTTTGTAGCCCTCTAGGAATAAAATGTAAGTGCCTGTGTGTGAATTGTGTCAGTAAGTACTTCAATTGAGTGATATATACCTGTGATGTAATTGAAATAATCTTTTTTTTCTTCTGATAAGAACTTTTAAGATCTACCCTTTAGCAACTTTCAAATATACATTACAGTGTGGTTAACTTTAATCACCATGTTATACATTACACCCCCAAAACATATATATCATGCAACTGAAAGTTTGTACCTTTTGACCACTTTCATCCATTTCTCCATTTCACCTCCCACACCTATGATTCCATTTATTTGAAATGTCTATTATAGGCAAATCCATAGATACAGAAAGTAGATTTGTGGTTGTCAAGGGTTGGGGGAGGGAAAGTGAGTTAATGCTAATGGATATGGGATTTCTTTTGGGGTTGATAAAAATATTCTGGAATTAGATAGGTTTATGGTTGCAAATCATTATGTACATTACCAAAAACTATTCCATTGTACATTTTAGAATGGTGGATTTTATGTTATGTGAATTTTTTCACAATAAAACAAAAACAAAATAAAATGAAAAAAGAAACAACTCTTTCTAATGGGGCTGACCCATTGTCTTTGAACTCATCTTGAGTTCTGTGACTTTTTGGTCCCCGAGGATAAGTTATTTTCCAAGAGCTTCTTTTATCCCTCAGGTAACTAGGCTCCTGGCACTGCTTTTCTACCAGTTATCCAAGTATGTCTCAACATTTCAAAAACCCAAATTAAACAGAATTTGGATGCATACTGAGACCCCCCCTATAACTTTCTCTTCCTGGTACAAATATTTTGTAGTACATGATGCAGTCTGAATCTTCACACAGGAATTAATTATCAATTCTTGCAAGAATGGGAAAATAAGCAATCTTTTATCTAGGCACTCTAAGCTTTGTTCACAGGCCCAGATTCTCACATGCTAAATAACCCTGGATTTTATTTATGACATCTTCTCCTGGCACAATCAAGGTAATAGAATAGAGCTGGCCTGTAATCCAGATTTCAAATTACCTCTGCTGTGAATTAGTACTATTTCAAGATGAGCATTTTTCTTTCATCTCTGATCCATTTTGCCATAGAGAAATAGGCCTCTATTTTCTTTGCATTTTCTGGAACTTCCTGAGGTCTCTCTGGAGGAGCCACATGTTCACAAAATACTGTCCATTAGAAAGCCTAGGGGTGTGAGTAGGTAGACTCCCTAGCTTAGGATGACAACCACTGCAGCCTTATCTTCTGACTCACTCTCTACTCTAGCTTCTCTGTTTCTCATGGAAATTAGACACAGTTAACTGTAAACTTTTCCTAGTTAAAGGACAAATGCTTCATCCTTCTACCTTAGTTCCCAATTTCTGTGCTTACAGATGTAGTAAAAATATTTTTCTCTAATTCATCTGCAGGCAATAGATCATATTGGTAGACCCTCCCTGTATTAGATCCACCCCACTTTCTTCCAGCTCCTTTTACATAAGCAGTGGCCTCAAACTTTAGTCCCAATAGATGGGATATAGGTAATTAATTGCTAATCATTTTATACTGGACAGGGAAGCCCAAAGTCTACAACAGTAAATTCCACCCATCTTGGAGTCACTGGCACCACACTTAAGCATTGACACCACTGCTGTTGGCCACAGTGATTTTTCATCTGGGAATGTCCCATTGTTTCTCATTTTTTCTAGCCACTTGACAGGTCAGATTTACTGAATTTCCGTTCTCAGCACTCACTCCAAATTAGGGGCCTGTGGACAGTCAGGATTCTCAATAAATATAAAAAATTAAGGGTAAAGAAAGTGGCTTTTTCTTTTAGAGTCTTCATAGCCAAGAGTAAGAATGTCATGTACTGAATTCTTAACTCTTTTGCTCTATGTCCACTCCCTATTTCCTGGTATATTCAGCAAAGTCCAATCAAATATTTTACATTGTGAATCTCCTGAGAATCATGATGGTGTGCCTCTGGATTTTTGTGTGTCCATCACTTAGACTACTTTTCATAATAGCCTGTATACAGAGAAATATTTCTTACACAAAATCTAAGCAACCGTGATCATATCCCTTTAATTTAGGGCATGATGGCTAAAAGAACTGGTTTCCAGGAGTCTGCTGCTCCCACAAGTTCTACTATCTGGTTTAAAAACAAGTCATCTTTGTTCATTAACACTATGGACTTGCCATTATGGATTGTTTCCAGATAGGCTGCAGAATTTGGACATCTTTTTCAATGTGCAGATATTTCATAGTGGATTTAATGTCTTCAGTCACCCTTGGCAATCAAAACAAATGAAAATCCAGGTTCAATTACTTCTAGAGTCTTTTCTTTTAATAGTCATAGTCATTGCTAATGCCATTACAAATATATGCTCATATACTTTGAGGGAAATCAAATGTGTAAAAAAAAAATCAAACATTTCTATTTCCCTTACACATAGCAGTCCAAAAGTTAGCATACTACCTGAACGACTACTTCCAAATTATGTTATTCTTAAAGTAAAATCTTAGTCATCATAGAAGAATGTTTTTCAAACTGTAGATCATAGCCCATTAAGTAGTGCAATCAAGTCAATGGGTCAAAAATACCATTTTATAAAGTGAAGTAAAAAGGATGGAGTAAGAAATACAAGAATGCATGGCATTCAGAAAAACAATTTATTTTGTGAAACTTGTTTTGGTTATATATTTATGTGTGTATGTATGTATATATGTTTATGGATAGAGACATAAAATTTATTTCATACTGTGTATAGTAGTTGGAAAAATTTAAATTTATTGTCATAGATAAACCACCATTTTTTGGGTTTGTTTTTTTTCCCCCTGGAAGGACTTTTTCTCTTAATTCATCATGCTCTGTATCTATTCTCTGTATTTACTCCATAAATTGAAGTAGCAAGGATTTATGTAGGGCAGCATAGCTGACAACTACTACAGATATTGCCTGGAGGCAGGTGCACGTTTTCAGAAATGTCTGCTAAAACAGAGTACCAGGTACACTGGGAATTCCAAATAGAACTCATTTCTTCCATGGGAATAGTTTCCATGTCCTAGAGAGAACCTGAGATGGCATATCTTTGCTGCAAATCCTGGCCCTGTTGCATAGATTAAAACCTTTACATTTTAATCTAGGAAAATCACTACCCATTACGTTCCAGTAACATCTAATCTGAAAGTGTTATTCAATTCCTTCTCCAGCCAAGCAAGATGGAGACAATGACGACCAAGGCAGGATATGTTATCTTAGGAGTCAGTTCCAGCAACGATACAGAAATGACTATTTGGGATCTTGTTCCTCATGCAACTAGTTGGCTGAGGCTAAGAATGTATGAGCCCTTGCCTGGACTTCTCTGAGGTTCTTCTTTGTATGAGTGACTCTTTAATAGCATCTCAACATAACTGGTATTTTGTAGAGATGTTTCTCTACATTGGATATACTCAGGTGGCTTGGGATTTTAAATAGCCAGCATCCATCTTTTTCAAGTACCTTGACAAAGGCAAGGCTGTCATTTAGAAGAACCAATATTTCTACGTAGTTCATGTAATCCATCATCTTTACATTTGGTGTTGTGAGATGCAGACACTTTCGTTTACCTCTGAAGCAGCCTCTTAAACTGATAAAGATATTTTTCCTTGCATCGATTATTGTGATTTTTGTGATTCATGTTCTACAAATATACTTGAGTAGTTTACTGGCTTCCTAATAAGCCATACTGTACATCTTGTATCTAGTCAAAGTAACTGTGAGTATGATAGATCATACCCATTCAAAATTTTTCAGACATTATCTCATTACCACAATAGGTAAGTCATATGTAAAGAATGATTTGGTAATAATCCCATTCATTTATAGTCCTTTAATATGATTTATGAGATCATTTACCAGAGGTTTCTGGTAAAGCAATCTTCTTAGATCAATGGATATCAACTGGAGAAAATTTTGCCACTTAGGATATTTAGCAACATCTGAAGATAATTTTGGTTGTCAAAACTGTCTGTGTGTGTGTGGGACAGGGAGTGCTATTGGTATCTAGTGGGTAGAAGCCAGGGATGCTGCTAAACATCATACAATGTGCAGTGCAGCCTTCCCTCTACATACACACAGAATTATTTGGTTCAAAACATCAATAGTGCAGACGTTGATGTTGAAAAATCCTGTCCTGACCCTAATATTTATTTGAGTCATTCAAAATCATAGTGAGCTATTCCCTTTAACTATCTCTTTATTTACATAGCCTATACCATGGCCCTAACCATGATATTCCTTCTCAACCTCTTATTCTAATTCTCAGAATTTTAATACATCTCAAAATCAAAATTAAGTAAACTCATATCTTTTTTTTTTGAGGGCAGTGTCACTGGCCCTCATATGTGGGATCCGAACCAGGACCACTGGTTTCCAAAGCCAGTGCTTAACCACCACGCCACTCGGCTGGCCCAGCTCATATCTTAAACCTTGAATTTTCTAGGATGATAGCCAGGTGGAAAAAAATAGAGATTAAGAGTTACTTTTGTTTCATTTATCTCTAATTCTGGTGAACTAATTCTAATCCTAATTCTAGTGTGTAAAAGGAGTTATGTTATGGATATATCATCAGCCTACAGCTGGAAATAATATTCTGGGACTTAAAAAGGCTAAAATTAAGCTAAATCAATGCCATTTACACCACGGTAGGATTGGTTCAACTCAAGTCAATGGCTGATATGGGGAAAAGATAATGAGCTCAATTTTAAATATGACGAGTTTGAGGACCCTATGAGTCATTCAAACAGAGATGTCAAGCAGGTAATTGAATATACGGAATTGGAGATAGAAATAAAAATGTGGGCATCATCAGCTTATAGAAGGCAATTGAAGCCATGGGAATGGATTGTAAGAGCTAAGGAAATAATATAGATTTAGAAGAGAGTGTAGTGCATAAGTGAACTCTTAGGTAACTCCAACATTTAATGTCAGATAAAGGATCAATTCAGGTCCAATATCTTCCATTACATAAGTCTGTCTCCCAGACAGAAGTGGAATTGAATTTTATTTTTCAATAAAATTTTATATTAAGAAACTATTACATGCCAGAAACTACTGTAAGCACTTGGATACATCAGTACACAAAAATGACAAAAATCCCAGACCTTAGACGAGTTTACTGTATAGTAAATTTCTTTTTTAATGAATCAGGGGTTTCAGAGGTCTTCCTTGTTATAAAGCCTCTAGTTTTTTGAGAACCTCAATTCCCCACTTTCAATATTAGAAAGAAATCCTGTTTTCCCCTTTTCCCTACTCTAGCATCTTTGTTCGGTGTTGCATGTGACTTTATAGCTTTTGTACAAATTTGCTGGTTGCTTTGAACAAGTGAAATAGTAAATAAAGCAATCTAGAAATCAGAGACATTGACCTTGGGCAAAAAGAAAGAGAAAAAATGACACATAAAAAGGAATGAGGACTTCCAGTAAAATGGTGCAATAGACAGATGCTGTGCTAACTGACTCCCAGGATCACGCCAAAATTACAAGCAAATTATACAGCATTCAACCCTGGAGGTCCCTGGAACACTGGAGGAACAGAACCACTAAACAAAGAACTTTAGGAGGAGGCCGTGTCAGGTCTGGTAGGACGGGCGGAGACGAGAGAGGGTGAGCCCTGCGAGGGAAGCCCCAGCCGTGGGAAGCTTCTCCAGTTGGGGTAGAGACCCTCCGGCCGCACTCCAAGCTCACCAGCCCAGAGTTCCTTTACCGGGAAGAGGAATTCTAAGATAGCTGGCAGTAAATTAGTGAGGACTCTCTTTGCTCAGCTCAGTGAGGCTAAGAGTGGCTGGAGAATCAGTGGGGCCAGCTCCCGGGCTTGCTCGCTGGTGAGCTCTTACCTGGTTACTGGTGGAGGGAGTGGCTGTGTGAGCCGGACCCGGGAACCTGCGGGGACGGACTGAACTGAGCACCTTTGGTGCAGGGGCTGGAGGTTTTTGGACTGTTGTTCCCGTGGTGTGGAGCCTGCACAAGAGTGGTGTAGGGAGGACACCATTTTGTCGGGCTTGGGCCCTCCCACGGAGGATCAGGTCTGAGACCTCATTGGTCTAGTGGAATTGGCGCAGAAGTGCGTGTGTGCATGTGTGCGCACATGTGGCCTTGGATCCCCAACCTTCACCCGGCTAATACTGCGTTGCCAGGGAAACGCTGGGTTGGTGCCCTCTGGCTCCAACAGGCTGCTCACTGAGACCCGGGAGTGCGCGAGCCGCCTTGGATCCCAACCCTCTGCACAGCTTGTGCTGCATTGCCAGGGAAAAGCATAGTGGGCGTGCTCCAGCTACAACAGGCTGCTCACTGAGATGCGGGAGTGCACAAGCTGCCTTGGGTCCCGCTCTCCGGACTGTGCTTGCAGAGTTGCCAGGCTGGTGATTGTTTGTCGGGCTGCTCGGCCTGATTTGCGAGCGGCTGATTGGGACAGGCTGAGACTGGGAATTTTCCTGGGAGTGTTGGGCCGTGAGCTGTGTGCCTGTGTGATCCAGCCAGGGCTCTCCTGGTGATCTATCTAATACATCAAAGCAATCCCAGAGCGACAGCAAGAATGGGGAAACAAAGAAACATGTCACAAGTAAAGGATCAGAAGAAACCTCTAGAAATGGAACTAAATGAAATAGCGGGATCCAACCTTTCAGAGACAGAGTTTAGGACACTGATGATAAGAATGTTTAAGGAACTTAGCGAGGACATAAAGAAGGATAGGGAAACCATAAAAAAACAACCCGTTAGAACTAAAGAATACAATCACTGAAATGAAGAACACACTTGAAGGAATCACTAGTAGAGTAGATGAAGCAGAGGAGTGGATCAGCGATTTGGAAGATAAAATAGCAGAACTCACCCAGTTGGCACAGCAAAAAGACCAAAGCATAAAAAGCAATGAAAATAGTTTAAGAGCCCTATGGGACAATGTGTAATGGAACCACCTTCAAATCATAGGAATACCAGAAGGAGAAGAGAAGAAGCAAGGGGTCAAAAATATATTTGAAAAAATAATGACTGAAAACTTCCCTACCCTGGTGAAGGAAATCAACATACATACTCAGGAAGTGCAGAGGGTTCCAAACAAGCTGAACCCAAACAGGTCCACACCAAGACACATCATAGTTAAAATTGCAAAGGTTAAAGACAGAGACAGAATCCTAGACTCTGCAAGAGAAAGACAGCAGGTTACGTACAAAGGAACTCCTGTTAGACTAACAGCTGACTTTTCTACAGAAACTCTGCAGGCCAGAAGGGAGTGGCAGGAGATATTCAAAGTGACACAAAATAAAGGCCTACAACAAAGATTGCTCTACCCAGCACAGCTATCACTTAAAATTGAAGGAGAAATAAAGAGCTTCTCAGAAAAGAATAAGCTTAAGGAATTCATTACCACCAAGCCAGCACTGCAAGAAATGTTAAAAGGGCTTTTTTAAACAAAATAAAGGGGTAAACAAGCTAACCCAGGGAGATCAGGAATACAAATAACAAAATGGCAATCCATATGCACCTATCAATAATCATTTTAAATGTGAATGGGCTAAATGCGCCAATCAAAGACAGAGAGTGGCTAAGTGAATAAGAAAATAGGACACATGTATATGTTGTTTACAGATGGAATAAGATATTTCAGGCAAATGGAAATGAGCAAAAAAAAAAAAAGCTGGAGTACCAATACTTATTTTGGACAAAATAGACTTTAAAATGACTACAATAAAAGACAAAGAAGGGCACCTTAACCCTAATAAACATCTATGCACCCAACCTAGTAACTCCTAATTACATATAACAGATTTTGACAGACATAAAGACAGAGATCAATAGGAACACTATCATAGTAGGGGACTTCAACACCATTGTCACCAATGGACAGACCCTTTAGACAGAAAATCAACACAGAAAGAGTTGATATAAAGGAAAAACTGATGGTTGTTGGCTGGGAGGGAGTGGGGAAGAGGGAGAGGGGGAAGGTTTTGGACAGTGTAGGTGGGACTACAATGTTGCCGCAGGGAGATGAGGGCAGTTCCAGGAATGTAATTGATAATGTTGTGAAGAGACTATTATGTTGCGTGAAATAAGTCAGTCGGAGAAGGACAAGTACCCTGTGATCTCACTTGTGTGTGGGGTCTGAAGAGCTGAGTGAACAAAGTAAACAGACTCGTAGATGTAGAGGAAAAACTGAGGGTTGCTAGTTGGGAGAGGGGGTGGGGATGGGGGGAAAGGGGAAGGGATTAAACAGCATAAATAGACAACTACAATATTGCCACAGGGATATGAAACACAGTGCGGGGAATATAATAATGTTGTAAAAATTTTGTGGCGTGTCAGATAATCACATGTATTGTTAGGGAGACCACTTTATAGATGGAGTAGAGGCTTGATCACTGCTCTGTACACCTGAAGCTGATGTTGTATAGTATCGTATGCCAACTGCAACTGAATATGTGGATGGTCACGGGATGTGGAGTATACTGTGGAGGGGAGTCAGGGGAATTGTGATAGATATGTATGATATGGGGGGTGGGAGTAGGGTGGCAAACTGGGGGAGGGCGGTTTTCACTTTGGGGGTAAAGAGTATAACTATTGCATTGTGTTGTATACCTGAAACTAATAAAAAAATGAAAAATAAAAAGGAATGAGAGGCATTCATAATTAAACAAATTACATTATAAACCCAAATTAAGTGTACAAAGAAATTTCAGTTCCAAGATTGAAAAAATATGACAAAGATAGGACAACATAGCTACACAGTATCGGAGGGAGTAAGGGTAAAGAGGAAGTAAGGATCAGAAAAGAAAGAATTAGAAGGAATAGAGGTAAACTCAAATAATCATCTTTCCGATTCTTTATCTTTGCTCTTGTTTATCTCATACTGCGTTTCCTCCCATTAGGCAACAAATAGATGAGTAAGACCACATAATGAATACATTGAACTAAATTTTGATAATAAAATTTTAGACTTTCTCAGCACTTTTGAAATAGCCCTATTATTGTAGGAAAGGGGAATTACTGATAAAGAGCAGTAACAATGTCAGCCTTTCTGCTTCTCCTTAAAATAACATTAGTGCTGTTGGGCTTCTATCTACTTTTGTGCATCCCTGAAATTTTACATCAATCAAAAGACCACTTTTAGACAAATGTGAAACTCCAGAGCTTTGCATGGCAACTCAAGGACACCTGTAAACTAATTTCAGTTCCTAATGGTTTCCTTTGTCTTTTTCAATGCCCCTGGCTGCTTAGAAATGGAAATCTGCACAATATCTTGTCTCAGGTCTCAGGGGGATATTAGTGTATCAATCATCGAATCTCAAATGGAGAAATCATAAGACTTTCCAGGCATTAGGGAGTTTTCAAACCACACATCTCTTCTCCTTACCGCCTGTAGATTATGAAGCATACCTCTTACCCTTATGCCTAAATTCCACTGTTATAGTGACACAGTGCTACTTATGAGAAAGGGATTAATCCCTCGTGTGTGTTAGGAGGCTACAAAGGTTTAAGAACACTGATTTGTTTGATATATTTACTATATTCCACAGATATAACTCACTGACACACTCCTAATCCAAGCAGTAATGAGTTTTTCATAGCCATACTATCCAGGATAAATTTTAAAAAATACATCTTCAAAAGTCTAGAGATGGAGTTCCTCAGCCAGACTACCTGGTAGAACATTCTACCTGTCTGGCTAGTACCTGGTTTAAGAATGAAGAATATTGGCTAGCAAGTCATGTTACAGTTACTATTGCTATATAACAAACCACCCAAAATTAATGACATATAGCAACTGATTTATATGCACACAAGTTCTACAGGGTTAGGAATTGTGAAAGGACACATCAGGGATGAATTGTCTCTGCTCCACAGTGCCACAGGTCTCAGCTGGGAAAAATCAAAGGCTGACGGGTAACCTCATCTGAAGCCTCACTCACTGCCATATTTGGCAATTGATGCTGACTGTCAGCTCTGATCTCAGCGGAGACTGTCAGCAGGAACATGTGACCTCTTTGTGTAGCTGCTTAGACTTCATCACAGCATGGTGACTGGGTGCCAAGAGCTAGTGTCCCAAGAGTCACAAAGTAGAAACTCTATCACTTTTTATGTTCTAGCGTTAGAAGTCACAAAGCATCACTTGTGCCATAGTTACAAACCCACTCAGATGGAATGGGAGGGAACACAAACCTCAGCTCTTGTTGGAAGGAATGTCAAAGTAACATTTTTTTTTTGAGGGCAGTTTCACTGGCCCTCATATGTGGGACCCGAATCGAAGCCGCTGGCTTCCCAAGCCAGCGCTTAACCACTGCACCACTCGGCCGGCCTGAAGTCACATTTTAAGAAGAGCATGTGAAGGGCCAGCCAAGTGGCTCAGTTGGTTAAGAGCTCACTCAAGAGTCTGAGCTCTGAGCAAGAGGGTTGCCGGTTGGATTCCCGGCCGGAGCTGAGCAGCCACTGAGCCACCAACAGGTGGCAGGATGGCTCAGCTAAAAAAAAATGAATAGCATGAGGTATAGGAGATATTGTTATAGTCATTTTGGAAAATACAATCTGCCCACTGGCTACAGCAATTAACATTCTTCCCATATGCAAAATACACTGATCCCCTCCTCCAAATCCAATCCCATGTGACAGCAGTTTAACTACCAGATATCCTTCTCTAAATCAGGTCCAGGTATAGATGAAGGTCCTCAGATTTTGGTTCTTTGGGTATAGTTCCTTGAGTATATCTTGACTTGAAGATAGGAAAACCAAAGGTACAAGTTATCTGCTAGCCATACCCAACATACACTTGTGGGAACAGGCCTAACTTAGCCATTATAGACACTGAGGGAAATGAGAGGAGGTGGGGAGAATGGAAATAATTTAACAATCACTGGTCCATAATAATTCTGAAGTATAGGTGTAGACATGTTGCCATTTCCTTCTTTTGTTATACTGCTTGGAGTTGCCCTCTATCACTCCTCATTCTACTTTCTGGTCATATGGTTCCACCTCTGAGCCATCTTTTCTCATTTTATAAAAATAATAGTTCATGCTTGCAGCTGAGTAGTTTTCTCAGCCTGCTTCCTCCTGTCTTGGAATCCAAAGAACTCCATTTTGTGTTATCTCTATCCCTTTTAGTTCAAGCTGATACAATTCCTTGAAAAACTATGTGGGCTTTCTATATACTAATTGGTAATTCATTCCATTAAACAAAAGACATAACCAAAAGAAATTTCTCTAACTTTGGCTTTTTGTGAAACTATTGTGGATAGTTACCTAAAGTTCTTAAAAGCCGTAAAAGAATAAAGGATCTGTAAGGTATGTCCTTAAGATCCCTGGAAGACCTTTGTCTGTCTGAAAGAGTCCAGGAGGAAAAGTCTTACATCTTTTTGAGGTTTTAACAAAAAATTCTACAATCCCAATCTCATTTTGATCTTTGGCCTAAAGCCCTTTCTAATTTGAGGATCTGTCTGGAGAGGCTGGGAAAGAGAAACAGTATTATTTTTCAAACCCAATAAGTCCTAGATTCTTTATAATAAAACTTAAATTCTTTAGCTCACTTCTTTCCTTCTACATGTTATTGTATTCTTTAAAAAGCCAAGAGTCACATTCAATATTTTGCCTGTATATCTCTATATACAGATAGAACAAGCTTATTGCTTATATTTCTTATTTTCCATGCTACCATAGAAGGGTATTGCTGCCTTCCTGCTACAGCATAACAAGATCTCCCTTTTCATCAGCTTCTAATTTTCTATCAGCCCTTACCAACAGCTCTTTCAAGACCCTGTGTACTTTTTTTACTACACTCTTCAAGGCCCTTCCATCTTCCAACTTCTGCCTAGTCCTAAAGCCAATGACACATACTTTTTAGGTTTTGATACAGCAGCACTCCACTTACAAGTACAAACTTCTGTTCCAGTTAACTATTGCTGAGTAATAAATCATCCCAAACTCAGAGGCACAACATGACAATCATTTATTATGCTCACAAATTACTTGGGTTAGGAATTTGGAAAGGACCAAACAAGGATTTCTTGTTTTTTTCAAAAATGTCTAAAACCTCAGCTGGAGATACTCAAGGGCTGGGGGATGGGATCACTTGAAGGTTAATTCATTCACATATCTAGAAGTTGATGCTGGACATTGACTGGGGTCTTAGCTGAGTGTTGGCCAGAATTTCTATGTATGATTTCTCCATGTGGCTCCTTGGAGACTTCTTTTTATGTAGAGAAACTACCTTGAGGACACCCATCATCATGTGTCTAAGGGTTCAGTCACTACAACTTTCAGACCAATCAGAAAGCACAGCTCATCTCTGAGGCATTAAGCACTGTTCTGGTAGCAATTTAAGTACAGAACATGCATGTGATAAATAACCAAAACCTCTGGATGGACATATTGTCATATGGGCCCGGATGACATAGGGTAGCAGAGGCCACTTAACCCCAAGAAAACCTCCACCATGGAAACACTATAGCCATCCTTAAGTGGTTAGAAATAACTCAGCAGATATGAATACCTAGCAGATCAATGCACACAGATTTGTGTGAGACAATCTGTCAAAGACACCGAAGTTGTAGACTGAACTGGGAACCAATTGTACTGAATGATTGATTGAAAACATCAGCTCAAAAACTGTGCACAGTTATATGATTCTGGACATTATCACGAAGTCCTCCTGAGACACTGATAGTGAGTTTTATGGGATTTCTGTTGATCTTGTATTTTTAATGATGCCCTTCAAAAAACCACAGAGGTTCCTGAATCTAGGACTACCCAAGTCCTAAAGTTGCTAATATAGCCTTATCAAGGTTGGTATAATATTAAGAGTTGAGATCATATTGTAAATACAGTTTTGAATCGGCTCTCTTCCCCTACTATTATATTAGAAGCATTTTTCTTGCAATTGCATTGTCCTCATAACTGGGTATATTAATTTCAATGTTTCTCATATGTTTCCTCAAGTTTTAGTTGCATAAAATATATTTGAATGACAAATAGTAACACTAAAGTATACCAATAAATTACATCTACATTTCAAATTTCAGAAATGAGTATTGTGTAGGGATATGTTTTAAAGCAAAGGAAAAATGCCACTTTTTAATTCATATATTACGAGTTGCACATTTATCATACATACACTTTTTAAACTATTAAAAAACTGATAGAATTTTATAAGTCAGTTAAATAGTAACCAAGACAGCAAAAAATATCTTGAAATTTTTGCTTACAGCCTTGACTGCTATTTGAATTCCCCCTCTGGCTCAGGTTACCCTTTGTTACCCATGACCCTCTGAGTAGCATTCCTACTGAACTGTCCAAAGCCTAAAATGTAGAATATTACCATGATATTATAAAACTCATAGCCCCAGAAGCACTAACAAATGGACGTAGATGAGCTGGCAGCAATCCTACAGTCTTTTCATTAATATTTTGAAGAAAAAAAACAATTACAGAACTATTGGCTCTGTAATCAAAATTCTTACACCTATATATCAGGACAGCCCATCTGCATAATTGTCCAGGAATTTAATACCTTTTATGAACAGTTTCCTTTATTTGGGTCAGTTGATGAAATTTCTTACATAACTCTATGGATACTCAGGCCTCACACTTCGGAGCAAGGCAGAATATTTTCAATATCCTGCTGATGGAGGAAATATATAAATGTCACTCTGCACATTAAAAAAGTCACTTCCTATGCCAGACCTATGTTGGATTAGTATTAGCAATCTGAATGGTATGTGACTTCCTCCTTATGAGGTGATGCCAATACTTTCAGAACAGGAGGCAGACACTGTGAATGAAAGAGTTCCAGTTGCTGGAAAGGATGTGCTATGAAATGATGCTGCCCTAAACATGACAGTCCAAGAAACGATTTCCATATTTTATGTGAACAACTGATTTGGATAGCAAAGGCTAGCAGCCTGGACCTGTTTGTAGAGCTGAAAGGCTCCCTGGATCCTTGGACCCATCTCCTAGCTATTCTGGTTTGGTCTAGCACCACCTATGACTGAGTAAATGTACCAGATTAAATATTTTATTGCAGAATAGTCAGCCACAAAATGTATATGTGCTGGGCCCACCAGATAGACATGTTGCAGCTAACCACTAATGATACCCTACTTATTCACTTATTGAATAAGTAATTGTTAAGGACTTATTATAATATAGGCATTTGAGATACAGTGGTGAGCAAAGCAGACAAAAATCTTTGCTCCATGAGGCTTTCATTCTAGAGTGGAAGATAGAAAATAAAATAAATAAGTAAATCAAATGGTATGTTCGAAAGTAATAAGTGTTATGGGGGTAAATAAAGCAAGAAAAGGGGATAGGGATATTAGTTTTCAATGTGATCATCAGGGAAGTTTTCTCTGGAATGTGGCATTTAACCAAATACTATTGGAAGAAGTTGAGACAGCAAAACATGTAGCTATCTGGAAGAGCTCCACACAGAGGGATCCAGAATTGGAAGTTTAACTCTGCTTTAAACTTTGGGCTGAGGGCTCAATCATTATTATTAAATAACAAATGAATCAGCATGATGTTAGCTGTTACTGAAATGTGTTAGTCCTGTTTTACTTCTGGCTATACTCTGGCCTACCCTGATATACAATAGAACACATTCACATAGTACAAATGTCTGCTCCCAGTATTACAGGAAGATACCAGCCATTCAACAACTACCTTAAGCATTTAATTCCTGAAAAAAAAATGACATTGGATACTCTTTAAAGGAGGGGTCAATAAATAACAGTTTATGAATCAAATATGATCTGCTATCTGCTTTTTTAATTGAAATTTTTGTTGAGATAATTATAGATTCCCAGGGTGTTGTACGAAATAATACAGAGATCCCTTGCGCCTTTTATTCAGTTTCCTGCAATGACAACTTCTTTCAAAACCATATACCACAACTAGACTGAAACAACTACTTGACTTGGAGTTGATGGGTCCTAGAAAAACAGGGTTCCCCTTCAAAAAAAAATTAATTTCAGGGCCAGCCGAGTGGCTCAGTTGGTTAAGAGCTCGCTCAACAGTGTGAGCTGAGCTCTGAGCAACAGCAGTTTGATGCTCAGCCTGAGCTGAGCTGAAGGATGGCTCAGCTAAAAAACAAAAACAAAAACCATGTGTGTGTGTGTGTGTGTGTGTGTGTGTGTGTGTGTATATATATATATATATATATTACATTAGCACTACCAAGATATTGACATGCTATTTCCCCATGTTTTCATATTTCCCCATGATTTTAAGCACTCAGTTGTTTGTGTGTATCAGTATGTTTTATCACATGTGTAGCCAAGTCGAGATACAGAACAATTCCATCACCACAAGAATCCCATGTGTTGTATTTTTATAACCACACTCAACCTAGGCGCCCACCCCTTACTTTATACCTAATCCCTGGCAGTCACTAATTAGTTCTTCATTTCTAAAATGTTGTCATTTCAAGAACGTTATATAAAGGATTCATAAAGTATGTAACCTTTTCGGGTTGGCTTTTTTTACTAATATTAATTCCCTGGCGATTCATTCAGATTGTTGCATGTATCAATAATCCATTCCATTCCATTACTGGAAAGTATTCCACGGTATAGTTGATCCACAGTTAAACTATTAACATGCTGAAGGACATCTGAGTTTTTACAGCTTTGGGCTGCTATGAATAAAGCTGCTATTAACATTCCTATACGAATATTTTCTCCCATTCTATGAGGTATCTTTCATTGTCATTCTGTTTTTATTAATTTTATTGGGGTGACAATGATTAGTAAAATTACATATTATTCATTTCCATATCCTTCATGATGTTCTGTTTAGCAGTTCTATCAGTTGCTAGAGAGATATGTTGAAAACCCCAAGTATACTTATGGGTTTGTTTATTTCTCCCTTCAACACTGTCAGTTTTTGCATATGTTTTGAGGCTCTATTGTTTAATGTATAGACATTTAGGATAATTTCTCTTCTTGGACTGATCCTTTTATCATTATTTAATGTCTTTCTTTCTCTATAAATTTTCTCTGTTCTGAAGTCTACTATATTGGATATTAATATAGTAACTCCTGCTTTATAAAATTAATATTTGCATGGTATATCTTTTCCCACCTTTTAATTTTCAATCAACTTAAGTCATTGAATTTGAAGTGAGTTTGTTTCTTTTTTTGTTTTGTTTTGTTTCTGCCAGCATATAGTTGGGTCATTTTTTAAAATCCATTCTGGTAATCTCTGTCTTTTAATTGATGTATTTAGATCATTTACATTTAAGGTTATTATGGATATGTTAGAGCTTAAGTCTGCCATTTTATTATTGTTTACTGTTTGTTACCTGTGGTTGTCATTCTGTTTCTTTCTTTACCTTCCTGTTTAGTACTTGAATATTTTTCAAAATTCTATCATGAATTATTTATAGTGTTTTTGAGTGTATATCTTTCTATAGTTTGTATAGAGATTGCTCTGGGTGTTGCAATATACATATGTGACTTATCACAGTCTACTGGCTTCAACATTTTACCAATTTGAAGTGTAGAAACAATGCTTCCATTGAGGTCCCTTTACCTTCTCCACTTTTAAATATGATTGTCTTGAATAATCGGTGGAATTTTTGTTTTGTTCCAATTATAAAATATGTTTTATAAAACTCATGAGGAAAAGGATAATCTACTATATGCACCTATTTTTTAACAGCTTTGCAAAGATATCATTCAGGTACCATATAGTTCAATTATTCAATATGTACAATTCAATATTTTTAATATAAAATGTCTGTGCAACAATCACCACAATCAATTTTAGAATATTTTGTCCCTCTAGAAAGGAACACTGTACACATTAGCAGTCCTTCTCCATTCCCCCAAACTCTCCCCACCACTGCCAACCCTAGGCAACTGCCAGTACATTCATTTTCGGTCTATAGATTTGCCTTTTCTGGAAATTTTACATAAAAAAATTAAATCATATGTCATCTTTTTGTTACTAGATTCTTTCATTTAATACATTTTCATGTTCACCCATGTTGTAGAATGTATCACTATTTCATTGTTTCCTATTGTTGAACAATATTTCATTATATGTATATACCATGTTTTACTTATCCATTTCACAGTTGGTGGACATTGGGGTTATTTCTACTTGTTGGTTATAATGAATAATGATGCTATGAACAGTTGCATACAAGTTTTTGTGTGGATTTATGTTTGTATTTCTCTTTGGTAGATATCTAGGAGTGGGATTGCTAAGTCATATCCGATCCATTGCCCATTTTTATTTTTTATTATTTTTATTTTTTTTTGTGAGGGCAGTGTCACTGGCCCTCATATGTGGGACCCAAACTGGGGCTGCTGGCTTCCCAAGCCAGTGCTTAACCACCACCACTTGGCCGGGCCCATTGCCCATTTTTAAATTGGGTTATTTATCTTTGCATTATTGATCTGTATGAGTTATTTACATATTATGAATAAACTCCCTTATCAGATAAATGATATGCAAATATTTTCTCTCATTGTGTTGTCTATTCACTTTCTTTATGATATTGCTTACAGCACAATGTATTTTAATTTTGATGAAGTACAATTTACCTGTTTTTCTGTTGTTGCTTGTTCTTTTGGTGTCATATCTAAGAAAAAATTGTCTAACTCAAGGTCACAAATATTTATTCCTATGTTTTCTTCTAATAGTATATTGTTTTATCTCTTACATTCATTTATATGATGCATTTTGAGTAACTTTTTGAGTATGGTATGAAGGAATCCAACTTCATTTGATTGCATATGGCTATCCACTCTTTTCATGCCATTTGTTGAAAATACTTTTCTTCCCTATTGGGTCTTCTTTGCACCCTTGTTGAAAATAAGTTAATCACATATATAATGGATACTTTCTGGACTTCTAATTCAATTGCATTGATCTATAAGTTTATGCTTATTCCACTGTCTTAATGAATATTGCTTTGTAATAAGTTTTGAAATTGGGAACTGTGAGTCCTCCAACATTTTTCTTCTTTACTGAGATTAATTTGGCTATTCTAAACCCCTTTAATTTTCACATGAATTTAGGGATTGTTAAATATGCATATCAATTAGGGTGGAGGTTATGAAATTCTGGTGAGTGACTACTAATGGGTACAGATGTTCTTCTTGGAGTGATTTAAATATTCTAAAATTGATTATTTTGATAGTTTCACAAATGTGAATATGCAAAATACATTAAACTGCACACTTTAAAAGAGTGAATTTTATGATATGTGAATATTTCAATAAAGCTGCTTAATGAAAAAAGAAATAAATCTAATGGTGAAATTTGAAGTTTGGTCATAACAAATTTAAAATATTAAAGGAACCAAATATTAAATCTAAACCTCACTGCAACATTCAAGTTCAATATGAAATCAAATGATAGTATTCAAAGCCAATGTGAAGGTCCTAAAATGGTTATAATCAGTCCTTGCAACCAAAGGGTAAAATAACACAATTGAGAAATGGCAGTATAGCACATACAAAGATTTTTAACAGGCTAAAGTTCAATATTTAGTTAGCTGCTATGTTTATGCTAGACAAGTTTTGTAATATGCATATACACTGCATATTTTTAGTGCTATTCTTGTTTCCCAAATGTAAATCTATTAATAGATGTATTATCAATAGATTCATTCATTTTGTTTGGTACTCATTGAAAACAAACAGGTATTTTTATGTTCATTATATGTACTAAAACAATTTTAGTGGAAATTCAACTTACTTAAATCACAATTTTTTCATATTTAAAATCTTAATTGAAATATTGAAGTGCATTGACAACAACAAAAAAACACAAAAATTAAGTTGAAAAGATAATGGTTTTAATTTTTCATGTTAGTGAAATTATGCAGTATACAAATAATGATATATATGCCACATAAGTCCACATCTTATGCAAGGAGGCTGACTTATTCCACAAATCAGCTTGTGATTCATACCAGCCTTACTTGCCTACAATGGTAGCTGGTCAAGATCAAATTTTCTGTTTTGGCTGAGCACTAATATAGTCCTCTTCGTTTCCACCACAGTTCCTTTACATGGGTTTACCTGGCTATACTCAAGGCAGAGTTCTACTTCTCTTTAGTTAAGGAAGAAAAAAAAGAAATGTTAGTTATTCAGCACTTCCTGAGAAGTAAATAGTCCAAATGGTCATTGAATTGTCCAGTTACATGAAAAAAAAATCAGGCAGCTACACTAAGCCCTGGGAACAATGCCAGTGCCTTTAATAGAAAAATACTTCTCAAAGTGTGGACACAATACACTACCATGCATGCCCATAAGATAATTTGGGGGGATACATTGGCAAGTATTCCAGTAGTTATATATTTGTTTTTATGTGTATTATAAAAATAAATAATTAGCACAAGTCAGTATTTTAACAAATATTACTTATTTAGGATGAGTAAAGATATACAGAATTATTAGTAATTCTTTACTTAAAATGTCCATTTATCTTCTTTTATAATTTCCTCCTCAATAAAGCCTTCCCAGACCTCCTCACATTCAGACTGGTTTAGGTTCTTCTTACCCTGATTTCCATTGGGCACATATCTTGATTATATCACATCTCAGGTTACATTATAATTTTTGTAGGCACACCACTTATATCTGTACTAGATTGAGAGTTCCACAAAAACTAGAGTCAAATCTTTTTATTGTAAATGCCCAGTACAGTGGCTAAGCCCTGGGAAGTAGTCAATGAATATTTATGAAATGAATGAATTTGAATTACAGCTGTGGTCAGGATAATTACATTTTACAAGCATAGAACTGGTACCCATTTCACAGTTGGAGGCAAGATGGCCCCGTGTCTGAGGGAGAACTGAAAATTTAAAACTGCAGGACAGGAAACAAAACATAATTAATTCTCTATCTAATTACATCAGCAAATTTTTTATTCTGAGTTTTCTTATAATGATGGATTTATGAACCAAAATTCAAAAGCAGAATTACTGGATAAAATAAAAAGGTATTTTCATGCTCATTATATGTTGAACTGAAATGTAATTAAAAGTGCACAGGCTCTGGAGTCAAATTCATCAGAGTTTGAATTCTGGCTCAGCAATTACTTGCTATATCATCGGTAACTGAAGACCAGTGATAATTCCTATAAAGCCTAAATAATATCCAACACACAGTAAGCTTCCAATAAATGGTAATTGTTATTAATTTAATCTGGAAAATTTTAGGGAATATCTTACTAATAATCTCAAAGTAGTGACTCTCCGTAGGTCTGGCCCAAGAGAAAAATATAAAGAAGTCCAGTTCCCTCTTTTATCTTGCTCCCATTCCCATCCTAATCCCTCTAATGAGAGTATTGTGATTATTATTTTCCCAATTTATGCCAAGCCCCAATCTAAAGCACAGCTGGTCTCTCACCCTGAAGTTCCTGGTATAGATTTTCCTTATACAAGGAAATAAATCATTTTCTAATTCACACTTTCCTGGTGGCAAACAGATAATTGTTTATAATAAAAAAACTTTTTCATTCAGTTCCTACTGGGTTAGACTAAATTGCAATATTGTCAAGCCAGAAATGTACTTAATTAAGCAGAAGAGGTGACAACGAATCAGTGCACTTTGTTGGAAAAATTGGAGGCCAAATGTTGAAGTAGAAGACCTGATTGTTATTCTCAACTTTGCCAATAACTCACTTATAAATCAGGTGCGGTTTTTTATTGCTCTAGGCCTCAACTTTTTCACTTATATATGATTAGTTTTATGCAAAGACAATCAGATGATATTTTGGGGAAAAAATAAAGCTATATCCCTATCACCACTTTAAAAATAAGTCAAGAAGACTGAACAAATATTTAACTATTTAAAGTGAAACTATATAATTTCTAAAGAGAAATGTTGATGGATATGATTATAATTTTGAAAAGGGGAAGTTCTTCTAAATGAAACAGAACCAAGAAGTCATAAAGAAAACGTGATAAAAGTACATAAAACTTAAATTTTCTGTCTGGGAAAGCACACCAGTGTAAAATATATCTCAAAAGATGAAAAACAAAAATCAAGTAGAAAAATAAAGGATATGGTCTAATGATTCAAAGGAGAAAAATACAAAAGGCAATTAAACATATCAAGAGATGTTCAACTTATAATCAAGGACATACAAATCAAAAGTAGATTTTTTGAGGCCAGCTGAGTGGCGCTGTGGTTAAGCGCTGGCTTTGGAAGCCAGCGGCCCCGGTTCAGTCCCATATTTGAGGGCCAGTGACACTGCCCTCAAAAAAAAAAAAAAAAAAAGTAGATTTTTTTTTGTGTGTGGGCAGTGTCACAGGCCCTCATATGTGGGACCCCAAACCAGGGCCGCTGGCTTCCCAAGCCAGCGCTTAACCACCACGCCACTTGGCCGGCCCCAAAAAGTGGATATTTTAATCTATCCAACTGTTAAAAATTAATATGTTTTAAGATATTAACTATTGGTCAAAGTAAGGGAAATGGGCATTCTTCTGTGTTCGTGAGAGTGTAAAGTAGTGCTGCTATCCAGTGCTGATTCTTGCTCCTGTCCCAGAGGCACTTCTGCTCCAAAAATTTTCAGAGATACACCTCTTACAGCATTCCTACTTTCTAATTTGTAATCCAACGGCTACATTTTAAAATGGGACACTAAGTGCTAAATAGGTACAGAATCTCATCCCGTCATCTCTGCCTTGAAGAAAGTTCAAAGTCTCCTTCAGTATGGTTCTTTCCCTCTCTTCTACTCTTTGGGACCCTTTCCTCTCTTTGATAAATAAGTTCCACAAATTCCAAGAATCCAGACAGTGCAGTTCTCAAAGCACAGCCATCAGCAACTGGCTTAGAGCGAAAAAAATTTCAAAAAGATATATGCACCCCTATGATCATTGCAGCATTGTTTACAACAGCCAGGATATGGAATAAACCCAAGTGCCCATCAATGGACAAATGGATAAATAAGAAGTGGTACATATATACAACGGAATATTACTCAGCCACAAAATAAGAATGAAATCTTACCATTTGCGACAAAGTGGATGGACCTTGAGGGTATTATGCTAACTGAAATAAGTCAGACTGAGAGAAACAAATGCCATATGATCTCACTTACATGTGAAATCTAAAGGACAAAACAAACAAACAAACCAAAACAGAAATAGACTCATAGACACAGAGAACCAACAGATGGTTGCCAGAAGGGAGGGGTTTGGGGAAGAGGGTGAAAAAAGTGAGGGGATTAAGAAATATAAATTGGTAGTTACAAAATAGTCACAGGAATATAAAGAACAGCATAGATAATATAGTCAATAATGTTGCAACATTTATGTATAGTGCCAGGTGGGTACTAGGCTAACTGGGGGATCACAGAATAAATTATATAAATATCTAACTATGAAGCTATACACCTAAAACTAATATAAAATAATATTGAATGTGAAGTGCAACTGAAAAGTATAACTATAAAGATTTGTGTACATTCTTGAAATGGGAACAGAATACAAATTAATGTTTAAAAAAATTTTCCTGCCACAGTTATTTTAAAGATAAAATAAAGCTGACTACATATAATAAACTATTACTTTTTGTCGGCAAAAGTTAGCATAATCTAACAAAATGATGTTTCTGTTTTCAAGAACTATACAAATAATATTTTTAACAGAACAAAACACACCTCGTGAACCAAAATAACATGCAGTTTATTAGTATTAAAAATCTCTATTAAAAATAAATTTAAAAAAATCTCAAGACTGGATCCAAGATGGAGGATTAGGTAAATGCTATGCCTACTTCATCCCAGGATTACACCAAAATTACAAATAAATTATAGAAATATCAACTTCAAGAATCATCTGAAGACTGGCTGAGCAGAACCCCTATAACTAAGGATATAAAGAAGAGGCCAAATCGAGACTGGTAGGAAGGATAGAGACATGAAATGAGCTGACTCCAAACCCAAAGATAGTGGTGGAATGCCTAGAGAGACACTTCAGCAGCAGAGGTTCCCCCTGAAGAGGACGGCATCCCAGCCCCATGCCCTGCAACCCAGTCCAGGGTTCCTGTGCCAGGAAGAGGAGTTCCCATGGCATCTGGCAGTGAAAATCAACAAGGACTCTGTCTGTCCTTCCCAGCGGGGGTGGAGGGCAGCTGGAAATCCAGACACCCTCTTGTAGAGCTGGCACACGGACTTGCTTGCAGGCACTCACCTGGTCTCTGGTGGAGGGGCGGCAGCTCAGAAGAACTAGGGACATGAGAGGAAGGACTGAGTTGTATGGTTTTATGGCAGGAGCTGGAGGGACAAGAGCCACTGTTGTCCCTGTGTGGAGCCTAACACATGTATGGCCTAGAGGACAGTGTCATCTTTTCAGTGTTATGCCCTATCCAAAGGGCTAAGTCTGGGACCTCACTGGTCTGGTGGAATCCTTGTGTGTGCACTGCCTTGGTGACACCCTGGGTCCCCGTGCCCTGCACAGCTGGTGCTACATTGCCCAGGAAATTCTTGACTGCTGGTTCTGCCCACAGGCTGAAGAAGCTTATTTGCAGTGGACAGAGTGCCCCTGGGGACCCAGGAAACTTTTGTTGGTGGGCAGTAACCCAAGACCTCCTCTGTAGCATCTTTGAGGCAGCTCTCAGTAACCTGCAGACCTGAGACAGTCAATGGCTGGCTGTGGTGTTCTCTCCATGTTTTTGTGGGGTAATCGTGGGCCCAGCAATGATGCAGGAACTATGAATGCATTGACTTTGTAGAAACCACTGACCACACCCCTTAGATCGCTTGAACACTGCCCTGCTCACCTAGAGCTGCATTAATTACCAGTGGCACTCTGGGAGCCTGGGTGGACAACCCTTCCTTACAAGCTTCAGAGGTCTTTTACAGCAGCAGACAGTGTGCAACAGCCCGAGGAGATTTTGGTAGTGGACAGTGACTCAAAACCTGCACCAAAACCATTATTGTACAGCTCTCTGGATTTTGTGAGCCTGAGGCAGCCATTAGTTGGTTGGTGTTCTAAGGGTGTTGTGTGAAGTGGTTACAGGATTGGCACTGCACCAAGACAAGGAATGGCTGGCAACTGTATTCTAGAGGCACTGTGTGAAGTGGTCACACGTCTGAGAGTGGCGTAAGAATTGAATCTGTATTGAGCACTGGCTATGTCTCTTGACTCCCTGGGACTCCACCCCACCCAGCTAGCGCTGCATCTCTGAGGGCATTCTCAACACTGAGTCAACCACCTGGCCCATGCACCTAAGGAGACTCTTTCAGCAGCTGAGCTTTACAGGTAGTTGAAGGGTGACATTAGGCCTAGGGGGGGCGCACGTCTTTTGCTAAGCTGTCTTGAACACTCTATTGGTACCAGCCAGCCTCAGTTCACAGCAAGGGCACCCACACCTGACTCCAGGTCCAGCACAGGTAGCAGCCAACCACATACACCTTTGTGGCTCCTACCAGCTAGATGCAGGCCAGTAACATGCAAGGCAGAAATTGGCCTGCGTGGGAGCCTCTCCCAAGAGACATCAGAAACAACACACCCAGAGGCCAGCTTCAGACCACACCAGAGCACTAGCTGGTTAGCCCCACAAGTGGCACACTCAAAGGGAGAGGGGTGTCAAGAGGCACAAGAGCCCACTGGGGAAAAGTCTCCACCTCTGAGGGGTGAACCCCTACACAGCTCATATACTGTGAGCATAGCCATTACTCACAGTCAGTCAGCCTGGGAGTCCGTCCCACCCACTGACATGCCAAAAGCAATCAAGGCTCAAATACAAGAAGAGACACACACAACACACTCAAGAGATCCTCTTGAAACACACACAAAGGAGATCAGGGAGACTGTGCCATTGCACTACACAGAACACATACTACATAAGGCTACACAGCAAAGACTGAGAGACAAAGGAGATCTACCTAATACGTAGAAGCAAACAGAGAGAAGCAAACAGAATAAGTAAATATAAAAAAACATGACCCAAATAAAATAATATGAGAAACCTCCAGAAATTGAACTAAATTAAAAGGAGGTAATTAACCCACCAGAAACAGAGTTTAAAACACTGGTTATAAGAATGCTGAAGGAACTTAGTGAGAACAAAGAGAGACAGCAATCATAAAGAACATAGAAACCATAAAAAAAATAGTCAGAAATAACAAATATAAAAACTGAAATGAAGGGCCAGTCGAGTGGCGCCGGTTCGGTCCCACATAAGAGTGCCAGTGACACTGCCCTCAAAAAAAAAAAAACTGAAATGAAGAATACACTATTAGGTATCAACAACAGATTAAATGAAGCAGAGGATTGAATCAGTGACTTTGGAGACAAGATACTAGAATACACACAATTGGAACAAAAAATAGAAACAAGAATTTAAAAATGAAGATAGTCTAAGGGACCTGTGGGACAACATTAAACACAAAAACATTCACGTCATAGGAGTACCAAAATGAGAAGAGAGGGAGCAAGGGATCAAGAACATATTTGAAGAAATAATGACTGAAAATTACCCTAATCTAGAGAAGAAAATAGACATACAAAACCCAGGAAGTGCAGAGACCCAAATAAGATGAACCCAAATGGCCTATGCAAAAATACATCATAATTAAAATGGCAAAGGTTAAAGAAAAAAAGAGAATACTAAAAGCAGCAAGAGAAAGACAACTAGTTACTCACAAGGGAGTTTCCGTAAGACCATCAGGTGTATTCTCAACAGAAATTTTACAGACCAGAAGGGCATGGCAGGAAATAATCAAAGTGATTAAAAATAAAAGCCTACAACTAAGAGTACTCTACCCAGCAAGGCTATCATTTAAAATTAGACATAAAGAGCTTTCAGACAAGAAAAAGCTAAAGAAATTCATTGTCACCAAGCTAGCATTACAAGAAATGTTAAAAGAACTTCTTTAAGCAGAAAAAAGGAAAAAACAAATATCAAAAATATGAATGACAAAATGGCAATAACTATGTACCTATCAATAATCAGTATAAATATAAATGGATTAAATGTGCCAATCAAAAGACATAGGGTAACTGAATGGATAAGAAAACAAGACCAATACATATGCTGTCTACAAGAGACCCACAGATCGAAAGATATGCACAAACTGAAAGTAAAGAGATGGAAAAAGATATCTCAAGCAAATGGAAATGAAAAGAAAGCTGGGGTGCAATACTTATATCAGACAAAATAGATTCAAAATGAAGACTATAATAATAGACAAAGAAGGACATTGCATAATAATAAAGGGATCAATCCAACAAGAGGACATAACCCTAGGAACATTTATGCACCTAACATAGGAGCACCTAAACATATAAAGCAAATATTGATGGGTATAAATACAGAGATCAACAGTAACACAATCATAGTAGGAGACTTTAACACCCAACTGACACAAATGGACAGATCTTCTAGACTAAAAATCAACACAGAAACAGCAGCCTCAAATGGCACACTAGGGCCGGCCGAGTGGCGTGGTGGTTAAGCGCTGCAGGCTTGGGAAACCAGTGGCCCCGGTTCGGGTCCCACATGTGAGGGCCAGTGACACTGCCCTCAAAAAAAAATGGCATATTAGATGAAATGGCTTTAATTGATAGTTTTACAGTATTTCACCCCAAAGCAGTAGAATACACATCCTTTCCAAGTGTACATGGAACATTTTCCAAGATAGACCACATGTTAGGCCACAAAACAAGTCTGAATAAATTTAAGATTTAAATCATACCACACACTCCCTCTGACCATAGTGGGGAAAACTAGAAATCAATAACAAAAATAAATAAATAAGAAAACCACACAAACACATGGAGACTAAATAACAAGCTTCTAAATAATGAATGGGTCAACAATGAGATCAAGGGAGAAATCAGAAGATACCTTGACACAAATGAAAATGGAAACACAATGATCCAAAATCTATGGAAGCAGTCAAAAAAATCCTAAAAGGGAAATTCAAAGCAATGCAGGCCTACCAAAAAAAAAAAAAAAAAAAAAAAAAAAGAAGAAGAAGAAGAGGAAACAAGAAAAATCTCAAATCAACAATCCATCTTTACACCTGAGGAAATTGGATAAAGAAGAGCAAACAAAAACCCAGAGCATAAGGAAAGAAATAATAAAGATCAGTGCAGAAATAAACAAAATAGAGACTAAAAAACAAACAATATATCAATGAAACCAAGAGCTGGTTTTTTTGAAAAAATAAACAAAATTAACAAACCTTTAACCAGACATATCAAGAAAAAAAGAGGGCCAGCCAAGTAGCGTGTTGGTTAAGAGTTGGCTTGGGACACCATCTCTGAGAAGTAGGGCCTCAGTTCAGATCCCATATGAGGGCCAGTGACACTTTGCCCTCTACAGCTAAGATGGTGAACAACAGCTCAACCTGGAGCTAGGCTTCCATGAGTCACTGTCAATGGCGTAGGCTGCAGCCTTTGCTGAAGTGGGCTGCTGTGAGCTACCATGAGTGGCTGGCAGCCAGCGTGAGCTGCTAGGAGCCACCGTGAGCAGCCATCCAATGGCCGGGAGCAACTGCCTCACCTGGAAAGAGCACAATGATAATACCAACATGGGCCTGTGACTGATGTCCCCCACAACTAGACTGAAGAAAAAAAGGATAGCAACTTGTCTGTTCCCCTTCCCCGATTCCCCAATGCTGTTCCCCTTCCCCAATTCCCCAATAAAATCTTTTAAAAAAAGAAAACAAAAAAAGAGGGAAGATCTGAATAAATAAAATCAGAAATGAAAGACAAGGAGTGATAACAAAAACCACAGAAATACAAAAACTTTTAAGAAAATACTACAATCAACTGTACACCAACAAATTGAACAATCATGAAGAAATGGATGAATTCCTAGAAGCATACAATCTTCCAAGGCTGAATCAATAAGAAACAGAAAATCTGAACAGGTTGATTACTACCAATGAAATTGAATAAATTATCAACAAGCTCCCAACAAACAAGTCCTGGACCAGATGGCTTTACAGGTGAATTTTACCAAACAGTCATAAAAGAATGAACACTTACTCTCCTTCCAAAAATTCCAGGAGAAGAGAAGGCTCCCAAGCTCATTTGATGAGGCCACCATTATCCCAATCCCAAAAACAGACAAAGTCATTACAAAAAAAAAAAAAAAAGAAAACTGTAGGCCGATATCCCTAATGAACACAGAAGGAAAAATCCTCAACAAAATATTAGCAAACAGAATTCAGCAATACATTAAAAAGATTATATAAAACAATCAAGTGGGATTCATTCCTGGTATGCAAGGTTGGTTCAATATCCCCAAATCAATTAACATGATACACCACATAAACAACATGAAAAATAAAAAATCATACGATCATATCAACAGATGCATAAATAGCACTTGACAATATCCAGCATCCATTTGTGATAAAAACTCTCAGCAAAGTGGGAATAGAGAGAACATATCTCAACATAATAAAGGCCATAGATGGCAAACCAACAGCTAATATCATACTCAGTGGGGGAAAGATAAAAGCATTCCCCTCAAGATCAGGAACAAGGCAAGAATGCCCACTTTCACCACTTTTATTCAACTTAGTACTGAAAGTTATAGCCACAGCAAACAGAAAATAAAAAGAAATAAATGGCTTTCAAATGGAAAAGGAAGATGTAAAATTGTCATTATTTAGAGATGACATGATACTACATATAGAGAGAACTCCAAAGATTCCATAAAAATATATTAGAATTGAGAAATGAATTTAGTAAAGTATCAGGATACAAAATTAATAGTCAGAAATTGGTTGTATTTTTATACACCAATAATGAACAAAGAGCAAGAGAAATTAAGAAAACAATGCCATTTACAACTGCATGAAAAAAAAAAAAATAAAATACATTGGAATAAATTTAACCAAGGAAGTAAAAGTCCTGTACTAAGAAAATCATAAGATATTGAAGACAGAAACTAAAGAAGATATAAATAAATGGAAACATATACCATGCTCATGGATAGGACAAATAAATATAGTAAAATGTCTATACTACCCAAAGCAATCTATAGATTCAATGCAATCTAAATCAAAATACCAATGACATTTTTCACAGAACAAGAACAAATACGTTTTTCACAGAACAAGAACAAATAATTCTAAAATTTATATGGATCCATAAAAGACCATGAATAGCCATGGAAATCCTGAGAAAGAAGAACGAAGCTGGACGTATCACACTACCTGATATCAAATTATACTACAAGGTTATAGTAATCAAAACAGCATGTTATTGGCATAAAAACAGATACATAGAACAATGGAACAGAATAGAAAGCCCAGAAATAAACCCATGCCTACATGGTCATTTAATCTATGACAAAGGAAGCAAGAATTTAAATTGGGGTAAAGAAAGTATATTTAGTAAATGGTGCTGGGAAAACTGGACAGATACCTGCAAAAACTATGAAACTGGACCACTTTCTCACTTCATATAGAAGAATAAACTAAAAATCAAATAAAGACTTAAGTATAAGACACAAAAGTATAAAATCCCTAGAAGAAAATATAGGAAGTAAACTCTTAAATATCACCCTTAGGAACATTTTTACTGATATATCTCCTTAGGCAAGGGAAACAAACGAAAAAATAAACTAATGGAACTACATCAAACTAAAAAGTTCTGTACAACAAAGGAAACCATGAACAAAACAAAAGGACACCCTACTGAATCAGAGAAGATATTTGTCAATGATACATCTGATACAGGGTTAATACCCAAATTTTATTTAAAAACTCATACAATTCAACACCAAAACAATCAAATAACCCAATTAAAAAATGTGCAAAGGACCTGAATAGACATTTCTCCAAAGAGAACACACAAATGGCCAAAGACATATGAAAAGATGATCAACGTCACTAATCATTGGAGAAATACAAATTGAAACTACAATGAGATATCTCCTCACCTCTGTCAGAATGGCTATCATCACTAAATCAGCAAATAAGAAGTGTTGGTGAGGCTATGGAGAAAAAACGAACCCTTGTGCACTGTTGACAGGATTCCAAATTTGTAGCCACTATGGAAAACAGTATGGAGATTTGTGAAAAAAATAAAAATAAGAACTGCCATGGGTCGGCTAAGTGGTGCATTGGTTAAGAGCTGGCTTGGGACACCAGTGGCTCTGGTTCACATCCCACATATGAGGGCCAGTGACACTACAGCTAACAACAGCTCCACCTGGAGCTGGGCTATGAGCCCCGGCAACAGTGTAGGCTGCAGCCCCTGCTGCAGTGGGCTGCCATAGGCTACAGTGAGTGGCTGGCAGCCAATGTGAGCAGCTGGCAGCCAGCGTGAGCTGCCAACAGCTACGGTGAGCGACCATCCAGAGGCCATCGACCGATCTGTCTCATCCGGGAAGAGCGCAATGATGATACAAACATGGGCCAGTGAAGCAACGTCCTCCACAACTAGACTGAAAAACAAAAAGACAGCAACTTTTCTGTTCCCCTTCCCTGATTCCCCAACGCTGTTCCTCTCCCTCAATTCCCCAATAAAATCTTAAAAAAAAAAGAACTGCCTTGTGACCTAGAAATTCCACTCCTGGACATTTATTGAAAGAAATCCAAAACACCAATATGAAAAAAATATGTGCACCTTTATGTTTACTGCAGCACTATTCACAATAGCCAAGATGAAACAACTGAAACGCCCATCAATAGATGTTTGGGTAAAGAAATTGTGATACATTTATACAATGGAGCATTATTCTGTCATAAAAAACAATGAAATCTTACTATTTGCATCAACATGGATGCACCTAGGGACTATTATGCTAAGTGAAATAAGTCAGACAGAGAAAGACAAATACCATATGATCTCACTTACATGTAGAATCTTAAAAACATAATAAATGAGCAAACAATACATAAAAAGACTCATAGATACAGAAAACAAACTGATATTTGCTAGATGGGAGGGGGTGGTAGGTCTAGGTGGGAAAAGGGAAGGGATTAGGAAGTACAAATTGGTAGTCACAAAATAGCCACAGGAATGTGATATATAGTACAGAGAATATAATCAATAATCTTGTAAAGACTACGTAGGATGGGTACTAGACTTATGGGGTGATCACTTCATAGATTATATAAATATCTAACCACTGCACTGTTGATTATATATACGTATATCAAGAAAAAACAATCTCCAGTGTGTGCCTTATCCTGTAGAAGTTAAGTGCTGAATGGTAATTAATCTCACAATAAATTTAGAAGTGAGCTAGAACATATAAACAAAAGGAGATTGAAAGGGTAATTCATTTTTTTAAAGATTTTATTAGGGAATTGGAGGAGGGGAATAGCATTGGGGATTTGGGGAAGGGGAACAGAAAACTTGCTGTCCTTTTGTTCTTCTTCCAGTTGTGGAGGACGTTGCTTTATTGGCCCAGCTCCAGGTTGAGCTGTTGTTCACCATCTTAGTTGTAGGGGGCGCAGCATCACTGACCCTAATTTAGGATCTGAACCGGGACCCTGATGCTCAGAGCTGGCATCCCAAGCCAGCTCTTCACCAATGCGCCATTCAGCAAGCCCGGAAGGAGTAATTCTATTTCCCTTCCATTTGAATCAGCAATGAATCCATCAATGAAATAGACAACATAACCCAGAAACCAAAGGGAAAAGTTCCAAAGATATGTATAGTTTATTGGAAATAATGAAAATATGTAAATGTAGATTTATACCATTGTCATCAAAATGTGTAGGAATTGAGGATGCCAATTTGCTTGACTGTTTACTCATCTCAATATAAAATAATTTCCCAGGTTTTAAGTAAGTGGGAAATGAATGAAGCATGTCAGCTATTGTTTAACAAATGAATTGAACATAGACTGACAAAAAGAGGATAGGAACAAACAAATAAAAAGAATGATTCCTTGAAAAAGAAGTAGCTGGAAGAACGCTGCAGTAAATGTTTTCCACCATATGCTTAGAAGTACGAACATAGATGTTTATAAATTATCTCCCCAAAAAGACTCTTAAGAAGTAATTCCTTTGTGGGCAGGGATGTCAAATAATTTAAGTAAAATAGTTTAATGGTGCAAAGTAATCAAATAACGGTTCAAATATATTTTTCAAAGACAATTTCTTTAAAATCATGTTCAGGGGCCGGCCGAGTGGCGCATTGGTTAAGCGCTGGTTTTGGAATGCCAGCGGCCCCGGTTCGGATCCCACATGAGGGCCAGTGACACTGCCCTCTACAGCTAACAACAGCTCCACCTGGAGCTGGGCTGTGCGAGTCCCGGTGATGGTGTGGGCTGCAGCCCCTGCTGCAGTGGGCTGCCGTGGGCTGCAGTGAGTGGCCCGCAGCCAGCGTGAGTGGCTGGCAGCCAAGCATGAGCTGCTGATAGCCGCGATGAGCGACATCCAGAGGCTGGCGACCGATCTGCCTCATCCAGGAAGAGGGCAATGACGATACCAACAGTGAAGCAACATCCTCCGCAACTAAACTGAAGAACAAAAAGACAGCAACTTGTCTGTTCCCCTTCCCTGATTCCCCAACGCTGTTCCCCTCCGCCAATTCCCCAATAAAATCTTTAAAAAAAAAATAAAAAAATAAATAAAATCATGTTCAGGAATGGTGCAGTTTTTTAAAAAAAAGTATTAGAAGATGTTGCAGTAGATAAATGTGGTGCTTACCTTTGAGGACAACATCAAAATTACAACTAAACTGCAAAACAACCACCATTAAGAATTGCCTAAGGAGGCTTCCGGTAAGATGCTGTAGTAGACAGATGCTGTGACAACTGCCTCCCAGGATTACACCAAAATTATAAATAATTTATAGAACATACAACCCCGGAAGTCCCCGGAACACTAGATGAACAGAACCTCTAAACAAAGAACTTAAAGAGGAGGCCACATCAAGTCTGGTAGGACGGGCGGAGACGAGAGAGGGTGAACCCTGTGAGGAACACCTCAGCCTTGGGGAGGCTCCTCCGGTTAGGGGAGAGACCCTCCAGCCCCACACTGAGCTCACCAGCCCAGAGTTACTTTGCCAGGCAGTAGAGTTACTGCAAAGTTACTTATCTGGCAGCAGAAATTAGTGAGGCCTCTCTTTGCTCAGCTTGGTGAGGCTGAGAGCGGCTAAAGAACCAGTGGAGCCAGCAAACGGATCGCTTACTGGTGAGCACTTATCCGGTTACTGATGGAGGGAGTAGCTGAGTGAGCCGGACCCAGGAGCCTGTGGGGACAACTAAACTGAGCGCCTTTGGTGCAGGAGCTGGAGGTTTTGGGACTATTGTTCCCCTGGTGTGGAGCTTGCATGTCAGTGGTATACAGGAGGGTACCGTTTTGTCAGGGTTCGGCCCTCCCACAAAGGGTCAATTTTGAGACCACATTGGTCTGGGGGAATTGGCACAGGAGTGCGTGTGTGCATGCACGCGCATGTAGCCTTGGATTCCCACCATCTGCCCTGCTTGTGCTGCGCTTCCAGGGAAACACTGGGCAGGTGCGCTCTGGATACAACAGGCTGCTCACTGAGACGTGGGAGTACGTGAGTCACCTTGGGTCCCCAGTCTCGGTTTTGCAAGTGCGGAGTTGCCAGGCTGGTGATTGGTTGTCGGGCTGCTCAGCCTGATCTTCAAGCGACTGATTGGGACAGGCTGAGACTGGGAGTTTTCCTGGGAGTGTTGGGCCGTGAGCTGTGCACCTGCATGATCCAGCCAGGGCTTTCCTGATGATCTATCTAATACATCAAAGCAATCCTAGAGCAACAGCTAGAAAGAGGAAACAAAGAAACATGACACAGGTAAAAGATCAGAAGAAACCTCTAGAAATGGAACTAAATGAAACAGAGGGATCCAACCTTTCAGAGACAAAGTTTAGAACACTCATGTTAAGAATATTTAACAAACTTAGTGAGGACATAAGGAAGGATAGAGAAAGCATAGAACAACCAGTTAGAACTAAAGAATACAATAACTGAAATGAAGAACACATTCGAAAGAATCACTAGTAGAATAGCTGAAGCAGAGAATCGGATCAGCGATTTGGAAGACAAAATAACGGAAATCACCCAGTTGGAACAACAAAAAGAAAAAAGAATAAAAGCAATGAAAATTGTTTAAGAGCCCTATGGGACAAGATGAAAGGCAACCACTCTCGACTCATAGGAATACCAGAAGGAGAAGAGAAGAAGCAAGGGGTCGAGAATATATTTGGAAAAATAATGACTGAAAACTTTCCTACCCTGGTGAAGGAAATCAACATACAAGCCCAGGAGTGCAGAGAGTTCCAAAGAAGCTGAACCCAAACAGGTCCACACCAAGACACATCATAGTTAAAATGGCAAAGGTTAAAGACAGAGACAGAATCCTAAAAGCAGCAAGAGAAAGACAGCAGGTTACATACAAAGGAACTCCTGTTAGACTAACAGCTGACTTGTCTACAGAAACTCTTTGCAGGCCAGAAGGGAGTGGCAGGAAATATTCAAAGTGACACAAAATAAAGGCCTACAACCAAGATTGCTCTATCCAACATGGCTATCACTTTAAATTGAAGGAGAAATAAAGAGCTTCTCAGAAAAGAATAAGCTTAAGGAATTCATTACCACCAAGCCAACATTGCAAGAAATGTTAAAAAGGGCTTTTTTTAAACAAAAGAAAGGGGTAAGCAAGCTACCTTAGGAAGACCAGGAACACAAATAACAAAATGGCAATAAATATGCACCTATCAATAATCATTTTAAATGTGAATGGGCTAAATGCTCCAATCAAAAGACAGAGAATGGCTGAGTGGATAAGAAAATAGGACCCATGTATATGCTGTTTACAGATGGAATAAGATATTTCATGTAAATGAAAATGAGAAAAAAAACCTGGAGTAGCAGTACTTATTTTGGACAAAATAGACTTTAAAATGAAAACTACAATAAAAGACAAAGAAGGGCACTATAACCCTAATAAACCTCTATGCACCCAACATAGGAGCTCCTAATTAATAAATCAGATTTTGACAGACATAAAGACACAGATCAACAGTAACTCTATCATAGTAGGGGACTTCAACATCCCGTTTTAACCAATGGAAAGATCCTCTAGATGAAAATCAACACGGAAAGTGTGGCCTTATATGACACTTTAGACCAGCTCGATTTTATTGATATTTTTAGACCATTTCACCCCAAAACAACAGAATATACATTCTTCTCAAGTGCACATGGAACATTTTCCAAGATAAACCACGTTAGGCCACAAAACAAGTCTCGGTAAATTTAAGAAGACTTAAATCATATCAAGATATAAAGGAAAAACTGATGGTTGCTGGCTGGGATGGGGTGGGGATGAGCGAGAGGGGGAAGGTTTTGGACAGCGTAGGTAGGTGACTACAATGTTGCCACAGGGATTTGGGGGGCAGTTCTGGGAATGTAATTTACAATGTTGTCAATGCTTTGTGGGGTATCAGATGGTCGCATGTCTTGTTGGGGAGACCACTTCGGGGTTGGGGTAGAGGCTTGATCACTGCGCTGTACTCCTCAAGCTGGTGTTGTATAATATTGAATGTTAACCGTGATTGAATGTATACATATAGTCACAGGATGAGGAATACAGTGTGGGATTGGGGTTAGGGGAATTGTAATAGATATTATGATACCGGGGGGAGTGGAGCGGTAGATTGGGGGAAGGGGATTGTCACTTTCAGGGGTAAAAAGCATAACTATTGTACTGTTGTAAAAAATAAATTTAAAATAATTATAATAAAAAAAAAACCCACAATGGGATATCACCTCACATTAGTTAGCATGGCTATCATCAACAAGACAAATAATCACAAGTGTTGGAGAGCCTGTAGAGACAAAGGAACCCTCATACACTGTTGGTGGAAATCCAGATTGGTACAGCCGCTATGGAGGGCAGCATGGAGGTTCCTCAAAAAAATTAAGAATAGAATTACTATATGACCTAAACAATCCCTCTCCTGGGTATATACCCAAAATATGTGAAAACTTTAATCTGTAAAGATATATGTGCTCCCATGTTCAATGCAGCCTTATTTATGGTGGCCAAGACATGGAAACAAAGTGTCCTTTCATAGATGATTGGATAAAAAAAAGTGTGGTATATAAACACAATGGAATAGTATTCAGTCATAAGAAAAGATGAAATAGTGCCATTTGCGACAACATGGATGGATCTTCAGATTATTATGGTAAGTGAAATAAGTCAGACAGAAAAAGTCGAGAATCATATGGTTTCACTGATACATGGTATATAAAACTGAAAGCAGGGTCGGCCGAGTGGCGCATTGGTTAAGAGCTGGTTTTGGGATGCCAGTGGCCCCGGTTCGGATCCCACATATGAGGGCCAGTGAGAGTGCCCTCTACAGCTAACAACAGCTCCAACTGGAGCTGGGCTGTGCGAGCCTCATTGATGGAGTAGACTGCAGCCCCTGCTGCAGTGGGCTGCCAGAGGCTACAGTGAGTGGCCGGCAGCCAGTGTGAGCGGCTGGCAGCCAGCGTGAGCTGCCAATAGTCACGGTGAGCGAACACCCAGAGACCGGCGACCGATCTGCCTCATCCGGGAAGAGGGCAATGACGATACCAACAGCGAAGCAACGTCCCCCGCAACTAGGCTGAAGAACCAAAAGACAGCAACTTGTATGTTCCCCTTCCCCAACACTGTTCCCCTCCCCCAATTCCCCAATAAAATCTTTAAAAAAAAGAACAAGAAAAAAAAACAAAAAATAACAAAGGAATAAGACAAGCAAATGAAGAAACAAAAACTCATAGACACAGACAATAGTTTAGTGGTTACCAGAGGGCGTGGAGAGGGGTGCGTGGTAAATGAGGGTAAACAGGATCAAATATATGGTGCTGGAAGGAGAACTGACTCTGGGTGGTGAACACACAATGTGATATACAGATCATGTTTTACAGAGCTGTACACTTGAAGCCTGTGTAACTTTACTTACGATTGTCACCCCCAATAAACTTTAATTTAAAAACAATGAAAAAAAAAGTATCACCGAAAATATTGCTAAACAGAAGCCCTACAACTAAGGACATGCAGAAGGAGCCACCTCGAGATGGGTAGGAGGGACAGAGATGTGGAACGAGCTGGTCCCACACCTGCTTGTGACCATTGAAATTTGAGAAGGATATCTTGGCTGTGGAGGTCCCTCCCTGAGAAATGAGGGGTCCCAGCCCCACCCCAGCCCAGGGTTCCCGTACTGGGGAGAAAAGTCCCCGTAATTTCTGATTGTGAATACCAGCAGAGAATGTGACTAAGACAGAGGGTGACTGGAGTCTCAGGCACTCCACTTAAAGGGACTGCACACAGACTTCATCACCAATGGAGTCTGGCTCTGAGCTCCAGGGCTGGGGCAGCAGCTGGAGAGGCAGCAGGAACATATGGGGGGTGAGGTCGGGGGAACTGAGTTGTCTGGCTTCAGGATAGACACTGGAGGGGCAGCTTTTTCCTGGATGGAGAAGCTGGCTAAGGCCATTGTTTCTTTGTTGAGCCCCACCTTCCCAGCATGCAGATGAAGGTGGCAGACATTCTCCATGCTTTGCTGATTCAAGATCCCGCCCCACCCAACTTTCAGGCACACCTGGGTGCTTTTAGTGGATTTTTTTCATACAAACCACCTACCTTGGCTCAAGCTGCAAATTTTCCTAGGGTCTCTCAAAGGTTCGCGGAACCCAGAGAAGTATCATCTGGCTTGAATGTGTACTATGCCTCTAGATGAGCAGCCCTAACCCATCACTAGTGGAAGCCAGTCTTGGTTCGTGGCTTGGCCTCTCAAGTCACTTCCAAGCACGGCATAGATGGAGGCCATCTGCGGGTTGCTTTGTGGCTCCTGCTGGGTGGCCCCGGGTGGGGCACTGGGCCACCGGCTGAACTTGACCTGTAGTGGGTCCCTTCCCAGATGGCCCTGGGACTGTCATTCCCAGTGGCAAGCTTCAAAAAGAGCTAGAACATCACCCAGTGTCACGTCCTGCATGGCAAGGGCAAATGGGACTCGAGAGGGGCGACGCAGATTGAATAAGAACCAGAGACAGAAGTAAGATAAGAGCAAGACCAAGGGACTCAGCCAAAGACGACTGAGCCCAAGGGACTCAGCCAAAGAAGACTGAGCCCTGAATCGGATCTGCGCATAGCTTTTATTGTAAATTTTTAAGGAAGTAAACTGCAGTAAATCATTAACCGTGTATACGTATGTGCCTTAGGCTCCTTTTCCATTAATCCGGATAGTCATCTTTGTTTTGTGTCCCAAGGAACTGACCGTCCTCACCACATACCTCCATAAGTAGATAGTAAGCACCCTCCAGGTGCAGCAAGGAAACAATAGGAGCAGATAAACAAGTTTATGCTTCACCAAGCCCACTAAAGCCAGCTTGCAAGCCCTTCAATGTTGGGGACCATGACCCTCAACAACCCAGCTACCTCCAAGGACAACACGCAAAGGGGAGTGGATCAGGCAGATCCTGCTCTGTAGGGTCAGCCCCTGCACCACAACTCTTCCACTATAGTCACGCCCAGTCTTCACATTCCATGAACCTGAGGGTCAAACCAAAGCTCAAGAGAAGGGCACACACAACCCGCACAAGGGATACACATGTGTGGCTCAGGTGACCAGGAAAACTGTGCCACAGCCCCACAGCACACCTTACATAAGGCCACTCTACTAAGACTGGAAGACATAGCAACCCTACCTATTACATAGAAACAATCATAGGGAGGAAGCCAAAATAGGGAGACAAAGAAACATGTCCGAAATAAAAGTATAGAGCAAAGCTCCAGAAAAAGAACTAAATAAAACAGAGACAAATAATCTACAAGACACAGAGTTCCAAACACTGTTTATAAGGATGCTCACTAATCCCAGGGAGAACTTCAACAAAGAGATAAGAAACATAAATTCAGAGAGAGAAAACATAAAAAAGAACCAGTCAGAATTAGAGAATATAATAATGAAAATGAAGAATGCATTACAGGGAATCAACAGGAGATTAAATGAATCAGAGGATCAAATCAGCAATTTAGAAGATAAGGTAGCATAAAATACCCAATTAGAACTACCAAAAAAAAATCCAAAAATAATGAGAAGAGTTAAAGGGGCCTGTGAGACAACATCAAGTGTTCCAACATCCTCATTATAGGTGTACCAGAAGGAGAAGACAGAGAGCAAGGAATTGAAAACCTATTTGAAGAAATAATGATGGAAAACTTTCCTAACCTGGCAAAGGATATAGATGTACAAGCCCAGGAAGCACACACAGTTCCAAACAAAATGAACCCAAACAGGCCAACACCAAAATACATCATAATAAAAATGCCAAAGTTTAAAGACAAAGAATCTTAAAAGTAGCAAGAGAAAAGCAGTTCGTTACCTACAAGGGAGCTCACATAAGATTATCAGCTGACTTCTCAATAGAAATTTTGCATGCCAGAAAGGATAGGCACAAAATGTTTAAAGTGATGAAAAGCAAGGACCTACAGCCAAGATTACTCTACTCAGCAAAGCTATCATTCAGAATCAAAGGACAGATAAAGAGCTTCCCAGACAAGAAAAAGCTAAAGGAGTTAATCACCACAAAACCAGTATTATAAGGAATTTTAGAGGGGCTTCCATAAGTTGAAAAAAAAGATAAAAAATATGAATAATAAAATGACAATAAATATATACCTATCAACAATTAATTTCAATGTAAATGGATTAAATGCTCAAACCAAAAGATAGGGGGGATGAATGGATAAGGAAATAAAATCCTTACATATGTTGACTTCAAGAGACTCACTTCATGGACTATGCAGATGCCTGACCACTGTTGAATAATATTGAATGCCAACTATAATTCTATATCTATCTATCTATCTATCTATCTATCTATCTATCTATCTATCTATAGCCAAAAAATGTATACACATTTTTAAAAAGGAAAAAACTGTATTAAAACTGTAATAATATATACCAAAAACAAAAGATGAATACAAGTCACATTTGACTTCTGCAATTACAAGAGGTGCTCAAAGTGGTTACTATCAGTATAATTTTAATACGGTTTTTTCCTTTCTTAAAACGTGTGATATATATACATGGTCACAGGATGTGGAGTACAGCATAGGGAATATAGTCAATGGTATAGTAACAGCTATATAAGCTATATATGATGTCAGAGGGGTAATAGATTGGGGGCGTTGTCATTTTGTGAGGGGTGTAAATGTCTAACTATTATATTGCTTTACACACCTGAAATTAATAATGATAATAAAAAGACTTCAGATTGAAAGACACACACTGACTAAAAATAAAAAGATGGAAAAAAAGATATTTCATGAAAATGGAAACACACAAAAAAACAAAAGAGGCTGGGGTAATGATACTTATACCACACAAAATAGACCTTAAGACAAAGGCTATAACAAGAGACAAAGAAGGACCTAGTAATCCCACATCTGGGTATTTATCTGAATAAACCCAAAATGCTACTTTGAGAAGATGTGCTTATCCATATATCCATTGCAACATTATTTACAATAGCCAAGGTATGAAGGCAGTATGGGTGTCCCTGAATGGATGAATGGATAAAGAAGAGGTGGTACATTTATGCAATGGAATATTACTCAGCAATAAAAAAGAATGAAATCTTCCCATCTGCGACAACATGGATGGTCCTAGAAGGTATTGTGCTGGGTGTAGTAAGTCAGGCAGCGAAAGACAAATGTTATATGACTTCACTTATAAGTGAAATCTAAAGAACAAAATAAACAAAAAATGAAACAGAAACAAACTCATAGATACAGAAAATATTTTGATGGCTGCCAGATTGGGAGAGGGTTTGGGGATAGGTAAAAAATGGGAAGGGATTAAATAGTACAAATTTGTTGTTACACAGTAGTCATGGGGATGTAGGGTGTAGCTTAAGGAATATTGTAGTAACTATGTATGGTGTCAGATGGGTACCAGATTTCCCAGGGTGATAGATGGGAGGGGGATTGAGGGCTCATGAGAAAGCTAAAGGGATTAAGAAATACAAATTGGTGGTTACAAAATACTCATGGGGATGTAAAATATAGGGAATGTAATCAATTATATGGTAATAATTATGTACAGCACCAGGTGGGTACTAGTCTGGGGGACCACTTCGTAAATTATATAAATGTTTAACCACTATGCTGTACACCTGAAACTAATATAAAATAATACTGAATGCCAACAAAAGCACTGTTAGCTTAGTCCACATATGTAAGTTATCAAAAGTTACCCTATGTAGTTTTGATGTTGGATGCAGCTTTAAAAAATAAGAATTATGTTAAATGTACTTCTCAAAGCAAATTAGAGCCTCCACACTTGTAAACTAAACATTTTGACACAAATGCACAAAATAAAGTTGACAACATTGAATAAATATTACATGTTAATTTTGAGATATGTATTGTGTGATGTTGAGCAATCTTTTGGTCTTGACACAGGGTGAGAGTTCCATTTGGGCCATCAGACAAGGAAACTGCCCACAAAACTTCCCAAACCAATGAGGTTAACAAAGCATTTAGATGCATATACAAAGCTTCCTGGAGCACACTGGAAGTGCCAGATAGAAAAAATGGTGGCTCTGGGTTACTGGCCCAACCTGATCTGGTCATCATGTGCAGTGTTTGATGATTTCACATATACTCATGTCAGGAAATCATTTGGGATTCGTTAGAATCAGATGATTGTACCTCATTGGTGAAAGGTTTGGGACAGTTTGATCTCATGGCTTTGCCTAATGTTCACAGAAACCCCACTGTCCCCACCCCAGTTGATAGTGTTAGTGTGTGTTCATGTTCTACAGTTACTTGCTTCCAAAATGCACAATTTAATATAAAGAAAACTAAGTTGCTATGCATATCTCTTTACCACCAATGAAATAGTTCACAAAATTCCACTCCCCACCCTCCACATGTTACCACATTAACATTCTCACAGTGTGGAATGCTGGATGAAACAAACTGTTGAAGTGACAAAATGTTCTATTTGTGATCTGGCTGCCTGAGGAAAAGCTTTGGAGTCAAGGAGGCAAGGGGAAGCCTTCCAGTTGTAGCTTTGCTCTTAATGTGCTCTTTTGCTGCCACAAAAGCTGATAGACTTAATAAAAAAACACATGGTGTGAGTTCACTTGTAACCTCTTGATCCACTGTGATGATTGTTCCTGTCTCCTTTGCTGAGTCAAAGCTTTGCAGTAGGCAATGGAGACACCAGTTGCTGGATATGTGGAATGACACCTCACAGTGGAATGGGCACTGGGAGGCAGAGGGCAGAAGCTGCGGCACAAGGAAAGGCTAGTGCTACAGCCAAGAAACCTATACCTTGAGCTAGATCTCATAATACTGGAAACGTTAGATCTTCACCCATAACAGCTGATCGACTGCTTTCAAAAGTGGGTCTTTCAGGAGGCAGAAAGTGGAGCAAGGGTCCATGGCTGAGTGCATTAGGGGGATATAAACATCATCCATGTTTGGCATAAGAAAACTTTATGAAACTCTTGCTCCAGTTTCTTCTCTATCCAGTCTGTCACATGAACTAAAGTCACGTCTCTCTATATAAGGTTTGGAAGACCTTTCTGCTCTACATACGGTGGCTTCTGGAAACCAAATATGGTAATATTTGGTCAGTTGGGGAGATGTAATGTTGACCACCAAGGTTCCTCTACATTCTTGTACTTCTACAGTTAGCAGCAGGGGTGTATTGGAGACTTCTTCAATCTTCTTTTTGATGAACTCTGTCGGCATTGCTTTTTGGAAATATTTTGATTTGGTAATTTTATCAACAAACCTCATAATCTTACTTGTTTGATGACCTCCATCATACCCTTCAGCCCCTGGGAGAAGAAGTTTGTCTCCCACTCGGGTCTCTGGTGCATTGTCTTCGCTGAAGGAGCAAGCCAGCACTGGAGGACTCCTCATCATTGTCATTAGACAGCATGCCCTGGGTGCCCTGGGCCTGCAAACTTCTTTGCCAATTTCTCCAACCTTCAGAATTTCAACAAGAAGCTAGTTAGCTAGCTTGGTCAAATTCATTTTGGTCTCTAGAGTCATCAGAATGGAACCACTGTAGGACATTTCCTTGGTGATCAACATAAGACTGGAAGGCCTGAAGGATTTTAGGCACAGCTACTCCTATGTCAAGTTCCATCAGAGTTAGCTCATTCATAAAGTAGGGGAGCTTTATTTTGCTGAGTTTCAATTGAATTTTCTTAGACACCACGACCAGTACTTCTCTCCTAAGAAGTCTCAAAACATTCTTCCAAGCAAAGTATTCACCCAGGTTTCATGTTCTTCCTCCTCAGGGAGGAGCCTCTCGCAATCTTTTCCCAGCTGTGGGGCTGCTTTCCACACTCTGCATAGGGCTCTTCTGGAAGATTTGGTTCCCCTAGGGGACACATATGGCCAATAACACACTGTAGTCCAGGAGCATCTACTGTCCCATGCTGCCCACCAGCTCCTTCTGCTTTAGCTGGAACATAACCTCCTCCACATTGCCTTTGCTGCTGCTGCGACTGTGGGTCAGGTGCCCCGAGGGACTGCTGTGTCTGCTGTGTGAGGGCAAAACCCCTGATTTACTTCCCGAGACACGGGGTGGCTTCTTGATTTCCAACTTCATCTTAGATACCAGAATAAATCTCCTAAGCCACTGTTTTTCTGGGCCAGTACTCACAGAGATACAATATCTGATCTTGCTGGCCAGATCTTGTTCCCTCCTGAGAATGAATGGCTTCTTAGGGTCCTCACTTCCCAAGTCTTTCTCAGCTGGTAGCTTTTCTACAGAAATCTTTTTATCAGTCTGAGCCTTGGACATAGTCATCTTGTTGACCAAGCTTGATACAGATGGGGTACTTTTTATTCCAGATTCGTTTTTGAGCCAAACTTTTAGGTACAAGGTAAATCTTGCTGTCTGTGAGGTGTTAGGTTTTCTGGCTGATGTAGATGACCTCTGGCTTTGTTTCATGGTAGTTTTCCTTCCTGGATATATTTTTATTGGTTTTGTTTTAAAAATGATTTTATTGGGGAATTGGGAGAGGGGAACAATGTTGGGGAATCGGGGAAGGGGAACACACAAGTTACTGTCTTTTTGTTCTTCAGTCTAGTTGCGGAGGACATTGCTTCACTGGCCCATGTTGGTATCGTCATTGCGCTCTTCCCAGATGAGGCAGACTGGTCGCTGGCCTCTGGATGTCGCTCACCGCGGCTATTGGCAGCTCACACTGGCTGCCAGCTGCTCACACTTGCTGTCGGCCACTCACTGTAGCCCATGGAAGCCTGCTGCAGCAGGGGCTGCAGCCTACACTGTCGCCGGGGCTCACACAGCCCAGCTCCAGGTGGAGCTGTTGTTAGCTGTAGAGGGCAGTGTCACTGGCCCTCATATGTGGGATCCGAACCGGGGCTGCTGACATCCCAAAACCAGCTCTTAACCAATGCGTCATTCAGCCGGCCCTTTATTTGGTTTAGAAAGTTTTTTTTGTTGTTTTTATTTTGGGCAGTGTCACTGGCCCTCATATGTGGGACCGAACTGGGGTCGCTGGCTTCCCAGGCCAGAGCTTAACCACCGCGCCACTCGGCCGGCCCTTGGGTTTTGAAAGTGTTAAGGTGCCGCCCTCAATTTCAACAAAGACTGAATGTGTCAAAGTCACATGGTAGGTTTATGGATCATATTTGTAAATTTCATTCATCCACCCCTTTAGTAGTTCTGGTTCTTTCATATCCAGAGATCTTTTGTTTCAGCGTTGTTGATTTTTATGTAGACTGTGATATTTATGAGCACTTGATGGTATAAAAAAACAAATCATGAAAACTGCAGTCATGAATACCAGGCCAATTCTCAGAAAGAGTCCAATCAAAATGGGGCAAGAGAAGATGAGGTATGCGCAGACACACAGTATGAAGAAGCCAAGCATCTTCATTGGTAACTCTGGGTGTTGCATGGCCGAATCCATCTCCTTGTCACTGTCAAAAGCTAGACCATTGTCTGCCAGAATCTATGGCTTGAGAGGCATATCTAGGAGCTTTTCAACTTTACTCTCCCCTTCCATTTCCAAAACACATTCCTCAGTGCACAGCTTACACTCTTCATCTTCTCTCACTAAGACAGAAAAATAATATTTCTCAAGGACTAGAGAACTTTTTTTCAGGCCCAAATCCTTTTTTTTTTTAATTTTTATTTTTTTTAGATTTTTTTTTTTAAATTGGGGAATTGGGGAAGGGGAACAGAGTTGGGGAACTGGGGAAGGAGAACAGAAAAGTTGCTGTCCTTTTGTTCTTCAGTCTAGTTGTGGAGGACATTGCTTCACTGGTCCATGTTGGTATCATCATTGCACTCTTCTCGGGTGAGGCAGGTCAGTCGCTGGCCTCTGGACGGCTGCTCACAGCGGCTTTTGGCAGCTCACACCAGCTGCCAGCCACTCACTGTAGCCTATGGCAGTCCCCTGCAGCAGGGGCTGCAGCCTACACCGTTGCCGGGGCTCACAGCAGCCCATATCCAGGTGGAGCTGTTGTTCACCATTTTAGCTGTAGAGGGCAGTGTTACTGGTCCTCATATGTGGGATGTGAACTGGGGTCACTGGCTTCCCAAGCCTGCTCTTAACCAATGCGGCACTCGGCCAACCCCAGGCCCCAATACTTTAGACTGCTGACCTGGAAACTTTTCAGTTCTACCTCTCTTATGGGCTCATCAGTGGACTTAGGGTGGTCACTTTCGGAGATTGTGGGATCATTTCCATCACCATCCCCCTTGGAATCACATTCCCCTTCCTTGATGCTGTAGTTGTTATTGCTTTCCAAATGACTGTTCAAGCTGGACAGATTGGAGAGCACTGAAGCACTTGAAGATAAGGCTTTGGGCCAGTGGCTGCCACTTTGTTTCCCTATGATTTTACTAAGGAGCTGAAAAGGTTTGCAGATGACTTCTGAAGGCATCACTTAGTGTCTTCAATTTTAGCCTCCATTGCAGGCACTTTAAAAAAGGAGCGTGTTCACCACCCAGAGTCAGTTCTCCTTCCCTTACCACATGTTTGACACAGTGAACACACAATGTGATATATAGATGATGTATTACAGTATTATACATTTGAAATCTATGTAATTTTACTAACCATTTTCACCCCAATAAATTTTGATAATAAAAAAAGAGCATGTATCACAGGGAGAAGTCAGTGGGAAAGGAGATACTGTTTTGGTATATCCACCAGTGTTTCATGGCTATGTGAACTGCTTGAACAGGTGTAAATTCAGCTTGGAGTCAGGTGGTTTACAGGGCACAGTATCTGATTCCTGCCTGGAGGTGTCTGTGGGCAGCAACTTAACGAAAGTCTTCATCAAGTGCCTGTGCCTTGGGGGTGTGGGAGTTCTTTGTCTCCACCTCAGTCAACAGAGACTCCACAAGGCTCATGAAGGGTTTGGCACTGGAAAGGGTGGAGGATGAGGCAGTGGATGAGAGGATAGGAGACTTGGAAGAAGGTAACAATGGGGAGGAAGAACTGGTTTTCCACTCGGAAAGGAATGACCCACTGGGAGGGCTAGCTAAGGACTCTGATGAAGATGACTCTGGGGACAGAGCCACTGGCACTGTACTTAATACTGTTTGTTGTAGGAGGGGACTCCAACAGTTTTATAGTGTTCTCAGAGAGAAGCAAAATGGCAGGGGACCTGGACAGTCCATCTGCCAGGATGGACTGGGCCTCAGGGCCAGCCGGGTCATGGACAGCCCAATTTTCAAAATAGTGGTCTTCTATGGCTTTGAGCCTTGTTCTAATGCTTTAGTTGTCCAACCCCTCATGATACTCCCTGAATTTCTCCTCCTCATCCCATCCGAGAAGTGGATGGCAATAGTGTCTTGGGACACAGGCCTCTACCTGTACTTACATTCTGGGAACTGATGGTTTTGGCATGACAATGTTTTTTTTTTTTCGGCATGGCGACCACTGAGACTTATCATTGACAGCTTTACAAAGGCTTACACTTCAGAACACATAGGCAGCCTCATTACCATGGTATTTCTGGCTTGGACTCCAGCTCCTGTTGCTGTCCTGCTGCCCACCCGACCCCAAGATATAACTCCAGTGGATCTTTTCTCTCTTCCTTCTTGCATTATTTCTTTGCTGTACACTCTGAAGCATTTTCAGACTTAACACCTTTGTTGTACGGCTGTTTATACATTTATCCTCTTGAAGGGATATGCAATTAGTAATAACAATGGCACAGATTGCCAATTTCCCAAAACAAAATCCACTTGAGTTCTATCATTTCATGAGAGCATTCATATCTACAGTTCGAAGATTGAAGAAAACTAGTTTTAACTTTGTTATCATACTTTAGATATGTCTAAATTTAAACAAGCTTCAGTAAGGCCCACATGTTTCAAGAAATTAACAATAAAATAAAACAATTTGGAGAGTTATATAGTGCTTATTATAAAACAATCTGCTGTGTAAGGTTCTAAGTGAATGGATAAAGGCCAAAAACAAAACAAAACAAAAAGGCAGGGGGAAACCCTAGCCTGATGCAAAGTTAAGAGAATCATTTCTCTATGAGCATCTTAAAAATCCTGCATTTGGGCCGGCCGAGTGGCGCATTGGTTAAGAGCAGGCTTGGGACCCCAACGGCCCCAGTTCTCATCCCACATATGAGGGCCAGTGACATTGCCCTCTCCAGCTAAGATGGTGAACAACAGCTCCACCTGGAGATGGGCTGCTGTGAGCCCCGGCAATGGTGTAGGCTGCAGCCCCTGCTTCAGGGGGCTGCCATAAGCTACAGTGAGTGGCTGGCAGCCAGCATGAATGGTGGGCAGCTGGAGTGAGCTGCCAATAGCTGCTGTAAAAGGCCTTCCAGAGGCCGGCAACTGATCTGCCTCACCCGGGAAGAGCGCAATGATAACACCAACATGGGCCAGTGAAGCAACATCCTCCACAGCTAGACTGAAGAACAAAAGGACAGCAACTTGTCGGTTCCCCTACCCCAATTCCCCAATAAAAATCTTAAAAAAAAAATCCTGCATTTACCTTTAGCTTGTGGTTAAAATGATATCAGTTTACTAAACTGAATATTTTTATTAGTGAGGATGTTGGTTTCTGACATGCAACCTATTTTACAGGTTGTCACTATTTTCTCAATGAAAGGTGATTTTTTTTGTAAACAACCCTCATTTTGGATTACACCAAAAAAGCTGATCTATCTTTATTGAAAATAAGCTCTAGTCTCATATAGGCAGCATGAGGCATTTATCAACTTTTAAATTATTTTAATAAATTATTTTTATAAGCATAACCAGCATCAGAGTGCTTTCTAAGGAGAGAAGCATTAAGGTAAATTAAAATATAAAAAGACAAAATATAATTTTTTTAAACTAAAGATGCATTTGTCTTAGTGTACCATAGTATTTATACAACTTGTAGAAGTGTCCCGATCTACATCTTAGTAGTTCATATGCTAGGAATAATAGCTATGCTTCTATTGGGTTGTTGAAAAAGTCATGCCACATTTTTGCAATGAAAAACATAGAAAAAATACGTATGACTTTTCTAACAACCCAATGTGATAAGGCTGATGGTAAAGTATTACAAAAATTTTAAGATTTCAAACCTCTTATATTTCATACAAAAACAGATATGGTTAATACCATATCAAAAACACAAATTAAGTTCAATAGACAGAATTTAGTAAATTTAAGGGAACCAGAAGTCTATAGCTAAAGTTAGAAACTTTAAAACTCAAGTAAATGAGGATACCTACTGGAAGTTGGAAATCTTCAAATAACTTTTAGCTAATGAAAAAGCACATCTGTAATTTTGTTTGAAAACTCTTCTGGCAAAAGAAAAAGGAAAACATGGACGAGTACTTGGCAAATTCTAATAGTGTCCTCTAAACTTTAAGATCTGAGAGCCTGAAAATATAATTCTTTCAAATTATTACTTTAAAAGTAAGTAGAAATTTTGCAATTGAAAACATAAAATTATATTATATTCATTTTCCCCTAGAAAGCAGCCCAATTTTTTTCTACCATTGGAAAATATTTTCCAGATCCTTCCTATCAGAGATTACTTGTTAATTATTTTATTAGCCTCAGGCCTGCTGTGAATAAACATAGAATATGGGAAGCTTTGAGTCCTCAGGATTATAGTTTTTCCAGAATTTCAGCTAAGTGCTGTCATCATTTTAAGCAAATTCCTCAAATCAATCTTAAACAAAGCTCAAAAATAAGTGCATTGTTGTGTTTGCTCACTGTAGACTTACTATTTATTTTGCCCTCTAAAAATACCAACCAAAAACATATTTAAAACACAGTATTTTAATTATATGCTAGAAGACTTGAATTATTATTTGCTAAAATTAATAGTTTTTTGACATTCTTCATTTCTGGTAATATAATGGGGATAATAATGGTAATGAATGAGGCCAAAGTTAAAGATAATTTAATAGGAGAAAGAAAATATCTATTAATAATCAATCAGGGGCCAGCCGAGTGGCTCAGTTGGTTAAGAGTTGGCTTAGAGCGCGTGCTCTAAGCTACAGGGACACCGGTTCGATTCCCACATGGGCCAGTGAACACTGTGCCCTAGCTAAGCTGTCACTGAGCTGCCAACAGGTGGCAGGATGGCTCAGCTGGTGTAACAAGATTGCCTGTTCAATGGTGAGCTATGCCCACCCTCAACTAAAAGATTGAAGTTGGCACCTTGAGCTGAGCTGCCACCCGAATGGCTCAGTGGATAGGGCATGTGCTGTTAACAACAAGGCTGTTGGTTAGCCTCCCACATGAGATGATGGCTACGCCCACCCGCAACTGAAATTGAACACAGCCCCTTGAGCTTAGAGGCCACATGCTGCTGACGAGAAGCCAGATGGCAGACTGGCGCCCTCCACAATGAAGATTGAAGAACAACTTGGCTGGTTCCCTCCCCCAATTCCCCAATAAAATCTTAAAAAATAATAATAATCAATCAGTATATTTCAGATGCCATTGCACTCAGTGTATATAGAGCTACTTTTAATAATGCATCACATATATATGTAATTATTAACTACAAATAATACAGAATATTTGAAGACCACTTTTATCTTAACTGCTTAGTGTCCCTTTCCTCATAAACACACAACCTTAATATTTTCTTTTGGATTCTCTCTCAAACATGTTAATGTTGGTATCTTTACTCTATAATTTTTCACATCATCTTGTGTCATTTCCCAGTGGTTACTAAATGAACATGCTAATGCTCCTGTAAGTTTTGAGAATAGTAGTAGACATACTTAACACCCATGGAAAATTAGAGAGTACTGTGGAGAATTGTCTGGCAATCAACCTTCATAGCCATTAATAAATTATCTAAAAATGAGAAATAAACCAATGTAATTTTAGAAAAAAATAAACCAGTGGGTCTAGCTTTGACGATTATATAAAAATAAAAACTTTACTAAGAATAATTTATCTATTTAGTGAAATAGTTTTTAAAGTTAGTAAATTCTATAGGAGGTATGTACTGTAATGTGCTGAGAAAAAAGGCAAGTAGAGCTAAGTACATAAAATTTTAAGTAACTGAAGTTGTAGGACTGAGTTGGGGAGATAGTGGAAAATATCAAGCTTGCTTGTGTCATATGAGTGATACAATTTAAATGATATAGTATAACAAGAAGGTGGGCTGTTTTGAGGCTGAAATTATTGGAAAAGGCTTTTTTAAAAGAAGTGATATTTGACTGGGGTCTGAACAGTTTGGTAAATATTTGCTAGATGAAGATAGAAGAGACTGGGCTGTAGTTGGTGGTAATAATTTAACAAAGGCAAGGAGCCTAGAGCAGGTTGGTTTGCACAAAACACCATCCTGGTTCATGGTTGCAAAGAAATACATGGGGGTGGGGTCAGGAATTAGAGAAATGTTTCACACAGAAATTTTTCCTATGTATGCATGCATGGCTATTTTTTCAATCTGATAAGACATAAATCACAGTTGCAACAGGTTAGACTGCATAGAAGAAAAACTGACCAAAACAGAAAATTGCTGACAAATTTTAAGAGGAATCTTAGAGCTTTCTGATCTGCACCATGTTTTTTTGCTTCCAAACTGTTTTACTCCCCAATGTTCCTTATGATCATTCGTTTCAATCCACTTGGGCTAGGTATTCTGTTCCCTAAACAAGTACAAAGTTTTTCTGCCTCTGCTATAATGTAATAGTCCAGCCAAGTCAAATAACACCTCCTCAGCAAAAGCCTTTTCCAAAGCTCGCAATCCTAAACAATAGTCTCCTTCTGTTTTATGATTGAATTTAGATTGCACCACTTACATGATACATGCAACCTTGATTTATAAATATGTGTGCATCTGTTTGCTCTATCCTACAAAGTTATAAAAATTCTTAAAGGCAGGAACCATGTAATGCAACTTTTCATACCACAGGATTTTGCATTTTTATAGGCTACTCTACAAAAACAAAATTCAACTCACAAAATAATGCTAAATAGACATTTGTTGAATGAATATGTTCCAGTGTTGACACATTTTTCATTCCCTTCATGTTTCTCTTTATCCTTATGAAGCACTCCTTATATTGAACCTATTTTTATGCTTACCTTCTAACTCTTGCAAAATAAAATGATTGAAACTTACCTAGTCTTGCCCAATAATGGTTTCACCATAGGGTAAAAAGAGGCACCTACAACACCTAGGGATGATCCTAATACCTGTGGACAAAAGGAAGCAATTCAGATGTATTTCTTATTACCTATTTGAATCAGAATGTATTATGAGGTTGGAGGAGGGAAATTGAGCAGCAGTTAAACAATTTTATACTACTGGATCTGTTTAATTCCACACTGTAGGTGCTGGGGAAGAATGGGCAAAAATAAAAATTATGTGTTTTTTTCTGTTAGGCTGTATATTAGTTTGAAGGGATGATTTGGTATTCTGTAGCAGCTATGAATATTTATTTTTTGAACTGATGATTACAATTTTTTAGTCCACATGAACACAAGTGAAATTCTAACTTTAAGTAGAACTGTTAAAAAAGTTGATATCCTTTTTTGGATATATATTCCAGAATAGGGATTTGGGCTATTGGAGCATTTTTAAACCCAATTAGCTTTTACAACAACCAAAGCAAGGCACTGTGAGAAAGGACTTCAGGGACTTGTATCCTTTATTTTACTCTTAATTATCCTCAAGTACTTTATTTACCATTTTACACCCCCACTCCCAAAACTTTTAGGTGTCATGAAATGACTTTGGAAGGCAGATAGAAGCCTCTTTTAGAGTAGAAAGCCATTTAAAGATGGGTAGGATGCAGGTGAGGCTAGGGAGGCACTCTGCTTAAGCACAAAAATGAAGGGGCACCCTAAAACTCAGCAGTGAAGGTAAGTATTTAATGCACTATTTTAATTATGTAAATTAATGCAGAAAAGTCCATGATGAACCAAATATCAAATTTTTAAATAATGTCAGGATCCTATGCTGCACTTGCATGACTCACCTCAATCGTTTTACTTTAATTTCCTGAGTTTTTGTCAAATCCTTAAATGTTTCACCAGGGGTGAGTGCCTTAATCAACTTATTCAAGTCCTAAATATTTTCATGTATGAACTTCCCCAAGTCTCTTCACTAAATGCTACCTTTGGATTCAAAATCCATTGTATCAGCACTTTTCTTCTGGATAGACCTGTTACTGCAAACTTCATGCGGGGGTCCCATGGAATTATTGGTGCACTCCCACCAAGTTGAATAACGGTATTTATCAGGTGTCCCCGCCTTCAGGTAACTCCTGCTCTTCCAGCTACCAGTTTTGTTGTTTCTCTCTACTTGTGGGAGACAGGCCATTTTGACACCCTCCTCATGCCAGAACCACAATTCTGCTACACTCTTTTCTACTTTCTGAATGAAAGCTCCCCACAGTTCACCACCATCCTCCTGCCACAGGTATACTGAGAAAACTGGAGCCTCCACACAACCGGGTCTCAAAAGAACTCCCCCTCCCACCGCTCCCACCCGAGGAAGAAGTAAAAGTGGCGAGTTAGGGAGACTGTGAAGAAAGAAACTGCAGCGCCTTTCGCATGTTATTACAACATAAAAGAAAAAAGAAACCTATCAAGACTACTCTGGCTTTCTTGCTGGTCTTATGCTTAAGCGCTTTGCGTCTACAAAGTCCGCGTGTTCCTCCACCCCACCAGCGGTCGGAGCAGGCAACAGACAGGGGCTTCGGACAAGTCCGTGGGCCACGCCCCCTGGGTTGGTCCCCTCCCCTTATTGGCCTGATAGCCTGTCACTCTAATCTGGCTCCCGTTCTAGCTAACCATTCGCGTAGTTTGGTTGCGTCTTGGTGTGTTTAATGTTGCCAATACGAAGAATTTTTTTTTTTGGACGGGGGAGGCGAGTACAGGTCGTGCTGCAATTAGTTCATTGAAAACTCAGTTGCTCTCTGAGCGGGCAGAGACTGCTTTCGGCTTTTTTCCTGCTGGCTGTTAAGATCTCCCATAGAGAGCGCAACAATGCCCAAAAGAAAGGTAAGTGAAATGGGAAGATATAAGGAGGATTAGCGACCGAAATACATATTTTCTAATTGGCAGAGATTTGTTTTAAAAAGCATTTTGGCTTCTAGTTCGATTTTGAGATGTACTGAGTGGAAGGGGAGGAAATGGCAAAGAACGGTCGGTGTAAGGTTTAGGATGGTCTCCCACGCAACTGGTAGTTCACTTTTGACTTGTTTTGTTTAGGGGTAAGAATCGCTTAAGAGGTGTCTCCATGCTGAATTACAAACAGCCATAGCGCTGTGCTGTCGCTTCCTACCCCACCCCCCTTCCTCCGCTTACCCTATTGGAGAACACTTCTCCCAACCACACTTCCAGGCACCAGTTTCCTCCTCAGCCTCTGGCTTTTCTCTGGGAACCGTCCCGTTTGGGGGAACGAAAGCCATGGCTTTCTCCCATATTTGCCTTTGTTCTTCCCGTTTTCTTTTTCCTTTTTTCCCCCTTCCCTCCTCCACTTCTTGTCATGCCAGATGGCTATGCAGTGGTAATCCTGTGCCATTAGGCGGCGCAGATTTCAAACTGTCCTAGAGGAGGGAGAGATTCACCGCTGTAATTAGCAACTTTAGGGCTGAGAGATCAAGGGCTCTCCAAACTCTGTCTGAAGGTATAAACTGTTATTGATGTGGGGATAGCATGTATTTGTCCACTTTAGACATGCAGAATTGATCTGAGCTATTCAAGGGCTACATGTCTGCAAACCTTCACTTCAAAATTCGTGGCTCCCCTCTTGGACGGGAAATAAATTCACGCTCGGTGCTTGTTTTGCGGGAGGAGGAGGTTCCTTTAGCAGTGAAATTGAACGTTGTTTCATGCTTGATAAAACTGAAAAAGGTTGTGTCAATTTATGATTGTTTTGATATTTGTATTTATCCATTCGCCTTCCCAATTTCTAGAACATAGGAACAAGACCGAAATTCCCCGGTGCTGTAGGGCGGTGGTATGAATCGTGCAATAGCTTTATGTTTTCCAGCCTAGAGGGCTGACACGGAAAGCAATCGTTTCTAAACACCATCCCCCTTCCTGAGATTCCCGCCGCTGCGCGTTTCTAGTCTTGTGCAATAAATAGGTCCTTGCTATTTTACAGAGCTGACAGCAACCTTGTAGCAGGTAGTGGCGGGAAGTTTTAAAAACGCGGCTGACTCCTCAGAATAACGCATTGACGTTGTAACAAAGAGGTTCCCCCCCCAAAGCATTGTGGGGGTTGTAGTTCTTGTATGCAGAACTTGGAGGGGAGGATAGTCCATAGCCGATAGAGAAGGTCAGATAAATACAGTTGTATATCAAACATAAGTCAATATAGGGAAATTGCATGAAGGTTCGCATTCATTCTACCTGACCCCACACTTTTTTTGGCTTTACACTGGCTACAGCAGGTGGATATTAAAATTAAAAAGGTTTGTTTTTAGGAGATGCAATGTAAACAAAAGGGTGAAATTAAATATCATTTGTATACTTATGTCTGAGAATGCATTTGCACCTTGGTGCACATTTGCACATTAGTAAGCAGCAGTATATAGCTTGCTACTAAGGAAGAACGCAGCTACTTGAGCGGGAATCCAGGAAAAAGTCACAAGCAGTTATATTGCAACTATAATCCATAGGCAGTATTTTCTGATCTATGTGTTTATATCAATGACCTTATTACTGTATGGTTTTCTCTTTTGTATAGGCCGCACGTCAAGGGGAGATGAGGCAGGAGGTGAGTTTCTTTTGTTTTAAAATCTGTCTAAAAAAAACCCACTCGTTTTAGAAACTTGAGACTCATAAGCAAGTAACAAATAGATGCTGATTAGTATATTTTACCATATGAGTACCAATATGGTATGCCAGTGAGCTCTCTCAGAAATATAGTAGGTATTGAAAACGCTAATCTAGAAATTTAGGACCTTATTGCGATTGTTAAGATGTGAGAAGTTTCTTCCTTTTAAGCAAAATAATTGCTTTGTCAGTCTACAATAAGGGGCTATATTTTCATTTCTAAATATGCTCCTTGTTAGTAGCCATTGTGTTCATTTAACCTAGCATTTGAAGTTTAATTTGGGATTTTGTTTTCCTTAGCTGTATGAAGAACCTAGAAGAGGGAAAAATCAAAACTTATATTTCTGTTATGATATTTTATAATCTAGTTCATACTTCTTTAATAACAATATTTATGTAGTGTTACATTAAATATTTTCACCAAAATATAAATAATTCTAGTTTTATGTATCCATAATTCCCTTAACTGATAATGTTTTTTCACTTATAGCCAAAGAGAAGATCAGCCAGATTGTCTGCTGTAAGTAGCCTTTTAAAAAAGCTGCCCCTGTATTGTAAAATGTAATTTTAAAACTCAGGCAGTGCTGGACAATACTGTATTTAATACAAGATATATTTAACATTTTAAGAAAAAACTTTCACATCAAGGAAATACTTTCTTCCTAGTGCTCAGTTTCAACTATACCCATTTAATATAATTAAAAGGTTGAATTTCATTGATAGTGATTCTTCTTCAATGATGATTTCTTCCCTTTCATCCCAATGACTTCTGATTTGTGATGCAGATGCCTGTGCCCATTATGCCAGAGTTGAAGCCCAAAAGAACATCAACTCCAAGGGTAAATATTCATGCAATGTTGAGAGAAAATTGCTTTTCTTCAAAAATATTTTGTTTGGAAAAGCATACAGCTGATTATTTTGCTGTCTTTATTTTCTGTTCAGTTAGTAATATATTACATTATACTATATGATACATGTAATCCCTTTGAGAAGGGAATATTTGTTCACTGTATTTTGGCATTTTCATTACGAAGAGACAGAACAAAATTTTAATTGAATCGACCCATAAAATGTAATGTCTTTGACATCATATACTCACAGTACCCATATTCCTGGGAAAAGAAAACATGAAAACTGTAGTAACCAAAGTAATGCTTAATAATAGTAACTAGCATTTGATAATGAGTTACAGTTGAGGGTACTTTCACATTTTTTTTTAAATTTTTCAATTACAGGTGACATACCGTATTATGTTAGCTTCAGGTGTATAACACAGTGATTAGACATTTATATAACTTATGAAGTGATCACCCCAATAAATCCAGTATTCATCTGACACCATACATAGTATATTCCCCATGCTATATTCTACATCTCTATGACTATTCTGTATTTATACCAATTTGTACCTCTTATTCCCCTCCCCCTTTACCCATCCTTCCCGACCTGCCTTCCAATCCAGCAACCGTCAAAATACTCTTTGTACCTATGAGCATGTTTCTGTTTTGTTTGGTCATTTATCCTTTTCTCTAGATGCCACATATAAGTGAATCATATGGCATTTGTCTTTGTCTGATTTACTCCATTCAGCACAATGCCCTCTAGGTCCATCCATCTTATTGCAGATAGCAATATTTCATTCTTTTTTACAGTTGAGTGATACTCCATTGCATATATGTAGTAACTCTTCTTAATCCATCCATCCATTCAGAGACAACCAGGTTAGCTCCTTATATTGGCTATTGCAAATAATGCTGCAATGAATATATGGATATATATGTGCCTTTGAAATCATGATTTGGTTTCTTTGGAAAAATACCAGAAGTGGGATTACTGGGTCTCTTGTTATAGCCTTTGTTTGAAAATCTATTTTGTCTGATATAAGTATTGCTACCTCAACTTTTTGTTTTGTTTTGATTTCATTTCCAGGAATAACTTTCTCCAGCCCTTTAATTTCATTCTGTGTGTGTCTTTCAATCTAAAGTGAGTCTCTTCTGGGCAGCATATTTAAGGATACTGTTTTCTTATCTATTCAGCCACCCTATGTCTTTTGATTGGAAAGATTAATCCATTTACATTTAAAGTAATTGTTGAGAGACAGTCATTGCCATTTTATTATTCATATTTTTATCCTTTTTTTTCTTCTTCAAGAAGTCCCTTCAACGTTTCTTCTAATCCTGGTTTGGTGGTGATGAACTCCTTTAGCTTTTTGTTGTCTGGGAAGTTTTTCATCTGTCCTTAGATTCTAAATGATAGCTATGCTGGGTAGAGTAGTTTTGGTTATAGGTCCTCACTTTTCATCACCTTGAATATTTCATACCAATCTCTTCTGGACTGTAAAGTTTCTGTTGAGAAATCAATTGATAGTCCTAAGGAGCTTTCTCATAGGTAACTAACTGCCTTTATTTGCTGCTTTTAAGATTATCTCATTGCCTTTAACCTTTGACATTTTAATTATGATGTGCCTTGGTGTAGGCCTGTTTGGGTTCATCTTGTTTGGGACTCTCAATACTTCCTGGGCTTGTATGTCTTTTTCCTAAGCCAGGTTAGGGAAGTTTTCCATCATTATCTCTTTAAAATTAGGTTTTCGATTCCTTGCTCTCTCTCTTGTCTTTCTGGTACCCCAGTGATGTGAATGTTGTTTGATGTTGTCCCAGAGGCCCCTTAAACTGTCCTCAACTTTTTGGATTCTTTTTTTTCTTTTTCTGTTCTGATTGGATGTTTTGTGCTACTTCATCATCCAAATCACTGATTCGATTCTCTGCTTCATCTAAGCTACTGTTGATTCCCTCCAATGTATTCTTTTTTAAGACTTCTATTAAAATATAGCTAACATACAATATTATATTAGTTTCAGGTATATACCAAAGTTACTCAATATTCATATATGTAAAGAAATGATTACTATAAGTCCAGCAATCATCTGACAACATAACACATTATCACTGTATTATTGACTGTATTCCCTGTGCTGTACATTACATCCCCATGAATTACTTGTTTCACACCTCGAGATTTGAACCTCCCTTTTAAAATTTTTCAATTACAGTTGACATCAATATTATTCTGTATTAATTTCAGGTGTACAGCATAGTGGTTAGACATTTATGTAATTTAAGAAGTGATCCCCCTGACTAGTCTAGTGCCCACCTGGCGGTATAAATAGTTATTACCATATTATTGACTATATTCCCTATGCTTTACTTTACATCCCCATGACTGTTTTGTAACTACCAATTTGTACTTCTTAATCCCTTCACCTTTTTCAGCCTGCCCCCAACCCTTTCCCATCTATCATTCCAACAAATCTAGTATCCATCTGACACTATACATAATTATTACAATATTTTAACTATATTCCTTATTCTATACCCTAAATCCCCATGACTATTTTGTAACAACAAATTTGTGCTTCTTAATCTGTTTCCCTTTTTTACCCACCCGCCCCACCCTCCTCCCATCATGCTGTCATCAATATGTTCTCTGAATCTATGAGTTTTTTCCTGTTTTATTTGTTTATGCTGTTCTTTAGATTCCACATGTAACCAAAATCACATTTAATCTGTCTTTGTTTGACATATTCCATTTAGCACAATATCCTGCAGGTCCATCCATGCCTCCACAGATGGCAAGCACCCATTCCCTTGCATGGCCAAGCAATATTCCATTGTATATATGTACCACCTCCTCTTTATCCATTCATCCATCGACAGACACACAGACTGTCTCCACATGTTGGGCATTATAAACAATGCTACAGTGAACATATAGATGCATACATTCTCTTCAAGCAGTGTTTTGGGTTTCTTCAGATAAATACCAGAATTGGGATTACTGAGTCTTTCTTTGTCCCTTGTTATAGCCTTTGTTTTAAAGTCTATTTTCTAGTATAAGTATTGCCACCCCAGCTCTTATTTTTTCATTTCCATTTGCCTGAAATATCTTATTCCATACCTTTAATTCTGTGTGTCTTTCAATCCGAAGTGAGTGTCTTCTAGGAACCATATGTAAGCCTCTTGTTTTCTTATGCATTTACTGCCCTATCTTTTTTTTTTTTTTTAAGCTGAGCCATCCTGCTACCTGTTGACAGCTCAGTGGTTGCTCAGCTCAGGCTGGGCATCGAACTGCTGTTGCTCAGAGTTCAGCTCGCACTTTTGAGCAAGTTCTTAACCAACTGAGCGACTTGGCCGGCCCTCCACCGTATCTTTGGATTGGAGCATTTAATCCATTTACATTGAAAGTAATTTTGTTGATAGATATGTAGTTATTGCTATTTTACTATTCATATTTTTCATTTTTTCCAATTTACAGAAGTCCCTCTCAGATTCCTTGTAATACTGGTTTGGTGGTGATGAACTCCTTTAGCTTTGTTCTTGTCCAGGAGCTCTTTATCTGTCCTTCAATTCTAAATGATAGCTTTGCTGAGTTGAGTAATCTTGGTTGTTAAGTCCTTGCTTTTTATCACTTTGGATATTTCCTGCCAATCCCTTCTGGCCTGCAGTTTCTGTTGAGAAATCAGCTGACAGGCTTATGAGATCTCCCTTGTAGGTAACTGACTGCTTTTATCTCGCTCCTTTTAAGATGCTCTCTTTGTCTTTAAACTTCAGCATTTTATTTATAATGTGTCTTGGTATGGGCCTGTTTGGGTTCATCTTGTTTGGGACTCTGCCATTCCTGGGCTCATATGTCTCTTTCCTTCATCAGGGTAGGGAAGTTTTCCACCAGTATTTCTTCAAATAGATTTTCAATTTCTTGCTCTTCCAAAGGTTTTGAATTTCATTCATTTTTCTTGTCCTTCTCATACCCCTATGATGTGAATATTGGTGCATTTGATGTGGTCCCAGAGACCCCTTAAACTATTATCATTTTGGGGGATTCTTTTTTTTATTGCTTTTTTTAAAATTATTCTTTCATTGCGAAATAAACATTTTTTTTAAACTAGCCTCAGGTGTATAACACAGTGCAATAGTTATACTTTTTACCCCTCAAAATGACAACCCCCCTCCCCCAATTCGCCATCCCACTCCTTCCCCCCATATCATACATATCTATTACAATTCCTTTGACTCCCTTCCACAGTATACTCCACATCCCGTGACTATCTATATATTCAATTACAGTTGGCATAAAATATTATCAGTTTCAGGTATACAGCGCAGTGATCAAGCCTCTACTCCATCCATGAAGTGGTCTCCCTAACAAGACATGTGACCATCTGATACCCCACGAAATATTTACAACATTATTATATTCCCCGAACTGTCTTTCATATCCCTGTGGCAATGTTGTAGTTACCTATTTATGCTGTCTAATCCCTTCCCCTTCTCCCTCATCCCCACCCTCCTCCCAACTAGCAACCCTGTTTTTCCTCTGTATCTATGAGTCTGTTTCTGTTTACGTTGCTCATTCATTCAGTTTTTCAGATTCCACATATAAGTGAGGCATATGGTATTTGTCTTTCTGCGACTGACTTATTTCACTTAACATAATAGTCTCTTGGTCCATCCATATCATTGCAAATGGTATGATTTCATTCATCTTTATAGCGGAGTAATACTCCATTGTATAAATGTACCACAGTTTCTTAATCCAGTCATCTACCAATGGGCATTTCAGTTGTTTCTGGGATTCTTTTTTTAAAATTTTAGCTGTTCTGATTACGTGTTTTCTGCTACCTTATCTTCTAAATTACTGATTTGATTCTCTGCTTCAGGTAACCTACTGTTGATTCCCTTTAATGTATTTTTCATTTCAGTTATTATGTTCTTATTTACGACTGGTTCTTTTTTATGTTTTCTATCTTCATTTTTATGTTTCCTATCCCTTTGTTGATGTTCTCCCTGAGAGCATTGTGCATCCTTATAACCACTGTTTGGAACTCTGCATCCGGTAGATTGCTTGTCTCCATTTTGTTTAGTTCTTTTTCTGAAGCTTTGTTCTTTTATATTTGGGACATGTTTTTGTGTCTCCCCATTTTGGATTCCTCCCTGTGTTTGTTTCTATGTATGAGGTAGGGCTGCTCATGTCTCCTTGTCTTAGTAGAGTGTCCTTAAGTGGTAGGTATCATGTGTGGCCCAGAGATTCAGTCTCCCTCATCATCTGATCTGGGTGTTCCAGGTGTGTCCCTTGTGTGGGTTTTGTGTGCCCTTCTCTTGTAATTGAGCCTTGGTTGCTGTTTGCACATCAGTAGGAGGGATTGATTCTCAGGCTGATTGGTTGTGAGGACTGGTTGTTACTACAGTGAAGGAGCTGTTATACAGGGGCTAACCCTACAGAGCAAGATTCACTTTAGCAGGGCTCTGGTGCCTGCCCAGTGTGCACTTTGGATTTGTCAGTTTGGGAACTGATTGGGTGGTGTTCTGGTATGATCTGAAGCTAGCCACGAGTTTTTTTTGTTCTGGTGCCTTTTGGTTGGGCTCTGTTGCAGACCCAGGACAGCTGCTGCCTGTGCCCTGCCCAGGGTCCCTTGGTATGAACTGCAAAGTGATCTGCAGATGGTTTCCTCTTGGACTGGTTTGGAGGTGCATGGGGGAGTCTAGGCTGTGAATTGAGGTCAGCTGCCACTAGTGCCAGATTTGGGGCTGCTTAGCAAGTGGTACAGGGCACACGGAGGCCAGATGCTGCTTGTTTGGGGTTTGTGAACCTTTGAAAGATTTTAGGAAAGTCAATAGCATGAGCCAAGATAGGCTGTATGGAAAAGCCACTTGAAGTGGCTTGGGTGGGCCCAAAAGTTGGGTGGGTGGAGTCTCAGGGTATCACCAGGACAGGGAAAACAATGTTAGCCAGGTTGATGGAGAATCATATATGGCAGCCACCTTCCCTTGCCTCTGTGTGAAGTGAAGACTCAACAAAGAAACAACGGTGCCTTCCAGCACGGAGAAAGCTGTCCTTACAGCACTTGCCCTGAAGCTGGATAATTCAGTTCCTCCCCAAATATCCCTGGCACTTTTCAAATTGCTGCCTCAACACTGGAGCTCACAGTGAGTGAGTCTGTCAGTGAGTAAGTCTCTGCCTGGGCCTTTTAAGGGGAATGCCTGGGACTCCAGCAGCCATAAATCTCACTCAGCCATCATCTCCACTGCTTTTCACAGCTAGAAGTTATGGGGACTTCTCATCCTGGCAGATACTGGAACCCTGGACTTGGGAGCCTGGTGTGGGGCTGGCAGTCCTTGCTCCCCAGTTGGAACCTCCACACCTAAGATATCCCTCCCAATTTTTAACCACCACACCATTTGGTTCTGCATCTCTGCCTCTCTTACCAGTCTCACTGTAGCTTCTTCTGTATGTCCTTAGTTATAGGACTTCTTTTCTGCTAGCCTTCAGGCAACTCTCAATAGTTGTTCTGTAGTTTAGCTGTAATTTTCAGATGCTCGTGGGAGGAGGCAAGCACAGTGCTTATCTACTCTGCTGTCTTGACGGAACTCTGACACATACATTACTTTTAAATTGGCACAGTTGATTTCATATAGGCTTCTATGCTCTGTTGTTGTGGCTAAAGACATTAGAGATAGAATAGCCTTAATATTAATTTCACTTTTCCCCTGTATTTATATTTATTTATGTGTAAATGTATGACAATAATTCAATTTTATTGATTTTAACTGCTTTACTGAATTATGATTGATGTTTTAAGCATTGTTTAAATTCTTAAAATCAAAAGTTTAAAGCTGTGCGGAACATTAGAGTCATCTAAATCCATCATTTTGTAATTGAGGAAACTATGAATTATAGTAATATTTGTAAAATCCTTTAACATCCTTGACTAAAAGATATTGCTAAAACTAGGGCAAGAGAAGTTTTAGTAATAATAGTAAGAAACAACAGAAGAGAAAATTTCTTTTTATTTTTTCTCTATTTCATATTTCAAGGTCATAATTGTAGAAAATTAGGCACTTAATCTATAGGTTATGAAAATAGTAAACATTATTTATTTTCTTTAAAGATACAAGGTATTTCTAGAATAAAACAGATACTGTATAATCATGGGCCTTAAAATACTTTCTCCTCCTTGGCTCTCAGTTTCTCATGTGCTATAAGAGTAAATACATATCTATGTTGCATTCTAAAGTTTATAAAATGATTTCACATATATATTGTCATTTTCTCCTTATGTCAAATAAGTAGCTGATCCTGAATTCAAACACAGATTTTCTGGCCCCTTAACCCAGTTCACTTTCTATTACATACATACTTAGGCAAAGAGTTTTCTTGGAAGGGCAATCATGATTCAGGTTATTTCAAAATTTGTAGCCAAATAGATTGAATCACCTATGTAATCTCTTTCAAATATATCTAAATTGATAATCTCCTAGTATTTCTCTTAATTATTACCAATGAAGGCTTTGTAGTCAGTAAAACCCTGTTGCTAATTATTAGACATGACAGATAAACTGGCTTCTCTAGTCAAAGAGAGACAATTTATCAAATTCTAACCTGATGCTGCCAATTGACCCTGAGTGGCCACTGTTCAGCTTTCTGACTTGTTTCTTCTCATCTAAAAGAAAATTTCTTTGATTTATATCAGAGGAACATTATTCATTTTTAATACTGCTTCAGTTTATAGTGAAACTGAAGCTGTCAAATGGTAATTTTGTCAACTTAAAGTTTATACGGGTATTTTATAGCTCTTTCATAAATTATTACAAGTGGGTCCATTTAATCAATAACCAGTTAAATTGTATATTTATTTTTAATATTTTGTGCTGCTGGACAGAAAATGAAAACAAAAACTGATATGATGGAACAAACCACAGATACAAGTACCAAAACAATAGCTGAAACCAAGCAAGAGGTTGTTAAAGAAGAATACAATGAAAATGCTGAAAATGGAGAAGCCACAATCATAGAGGTATCTTACAGTGTTAACAGATTTGTCCATTTGAAAGCTTAACAATGGATGCAACTGAAAGAAATCTTTTTTACCTTGTAGTTCCAAAGCTGAGAAACATTAAACAAGTAATGTTTCTATAATGTCTTAGAACATTCAGGATGCTATAACGAAATACTACACACTGGGTGGTTTATAAACAACAGATTATTTCTCACAGTTTGGAGACTGTGAAGTTCAAGATCAAAGTGACTGCATTTTTGGTGTCTGGTGAGGACCAACTTCCTGATTTGTAGATGACAGTCTTCTCTCTATTTCCTGTCATGATGGAACGGGCCAGAGAGCTCTCTGGGGCCTCTTTTATAAGGACACTAATTCCATTCATAAGGGCACTACCCTCATAACCTAATCACCTCCCATAAGACCTACCTCCAAATACCACCACATGGGGGATTAGGTTTCATCAGATGACTTTTTTGGGGACACAAACATTCAGTCAATAGCATATAGTATAATGTAAGTAAGGAGAGAAGAAAGAAAATTTAAATATGAGATTTACATGTATGAGTAGTGGGAACAGTGGTTTAGCATTGCTATTAATAGAACAATGCCGGTGGTCATGACTCACTACGAATATTATATAATGACTCTTATTAAATACAGACTAATTTTCTGTTCCTTTTCTCAGTACATGGATTATTTGTAAATCCCTTTTACAAATGATATGATTCTTTCCCTGCACTGCAGATTATAAAAGAAGTCATTATGTAAATGTTTCTAGTAGGTATTGCTTTTTAATGGATACCACGTTTTTTAAGTATTATAGAAAAACACTGAAAATGAGATATAGTGCCAAATATACAAACCAAACCTGTGAATATAGGGAAATCTTTTGTAAGTGATTCTATGATAAATGGTAAAATACTTTTCAAGTAGCTTTTCACAAAGGAAACCTAAATATCACCATTATAGAAACATAACATATTATTTCTTCAAGAAATGCATTTTTGTTTATATGCATGCTACTCATTGAGAATTGCTGATATAAAATATATGTCATTATTCTGTATTTTTTCTATTTCTTAATATTTATAATGGAAATTATATGAATAAGTTTTCCTGAATTTATTGTTCCAAATATCTGTTTGTATGTTTATGTGAAGTTATTTTAATTAACCCTATTTCTTAGATTTTTTTTTCCTTGTGGTGTGATATTTAGTAGTTCTTTTCCATGGGAAAATTACTTTTTATATAAAGGAAGTATTATTTCCATAAAACAGCTGTAATCTTGTCTAAATATTTAGGGAAAAAAATTCTAAATTTACAAATACAATCTTGTTTTTTTCTCTGTACATATAGGCACCAGCTCCTGAAAAGGAACTTGAGGAAATAAAAGAAGAAAAACTTGAAGATGTTGAAGATGAGGGAGGAAAAAAGAAAAACACAGTGGCGGCAGAAGAAAAAAATGAAAAATATCAGAAAGGAGATGGGAAAGATCAAATCAAGGAAGAAGAGAAAGGAGAAGATGAAAAAGATGGAAAAGATGATGGAGATGGAAAAAAGAAAGAAGACAGAAAAGAGGAAGAAGACCAAAAAGAGAAAGGAGATGTAAAAGAGGGTGAAGATGTAAAAGGGAAAGGAGATGGCAAAGAGGAAGAAGACCAAAAAGAGAAAGGAGGTGAAAAAGAGAGTGAAGATGGAAAAGGGAAAGGAGAAAATGGTAATGAATCTGAAGATGAAAATGATAAAGAAGACGAAAAACGGGGAGAAGACAGAAAAGATGATGAAGATGGGAAAGAAGATGAAGATGAAAAAGATGATGAAGATAGAAAAGAGGAAGAAGATGAAAAAGAGGGTGAACATGGAAAAGAGGAACATGGAAAAGAGGAAAACGATGATGAAGGTGGAAATGAAGAGAAACATGCAAAAGACAAAGAAGATGAAAAAGAGAATAAAGATGGAAAACAGGAAGAAGATGGAAAAGGAGATACAAAAGATGGAAGAGATGGAAAAGAATATGAAAATAAGGCTGAAGTTGAAAAGGAAGTAACCGAAAAAGAAGATGGAAAAAAAGACGAGTCTCAGAGTATGGTTTAAAGCTGCCCTATATAGTTTCAATAATTTGGTAATATGTACCTCCATGTTGTAATGTTAATAGAGATGAATATTTTTATCAAATATTTTATAACCACAGCTTTTCCTTAGCATCAAATGAATTTCAGAATATCTTCACACTGATCATTAGCCACAAAGTTCCTAACATGAAACCTTTATCTATAAACTTTGTGATTATAATAGCGGAATATATAGATAAAATACACTTTCAACTTTGTGTAAGTTATGTATTAAATTTTGAATTTTAATTTTACTTCTGTATGTGATAGTTTCATTAAGTCAAAAGATCCCAAAAGAAAAGTTTCCTCAAACAGGGTTCTCTAGGTTGCTTTTATAAAGAAAGTGAACTATTTTCCTGTAATGCTAAGAGTTAGAATTATCTTTCCCAAATCTAACTTTATTACTAATCTGAGAAAAAATAAAACTCTAATTCCATTTTTAAAATAAATGCAAATGTCTATTTCAGAAGGGCAGCTCTGATTATGTGTATCCACAAAATTTTACTGGATTTATCTTAATAAAAATTTTCTTCAAAGATGATTGCAGTTTGTTATATCTCCAAAAATATAGTTAATGAGATATTATAATGATTATTTTTTTCTATTGTGATATTCATGAAAGGATTTAAATATTTTTTCACTGAGATAAATTAACATAACATAAAATTCACCATTGTAGCGATTTCAAATTGCATAATTCATTGGCTTTTAGTATATTCACAATGTTGTACAACCATCACCACTATCTAATTAAAGACCCACATACACACACACACACACACACACACACACACACACACACACACACACTGGTCCCTGACAACCAGTAATTTAGTTTCTGTCTCTATGGATTTGCCTATTCTGAATATTTTACATAAATGAAATCTCACAATATCTATCTGGCATTTGTATCTGGCTTCTTTCACTGGGCATAATGTGTTTTCAGTTTCACCCATGTTGTAGCATGTATCATTACTTCATTTCTATTTATGGCTGAATAATATCTTGCATCAATATACTATATTGTTGATGGACATTTGAGTTGTTTCCATGTTTTGTCAATTATGAATAGTGCTGCTATGAACATTCATATGCAAGTTTCTGTGTGCATGTATGTTTTCATTGCTCCTGGATATATATCTAGGAGTAGAACCACTCAATGATATAGTAATTATACGTTTAACTTTTTGAGGTACTTCCAGACTGTTATGTAAGGTGATTTCAGCATTTTATATTCTCACTAGCAATGTATGAGGGTTCTAATTTTTCTACATCCTTGTCAATACTTGTTACTGCCTGTCTTTTTATTATAGCCGTCCTAGCAGGGAGCTTGGTGATGATCGAAATAATGATTTTGATTTGCATTTTCCTAATGAAGTTGAGCATCTTCTCTTGTGCTTATTGGCCATTTGTATATCTTCTTTGTAGAAATTCTAACAACCCTTTGCCCATTTTTTACTTGGTTTGTCTTTTTAGCATTAAATTGTAAGACATGTATCTATTTTGGGTAAAAATCAGATATAATGAGTTGCAAAAGTTATCTCCCATGGGTTGTCTTTTCATTCTTGATAGTCCTTTAATGCACAAGTTTAATTTTTTTTCTCTAACATTATCAATTACATTCCCAGAACTGCCCCCATATCCCTGTGGCAACATTGTAGTCACCCACCTACGCTGTCCAAAACCTTTCCCCTCTCCCTGAGCCCCACTCCCTCCCAGCCAGCAACCATCAGTTTTTCCTTTATATCTGCTTGATATGACTTCAATCTTCTTAAATTTACTGAGACTTGTTTTAAGGCCTAACGTGGTCTATCTTGGAAAATGTCCCATGTGTACTTGAGAAGAATGTATATTCTGTTTTTGCAGGGTGAAATGCTCTAAAAATATCAATGGAGTCCAGCTGGTCTAAAGTGTCATTTAAGGCCCCTCTTTCTGTGTTGATTTTCTGTCTAAAGGGTCTGTCCATTGGTGACAATGGGGTGTTGATGTCCCCTACTATGATAGTGTTACTGTTAATCTCTGTCTTTATGTCTGTCAAAATCTGTTATATGTAATTAGGAGTTCCTATGTTGGGTGCATAGATGTTTATTAGGGTTATAGTGCCCTTCCTTGTCTTTTATTTTAGTCATTTTAAGGTCTATTTTGTCCAAAATAAGTATTGGTACTCCAGCTTTTTTTTTCTCATTTCCATTTTGCATGAAATATCTTATTCCATCTGTGAACAGCATATACATGTGTCCTATTTTCTTATCCACTGAGCCACTCTCTGTCTTTTGATTGGAGCATTTAGCCCATTCACATTTAAAATGATTATTGATAGGTGCATATGGATTGCCATTTTGTTATTTGTATTCTTGGTCTTCCTGGGTTAGCTTGTTTACCCCTTTCTTTTGTTTTAAAAAGCCCTTTTAACATCTCTTGCAATGCTGGCTTGGTGGTAATGAATTCCTTAAGCTTATTCTTTTCTGAGAAGCTCTTTATTTCTCCTTCAATTTAAAGTGATAGCTGTGTTGGGTAGAGCAATCTTGGTTGTAGGCCTTTATTTTGTGTCACTTTGAATATTTCCTGCCACTCCCTTCTGGCCTGCAGAGTTTCTGTAGACAAGTCAGCTGTTAGTCTAACAGGACTTCCTTTGTATGTCACCTGCTGTCTTTGTCTTGCTCCTTTTAGGATTCTGTCTCTGTCTTTAACCTTTGCCATTTTAACTATGATGTTTCTTGGTGTGGACCTGTTTGGGTTCAGCTTGTTTGTAACCCTCTGCACTTCCTGGTCATGTATGTTGATTTCCTTCCCCAGGATAGGGAAGTTTTCAGTCATTTTTTCAAATACAGTCTCGACCCCTTGCTTCTCTTCTCCTTCTGGTATTCCTATGAGTTAAGGGTTGTTTTGCTGCATCTTGTTCCATAGGGCTCTTAAACTATTTTCATTGTTTTATATTCTTTGGTCTTTTTGTTGTGCCAACTGGGTGACTTCTGCTATTTTCTTCCAAATCGCTGATCCACTCCTCTGCTTCATCTACTCTACTGGTGATTCCTTCGAGTGTGTTCTTCATTTCAGTTATTGTATGCTTTATTTCTAACTGGTTGTTTTTTATGATTTCTCTATCCTTCCTTATGTCCTCACTAAGTATGTTAAACATTCTTATCATCAGTGTTCTAAACTGTGTCTCTGAAAGGTTGGATCCTTCTGTTTCATTTAATTCCATTTCTAGAGGTTTCTTCTGATCTTTTACTTGTCACATGTTTCTTTGTTTCCTCATTCTGGCTGTTGCTTTGGGATTGCTTTGATGTATTAGATAGATCACCAAGAGAGCCCTGGCTGGATCACGCAGGCACACAGCTCATGGCCCAACACTCCCAGGAAAACTCCCAGTCTCAGCCTGACCCAATCAGCCACTTGGAGATCAGGCCAAGCAGCCTGAAAACCAATCACCAGCATGGCAACTCTGCAAGCGGAGTGCGGACAGCGGGGTCCTGAGGCAGCTTGCGCACTCCCGTGTCTCAGTGAGCAGCCTGTTGGAGCCAGAGCACGCCCACCAGGCATTTCCCTGGCAACGCAGCCCAAGCTGTGCGGAGGTTGGGGATCCAAGGCGGCTCGTGCACTCCCAGGTCTCAGTGAGCAGCCTGTTGGAGCCAAAGGGCACCCGCCCAGCATTTCCCTGGCAACGCAGTATAACTATTTTTTTTTTTTGAGGACAGTGTCACTGGCCCTCACATGTGGGACTGAACCAGGGCCGCTGGCTTCCTAAGCCAGTGTTTAACCACTGTGCCACTCAGCTGGCCCCACAAGCTAATTTTTGATTAAGTCCAATTTATTTACTTTTGTTGCTGGTGTTTTTGGCTGTGTATCTAAGAATCTTCTGCCAGACCCCAGAGCACAAAGATGTACACTCATATAAAGAGTTCTATGGTTTTCTCCCTTACATTTAGGTCTCTGATATGTTTTGTGTTAAGTTTAGTATATGTTGTGAAGTAGGGCTCCAACTTCATTCATTTACATGTGGCTATCCATTTGTCTAAGCGCCTTGTCTTAAAAAGACTATTTCTCCGTTTTTCTTGGCACCCTTCAAAAATCAATGGGCCACAGATATTTGGTTTTATTTCTGGGATCTGTATTCAATGCCATTGATCTGTATGTCTGTTTCTATGCCAGTATCACACTTTTGATTACTGAAGAACTATAGTAAGTTTTGACATCATAAAGTATGAGTCCTCCAACAGTTTTCTTGCTTGCTCAAGGTTCCTTACAATTCTTTTTTTTTTTTAAGATTTTTTTTTTAAAAGATTTTATAGGGAATTTGGGGGAGGGGCACAGCGTTGGGGAATCGGGATAGGGGAACAGACAAGTTACTGTCTTTTTGTTCTTCAGTCTAGTTGCAGAGGACGTTGTTTCTCTGGCCCATATTGGTATCGTCATTGCGCTCTTCCTGGATGAGGCAGATCCGTCACCCCCCTCTGGCTGGTCGCTCACCATGGCTATTGGCAGCTCACACTGGCTGCCAGCCACTCACGCTGGCTGCTGGCCACTCACTGTAGCCTATGGTAGCCCACTTCAGGAGGGGCTGCAGCCTACACCGTCGCAGGGGCTTGCAGCCCAGCTCCCGGTGGAGCTGTAGTAAACTATATAGGGCAATGTCCCTGGCCCTCATATGTGGGACTGAACCGGGGCCGCTGGCTTCCCAAGCCAGCGCTTAACCATTGCGTCACTCAGCCGGCCCTACAATGCTGAAGTTTTAATCTAAATTTTTCTGTTGTGACTTTAAAGTGTTTGCCCCACGCTTAACCAATAATTTGGCTGGGGTAGGCATGCTTCATAATTTAAAAAAAAAGTAATGTAATAACCTTTGAAATCATTGTAATTGAATGGAAAAATATAATTTAGCCTATTACTCTACTTTGAGAGAGTATGCAGAATTCTTCAGAGGCATATCTGCCACATAAAGCAAGGCTTATACTTAATGTTTTCCCCTAATAATATTTAACGTTTCTTGCTTTTTCATGCTTTACATTATCAATCCTTATTAAAAACCCATGTGTGGGATGGTATGAGCAAATGAAGAGAGCAAGTGCATGTCAGAGCTGAATTCTAATCTCATAAACCATAATAAAATATATATTGAGATCATGCAGATAAAATCTTATCTTAAAAATCAGGTTTTGAAAATCCTCAAACAGTAATGTTTTGGTCCTAAAATAATTATTTTTCTTCAAGATACTATTGGCAACAATTTTCCAAAATTAAAAAACAACTGTGACAATAGTTTAGTGGTTACCAGAGGGTAACAGGGAAAGGGGGTGGTAGATGAGGATAAAGGGGATCAAATATATGATGATAGAAATCCGAGAACGGACTCTGGGTATTAAACACACAAATGTCATATATAGATGACATATTACAGAATTGTACAACTTAAATTTATGTAATATTGCCAACAATTGTCACCCCAATCAACTAATTTTTAAAAAAATAACTGGATCAAGTTGGTTAACACATAAGCAATGGAGAAAAACACCAAATCAGCTGCAGTTTACAGCCTCCCATGCTAAAATTAAGTTAAATATAAACCATACAGTAGGTAAATGACTTTTATGAAGGTATTTTTCTAGACTACAGAAAAGGATTTTTTTAATGTGATATTTACACATTAGATATGGTTATTTTTATCTTAAAGCACATGGATTTAAGACTTGTCATTAATAATTTATTTGCCTCATGAATACAGTATAATCTTTCAGATTATGTTGATTTCCTTAACTTAGAAAATAGTAGGCAAAAGTCCAATTTTACATGGAGTAATACTCATTTTTTCTCACATGTTATCTCTGTAACTAGAGTTGTTCATTCTGATTGTTTGCTTTTTAAATCTCTTTTTAAATGTTTTTTCTATGAACATTGTCTTTACATATTTACATTAAGTATTACATAATAGTATAGATCAACTTGGGTTCCCTGTAAAACAATTAAGCAGTAAGTTCAGAAAAAAAAATTAAACATTCCTTAAGAATCAAAACTATGATTTAGCCAGCGGCCCCGGTTCGGGTTCCACATATGAGGGCCAGTGACACTGCCCTCAGAAACAAACAAACAAACAAACAAACAAAAAACAAAACAAAACAAAAAAACCCTATGATTTAGTATATGCCATTTGACAACATATGCCTTTAATCCATTAGCAAATAATTATGCAGTCTAGGCTTAGTGGAATTTACTAAATAATATAAATGAACTCCAATGTTTACAGACATTTTTTGCCAGATCATATACTGGAGAATGGTGTCTGTGTGTGTGTGTGTGTGTGTTTTCTAGAGAAGAGAGAAAGGAAAAATCATAAAGTGAGATTGATGATTTTGAAATATTTTACTAGTTGTGGTTAAAAAGACTATTTTTTTCATATAGATTAGGAAATTTTACCAAGGGTTAAATAATTTCTTCAAATATTTAATACATATAAGTGTTTACAATGTGCCAGGCACTTTCTTACGTACTTTATATATATTACACATATATGTAAAACATATTACATGTAACAAACCTATGAGGAAGATACTATTAGTCCCATTTTATAGATGAGGAAACTAAAGCACAAAGGCCAATCAGTTTAGTTTACTTGTAGTGAATCCATGGTTTCTAGGATTTGAACTAGGTTATGCTGTCTCTTAAATAGGCTTAATCCACAAGCCACTTCTGCCCAATAGGATTTTGTTTCATAAAAATACTTTTACAAATCCAATCAGAAATTACAAGTGACTCATCAGTGTTACAATTTAGATTATTTAATTTATTTAGTCAATAAATATTTATTGAGTATTATGCATCAGGTAGTAGGGTTACATTGGTGAAGAAAATAGGGATCTTCCTTGCCTTCATAGATCTTATCCAGCAGAGGAAGCCAAATATATATTTTTAATCACATAAATAATTGTATAATCACAACTTTTTTTAGTGCTATTGAAGACTGATAAGGTAGCTAAAAGACAGTATGAAAAAGACCTGGGAGAAGTTTTCACATGTGGGTAGTTAGAGAGGCCAATTTTCATGTAATGTACCTAATTCACTCACCCAGATATACAGGTTGATTGAACCTAGATGGGAGGTTCTCACTTGAGCTTTCCCATGCAATTATAGGCACACTGGCTGGGGTTAGAGTCAACTGAAAACTCAACTGAGCAGATATTTAAGATGACCTTCAATCAACTGTAGCACTTCAGCTCGTTCAGCTTGGATGGATTTCCACATGGCTAATTAGCTTTTCTATTTTCTTTTTTTTTATGTCACGGTGGTCTCAGGGTAGTCCAAATTCTTACAAGGTGGCTGGTAGTTGGTGGCTGACTTCCTCCAGAATGTGTGTTCCAAGAGACCCACATACAAGTTTCAAGGCTTCTAATGACCTAGCCTGGGAAACCATGTATTACCTCTGTCCCATCCTCTTTTTTTTCTTTTTTTTTGTCAAAAAGAAAAGGTCAGCCCAAATGCAACAGAAGGGAAGTAGACACAGACATGACTACAGGGAGGAATGATTCACTGGGAAGCCACCTTTGAAGATTTACCATCATAATATTCCATTTTCTGTATTGTTTCCAGAATTCCTACTACATGGATGTTAGACCTTCTGGAGTGATCCTCTATTTAAGATAAATCTTTTCCTATTTTGATTCTCTCTTTTTCTTCTTTCTGGGATATGCCCTTATATTTTCATCAGTATGTCTGTTGAATTTTCTATTTATTTTTAATTTCCATATTTTCTTTCTTGATCTATGCTTTTTCTTTTTTCATATGCTGTTCCTATTTCTTTTTTTTTCTTTTTTTTTATTAGTTTCAGGTGTACAACACAATGCAATAGTTATACTCTTTACCCCCCAAAGTGACAACCTCCCACCCCCAGTTCGCCTCCCCACTCATCCACCCCATATCATACATATCTATCACAACTCCCTTGACTCCCCTCCACAGTATACTCCACATCCCGTGACCATCCACATATTGTTACAGTTGGCATACAATACTATACAACATCAGCTTCAGGTGTACAGAGCATTGATCAAGCCTCTACTCCATCCATGAAGTGGTCTCCCTAACAAGGCATGTGACTATCTGACACGTCACAAAATTTTTACAACATTATTATATTCCCTGAACTATGTTTCATATCCCTGTGGCAATATTGCCACAGCAATGTTCTTATTTCTTGATCTAACATTTTGTCTCCTCTGTTCTCTGGTATCAATTTTACAACAATTTGGTGGGTTTTTTTGTTTTGTTTGTTTTAAGTTTTCTTTTGTTTCCTGTATTGCCATATTTCCTCCAAGGCCCTCCCCTCCTGCCTCACCCCCATTTTGGCTTGTTTTGCTATCTGCCTTTAACGTTAGTCTTACCTCAAATGCCTGGTGATTTAGGACATTTAACACTCATATTTAAGAATGAGACACTAAAACGCTGGTTGGGTGGAGTTTGTCAATTAATGGCACCATGCATTGATTTGTAGGAATCTGGCCATTTCATGAGCAGGATCTCTATGAGATCTTCTGCTAGTGAGTTTCTCTAGACAGGAATAATGTAAACTCCTGTCTGTGTGTATAAGCTTGACTACAGATAATATGAAATACCCGCAAAAAAGAGGCACTGTGGATCTCTGTATTAGTAAGGTTTTTCCAGAGAAACAAAACCAATAGAAGATAGATAGATAGATAGATAGATAGATAGATAGATAGATAGATAGATGATGGATTGATAGATAATGGATAAATATATAGATATACAGAAAAGTAGATAGATAGATTTATTTTTTTTTTGAGGGCAGTGTCACTGGCCCTCATATGTGGGACCCGAACTAGGGCCGCTGGCTTCCCAAGCCAGTGCTTAACCACTGCGCCACTTGGCCAGCCCAATAGATAGATTTATTATAAGGAATTGAGTCACATAATTATAGAGACTGACAAATCTAAATCTGTAGTACGAGCTGACAGGCTCAATATCTGTGAGAGTTGACATTGCAGTTCCAGTCTAAAGGGCCAGCCCCCTAGAGAACCAAGGAAGCTAATGGTTCAGATGAAGGCAGTCAGCTAGAGAATTTCCTTTCTTAGGGAGGTTGGTCTCTGCTTACTCAAACTTCATGAGTTTACGTGTTAAGTTCATTCAACAATTCCCTTTAAGTTGACACATAAAATCATTACATTCTCACTGATTAGTACATACACTTTCAATTAATTAACTGTGATATTTTTCAAAAAGCACCTTACCTCTGTCCTTAGCTGTACATGGTATCACCGAGTCTAGAGCCCTATTGTTTCAAAGTCTCTGGTGACTAAACTTCTAACTTATAGTTGCTCCAACCAATAGAATGTAGTAGAAGTGATGCTGTATCAGTTCAGGCCCTAAACTTTAAAACATGGTTTCTCAAATTCAGCAGTATTGACATTTGAATTTGAATAATTCTTTGCTAAATGAGGCTGACTTGTACATTATAAGATGTTCAGCAGCATTTCTGGCTTCTACTAACTAGATGCCATTTGCACCCTTTCCACTTGTGACAACTAAGAATGTTTTCAGACATAGCCAAATAGTCCCTGGGTTCAGGGCAAAATAACCCCCAGTTGAGAATCACTGGTTTTAAAAGATTAGTAGCTTCTGCTATCTAATTCTTGGGATACTCACTTTTGAAATGTGTGTTCTGGGGAAATACAGCCTCCACATGAAACATCTGATTACCCTGAGATAACCATGCTATGAGGAAGCCTGGATATGGAGAAAACTGACTGGCTGATCCTGAGCTTTCAGCCATTGCAGTTGAAGTGCCAAACATATAGATGAAGAAGGCATTTTGGACCGTCAGTCAGTAAAGTTTTCAAATGACTCAAGCCCTTGCTACGATTTGACTATAACCACATGAGGGAATCCAAATGAGAGCAACTCAGTGTATCCCTATAAATTCACAGAAGCCATTATATTTTGGAATAATTTGTTGCAAAATTATGAGTAAATGGAACAAAAATTATGAAAGAAATGATGCAAGAACATTTTTAGGACTAAAGAACCTGAAATACTAGATAAAAAAGTATATACCAAGTGCCTGGCACAATGAATTAATAAATAAAAATGTCAAGGAATATCATCTGGAAGTTTTAGAACATTATGCATTAAAAGGACAGTCTAGGGCCAGCCAAGTGGCACGGTGGTTAAACGCTGGCTTGGGAAGCCAGCAGCCCCGATTCGGGTCCCACATATGAGGGCCAATGACACTGCCCTAAAAAAAAAAGGACAGTCTAATAGCTTACAATTCTCAATTTCAGTCTCTCTCTCTCTCTCTCTTTTTCTCTTTCTCTCTCTCTCTTCCCCCCCTTGTGTGCATGTGTGCTTGCACACACACACAACATATAAATTAGTTCACACACGAATGAGAAGGAATAAGAATGGCAAAGTACTTCTCAACAACACTGGAAGCTTGAAGACAACGAATTATGAGTTTAAAATTATTAATTAAAAGTAATTCTTTAATTATGTCAAGTTTGGAGATTAATTTTTAATGGAGTGTTACTTTATATCTATGGGAATTATTTTATATTACTACTGTCTTAGACAGAATTAGGATGAGTGCCAGGCCAAATAAAACATGAGAGAAACATCTATAATGACAGTCAACAAATCTCTTAGGATTGGACTGACTGAGATAATTAGAGTTCTTAGATTGCTTCTATAACACTTCTTAAGATAAGATAAAAATGCATCTTGGTTTCCATTTTCATGTTCTATTTTTTTTCCATTTCAAAATATTAAGAATGAGCTCTCCCCCTACAAATGTGTGGTGTGGGGAGGGGGAGCCAGTCTGAGTACAAGAGCTAACAGAATAACAAATAAGCAGAGCTAAAGCCTTTATCAGAGCATACCTGGAAACATTCTTGCATCTGGACATTATGCCATATCAGATTAAAACTCATTCCCTGAGGCAGCAGTATGAAAGATAGCTTGGCAGATATAAAATATGTTTTCACAAGTAACTAAAGTTATTTCAGATTTGCAAAGAACTCAGAGGAAGACAAAATCTTCAACCATCCAGTCAAACATGGAAAAGAACTGAGAATGTGGGAAAAGACTAGCTGACAGGAAAGAATAGCCCTAGAACAATTTTAACCATAATCACCTCACTTGGATGATTACAGCAATAGTGCCTAATTTGTTAATATCATAGAAAAGATATACAAGCAAATTAATTGTCCCCCATATTACATTCTGATGTAGCCATTCCACTCCTAATACTTGTGTACCCATGGAGTATGTCATGAAAATGGAGGAAGAATATACATGTTCAATGGGAACTTTATGATTGTGAGTCCTCATTGATGAGCATTTCAGTATCTCAATGAGAAAATATTAGAATGTATTACTCAAAATGGAAGATAGATCATTTTATATAAAACTCAAAATAATTAATACTGAAACATATAAATGTTTTAATGGATAAATCTAATTGGGCATCAATAGTGCAAGGATTCACTTGGAAACAAGCTTAGTGAATAAGCTCAGTGACCAAATAAGGGATCACAATGTGCAAGCATCAAAAGAAAATCTGAAAACCATAGCATTCCAAATGTTACCTCATGTAAGTAGTTACTAGGAAGTAGAAACTGGCAGTGAGATGGCTCCATTTAGCCTGTATTCATTTTGTTTTGTTCACATAGTTTCTTTTTATTTATTTAGATTAAATTATAACATACATATAGAAATGTACACAAATCAAAAGTTAAAATTGAAATAATTCCCAAATTGAATGTACCCAAATCAAGAAACAACATTATAAGCCTTCCAGAAACTCTTATGCTCCTTTTTAGTCATTACCCACATCTCTAGCAAGGGTAACTCCAACCCCAATTTTTAACAATATGGGTTAATTTTATCTCCTTTTGGAATATATATATATATATATATATATATATATATATATATATATATATATATTCATAAAGTATACATTTTGCCATCTGGCTTCTTTCACCAAACATTATATTTGTGAAACTGAATCATATTTTTGTGTGTGTGAAGTGGTAGTTTGGCCAGTATGTGAATATACCAGATTCTGTTGTAAGAATATACCATAATTTATTCATTTTACTATCAGTGGGAATTTAGGCAGTTTCCCATTTGGGACTACTGTGAATAAAGTTGCTACAAATATTCTTGTGCATAACTTGGGTGACATGCATTTCTATTGAGTGTATACCTAGGAGTGGAATTTCTGGGTCATAGAGCATGTATCCATCCTTCCAACCAATTTTCCAAAGAAGTTTTAACAATTTGCAATTCCATTACAACAGTGTATGCTAGGTGGTGTAAAGCTAGATGCTATATATTAAGCTAATAAATGTAAAATTCTTGATGAAAGAGATAATTTGAAGAGAAAATAGAAATTACTCTTTAGGAGACACTGCTAGATGGGTAACATAATATGCATTCTCAACTCCTTTCCTCTGCCCACTCCCATATAGAAAGTAGAAAAGCTAAATAGTTAGGTTGACAGATTCTCTTGCAACTAGGGATAGCCATGTAATCAGTTTTGGCTAATATGATATAATAAAAATACTTATGATAGTTGCCGGGTCAACTTTTGCTTTCCTCATAATCGAGACATGAATAAAACGTATTATTTCTTCCCCCACCATTTCCTTTCTCAATGGTGGATGTGATGCCTGATGCTATGGTAGCCATATTTCTATCATGAAGAGAGTGACAGACAAATTACCCACGATATTTTTTTAAAATTTATTTTTATATTAGTTTTAGGTGTACAAAGCAATGTAATACTTAGACATTCAAACCCCTCATAAAGTGATAACTCACCCCCCAAGCTACTACCCCTCTGACATCTTATATAGCTGTTACAATACCATCAGCTATCTTCCCTATGGTGTACTCCACATCCCATGACTATATATACCTATATATTTAGTTATAGTTGACATTCAATATTATTCTACTTCAGCTTCAGGTATATAGCACATTGGTCAGGCATCTACCGGTACACAGTTTATGATGTGATTCCCCTGATAAGTCCACTGCCCATCTGTCACCTTACATGATCCTTACAACATTGTTTATTATATTCCCTATACTGCATTAACTACCAGCTTTTATTTTTTAATGCCTTCACCTTTTTCATCTTGACCCCAACTCCATTTCTATTTATCACTCTGATAGATCTAGTACCTATCTGGCACCATACCTAGTTATTACAATATTATTGCTATATTCCTTATGTTATACCCTACATCCCCATTACTACTGTGTAACAACCAATTTTTTCTTAATCCCTTCCCTTTTCATCCATCCTTAACACCCCTCCTATGTTAAAGAAGTCCCTCTAAAATTCTTTGTAATACTGGTTTGATGGTGATAAACTCCTTCAGATTTTTGTTGTCGGAAGCTCCTTCAATTCTAAATGACAGCCTTGCTGGGTAGAACAATCTTGGTTGTATGTCATTACTTTTCATCACTTGGAATATTTCCTGCCACTCTTTTCTTGCCTGCAAAGTTTCTGTTGAGAAATCAGCTGCCAGTCTTATGGGGACTCACTTGTGGGTAACTAACTGCTTTTCGCTTGCTGATTTAAAGATTCTCTGTTTGTCTTTAAACTTTGGCATTTTAATTATGATGTGTCTTGGTGTGGGCTTCTTTGGGTTCATCTTGTTTGGGACTCTCTGTGCTACCTGGGCTTATATGTCTATTTCCTTCACCAGGTTAAGGAAGTTTTCTGTCATTTCTTCAAATAGGTTCTCAATTCCTTGCACTCTCTCTTCTCCTTCTGGTACCCCTATAATGTAAATGTTGGTATGCTTTATATTGTCCCATAGGCACCATAAACTCTCCTCAATTTTTTGGATTATTTTTTTTATTGCTGTTCTGGTTGGGTGTTTTATGCTACCTTATCTTCTATATACATTGCTGTTTGAAAAGTTTGCTTCATCTAATCTTCTGTTGATTCCCTATAATATATTCTTCATTTCCATCTAATCTTCTGTTGATTCCCTATAATATATTCTTCATTTCCATTATTGTATCCTTTATTTCTGACTGGTTCTTTTTCATGGTTTCCATCTCCATTTTTATGTTTCCTATCTCTCTGCTGAAATTCTCCCTAAGATCATTTAGCATTCTTATAACCAGTGTTTGGAAGTCTGCGTCTGTTAGATTGCTTTTCTCTGTTTTGCCTAGTTCTTTTTCTGGAGCTTTGTACTGTTCTTTTATTTGGGACATGTTTCTTTGTTTTCGAATTTTGGATGCATCTCTGTGTTTGTTTCTATGTATCATATAGGACTGGTATGTCTTCTGGTCTTAGTAGAGTGGACTTATATAGTAGGTGTGCTGTGGGGTTCAGTGGAGCAGTCTTTCTGGTCACCTGAGCCACACCCTTCCAGGTATGTCCCTTGTGTGGGTTGTGTGTGCCCTCCTCTTGTAGTTGAGCCTTGGTTGATAATTGCACATCAGTGGAAGGGAATGACCCTTGGGCTCAGTGGTTGTGAGGACTGGCGTTGACTACAGTGGAAAAGTTGTTGTGTGGTGGCTGAGCCTATGGAGCAGGATCTGCCTCAGCAGGACTCTGGTGTCTGCCCAATCTGCCCCTTGATTGTGTCATCCTGGGAGGCATCTGGGTGATGCTCTAGCTCATTTTGAAGATGGCCACTGAGGGCGCCAGCCCTAGGAACACCTTGGAGGTGATTTACTGTAGGTCTACTTCAGCCACAGACCTTGCCCCACCTGGGGTCACCCAGCAGCAGCCATAAAGGAATCTGCAGATGGCTGCTACCTGTGCTGTGCTTGGAAGTGCCTTTAGAGGCCAGGCCATGAACCAAGGGCAGCTGCAACTGGTGCCAGCTTAAGGCTGCTCAGCCAGAGGTACAAGGAATGCTTAAGCCAGATGCTGCTTGTCTGGGTTTCACAAATCTTTGAGAGACCCTAGGAAATTCTGAAGCTTGAGCCAAGGTGAGTGGTCTGCTTGAGAAAGCCATTGAAAGTGGTTGAGTGAGCCTGAAAGTTGGGCATGACTGGGTCTCGAATCACCAGGGTGTGGCAAACTAATGCCATAGACTCAGATATGGTGGACACAAGTGTTCACATGCCAGGAAGGGGGAGGGTTCAACAAAGAAAAAATGGTCTCTGCCAGCAATCCCATCCAGGAGAAAACCACCTCTCCAGCCCCCATCCCATGCCAGACAACTCAGTTCCCCACCATATGTCCCTGCCTCCTCTCCAGCTGCTGCCCCAGTGCAGGAGCTCAGAGTGAGTGATTCCATTGGTGGGTAAGTCCTTATGCTGTCCCTTTAAGAGGAGCACCTGTGAATGCAGCTGCCTCAGTCTCACTCAGTCACAATCTCTACTGGTTTTCACAACTAAAAATTAGGCAGACATCTTTCTCTGGCACTGGAACCCTGGGCTGGGGTGGGGCTGGAATCTCTCGCTCATCTTGGGGATGGGATGATCCTCACAGCTGAAATAGCACTGCCGATCTTTAATGGTTACACAAAGGTATGGGATCAGCCCGTTCTGCTTCTCTGCCCCTCCTACCAGTCTGGAGATGGCTTCTTCTGCACATATTTCATTGAAAGCCTTCAGTTCAGCTTGATTTTAGGTGATTCTCAATAATTGTTGTTTTGTAGATTAGTTGTTATTTTGATGTGGTTGTGAGAGAAGGTAAACACAGCATTTGCCTACTGCACCTTTTTGGTTGTTCCTCCTACCCATGACATTTTTGAGCTATTGAACCAATATCAGCATCTGTCTACCTCAAAATCTATTGTTATCTGAGAAAAATAAATGCCTATTTGTTTAAGCCATTATCAGTTGTATTTTCTGTTGCTTATAGTTGAACAAATTCCTAAGTGATAAATACTGAAATTCATTCACAAATAGAGAATCTAAATACTAAGTTTGGCACCTTTAGCAAATAAAAATACAGGAAACTTACCAACAAGTGAAATTTGAAATTAGAAACACAATACCATTTACATTAACAACGCCCAAAATGAAGTACTTATGCATAAACCTAACAAAAAATATACATATGAGACCTATTTGAGGAAAACTACAAAACTCTGATGAACTAAATCAAAGAACTAAATAAGTGAGAGATATCCCACGTTCATAAATAGAAATCCTCAATATTATCAAGATGTCAGTTCTTCCCAAATAATTTAGGGAATCAATTCAATCCTAATCAAAATCCCAACAAGTTACTTCATGGATATTGACAAACTTATTTTAAAGTGTATATGGTGATGCAAAATACCTAGAATGACCAAAACAATATTGAAAGAGAAAAAAGTTTGAAATGTATGATACCAAACATTAAGATTTGCTATAAAGCTACAGTTATCAAGACAGTATGAAAGAATATACAAATAGGTTAATGGAAGAGAATATAGAGAACACAGAAATAGATATAGATAAATATAGTCAATTGGTCTTTGACAAAGGAGCAAAGGCAATACAAGCAAAGACATTCTCTTCAACAAATGGTGATGGAACAACTGGCTATCCATAAACAAAAAAATGAATCCAGACACAGAACTTACACTCTTCATAAAAAATAACTCAAAATGGATCATAGGCCTAAATGTAACACATAAAATATAAAACACTTAGATGATAATATAGGAAAAAACCTACGTGATCTTGAGTGTGGTGTTTCCTTTTCAGAAAAAACACCAAAGATATGATCAATGAAATAAATAATTAATAAGCTGGAATTCATTAAAATTAAAATTTTCTCCTGTGCTTAAAACACCATCAAGAGAATTAGAAGACAAGCCACAGCCTGGGGGAAAATGCTTGCAAAAGAACATTGATAAAGGACTATTATCCAAGACACAAAGAATTTATAAATCTCAACAATAAGAAAACAAACAACTCAAAAAATTGGCCAAGAATTAACAGATACTCACCAAAAAAGATATACAGATTGCAAATAAGCATTTGAAAAGAGACTCCACATCATATGTTATCAAGTAAAAGTAAAGAAAAAAATAATGAGATACCACTACATACCTATTAGAATGAACAATGTCTGGAACACTGACAATCTCAAATGCTGGCAAGGATGTAGAGCAATGAAGACACTCATACATGGTTGGTAGGAACACAAAATGGTACACTCATTTTGGAAGATAGTTTAGAGGATCCTTACAAAACTAAACATTCTCTTATCAAATGATCCAGTAATCAAACCACTTGGCATTTACTCTAGAAAGTTGAAATAGTGTATGGCCACACAAAAACGTGCACATAAAAGTTATAGCAGCTTTATTCATAATTGGCAAAACTTGGAAGCAATTAAGATGCCATTTGGCAGGTAAATTAATCAATAAACTGTGGTACATCCAGAGACAATGGAGTATTAATCAGCACTAAAAAGAAATGAAGTATGAAGCAATGCAAAACACATGAAGGAAGCTTAAATGCATATTACTAAGTGAAAGAAGACAATCTGAGAAGGCTACATACTGTATGATTTCAACTACATGACTTTCTGGACAAGACAAAACTATGGAGACAATAAAAAGATCAGTGGTATCCAGGAGTTGAGGAGGGGAGGGGCGAAAAGGCAGGAAAAAGAGAATTTTTTTTTTAGAGGGCAGCGTCACTGGCCCTCATATGTGGGTTCCAAACTGGGGCCACTGGTGTCCCAAGCCAGCTCTTAACCGCCGCGCCACTTGGCCAGCCCAAGAATTTTTACAGCAGTGAAAATACTGTATATATTATAATGATGGATATGTCATTATATATTTGATCAAACCTATTGAAAGTACACCAAGAGCAAACCCTTAGATAAACTATTAAAAATAAAAATTTCTGGGGCCAGCCAAGTGGCATGGTGGTTAAGTGCTGGCTTGAGAAGCCAGCGACCCTGGTTCGGGTCCCACATATGAGTGCCAGTGACACTGCCCTCAAAAAAAAAAAATTTCTGCTCTGTGGGCCGACCGAGTGCCGCATTGGTTAAGTGCTGGCTTGGGACATCAGTGGCCCCAGTTCGGATCCCACATATATGGGCCAGTGATGCTGCCCTCTACAGCTAAGATGGTGAACAACATCTCCACCTGGAGCTGGGCTGCTGTGAGTTCTTGGGGACAGCATAGCTGCAGCCCCTGCTGCAGTGCACTGCCATAGGCTACAGTGAGTGACCGGCAGCCAGTGTGAGCTTCCAAGAGACGCTGTGAGGAGCCATCCAGCAGTCTTTGACCGATCTGCTTCACCCGAGAAGTGCGCAATGACAATACCAACATGGGCCAGTGAAGCAATGTCCTCCACAACTAAACTGAAGAACAAAAGGACAACTTGTCTGTTCCCTTTCCCCTATTCCTGAATGCCGTTCCCCGACCCCAATTCCCCAATAAATCTTTCTTAAAAAAATTCTGCTCTGTTAAACACCATCAAGAGAATTAGAAGACAAGGCACAGACTGAGAGAAAATGCTTGTAAAAGTCACATCTAATAGAGGACTCTTATCCAAGATACAAAGAACTTTTAAATCTCAACAATAAGAAAACAAACAACTCAAGTAAAAAATTGGACTTTGTGTGATTATGAGGTATGAATAGGCTCTACCTTAGTAAAAAAAATTGTGCAATTCTGGTGAGCCATGTTGATAATGGGGGAGGCTATGCATGTGTTGGAGCAGGAAAGTATATGGGAAATCTCTGAACATTTCTCCCAATTTTACTGTAAATCTAAAACTGCTCTAAAATTGAATTTAGATTACTTATTTATTTGTTTTTTGTCTCTACCTCTCTTTCCACCCAGCCCCATTCCTCTATTTTTCTCAGTCTCAGTCTCTGAGTCTGTCCCTCTTTCCCCTTCCCTTCATCCTTTTATTATTTGTTGTCTCAATATGTAATCTCTCTGGATCTCTTTTAATCTCTGCTCTCCATTTCTCTCCCCTTCTCTTACCTCTCTGCCTTCTTCCTCCCTTTCCCTGAGGTCTATTCTCCCACTAATGGGCAGCTCCCTACACAGTCCTACCCCCACTCCAGAGCACCTAGGTGTGTAGTAGGCTATACTGTCTAGGTTGTGTAAGTACACAAACCTTATATATTTGTCCACAAATATATTACACAAACCTATGATGTTCACATCACAGTGAATTTCTCAGAATGTACCCTGCTTATGACTGTATTAGAGACTTTATTCAAAAGTTTAATGAGCCTAAGATGGCTACTCCTGTTTAAGAATGGAAACTAAAGAGTTGATTTAAAGCTTTGCACCATGTTGAGTCCTGTTAGCTCTGCTTTGCATGAGAGGGTTATTTTCTTAGTGATCCTCCAGAATTACCACTTAGAAATCTTTTCCCCCAGAGCTGATCAGATTTTCCAGAGAAATCTCTTGGATTCCTACTGTTGGAGGGTGTAATCCTGGCTGTTCTATGAAGTGGACAGGAAGAGAGGGTCCGAGGGGAGTGGGAAGAGAAAAGAAAAAAATTTTTAAAAATTGTATTTAACTAAAAACTAAAGAAAATGGTTACATTTGAGTTTCAGAAAAAAACATCAAATAATACTTTTAGTATAAGTATGTTCTATACATAGTTTATTTTGAAACTCTATTTAATAAATCAATAATTATAGAATGAATTGAAAATAATTATTGAAGAGCTACCATGAACAAAATTTTTTGCAGTGAGTTCTTTCAAAATTTCAAGGGAAAAAGATAATAAAGATGAACATTTTTTTCATATGTCTGTTGACCGTTTGTCTGTCTTGTTGGGAGAGGTTTCTGTTCATGTCCTCTGCCCATTTTTTAAATGGATTATTTGTCTTTGTGTTGTTGAGTTGAATGAGTTCCTTATATATTTTGGATATTAGCCCCTTATCGGAGTTGTTGTTTGCAAATATCTTCTCCCATTCGATTGGTTGACTATTTTGTTGATGGTTTCTATTGCTGTACAGAAGCTTTTAAGCTTAATAGTCCCATTCATTTATTTTAGCTTTTACTACCCTTGTCTTTGTGGTCAAATTCATAAAATCCTCTTTGAACCTAAGGTGCATAAGTTTAGTACCTATACTTTCTTCTATGCAGTTTATTGTTTCAGGTCTTATGTTTAGTTCTTTGATCCATTTTGAATTAATTTTGTTACCTTGTGACAGATAGCAGTCTAGTTTCATTCTTTTGAATATGGCTTTCCATTTTCCCAGCACCACTTATTGAAGAGGCTGTCTTTTCTGCATTGTAAGTTTTTGGCTTCTTTGTTGAAAATTACCTGTCCATATTTGTGTGGGTTTATTTCTATGTTTTCAATTCTAGTCCATTGGTCCATGTGTCTGGTTTTCTTTTGCCAGTACCATGCTGTTTTGATTATTCTTGCTCTATAATACAAGCTGAAGTCAGGGAGTGTGATACCTCCAGCATTACCCTTTTTTCGTAGGATAGCTTTGGCTGTTCTGTATCTTTTGTGATTCCATACAAATTTGATGACCTTTTTGTTCCATATCTTTAAAAAATGGCATTGGGATTTTGATGGGGATTGCATTGTTTTTGTATATTGCTCTGAGTAATATGGCCATTTTAACTATGTTGATTTTTCCAATCCATGAACATGGAATGTCTTTCCATTTCTTTGTGTCATCTTCAAGTTCTTTTAAAAATGTCTTATAGCTTTCATCGTATAGGCCCTCCACATCCTTTGTTAAGTTTATTCCTAGGTATTTTATTCTTTTTGTGGCAATTGCAAAAGGATTTTTTAAATTTCTTTTTCTGAAATTTCATTGTTAGTATACAGGAATGCAATGGATTTTTGTATGTTGATTTTGGAGCCAGAAACTTTACTGTATCAATTTTTTGTTTCTCACTATTAGGGAAATGCAAATCAAAAGAGCACTACATAATAATACAGGGATCAGTCCAACAAGAAGACATAACCCTAGCAAACATATATGCACGCAACATAGGAGCTCCTAAATATATAAAACAGTTTATGACTGATATAAAGTCAGAGATCCATAGTAGCACTATCATAGTAGGGGACTTTAACATCCCATTGTCACAACTGGACAAATCCTCTAGACAGAAAATCAACACGGAAACAGTGGCCTTAAATGACACTTTAGACCAGTGGAATTTAATCAATATTTTTAGAGCATTTCATCCCATAGCAACAGAATATATACTTTTCTCAAGTGCACATAGCACATTTTCCAAGATAGACCACATACTAGTCCACAAGACAAGTCTCAATAAGTTTAAGAAGATTGAAGTCATATCAAGCATCTTCTCCAACCACAATGCTATAAACCCAGAAGTCAATTATAAGAAGAAATCCAGAAAACATACACATACATGGGGGATAAATAACATGTTACTAAATAGCAAGTAGGTCAATAATGAAATCAAGGGAGAAATCAAAAGCTATCTCAAGACAAACGAAAATGAAAACACAACAACCAAAAATTTATGGGATGCAGAGAAAGGAGTCCTAAGAGGGAAATTCATAGCAATGCAGGCCTATCTAAAGAAACAGGAAAAATTTCAAGTCAATAGGCTGTCTTTACACCTAAGGGAACTGGAAAAAGAATAGAAAAACAAGCCCAATGGGAGTATAAGGAAGGAAGTAATAAAGATCAGAGCAGAAATAAATGAAATAGAGACCAAAAAAAACAATAAAAAAGATCAATGAAACAAAGAGGGCACTATCACTAGCCCTCATATGTGGGATCCGTCCTAGGGCTTCTGGCTTCCCAAGCCAGCGTTTAACCACCACGCCACTCGGCCGGCCCAGAAGTATTTTTTTGTTTATTGATTTTATTTTTGTTTTTTTTTTTTTGTGTTTTTGAGAGCAGTGTCACTGGCCCTCATATGTGGGACCCAAACCGGGGCCGCTGGCTTCCGAAACCAGCGCTTAACCACTGCGCCACTCGGCCGGCCCTATTGATTTTATTTTTAAATCTTAGTCTGTTCAGATTTTCTGTTTCTTCTTGATTCAGTCTTAGAAGTTTGTATGTTTCTAGGAATTTATTCATTTCTCCCAGATTGTCCAGTTTGTTGGCATATAATCATTCATAATATTTTCTCTTAATCCTTTTATTTTTGTGGTGTCTGTTGTCACCTCTCCTCTTTCATTTCTGACAGTTTATTTCAGCCCTCTCTCTTATTTTCTTGAATAGTCTGGTTAATGGTTTATCAATGTAGTTTTTAAGAATATAAACAAAGTCGACAAACCCTTAGCCAGACTCCCCAAGAAAAAAAGAGAGAGGACTCAAATTAATAAAATCAGAAATGAAAGCTGAGAAGTAACAACAGATACTACAGAAATACAGAAAAATTTTTAAAAAGTACTATGAGAAGCTACATGTCAACAAATTCAACAATCTGGAAGAAATGGATAAATTTCTAGAAGCATACAATCTTCCACAACTGAATCAAGAGAAACAGAAACTCTGAACACACTGATTACTACAAAAGAAATTGAATCAGTAATCAGCATGGCCCCAACAAATAAAAGTATTAGACCACATGGCTTCACAGGTGAATTTTACAAAACATTCAAAAAAGAATTAACACCTATTTTCCTCAAGCTTTTCCAAAAGATACAGGAGTGAAGGCTCCCAAGCACATTTTCAGAGGCCACTATTACTCTGATCCGAAAATCAGACAAAGACATTACCAAAAAAGAAAACTATAGGCCAACATACCTAATGAGAATAGATGCAAAAATCCTCAACAAAATACTAGCAAACCAGATTCAGCAACATATTAAAAAGATCACACACCACAATCAAGTGGGATTCATTCCAGGTATGCAAGTTTGGTTCAATATCCACAAATCAATTAATGTGATACACCACATCAACAAAATGAAAAATAAAAATCATATTATCATATCACTAGAAGCAGAAAAAGCGTTTGATGAAATCCAGCAGCCATTTTTGATTAAAACTGTTGGCAAAGTTGGAATAGAGGGATCATATCTCAAGATAATAAGGCCATATAAAATAAGCCAACAGCTTACATCATACTCAACTGGGAGAGGTTAAAATCTTTCCCCTTAAGTTTGGGAAAAAGATGAAGCTGCTTATTTTCACCACTTTTATTCAGCATAGTTCTGAAAGTTCTAGCCACAGCAATGAGACAAGAAAATGAAATAAAAAGTATCCAAATTGGAAAGGAGGAGACAAAACTGTCATTATATGCAGGTGACATGATACTATATATAGAAAATCCCAAAAACTTCACCAAAAAACTATTAGAACTGATTAATGAATTTAGTAAAGTAGGAGGATACAAAATTAATATTCAGAAATCAGTTGCATTTGCATACACCAATAGTAAACTATCAGAAGAAAAAAAAACAAGAAATTAATCCCATTTACAATTGCTTCAAAACAACAAAATACAAAGGAATAAACTTAACCAAAGAAGTAAAATACCTGTACTCAGAATGTTATAAGACATTGAAGAGAGAAATCAAAGAAGATACAAATAGATGGAAATACATACCATGTTCATGGATAGGAAGCATTAATATAGTTGAAATGTCAATATTACCTAAAGCAATATATAGATTCAGTGCAAGTCCTATCAAACTACCAATGACATTTTTTTGTCAGAAATAGAACATATAATCCTAAAATTTATATGGAACCATAAAAGACCCCAAATAGCTGCAGCAATCTTAAGACAGAAGAACAAACTGGGAGGTATCATGCTACCCAACGTCAAATCATACTATGAGGCTATAGTATTCAAAACAGTATGGTACTGGCATAAAAACAGAAACATAGATCAATGAAACAGAATAGAGAGCCCGGAAATTAATCCATTCACATATAGTCATTTAATCTATGACAACAGAAGCAACATTTTACAATGGAGTAAAGATAGTCCATTTAATAAATGGTGCTGGGAACATTGGACTGACACGTGCAAAAAAATGAACCTGTACCACCTCCTTACGCCATATACAAGAACAAATTCAAAACGGATTAAAGAATTAAATGTAATACCTGAAACCATAAAACTCCTAGAGGAACACATAGGGAGTAAATTTGCAGACATTACTCTCAGTAATATTTTTACTGATATATTCCCTCAGGCAAGGGAAATAAAAGAAAAAATTAAACATGGGATTACATCAAACTTAAAAGTTTTTCACAGCAAAAAAAAAATCATCAATAAAACAAAAAGGGAGCCTAATGAACAGGAGAAGATATTTGCCAATGATATATCTGATAAGGGGTTAATATCTAAAAATGATAAAACACTCATTCAACTCAACACCATAAAAACAAACAACCCAATTAAAAAATGGGCAGAGGATATGAAGAGGCATTACTCTAAAGAGGTCATACAGATGGCCAACAGGCATATGAAAAAATGTTCAACCTCACTAATCATCAGAGAAATGCAAATAAAAACCACAATGAGATACACCCTCACTCTGGTCAGAATGGCTATCATCAACGAAGCAACAAACAACAAGTGCTGGCGAGGTTGTGGAGAAAAGGGAAACCTGCTGCACTGTTGGTGGGACTGCAGATTGGTGCAGCCACTATGGCAGTCAATATGGAGGTATCTCAAAAAACTGGAAATGGAACTCCCTTTTTTTTTTTTTTTAAAGATTTTATTGGGGAATTGGTGGAGGGGAACAGCGTTTGGGAATCAGGGAAGGGGAACAGACAAGTTGCTGTCTTTTTGTTCTTCAGTTTAGTTGCGGAGGATGTTGCTTCACTGTTGGTATCGTCATTGCGCTCTTCCCGGATGAGGCAGATCGGTCGCTGGCCTCTGGATGTCGCTCACCGTGGCTATTGGCAGCTCACGCTTGGCTGCCAGCCGCTCACGCTGGCTGCGGGCCACTCACTGTAGCCTATGGCAGCCCACTGCAGCCCACACCATCACCGGGGCTCACACAGCCCAGCTCCAGGTGGAGCTGTTGTTAGCTGTAGAGGGCAGTGTCACTGGCCCCCATGTGGGATCCAAACCGGGGCCGCTGGCATCCCAAAACCAGCGCTTAACCAATGCGCCACTCGGCCGGCCCTGGAACTCCCTTTTGACCCATCAATTTCACTCTTGGGTATCTATCCAGAGAAACCCAAGACACTGATTCTAAAAAATATATGCACCCTTCTGTTTATTGTAGTGCTAGTTGCAATAGCCAAGATTGGAAACAACCAAAATACCCATAGGTAGACGACTGGATTAAGAAACTGGTACATTTATTCAATGGAGTATTATTCTGCTATAAAGAAGAATGAAGTTGTACCATTTGCAATGATATGGATAGATCTTAAGAACATTATGTTAAGTGAAATAAGTCAGTCGGAGGAAGACAAATACCATATGATCTCAATTATATGTGGAATTTAAAAAACTGAATGAACGATAAAAGTAAGCAGAAATAGTCTCAAAGATATAAAGGAAAAACTGATGGTTGCTAGATGATAGGGGGATGGGGAGGAGGGAGAAGGGGAAGGGATTACACAGCTTAAATAGATAACTACAATATTGCCAAGTGGATATGAAATACAGTTCAGAAAATATAATTAATAATGTTGTAAATATTTTGTAGGGTGTCAGATGGTCACATGACTTGTTAGGGAGACCACTTCATGGATGGTGTAGATGCTTGATCACTGCATTGTACACCTCAAGATGATGTTGTGAAATATTTTATGTCAACTATAATTAAATATATGTATAGTCATGGGATGTGGAATATAGTGTGGGAGGGAGTCAATGGAATTATAAAAGATATGTATGATTTTGGTGGGGGAGTGGGGTGGCAGATTAGGGGAGGGAGGTTGTCACTTTGAGGGATAAAAAGTATGACTATTGCACTGTGTTTACACCTGAAACTAATTTAAAATAATAAATAAATAAATATTAGGTTGTCTGAAAATTCATGACATAATTTTTATATGTTTTTCATTGCAAAAATATGTCATGACTTTTCTGACAACTCAATAAATAAAACAAAGAAACAAAAAACCCACAATGAGATATCACCTCACATCAATTAGAATGCTATCATCAACAACACAAATAATAACAAATGTTGGAGGCCATGGAGAAAAAGAAACCTCATATGCTGTTGGTGGGGATGCAGATTAGTGCAGATGCTATGGAAGACAGTGTGGAAATTACTCAAAAAATTAAAAATAGAATTATCATATGACCCAGCAGCCCCTTTCCTGAGCACCCAAAATATCTGAAAATATTTATGCATGAAACTATATGTGCTCCAGTATTCATTGCAGCTTTATTTATTGTGGCCAAGACATGGAAACAACCGAAGTGTCATTCTGTAGATTATTGGATAAAGAAGGTGTGTTATATATACACAATGGAATACCATTGCCATCAGAAAATATGAAATAGTGCTATTTGCAACAACATGGATGGATCTGGAGATTATTATGCTAAGTGAAATAAGTCAGACAGAAAACACTGAGAACCATATAATTTCATTGCTATTTGGTATATACAACTGAAAACAACACAGGAACAAGAAAACCAATGAAAAAACGAAACTCATAGGCACAGATAGTAGTTTAGTGGTTACCAGAGGGTAAAGGGGGAGGGAGGTGGTAGATGAGGGTAAAGCAGATCAAATATATGGTGATGGAAAGAGAACTGACTCTGGGTGGTGAACACACAATGTCATATATAGATGATGTATTACAGAATTGTACACCTGAAATCTATGTAAATTTGCTTACAATTGTCACCCCAATAAATTTTAATTAAAAAGAAAAAGAATAATAAGGAGGACTTTCCCTATCAGGTAGTAAAACATATTACCTGTACACAATAATTTAGTGTGGAATTGATGCACAAAATGATAAATTAATAGGGGAGATTAAAAAAATTTCCAAATGTATCCAAGTATATAAGATATATAATAAATAAGAATATACTAAATAATAAAGGTTGCATTTTAAATCAGTGATGGAAAGACACTGAATGTATTCATTAACTATATGGGATAGGATGTGGGGAAGCAGATCTTTACCTTATGCCATTCTGCAAAAATGAAACCAACCTAGATGGATAGTTAAATACAAGCATAACAAAATTAGATGAAAATATGAGTTGTTGTTTTTTTAAAGATTTTTATTGGGGAATTGGGAGAGGGGAACAGCGTTAGGGAATCGGGGAAGAGGAACAGACAAGTGGCTGTCTTTTTGTTCTTCAGTCTAGTTGCAGAGGACTTTGCTTCACTGGCTCATGTTTGTATTGTCATTGGATGAGGCAGATTGGTCACCAGCCTCTGGATGGTCACTCACTGCGGCTCTTGGCAGTTCACGCTGGCTGCCAGCTGCTCACGCTGGCTGCAGGCCACTCACTGTAGCCTATGGCAGCCAGCTGCAGCAGGGGCTGCAGCCTACACCGTCAAGGGGCTCGCAGTCCAGCTTCAGGTGGCGTTGTTGTTAGCTGTAGAAGGCAGTGTCACTGGCCCTCATATGTGGGATCTGAACCGGGCCCACTGGCATCTCAAAACCAGCTCTTAACCAATGTGCCACTTGGCCAGCCCTGAGTACTTTTTAAATTATAATTGTAACTATAAAATAAATACAAGAAACATGATAAAGGACACCATACATCTATATAAATATGAAAAAAAAATCTGTATAAAAACAATGAACACATTAGAAGACAAATGACAAACTGAGAGATATCTGGAAGTCAAAGAGCTACTTTCTTAGTATATAATTAGCTGTCACAAATCATGAAGAAAAATAGGCTGAGCTCTGAGCAACAACAGTTCAATGCCCAGCCTGAGCTGAGCTACCGCTGAGCTGCCAACAGGTGGAAGGATGGCTCAGCTAAAAAAAAAAAAAAAAAAAGAAAGAAAAAGTAATAGCCCAATAAAATGGACAGTGGATATGAATAGAAAATTCACAAGAGATGTTAATTACCAATAAATATTATAAGACATTAATCTAGAAACAATCAAAGAACTATCAAACAATGACATAGGACATCCTTGTTACCCAAGTATTTATTTTCTAAACATCTGAGGTTACAAGAAGACATAGGGAACCTAAGGTCATCATAACACAAAATATTCCCAATGATATGACTACTTATCAAATTAGTTCTTACTCAAACTTTTTTGCCACTTCACACTAATGCCTATTCCTAAGTATTTTAACACCTTTATCAATTGATCACTAATTATGTAATATCACCATACATGTAAAACTATAGTGCAAATATAGTCTAAGCTGATTGCAAACTAAAATTGCAAAGATTGCAAAACTTGAAGGATTTTATGAAATCAATGAAAGAAATGATGGGCAATACCTTGAATAACACACCAAGATACTGGTAAATAAAGATCAAGTGGATATAGATCAGTTCACAATTGAAGATAAAAAAAAATCTATGGTAATATAACTGCACAAGATAAATTTTGATTATCAAAGGATTAAGAGAGCCACATGGGAAGCTTGATGAAGCCCACAATTACTTTTTGCAAAAATCACTCTCTATGATCATGCCATGAAAGTCAAATTTGAAATGGTAGATAAACTATGCATGTCATATTTTGTTGGAAAATTTACACCACCCTGACTTCATATTAACACTTGATTAATTATAAGAATACATACTTGCATGCAATTATGATCTACTTTTATTAAATATAAGATGAAATAGAACTATTTTCACAATTTATCATTTCACCTTCAACATAAAATCTTAATCCAACAATTTTTTACTATTTATTCTGACATTTTTAGCAGCCTTGCTTTCTGAAATCAATAATCCTTAAATAATAAGAAATCCTGTGCCATTTTTCACATATCAGATTATGCAAAAGTTTAAAAATAATAATAATAATCTGTGTTAGTGAGAATATATAAGGAAGCAAGGACTTTCATATACCTCTGATGGGAGGATAAAACAGTACAAGTTTACTGAGGGCAGTATAATAATATGTATTAAAAGATTTACAATTTTATATTGTTTGAATCAGTGATTCTACTTCTAAGAACTTAATCCTTACAAATAGAGATATGAACAAAGATATTTGCACAAAGATGCTCATTTTGCTATTTATAATAGATAAAGGAAGTCAACAACGTCAATGTCCAACACACTATTCTAAGTTCTCTACATGAATTATCTCATTTATTCATGAAAACAAATTTATGAGGTAGACACTACTATTAATTCCATTTTTTTAGATCAGAAATCAGAGGAACAAAAATTTAAAACATTATAATAAGTCATATAGGGAATATAGTCAATGACATTGTAACTGTTTTATATGTCAGAGGGGTAATAGACTTGGGGGGTGGTTATCACTTTGTGAGAGGTGTAAATGTCTAACCATTATGCTGTTTTGTAAACCTGAAACTAATATAAAAAAATAAAAGTTAAAGAAAAAAGTGGCAGAAGATATTAAAAGTATTCAAAGAAAGGAATCTACAAACTAGAATACTTTATTAAGCAAGGTTATCATTTAGAATTGAAGGAAAGATAAAGAGTTTGCCATGCAAGCACAAACTAAAATAATTCACCACCACTAAACAAACCATACAGGGAATGTTAACACATCTTCTTTATGCAGAAAAGAAAATGCCATAAATGGGAACAAGAAAATACAGGAAACAAAAAAAACAAAGTATCACTGGTAATGGCAAATATACAATAATTACAGTTAATCAACACCTTAAAAAGTTAATAGGAAGGTTAAAATACAATAGTAGCAAAATTAACTATAACTACAATAAATAATCAGGAGAAACACAAGACAAAAAGATATAATACAAAAATATAGGGCTGGCCGAGTGGTGCAGTGGTTAAGCGCTGGCTGGGAAGCCAGTGGCTCCGGTTCAGGTCCCACATATGAGGGCCAGTGACACTGCCCTCAAAAAAAATATAAGGAGTGGATATGGGGGTAAAAATGTAGTGCTTTTAGAATGCAATTGAACTTAAATGCCAATCAGGTTAAATAGATTGCTATAGATATAGATGGATATATATGTAAACCTCATGGTAACCATAAACCAAAACCATACAAAAATACACACAAAAAAACGAAGAGAAAGAAAATCAATAGTTAACACTAAGTAAAATCAACAAATCAAAAGTAAAAAGGTCAAAAGAAGAAAGAGTGAAGAACAACAAAAACAGCCAAAAATTAACAAGAATGCAATAAGCACCTACCATACCTATTAATAATCACTCTAATTGCAAATGGACTAAATGCTCCAACCAAAAGACATAGGGTTACAGAATGGATAAAAAGAAAGAAAGAAACGGGAAAAAAATACACCAGACCATCAATATGCTGCTACAAGAGACTCACTTCAGATCAAAAGACACACATAGACTGAAAGTGAATAGATGGAGAAAGATATTTAATGCAAATAGAAATGAAAAGAAAACTGGGGTTGGATACTCATATCAGAAAAAAATAGACTTAAAAACAAAGAATGTTAGAAGAGACAAAGATGGACATTACATAATTTTGAAGGGGTCAATCCAAGAAGAGGATATAACAACTGTAAATATCTGTGCACCCAACATAGGAGCACTGAAGTATATCACGGATATTTACAAAGCATTTCATCCAAATACTTCAGGTTACACACTTTTCTCAAGTGCAAATGGAACATTTTCCAGGATGGATCACAAACTAGGCCAAAAAACAAGCTTCCATAAATTTAAGAAGATTGAAATTATATCAAGCATATTTTCTAACCACAATGGTATGAATCTAAAAATCAACTACAGAAAAAAATACTGGAGAAAACACAAATACATGGAGATTGAACAACATGCTTCTAAACGACCAATGGATCAGAGAGTAAATCAAAAACTACCTTGAGACAAATGCAAAAGGAAACACCGTACGAAAATCTATGGGATGCAGTTAAAGTAGTTATAAGAAAAAAGTATGTGGCTATACAGGACAATCTCAAGAAGCAGGAAAAATCCCAAATAAACCATCTAAATTTATACCTAAAGAAAAGAGAAAAAGAGGAACAAACAACACTCAAAGTAAGTCGAAGAAAATAATAAAGATCAGAGCAGAAATAAATGAGATAGAAAATACAAAAACAATAGAAGAGATTAATGAAACTAACTGCTAGTTCTTTGAAAAGATAAATAAGATTCACAAGCATCTAGCAAGACTCATCCAGTAGAAGAGTGAGAACACAAATAAATAAAATTAGTAGTGCAGGGCCAGCCGAGTGGCTCAGTTGATTAAGAGTTGGCTTAGAGCACGTGCTCTGAGCAACAGTGTCACTGGTTCAATTCCCACATGGGCCAGTGAACACTGGGCCCTAGATTAGCTGTTGCTGAACTGCCAACAGGTGGCAGGATGGCTCAGCTTGTGTAACAACAAGATTGCCTGTTCAGTGGTGGGCTATGCCCACCCACAACTGAAAGCAAAAAGATTGAACTCAGCAACTTGAGCTAATCTGCCACCCAGATGGCTCAGTGGATAGGGTGTGTGCTCTTAACAACAAGGCCACCCGGTTCGACTCCCACATGGGATGGTGGCTATGCCCACCTACAACTAAGACTGAACTCAGCACTTTGAGCTGAGCTGCCACCCAGATGGCTCAGAGGATAAAGCATGAGCTCTTAACAACAAGGCTGCTGGTTCAACTCCCACATGGGATGGTGTCTATGCCCACCCGCAACTAAGATTGAACACAGCACCTTGAGCTTAGACACCATGAGCTGTCAATGGGAAGCCAGATGGCGACTGGCACCCTCCATAATGAAGACTGAAGAACAACAACTTGGCTGGTCCCCTCCCCCAATTTCCCAACACTCTTCCCTCCCCCAATTCCCCAATAAAATCTTTTAAAAAAATCAGTAGTGTAAGAGCAGAGATTACACAGACACCACACAAATACAAAGGATTATTAAAGAATATTATGAACAATTATATGCCAACAAATTCAACAATCTAGAAGAAATTGATTCATTTTTAGAAACATACAATCTTCCAAGACTAAACCTGGAAAACCAGAATCTGAACAGAAGAATTACTAGCAATGAAATTGAAGCAGTAATAAAAAAAACTCCCAACAGAAAAAATCCAGCACCAGATGGTTTCACAGGTGAATTCTACCAAACTTTTAAAGAATAATTAGTCCCTACACTTCTCAAAATATTCAAAAAAATTAAAGAGGAAGAAACATTTCCACACTCATTCCATTAGGCCAACCATTACCCTGCTACCAAAACCAACAAAGACACTATAAAGCAAGAGGATTACAGGCTAATATTCCTGATTAAAATAGAGGCCAAGATTATCAACAAAATACTAGCAAATGAAATTCAACAGTACATTAAAAGGATTACACCTTGATCAAGTGGGATTTATACCAGGGTTGCAAGTGTAGTTCAAAATCCAAAAATAATTAATTTGACTCATCACATCAAAACAAAAATAAAAAATCATATGCTTATCTCATTGAATGCAGAAAAATAATTTGACAAATTCAGCATCCATTTATGGTAAAATTTCTCAACAAAGTGGGTAAAGAAGGAACTTACCTCAATTTGATAAAAGCTGTATATGAGAAGCCCACAGCTAATCACATACTCAATGGTGAAAAACTGAAAACTTTTACTCTAAGATCAGGGATAAGACAACTATTATTCAACATAGTACTGGAAGTCCTAGCCACAGCAATCAGACAAGAAAAAGAAATAAAAGGCATCCAAATAGAAAAGGAAGAAATAAGACTGCTGGTATTTGCAGATGACATGATTCTATATATAAAAAAAACCTAAGTCAGACAGAGAAAGCCGAGACATAGACAATAGTTTATGAAACCAGAGGGTAAGGGGGAAGGGTGTAGTAGATGAAGGTAAACAGGAACAAATATATGGTGCTGGAAGGAGAACTGACTCTGGGTGATGAACACACAATGTGATACATAGATGATGTATTACAGAATTGTACACTTGATACCTATGTAAATTTACTAACCATTGTCACCCCAATAAACTTTAACAAAAATAATAATGAAAAAGAAAACCCTAAAGAATCCACCAAAAATTAATAGAATAAAAGAATTCATTAAAGTAGCAGGGTATAAAATTAATATACAGAAATCCATCATGTTGTTATGCACTAATAATAAACAATCAGAAAGACAAGTGAAAAGAAAGATGCAATTCACAATTGATTTGAAAAGAATAAAATAGCTAGGAATAAACTTAACCAAGGAGGTGAAAGACCTGTACTAGGAAAACTATAAAACATTGATGAAAGAAATTGAATAGGACACAAACAAATGGAAATACATACTGTGCTCATAGATTGGAATGATTATTATTTTTTTAATGACCATACTACCCAAAGCAATTTACAGTTTCAGTGCAATTCCTATCAAAATACCAATGTCATTCTTCTCAGAACTGGAACAAATAATCCTAAATTTAATGGAATCACAAAAGACCCCAAATAACCAAAGCAATCTTGAGAAAGAAGAAGAAAGTTGGTGGTATCATGCTCCCTGATCTCAAGCTATAATCTGTAGCTTATAAGCTATTTATAATGCTATAGTCATCAAAATAGTATGGTACTGACACAAAAACAGATATACAGATCAATGCAACGGAATACAGAGCTCAGTGGAAGGATCCAAAGTGGTGGAGTATACAAATGCTGTTCCTACCTCCTCCCGTCACCACATTAAAGTTACAACTAAATTATAGATCAACCTGGAGAACCATCTGAAATAGTTAAACAGAAGTTTTATAATTTAGCATATAAAGGAGAAACCAGAGGGCTGGCCGAGTGGCACAGTGGTTAAGGGCTGGCTTGGGATGTCAGTGGCCCCGGTTTAGGTCCCACATATGAGGGTCAGTGACACTGCCCTCAAAAAAAAAAAGAAGAAACCAGAGACTGGTAGGAGGGGCAGAGAGGAGACATAGGCCAGCCCCAAACCTCCGTGTGGGAATTGAGAATTGGGAGGGATATCTCAGTCCTGGAGATTCCCCCCAGAGAAGCGAGGGACCCCAGGCCCACTCCAGGCTCCCCAGCCCACAGTACTGGTGTCGGGAAGAGGAGCCCCCACAGCACCTGGCTGTGAAAAACAGTGGGGATTCCAACTGTCTGGGTGAGATAGAAGGCGGCAAGACCCCCAGATGACCTTTATTTTATTTTATTTTTTATTTTATTGGGGAATAGCCATGGTCATTATTCACATATTGCTTCATGCTACAATAGCACATTTGACTCTTTTAAGGAGGGTGCAACTCACAGTGGCCCACTTGGGTATCAAACTGGTAACCTTGCTGTTATCAGCACAATGCTCTAACCAACTTAGTTAACTGGTCACCCCAAGATGACCTTTTAAATGGCCCTCGTACAGACTCACTCACTCACAGGCACTCATCCTGGATTCTGGCAAAGGGGCATTGAGTTGGGGGGCATTGAAGATATATGAGGAGAGAATGAATTGTGTCTCTGTGGGACAAGGACTGGAGAGACAGTTGCCATTTTGCCTGTGTTGGGTCCTCCTCCTGTGCTGCCAGCAGGCAATGCCATCTTACCTGTGTTTAGCCCTCCACCCACCCATGGCCAAATCTGAATCTGATTTGGTTTGGTGAGCTACGCTCATTCCAACCTGGTGACTTATTGAGACCCTGCTCCACCCAATTCACCCAATACAAGATGTACTTTCTTGGTGAACAGGCAGCCCCACTGTCATTACACTCTTTCTTGGACAATTATCAGGGATCTGTGGACCCAAGGCAGGCGACAGCTAGTCTTGGTGTTCTCTGAGACTTTTGCTGAGTAGCTCCACTCAGCTCTGGCATCAAACCTGAATATACTTTAACCTGGTACACAACTCAAACCACCCTGGTACTCACCTCACATACCACATGAGACTTTATCGCTGGCCAAGTGGTGTGGTGGTTAACAGCTTGGGACGCCAGTGGTCCTGGTTCAGATCCCACATATGAGGGCCAGTGACACTGCCCTAAAAAAAAAAAAGACTTTATCAGCAGCTAAACCTTACAGGAGGCAGCAAGTGGTATCAGGCCTTCTGGTATACTGGGTTTTTGCAGAGTTACCCAAGGCCTGGTACTGGAGGCAGCCATCCTCAATTCACAAAATTGGCCTCTCCAAAACACCTCCAGGTTTAGCACAGGCAGCGATCAGCTGTGGATCATTTTGTAGCTGCTACCAGGTAGTCTTCACCCAGTGGGTGACTTGGGCCTGAACTGGGGCCTTTCTCAAGAGGTCCCCGAACCAACATAGTTGGAGGTTGGCTTCAGATCACAGTAGAATGCCACCATATTAACCCTACAAACAGTAAACCCAAAGGACAGACTCAACAGGCACCAGAGACTGCTGGGGCAAATCCCACTCCATATGGTAAGTCCCTACATAACATCCCATAAGCTGTGGGCATGGCCAAACCACACAGCCAGTCAACCTGAAGGCCAATTCCACCCACTGATGTGTCAATAGCAATTAAGGCTCAACTATAACAGGGGGGCACACACAACCCCCATAAGGGACATTCCTGGAGCACCTGGGTCAGGTAACAAAGGACACTGAGGCAATGGGCCCCATAAGGTACATACTGCATAAGACCACCTGCCCAATATTGGGAGACATAGCAGAATTACCTACTATGCAGAAACAAACAAAAAGACAGCAAAAATGAGAAAACAAACAAATACAATTCAAATGAAAGAATAGGAGAAAGCACCAGAAAAAGAACTAAACAAAACAGAAGCAAATTACCTGACACAGAGTTTAAAACAATGGTTATAAGGATGCTCGAGAACTTAGGGAGAACTTCAACAAAGAAATTGCAAGCAAAATAAAGGCCATAGAAACTATGGAAAATAACCAGTCAGAGTGAAGAATACAATAATCGAAATGAAGAATGCACTAGAAGGAATAAACAACATACTAGATCAAGTAGAGGACTGAATCAGCGATTTAAAAGACAAGGTAGCAGAAATACTGGAGGGAGGGGCAAGATGGCGGCTGTGAGGAGGGCTGCATGAAACCTCCCTTGGAAATATCCACAATTTGAACTTCTAATACGCTTCAAAGAGACATCTACTCATCACACAGAGCAACTAAGAGTTCCACACAAGGATTGCTGGAAGGTGGGCAGGCAGGGCGAGTAGGGGAAGAAGGCGGCGAGACGCGTGAGGTGCAGCCCGCACCCGTGGCTGCTGAGTCACGTTGAGTGTTGCCCTGGCTCACTCCCTGCGGCCCGCGGCCCACCTAGAGTTCAGCAAGAGCGCGTTGGTTTGCAGTCTGAGGCAGAAGCCTCAGGCCGGGCAAGTGTGGGAGGAGAGAGAGGAGACAACTGTGCAGAGGTACGAGCTGCACCCGCGGCTCGCCGGGTCCCCAGGAAGCAGGGTGCAGAGCCCGGCAGTGACAGGGCAAGATCAATCCCTGCACCCTCCTGGTTCAGGGATCAGTCTCTGTGCCCACCGGTCCCGCGGGGTGCAGAAGCCTGAAACCCGGGAGCAGGGGGAAAAAAGAGGACTCACGCACGGAGAAGCAGCGCGCGCTGGGCGGAGATGCAGGTCCCCGAGAGACGGAGCGGGGATCGGAGCCGCGTGGAAAGGTGCGCACAGACCCCTAAACACCGGCGGCAGTCCCTCCAGGAGTGCAGTAGGAGAACGGCGCGGGCGTGCGCCGGCTCCGAGGCAGAAGCCTTAAACCCGGGAGCAGGGGAAAAAGAAGACTCACTCGGACACGCAGCGCGCCGGGCAGAGACGCAGGTCCCCGAGAGACGCAGAGCGGGGATCTTGGCCACACGCAGTTGGTCCAAACAGACACAAGAATCATCATACCCGGAGGCAAACTTTAGATAAAACCAGAGCATTTCTGGGTTTGACATACAAGAGTCACACCCAAAAGGAAGTTGCTACAGGTACTAGGACCCATAGGGTCCAAGTTTCATCAGAGGGGTCAATCCTCTCACAGCAGCTCATAAACTGCAGACGCTGCTGATTCTCACAGCTAATCAATCTGGGAGTCAATCCCACCTACTGACAAACCAAAAGTAATCAAAACTAAAACTTCAACAAGTGAGGATGCACGACACAAGGCACACCTCAGATACAAGCACAGGAGAATAGAGAGACTGAGTAATTCAAATATAAAGGACACACACCATATAAGTTTACCCAGAAAAGACTGACTAATCTGGGGGATCGATCTGTTATATTGAAGCAAACACAAAGAGTAAGCCAGAATGGGAAGACAAAGAAAAACAACCCAAATAAAAGAACAGAAGAAACTTCCTGAATCAGTGGAAATAGAGGAAATAGAGGTAACCAACCTATCGGAGACAGAGTTCAGAACACTGATTATTAGAATGTTCAAGGAAATTAATGAAAATATAAAGAACGTTAGAGAAATCATGAAAAGCAACCAGCTAGAACTTAAGAATACAATTACTGAATTAAATAATAAACTTGATGGAATCACTAGCAGATTGGATGAAGCAGAAAATCGAATCAGTGACTTAGAAGACAAAATAGCAGAGATTACCCATGCAGAACAACAAAAAGAAAAAAGAATGAAAAACATGGAAAATAGTTTAAGAGAGCTGGGGGACAACATCAAACGCAATAACCCACGGGTCATTGGAGTACCAGAAGAAGAAGAGAGGGAGCAAGGGATTGAGAATATATTTGAAGTAATAATGTCTGAAAACTTCCCTAACCTGGCAAAGGACATCAAAATACAAGCTCAGGAAGTGCAGAGAGTTCCAACCAGGATGATTCCAAACAGGCCCACTCCAAGACACATTATAGTGAAAATGGCAAGGGTTAAGGACAAAGACAGAATCCTTAAAGCAGCAAGGGAAAGGCAGCAAGTTACTTACAAGGGTACCCCCATAAGATTATCAGCTGACTTTTCTACAGAAACTTTGCAGGCCAGAAGGGAGTGGCAGGAGGTTTTCAAAGTGATGAAAAATAAAGGCCTACAACCAAGATTGCTGTATCCAGCAAGGTTATCATTTAAAATCAAAGGCGAGATAAGAAGCTTTGCAGAAAAAAATAAGTTAAGGGAATTCATTACCACCAGGTCAGCTTTGCAGGAAATGCTAAAAGGACTTCTTTAAGTAGAAGAGAAAAACAACCTATGAAAGACTACGAACACAAATAACAAAATGGCAATAAATACACACCTATCAATAATCACATTAAATGTAAATGGATTAAATGCTCCAATAAAAAGACATAGGGTGGCTGAATGGATAAGAAAGCAAGACCCCAGTATATGATGTATACAAGAGACTCACCTTAGATCCAAAGACTCATACAGGCTGAAAGTAAAGGGATGGAGTAAAATATTTCATGCAAATGGTACTGAGAAAAAAGCTGGAGTAGCGATACTTATATCAGATAAAATGGACTTTAAATTGAAGAATATAACAAAGGGCAAAGAAGGACACTTCATAGTAATGAAGGGATCGATCCAAAAAGAGGACCTAACTCTAGTAAACATCTATGCACCTAACATAGGAGCCCCTAAATATATAAAACAGATATTGTCAGACATAAAGACAGAGATCAACAGTAACATTATCATAGTAGGGGACTTCAACACCCCGCTGTCACTAATGGACAGATCCTCCAGACAGAAAATCAATGTGGAAACAGTGACCTTAAATGACACATTAGACCAGCTGGATTTAACAGACATTTTCAGAGGATTTCATCCCAAAGCTACAGAATATACGTTCTTTTCAAGTGCACATGGAACATTTTCTAAGATAGACCACATGTTAGACCACAAAACAAATCTCAATAAATTTAAGAAGATTGAAATCATTTCAACTGTATTCTCTGACCACAATGCTATGAAACTAGAAATAAATTATAAGAAGAAATCCGGGAAGCTGACAAATAAATGGAGGCTAAACAATATGCTATTAAATAGTGAGTGGGTCACAAATGAGATCAAGGAGGAAATCAAAAGATACCTCGAGACAAACGATAATGAAAACACCACGACCCAAAATCTTTGGGATGCTGCGAAAGCAGTCCTAAGAGGGAAGTTTATAGCAGTGCAAGCCTACCTAAAGAAGGAAGAAAAAATCTCAAATCAACAGGTTATCCTTACACCTAAGGGAACTGGAAAAAGAACAGCAAAAGAGGCCCAAGGGGAGTACAAGAAAGGAGATAATAAAGACCAGAGCAGAAATAAACAATATAGAGAACAGAAAAACAATTCTAAAGATCAATGAAACCAAGAGCTGGTTTCTTGAGAAGATAAACAAAATTGACAAACCTTTAGCCAGGCTCATCAAAAAAAAAAAAGAGAGAGGACTCAAATTAGCAAAATCAGGAATGAAAGAGGGGAAATGACTACAAACATCACAGAAATTCAAAAAATTCTAAGAAATTACTATGAGCAACTATATGCCAACAAATTTGCCAATCTGGAAGAAATGGATAATTTTCTAGAAGCATACAACTTTCCAAAGCTAACGCAAGAAGAAACAGAAAATCTAAATACCCTGATTACTACCAAGGAAATTGAATCAGTAATTGACAAGCTCCCAAAAAACAAAAGCCCTGGACCAGACGGCTTCACAAGTGAATTTTATCAAACATTCAAAAAAGAACTATCACCTATTCTTCTCAAACTATTCCAAAAAATCCAGAAGGAGGGAAGGCTCCCAAACTCTTTTTATGAAGCCACTATCACCCTGATTCCAAAACCAGATAAAGATATCACAAAAAAGGAAAACTACAGGCCAATCTCCCTGATGAATATAGATGCAAAAATTCTCAATAAAATATTAGCAAACAGAATTCAGCAATATATTAAGAAGATCATACATCATGATCAAGTGGGATTCATCCCTAGTGCGCAAGGCTGTTTCAACATCCGTAAATCAATTAAGGTGATACACCACATCAACAAAATGAAGGATAAAGATCACATGGTCATTTCAATAGATGCAGAAAAAGCATTTGACAAAATCCAACAGCCATTTATGTTAAAAACCCTTAGCAAAGTGGGAATACAGGGATCATATCTCAACATAATAAAAGCCATATATGATAAACCTACAGCTAACATCATACTCAATGGGGAAAAGCTAAAACCATTCCCCTTAAGATCAGGAACAAGACAAGGCTGTCCACTTTCTCCTCTTTTATTCAACATAGTGCTGGAAGTTCTAGCCACAGCAATCAGACAACAAAAAGAAATAAAAGGCATCCAAATTGGCAAGGAAGAAGTAAAATTGTCATTATATGCAGATGACATGATACTGTATATAGAGAACCCCAAAGACTCAAAAAACTATTGGAACTGATAGACGAATTCAGTAAAGTAGCAGGATATAAAATCAATGTTCAGAAATCAGTGGCATTTGCATATACCAATAATAAACTAATGGAAAGAGAAATTAAGAGAATTGTCCCATTTACAATTGCGTCAAGAACTATAAAATACCTAGGAATAAATTTAACCAAAGAAGTGAAAGATCTGTACTCAGAAAATTATAAGACACTGAAAAAAGAAATCATAGAAGATACAAATAAATGGAAACACCTACCATGCTCATGGATAGGAAGAATTAATATAGTTAAAATGTCCATACTGCCTAAAGCAATATATAGATTCAATGCAATTCCTATCAAACTACCAAGGGCATTTTTCACAGAAATAGAAAATATAATCCTAAAATTTATATGGAATCATAAAAGACCCAGAATAGCCTCGGCAATTCTGAGAAATAAAAACAAAGTCGGGGGATCACGCTACCAGACATCAAAACCTACTACAAGGCCACAGTAATCAAGACAGTTTGGTATTGGCATAAAAACAGGCACATCGATCAGTGGAACAGAACAGAGAGCCCAGAAATAAATCCAAGCATTTACGGACAGTTAATCTATGACAAGGGAAGCAAGAATTTACACTGGAGTAAAGATAGTCTATTCAATAAATGGTGCTGGGAAAATTGGACTGACACATGCAAAAAAATGAAACTGGATCATCTCCTTACGCCTTATACAAGAACAAATTCAAAATAGATTAAAGACTTAAATGTAAGACCTGAAACCATAAAAATCCTAAAAGAAAATATAGGGAGTACGTTTGCAGACATTACCCGGAGCAATATTTTTACTGATACATCCCTACAGGCAAGGGAAGTAAAAGAAAAAATGAACATATGGGATTATATCAGACTTAAAAGTTTTTTCACAACAAAGGAAACCATTAATAAAACAAAAAGGAAGCCTACTGAATGGGAGAATATATTTGCCAACGATATATCTGATAAGGGGTTAATATCCAAAATTTTTAAAACACTCATGAAACTCAACAACAAAAAAACAAACAACCCAATTAAAAAATGGGCAGAAGATATGAAGAGACATTTCTCTAAAGAGGACATAGAGATGGCCAACAGGCATATGAAAAAAAGTTCAACCTCACTGGTCATTAGGGAAATGCAAATAAAAACCACCATGAGATACCACCTCACCCCAGTCAGAATGGCTATCATCAACAAATCAACAAACAACAAGTGCTGGTGGGGCTGTGGGGAAAAGGGGACCCTGCTGCACTGTTGGTGGGACTGCAGATTGGTGCAGCCACTATGGAAGTCAGTATGGAGGTATCTCAAAGAACTGGAAATAGAGCTACCGTTTGACCCAGGAATTCCACTCCTAGGTATTTATCCTGAAAAAACCAAGACACTTGTTCAAAAAAATTTATGCACCCCTATGTTCATAGCAGCACAATTTACAATAGCTAAGACTTGGAAACAACCAAAATGCCCATCAGTAGATGACTGGATTAAGAAACTGTGGTATATTTATACAATGGAATATTACTCCGCTATAAGGAAGAATGAAATCGTGCCATTTGCAATGATATGGATGGACCTAGAGACTATAATGTTGAGTGAAATAAGTCAGTCAGAGAAGGACAAATACTATATGATCTCACTCATATGTGGGATCTGAAAAACTGTATGAATGAGCAAAGTAAACAGAAACTGTCTCATAGATATAGAGGAAAAATCAGGGTTGCTAATTGGGAGAGGAATGGGGAGGAGGGAGAAGGGGAAGGGATTAGACAGCAAAAATAGGCAACTACAATATTGCTACTGGGATAGGAAAAACAGTTTGGGGAATATAATTAATAATGTTGTAAATATTCTGTGGAATGTCAGATGATCATACGTCTTGTTAGGGAGACCATTTCATGGATGGAGTAGAGGTTTGATCACTGCACTGTATTACTAAATCGGAGGTGGTATACCTACTGTAATTGAATATATATAGATAGTCACGGGATGTGGATTATACTGTGGAAGAGAGTCAGAGGAAGAGTAATAGATATATATGATATGGGGGGGGAGTGTGGTGGTATATTGGGGGTGGGGGGTTGTCACTTTGAGGGGTAAAATGTATAACTATTGCACTGTGTTGTACACCTGAAACTAAATAAATAAAGAAAGAAAGAAAGAAAGAAAGAAAGAAAGAAAGAAAGAAAGAAAAGAAAATGCAAAAAAAAAAAAAAAAAAGACAAGGTAGCATAAAACACCCAATTGGAACAATAAAAAGAAAAAAAAAAGAATTTTAAGAAATGAGGATAGTTTAAGAGACCTCTGCGGCAACATCAAGCCTAACAACATTCCATCATAAGGATACAGACAGAAGAAAGAGAGAAAGAGATTGAGAACATATTTGAAGAAATAATGACTGAAAACTTTCCAAATTGGTGAAGGAAATACACATACAACCCCAGGAAGTGCAGAGAGTCGCAAACAAGATGAACCCAAACAGGCCCATATCGAGACACATCATAATTAAAAATGGTAAAGAGTAAAGATAAAGAAATAATCTTAAAAGAAGCAAGGAAAATCAGTTTAGTTGCCTACAAAGGAGCTCACATAAGATTGTCAGCTGATCAGCTGATTACTCAACAGAAACTTTACAGGCCAAAAGTGGTTGCCAAAAAAATATCCAAAGTGATGAAAGCAAGGACAACCAACCAAGAGTACTCTATCCATAAAACTATCATTTAAAATTGAGGGACAGATAAAGAGCTTCCCAGAGAAGAAAAAGCTAGAGTTCATCATCACCAAACCAGTATTACAAGAAATCTTAAAGGGACTTCTTTAAGAAGAAAAAAAGAAGTTCAAAAATATGAATAACAAAATAGCAATAACTACATTATATATCAACAGTTACCTTAAATGTAAAAGGATTAAATGTTGCAATCAAGAGAAATAGGGTGGCTGAATGGATAAGAAAACAAAACCCTTACATGTGCTGCCTACAAAAGACTAATTTCAGATTGAAAGGCATAAAAACTAAAGGGATGGAAAAAGGTATTTCATGAAAATGGAAACAAAAAAATGGGGTAGCAATACTTACACCAGACAAAATATAATTTAAAACAAAGGTTATAGCAAGAAACAAAGAAGAACCCAGGAATTCCATTTCTGGGTATTTATCTTAAGAAACCCAAAATACTACTTTGAGGAGACATGTCCTTCCATGTGTTCATTGCAGCATTATTTACAATGGCCAAGATGTGGAGTCAGCCAGGGTGTCTGTTGACGGATGAATGGATAAAGAAGAGGTGGTATATATACAATGGAATATTTCTTGGCCATGGAAGAGAATGGGTTCTTGTCATCTGTGGTGGCATGGATGGACCTAGAGGGTGTTGTGCTTAGTGGAGTATGTCAGACAGAGATGAGTGAATTGGTGATTCTATGTCTTTTTAGTCAAATGCAAACAGTATTCCATGTTTCCCAAATTACATTACTTATTTCTAAGATGTCATAATTCACTGGAAGAATTTCTTTAATTGCTAATATTCACTTTCACTTTTAGTAAAGCACATAGAATTCAGCTAATTCTCAGAAAAAAATTATTGTAAATCTTGATTATTATACTTCTGCAATAATAATTGTTATTGGAAGTTTAGAAACTTTGTTTCAAACTATCACCCTGAATAACAGAACAGGAATAATAAGTATTCCTCCTTATCTCTTCTTTAGCAGTTCCCATTTTATATATCCAAAATTAAATCTCTGTTAAACTGAGCAAAAATCATCTTTATTTCCCCTACTTCAACCTCACTTACTGAAAGAAAACACGTTTAGAACATTTTTCCCTTCTCAACATAAAAAAAAATGTTTAATATAATTTTCTAAAATGATGTATGTAAGTTAATTATCATCATGGCTTGTTATTTTATTTATTTTTGAAGAATTTTATTAAAAATATAGCTAACATAAAACATTATATCAGTTTCAGGTGTACACCATAGTTGTTCAACATTTATATACCTGAAGAAGTGACCAACATAAGTTCAGCAACCATCTATTATAACACCATACCACACTGTCACAATTTTATAGTCATATACATGACTATGTTCCATATGTTGTAAGTTACATCTGCATGATTTATTTGTTTTATAGTTGGAAATGTAGACCACTTATTGTCTTTCACCTTCTCCCCTTTTTAATTTTTCAATTGCACTTGACATTCAATATAATTTTATATTAACTTCAGGTATACAGCATAGTGGCTAGACATTTCTATAATTTTAGAAGTGATTCCCCCTGTCTAGTCTAGTATTCACCTGTCACAATACATAGTTATTACCGTATTATTAACTATATTTCCCGTGCTTTACTTAAGTCCACATGACTATTTTGTACCTAAAAATTTGTAATTTTTTTTTTTGAGGGCAGTGTCACTGGCCCTCATATGTGGGACCAGAACCGGGGCCGCTGGCTTTGGAAGCCAGCACTTAACCACCGCGCCACTCGACTGACCCAAAATTTGTAATTCTTAATCCCCTTGCCTTTTTCACACTGTCCTCCAAATACCCTACTATCTATCACCCCAAATATAGTACCCATTTGACACCATACATAGTTATTATACTATTATTGACTATATTTCTTATGCTATAACCTACATCCCCATGTCTACTTTCTAATAACCAATTTGAACTTCTTAATCCCCTTTTTAATGACCTCCAACCCCCCTTCCTATTTGGCAAGCATGAAAATGTCCTCTGAATTAATAATATGAATTTGTTTCTGATTTGTTTATTTATTTATTTTTTTCTTGAGAGCAGTGTCACTGGCCCTCATATGTGGGACCTGAACCAGGGCCGCTGGCTTCCCAAGACAGCGTTTAACCACCGCTCCACTCGGCCTGCCCAAAGATTCTTTTTTTTTTCTTTTGAGGGCAGTGTCACTGAGCCTCATATGTGGGATCTGAACCGGGGCCGCTGGCTTCCAAAGCTAGCACTTAACCACTGTGCCACTCGGCTGGCCCATGATTTATTTTGTTCTTTAGAGTCCACATATAAGTTAAATCACATTGTATCTGTCTTTCTCTGTATGACATACTCCAGTCAGCCCAATACCTTCTAGGTACGCCCATACCACCACATATGACAAGAACCCATTCCCTTCCTGAGTAATATTCCATTTTATATTTCTATATCTATATCTATCTATATCTATTCTATCTATCTATCTATCTATCTATCTATCTATCTATCTATCTATCTATAGCTATATAGCTATATATCTATATAGTTATATATCTATCTATATCTATATCTATCTATCTATCTATCATCTATCTATCTATCTATCTAACTATCTATATCACCTCCTCTTTATCCATTCATCCATCGAGGGGCACCTAAGCTGACTCCACAACTAGGCTATTGTAAATAATGCTGTAATGAATATATGGATGCACACGTCCCCTTGAAGTAGAATTTTGGGATTCCTTGGATACCAGAATTTGGGATTACTGGGTCCTTCTTTGTCCTTGTTGTAGCCTTTGTTTTAAAGTCCATTTATCTGGTATAAGTATTACTACTCCAGCTTTTTGTTTGTTTATTTCCATTTTCCTGAAGTAACTTTTTCAGTTTTTTTGGGTTATTTTAGTCCACCATAGGTGGACTAATTAATTTTTTTTCTTTTTTCTTTTGTTTTATTATTTTTTAAAATTTTTTTTTACAACAGTGCAATACTTATACTTTGTACCCTCAAAGTAACAACCCCCCTTCCTCAATCCGCCATCCCACTCCCCTCTATATCATAATATCTATTATAACTCCCCTGTCTCCACTCCCACACTGTACTCCTCATTCCGTGACTATATGTATACATTCAGTCACAGTTAACATTCAACATTATACAACATCAGGTTCAGGTGTGCAGTGCAGTGATGAAGTGTCTATCCCATCCCCGAAGCAGTCTCCCCAACAAGACACTTGACCATCTAACACCCCACAAATCATTCACAACATTACCAATTACATTCCCAGAACTTTCCCCATAACCCTACGGCAATATTGTAGTCACCCACCTATGCTGTCCAAAACCTCCCCGCTCTCCCTCATCCCTACCCCCTCCCAGCAAGCAACCATCAGTTTTTCCTTTATATCTGCTTGATATGATTTCAATCTTCTTAAATTTACTGAGTCTTGTTTTGTGGCCTAACATATGGTCTATCTTGGAAAATGTCCCATGTGCACTTGAAAAGAATTTATATTCTGTTGTTTCGGGGTGAAATGCTCTAAAAATCCAGCTGGTCTAAAGTGTCATTTAAGGCCACTGTTTCCCTGTTTATTTTCTGTCTGGAGGATCTGTCCATTGGTGACAACAGCATGTTCAAGTCCCTTACTACAATAGGATTACTGTTGATCTCTGTCTTTATGTCTCCCAAAATCTATTTTATATAATTAGGTGCTCCTATGTTGGGTGCATAGATGTTTATTAGGGTTATGTTCTCTTGTTGAATTGATCCTTTATTATTATGTAGTGCCCTTCTTTGTGTTTTATTGTAGTCATTTTTAAGTCTATTTTGTCCAAAATAAGTATTGGTACTCCAGCTTTTTTTTTTCTCATTTCCATTTTGCATGAAATATCTTATTCCATCTGTAAACAGCATATACATGTGTCCTATTTTCTTATCCATTCAGCCACTCTCTGTCTTTTGATTGGAGCATTTAGCCCATTCACATTTGAAATGATTATTGATAGTGCATATGTATTGCCAATTTGTTATTTTTATTTCTGGTCTTCCTAGGTTAGCTTGTTTACCCCGTTCTTCTGTTTCAAAAAGCCCTTTTAACACTTCCTGCAATATGGTTTGGTGGTAATAAATCCTTAAGCTTATTCTTTTCTCAGAAGCTCTTTATTTCTCCTTCAATTTTAAGTGATAGCTGTGCTGGATAGAGCAATCTTTGTTGTAGACCTTTATTTTGTGTCACTTTGAGTATCTCCTGCCATTCCCTTCTGACCTGCAGAGTTTCTGTAGAAAAGTCAGCTCTTAGTCGAATAGGAGTTCCTTTGTATGTAACCTGCTGTCTTTCTCTTGCTGCTTTTAGGATTCTGTCTCCGTCTTTAACCTTTGCCATTTTAACTTTGATGTGTCTTGGTGTAGACCTGTTTGGGTTCAGCTTGTTTGGAACTCTCTGCACTTCCTGGGCTTGTATGTTGATTTCCTTCACCAGGGAAGGGAAGTTTTCATTCATTATATTTTCAAATACATTCTCGACCTCTTACTTCTTCTCTTCTCATTTTGGTGTTCCTATGATGCGAATATTTTGTGCTTCATCTTGTCCCATAGGGCTCTTAAACTATTTTCATTGTTTTTCATTCTATTGTCTTTTTGTTGTTCCGTCTGGGTGATTTCTGCTATTTTGTCTTCCAAATCGCTGATCTGATCCTCTGCTTCACCTAATGTACTAGTGATTCCTTTGAGTGTGTTCTTCATTTCAGTTATTGTATTGTTGAGTCCTAACAGGTTGTTTTTTTTTATGATTTCTCTATCCTTCCTTATGTCCTCACTAAGTTTGTTAAATATCCTTATCATCAGTGTTCTACACTCTGTCTCTGAAAGCTTGGATATGTCTGTTTCATTTTGTTTAATTTCTAGAGGTTTATTCTGATCCTTTACTTGTGACATGTTTCTTTGTTTCCTCATTCTGGCTGTCGCTCTGGGATTTCTTTGATGTATTAGATAGATCACCAGGAAAGCCCTGGCTGGATCACGCAGGTGCACAGCTCATGGCCCTACACTCCCAGGAAAACTCCCAGTCTCAGCCTGTCCCAAAAGCTTCTCACAGAACAGGCTGAGCAGCCCGACAATCACCAGACTGGCAACTCTGCAAGCGCAGAACAGAGAGTGGGGGACCCAAGGCAGCTCGTGCACTCCTGTGTCTCAATGAACAACCTGTTGGAGCCAAAGTATGCCTGCCAGGTGTTTCCCTGGCTATGCAGCACAAGCCGTGTGGAGGGTGGGGATCCAAGGCAGCATGCACATGCACACACACAGGACCCCTGTGCCCATTCCTCCAGACCAATGTGGTCCGGGACCTGACCCTCTGTGGGAGAGCCCAACCCTGACAAATTGGCACCTTCCTATACACTACTCATGTGCAAGTTCCACACTGGGAGATCAGTGGTCCCAAAACCTCCAGCTCCCGTGCCAAAGGCGCTCAGTTCAGTCCTTCCCCACAGGCTCCTGCACCCTGCTCACACAGCTACTCCCTCCACCAGGAACCAGATGAGTGCTCACCAGGGAGCGAGTCCATGTGCTGGCTCCAGTGGTTCTCTAGCCTCCCTCAGCCTCACCGAGCTGAGCCAAAATAGTCCTCACCAATTTCTACTGCCAGCTATCATGGAACTCCTCTTCCTGGCAAAGGAACTCTGGACTGGTGAGCTTGGTGTGCGGCCAGAGGGTCTCTCCCCCAACCGGAGAAGCCTCCCCACTGCTGAGGTGTCCCTCACGGAGTTCGCCCTCTCTCGTCTCCACCCCTCCTACCAGACTTGACGTGACCTCCGCTTTAAGTTCTTCGTTTAGACGTTCTGTTTGTCTAGCGTTCCATGGACTTCTGGGGTTGAATGTTGTATAAATTATTTGTAATTTTGATGTGATCCTGGGAGGCAGTTGGCACAGCGTCTGTCTATTCTGTCATCTTACCGGAAGTCCCTGAAGTAACTTTTTCTAGCCCTTTACTTTCAGCCTGTGTGTGTCTTTCAATCTGAAGTGAATCTTTTGGGGCAGCATACTTAAGGGTTTTGTTTTCTTATTCATTTAGCCACCCAATGTTTTCCACTAGTGCATTTAATCCAATTACCTTGAAAGTGATTGTTAATGGATATATATTAATAGTTACTGCCATTTTATTATTCATATTTTGATATTTTTGTTCCATCTTAAAGAAGTCCTTCTAACATTCCTTGTAATACTGGTTTGGTGGTGATGAACTCCTTTAGCTTTTTCTTGTCTGGGAATCTCTTTATCTGTCCTTTAACTTTAAATACTAGCCTTGCTGGGTAGAGTAATCTTGGTCATAGGTCCTTGCTTTTCATCACTTTCACTATTCATGGATATCTGTTCTGTCCTGCAAAGTTTCTGTTGAGAAATCAGCTGACAGTTTTATGGGAGTTGCCTTGTAGGTAACAAACTGCTTTTCTCTTTCTTCTTTTAGGATACTCTGTCTTTGAAATTGGCCATTTTAATTACACTGTGTTTTGGTGTGGGCCTGTTCGGGTTCATTTTGTTTGGGGCTCTGCACTTCCTGGGCTTGTATATCTATTTCCTTCACCAGGTTAGGCAAGTTTCCAGTCATTATTTCTTCAAATAGGTTCTTAATCCCCTGCTTTCTCTTCTCCTGTTGTTATCCCCATGATGCAAATGTTAGGTTTGATGTTGTCCCAAAGGTCTCAAACTGTCCTCATTTACTTGCATTTTTTTTTCTTTTTACTCTTCTGACTGGGTGTTTTCTGTTACCTCATCCTGCAATTCTCTGATTCGATCCTCGGCTGTTGACTCCTCTAGTGCATTCTTCATTTCAGTTATTGTATCCTTCACTTCTGTTTTTTTCTTTATTATTGTTTCTATGTCCTTTTTCATGCTTGCTATTTGTTTGTTGAAGTTCTCCCTAGGTTCCATGAGCATCCTTAAAACCATTGTTTTGAAACTCTGTATCTTGTAAGTTTCTTGCCTCCATTATGTTTAGGTATTTTTGTTTGTTTGTTTTGTTTTGTTTTTCCTGGAGTTTTAATACTGTTGTTTCATTTGGGAGGCATTTCTTTGTTTCTTCATTTTGGCTGCCTCTCTGTGTTTGTTTCATATTAGGTATATCTGGTACACCTCCTAGTCTTGGCCAAGTGGCCTTATGTAGTAGGTGCTTTATGGGGTACTGGCCCACTCTCCCTGGTCACCTGTGTAGTGTGCTCAAGGAGTGTCCCTTTTGTGAGTTGGGTGTGCCTTTCTATTACAGTTGAGCCTTGATTGGTGTTTCACATGCCACTGGGTGGAATTGACCCTCAGGCTGTCTGGCTGTAGGGTTTGGCCACGTCCACAACTTATGAATTGCTGTATGGGCGGCTTACCCCATCGAGTGTGATTTACCCCATCTGGCTCTGTTGCCTATTGAGATTGTCCTGTGGGTGTGCCATTTGGGGGGTTAATTGGGTAATTATCTGCTGTAGTCTGAAGCCAACTTCCAAATATGTTGGTTTTGGGGATCTTTGGAGAGACTCTGGGGCAGGTCCAGGTCACTCATTGCCTGTGACTGGCCAGGGAGTTCCTGGTAGGAGCTACAAAGGGATCTGTTGTTGGTCATTGCTTGCGTTGTACCTGGAGATATGTGGGAGAGGCCACACTCAAATAGAGGTCAGCTGCCACCAGTACTGGGTCTAGCATAACTCCATAAAGCCAGGACTCTCTAAGGCCTGATGCCACTTGCTGGCCTCTATAAAATTCAACCATTAATACAGACTCCTGCAGTATGAATTTGGTGTGGTGTGGTCTCAGTGATCCACCTGGGAGCAAGTTGAGCTCATCAGACCAACTAAAATTCAGATTTTGCCAGAAGCATGGGAGAAGAGCTCAACACAGGAAAGATTGTGCCCACCTGCTGACTGCACAGGAGATAAGCCCATACAGGGAAAATGGTGACTGTTCTGCCAGGCTTCACCCAGAAGTTACACAACTCAGTCTCTTCTCATACGTCTCTGAGGCCCCCCGAGTCACCAACCCACCCTGGATACCAGGGTGAATGCTTATGTGGGCCATTTAAGAGGACATCTGGGTTTCCCACAACCTTTCATCCCACCCAGATTGTCGGAATCCCCACTGGTTTTCACAGGCAGATATTGTGGGGTCTCTTCTTCCCAGCACCAGTACTCCAGGCAAGTAAGCCTGGTGTGGGTCTGGGGTCCCTCACTGTTTTATGGGGAACCTCTGGGGCCAAGGTATCTCTCCCAATTTGCACCATGTCTGGATTTGGGACCAGCCCATTTTTGCATCTCCACCTCTCCTACCAACCTTGATTTGTCTTTGTCTTTATATCCTTAGTTATAAAACTTTTGTGCAACTAGACTTCAGATGGTTTTCCAGGTTGATTGTTCTATAATTTAGTTGTAATTTAGATATGTTCATGGGATGAGGCAAACAGCATTTATCTACTCCGCCATCTTGTATCTCCATAGTTTATTATTTTAAATACCCATTGCAATCATTTTTATTACTGTCTATGAAATGAATTAAATTTCTACAGGTAGAAATATGAAATGTCAAGTTTTGGTTAAATTATTTATTTAATATAAGTTACTCCTAAATTCCTTGTCATTGTAAGTTCCAGGAATAAATGAAAATCTGTGACAGCATATAGTCATCTAAAATTTCAAATTAATAAATAATTTAAACGATTCAACATTAATGATACAAACTAAATTTCCTTCATTATGAGGACTGAGAGCCAAACCATTTCTTACTAAATATTTTATGAATTTCCTTTAGACTGGTATACCACAAGTTTTTCTGACTTTAAAACATCAAAATACTAAAGAACAGCGAGATTGTGGCACTTGTGATATGGATGTTCTTATTTCTGTTCAACAATTGGGAAAAAAACACATTTTAAAGGTAATGAGAGGGCCGGCTGAGTGGCGCATTGGCTAAGAGCTGGCTTGGGACACCAGCGGCCCCGGTTGGGATCCCACATATGAGGACCAGTGACACTGCCCTCTACAGTTAACAACAGCTCCACCTGGAGCTGGGCTGCGAGCCCCGGCGATGGTGTAGACTGCAACCCCTCCTGCAGTGGGCTGCCATAGGCTACAGTGAGAGGCCGACAGCCAGCGTGAACGGCTGGAAACCAGCGTGAGCTGCCAATAGCCACGGTGAGTGACCATCCAGGCCCGCAACTGATCTGCCTCATCAGGGAAGAGTGCAGTGACGATACCAACATGGGCCTGTGAGGCAATGTCCTCCGCAATTAGACTGAAGAACAAAAGGACAGCAACTTGTCTATTCCCCTTCCCCGATTCCCCAACGCTGTTCCCCTCCCCCAATTCCCCAATAAAATCTTTTAAAAAATAAATAAATAAAAAATAAAGGTAATGATATTCAGCTCTTAGTTCACTTGTTGCTACCTTAATTGTGATCATTTTCATATGACATGGTATTTGTAGATCCTGGTCAAAGTGACATATTCTGTTTGAACTTGTTTTAAACCTTAATTGCATTTGTTTAAAAATAAGTCTCTATGTGTTAAGAACCCATAATCAGAAGCGTTCAATAAATATGTCACTGCTAGAATTTCATGTGGAAAATCATTTCAGGGTCTCAGCAGGTTGTAGATTTAGCAAAAAGTCTAGTGATATAGGCTACATTAAAATAAATTTAGAGGTTAGAATAAAAAATGTGATAGGTTGGTTGTAGTCTCTGATAATCAGTCCTAGTAAACAGTTCATTTCAGAGCACCACATTTAAAAAGGACTTAAGCAAATTGGAAAATATACAAAGCAGAGAATGGTGATGGTGATATTAGAAACAATGATATCTGAGGAATAAATGAGAACAGTTTTTCATAATTTCTTTCCATATTCTAATAATAATTCCAGAAGAAATGTTTTAAACCAAGCAATCTATGCACATTTCATATCAACTCTCTCCCTTCCTCACCTTACTACTCCTACCTATGATTGACTGGTCTCTTACATTTGAAAGTCAGCCTAGTATTGAAAAGCACTGGACCCTCAGCAAGACATAAAAAAGAGATAAAAGCATAAAGATTAAATAAATTTAAAAAACTAGTTATTTTCATGTACTATAATTGAGAATTTAGAAAATCCCAAAAATCTACGTGTATATTATTAAAATTAATTTGATTTTATTAAGGCTTCTGCTGAATCAACTGTATTATTTTATTCCAGAAAAAAAAGAAGAATGAAATATAAAAGAAACCACTAATAAGAGTATCAAAAAAAATTAAGTATCTAGATATGAATTTAACAAAAATATACAAAATCTCTATTTAGAGTTTAAATATTATAAAGATGAAATTCTCCCCACATAATAATTTCAATGTAATATCAATAAAATTTCCAATAATTTTTCATAGAATTTGACGAGCTGATTCTAAAACACATATAGGAATGGAAGAGCCAAGAATAGTCAAACACTTTTAAAGAAAAAGGAGAGAAAACTTTAAGTAACAAATATAGGGACGTATTATAAAGTACATTAGTAAAATAGTGTAGTATTGACACACATATAGATATACAGGCCAAGAGAACAGAACAGAGAGACAAACTGGTGATTGCCAAAGTTATATTTGAGAAGAGAGTGTAACTACAAAGGGGAAATTTTTTTGTGATGATAGAGCAGTTCTGTATCCTGCCTGATTTTAATGGTGGTTACCAAAATTGTCACATGTCATGCAATTTTATATAGCGATACACCAAAATAAATAAAGGAAGGTAGGTAGGTAGGAAAAATATAGTACTATAAGTCTGACATTATATTATAGCTATGTAAGATGTTATTGGGAAGAACTGGGTGAAAGATACATAGAATTTATCCATGCAGTTTTGACAATTCCTATATGAGTATAAAACCATTTCAACATACAAATTAAGAAAATATTTCTGATCTGAGAGTAAAGAGATGAAGATTATAGTCTGAGATCTTTAAGTCACTTAAACTCTCTGAATTCCAGTTTCCTCAGTAGTAAAATGAAAAAATATATATATCTGTCCTCACTATTTACTAGAGTTGTTAATAACAATTAACAATGGAGAATAAATGTCCAAGATGGCAGATTAGATAAACGCTATGTGTACTGCTTCCTAGGTTCACACCATTACAAATAAATTATAAAACAATCAACCTCAAGAATCATCTGAAGACTAGTTGAACAGAACTCTGATAACTAAGGATATTAAGAAAAGGCTACATTCAGACTTGTAGGAGTGGGGAGACACAAAGTGGGCTGATCCGAGGCCCACAGATCGTGGTTGTAGGCCTAGAAGAACACCTTGGTGACATAGGTTCCCTGTGAAAAAGGTGGTGTCCTAGCCCCATGTCAGTCTCCCCAGCCCAGGGGTCCTGTGCCATGAAGAGAAATTCCCACAGCATCTGGCAGTGAAAATCAGTGAGGACTCTGTCTGCTTTTCCCAGTAGGTTGGAAGGCAACTAGAAAACCAGATGCCCTCTTGTAGAGACAGCAAATGACTCTATCACTTGCAGGCACTTGCTTTGTCTCTGGTAGAGGGGTGGCAGCTTATGAGGCCTAGGGACATGCAGGGAAGTACTGAGTTGTGTGGCTTTGTGGAGGGAGCTGGAGGGAAAGGAGCCATTGTTGTCACTGTGTGGAGCCTGACACAGGTGTGGCCTACAGGAGGGCACTATCTTTTCAGTGTTAAGCGCTCCCCCAGAAGGCTAAGTCTGTGACCATATTGGTCTGGTGGAATCTGTCTGCACGCACTCCTTTGGTGACACAATGCGTCCCTGCCCCCCACACAGCTGATGGTACATCTCCTGGGACACTCTTGACAGGTGGGCTGCTGGTTCCATGCCACAAGCTGCAGAAGCCTTTTTGCAGTGGGTGGATGGCGGGCAGCAGCCCAGGAAAAGTTCTCTGGTGGGTGGTGACCTTAGACTTGTGCCAGTTTCTCTTGGGCAGCTCTCAGGAACCTAGGAGGCTGATACAGGTAGTGGTTAGCTGTGGTATTCTTGTGGCATTTTTATAGGGAGGTTATGTGTCCAACACCAGTGTGGGAGCCAAGACTTCACTGATTTTATAGAAACCACTGAACATATCCCTTAGATCCCAGGAAACCCAACACACCCACTTAGAGCTGTTTTCCAGAGGCACTCTGGGTGCCTGGGTGTCTGGTCCCTCCCCACAAGCCCTGAAGTTCTTTTACAGCATCAAATGGACCTCAGCTTCCCGGGGAGATTTTGGTGGTGGACAGTGATGGAAAACCTGCATTGTAGCCACTCTTGGGCAGCTCTCAAGAACTTGTGAGCATTAGATAAGTGGTGGCTCTCTGTGGTTCTAAGGATTCTGTACAAAGTGGTCGCAAGCCAGGCACTGTCCCAAGGCAAGGGTGGTGTTCTCGAGGTGCTGTGCAAAGTGATCATAGGTGGGGCACTGGCTTAAAAATTGAATCTGCATTAACTTTGTAAAAAACACCAGCCATGACTTGTGACTCCCTGGGACTCCATCCCACCCAGGTACTGCTGCATCACTGATGACACTCTCAACACTAGGTCAATCATCCCAGCCCATGCACCTAAGGAGGTTCAGTCAATGGCTGGGTATTATGGGCAGCCAGCAAGTGGCAATAAACCTAAGGATCTCTGGGCCTTTTGCTAAGCTTCCTTAGTAACACTAATGGTGGCAGCTGGCCTTGGTTCACAGCAAGGCCACACCCACATATTTTCAGGACCAGCACAGGTAGCAGCCAACCACACATAGCTTTGTGGCTCCTACCAGGTAACAGCAGGCTGTTAACAGGCAAATCTGAAATTGCCCTGTATGGGAGCCTCTGCCAAGAGACACCAGAAACAACACTCCCAGAGGCCAGCTTCAGACCACACCATAACATTACCTGGTTAGCCCCACAAATGGCATGCCTAAAGGGTGTTCTCAACAGACACAAGAGGCTATGGGTGCAAATCCTTTTTTGAAGGGTCAGCCCCCACACAGCAGCTCACACTGTATGCATACCCAATTGCCACAGTCAGCCAACCTCAGAGTGAGTTCCACGTACTGATGCACCAAATGCAGTCAAGGTTCAAGTACAACAGGAGAACACACACAACAAACTTAAGGGACACTCCTGGAACACAAGCACAGGAGGTCAGAGAGAATGCACCATTTGATAACACAGGACACATACTACATAAGGCCACTCAGCAAAGACTGAGAGACATAATAGATCTACATAATACATAAAAGAAAACACAGAGTGGCACTCAGAATGAGGAAACAAAGAAACATGTGCCAAAGAAAAGAACATGAGAAACCTCCAGAAGTAGAACTAAATAAAATGGAGGCAACCAAACTACCAGAGACAGAGTTTAAAACACTGATTATAAGAATGCTTAAGGAACTTAGTGATAATTTCAACAGAGAGATAGCAAGCAAAAGAAGGACAAAGAAACCATAAAAAAAGAAGTCATAATTTAAAAAAAATACAATAACAGAACGGAAGAATACACTAGGAGGAATCAGAAACAGATTAGATGAAGCAGAGGTTCAAATCAGTGATTTAGACGACAATGTAGCACAAAATACCCAATCAGAGCAACAAAAGGAATTTAAAAATGAAGACAGCTTAAGGGACCTATGGGACAACAAAAAGTATAACAACAATCACATCATAGGAGTACCAGAAGAAGGAGAGGGGCTGCAAGGGATTGAGAACCTATTTGAAGGAATAATGACTGAAAACTTTCCTTACCTCATGAAGGAAATAGGCATATAAGCCCAGGTAGTGCAGAGAGTCCAAAACAAGATGAACCCCAACAGGCCCACATCAAGACACATCATAATTAAAATGGCAAAGGTAAAAGACAAAGAGAGAATCCTAAAAGCAGCAAGAGAAAAACAACTAGATACTCACAAGGAAGCTTCCATAAGACTATCAGCTGATTTCTTGAAAGAAATTGTTCAGGCCAGAAGTGAGTGGCAGGAATATTCAAAGTCATGAAAACAAGGGCCTACAACCAAGACCACTCTACCCAGCAAGGCTATCATTTATAATTGAAGGTGAGATAAACAGCTTCCCAGGCAAGAAAAAGCTAAAGGAATTCATTACCAATAAGCAAGTATGACAACTAATGTTCAAAAGAATTCTCTGAGCAGAAGAAAGGAGAAATCAAACAAATGAAGATCCAAAATATGAATAATAAAATGGCAATAACTATGTACATATCAATAATCAATTTAAATGTTAATGGATTAAATGTTCCCATCAAAAGACATAGGCTAGCTGAATGGATAAAAAGCAAGACCCACGTATATGTTGTCTACAAGAGTTGCACCTCAAATCAAAAGACACACAGACTGAAAGCAAAGGGATGGAAAAACAATTTCTTGTAAAGGGAAAAGTTAAAAAAGCTGATGTAGCAATACTCGTATCAGACAAAAAGACTTTAAAATGAAGACTATAATAAGAGACAAAGAAAAACATTACATAACAATAAAGGGATCAATCCAACAAGAGGATATCACCCAAGTAAACATTTTTGCACCTAACATACGGACACCTAAATATATAAAGTAAATATTGACCAACATAAAGGCAAATATCAACTGCAACATAATCATAGTAGGGGATTTTAACACCCCACTGACAGCAGTGGACAGATCTTCCAGAGAGAAAATCAACAATCAAACAACAGCCCTAAATGACACACTAGACCAGATGGATTTAATTGATATTTTTAGAGCATTTCACCCCAAAACAGCAGAGTATACACTTTTTCCAAGTGTACATGGAACATTTTCCAAAATAGACCACATATTAGGCCACAAAACAAGTCTCAAAAAATTTAAGAAGATTGAAATCATATCAAGCTTCTTCTCTGATCACAGTTCTATGAAATTAGAAATCAATTACAAGAAAAAAAAACTGAAAAACACACAAACACATAGACTAAACAAAATGCTACTAAATGATGAATATGTCAACAATGAGATCAAGAAAGAAATCAAAAGATATCTTGAGACAAATAAAAATGAAAACACAACACAATGACCTAAAATCTATGGGACACAACGAAAGCAGTCCTACAAGGGAAATTCATAGCAATGCAGGTCTACCTAAGGAACAAGACACACAAAGAAACAAAAACTCATAGACACAGACAATAGTTTAGTGGTTACTAGAGGGTAAGGGAGGTTTGGGGGTGGTAAACGAGGGTAAAGGGGGATAAAATATATGGTGATGGAAGGAGAACTGACTCTGGGTGGTGAACATACAATGTGATATATAGATGATGTATTACAAAGTCTACACTTGAAACCTATATGACATTTTTAGCTATTGTCATCTCAATTAACTTAAAAAAAAAGAAAAATTCAAAATAAACAAATGGGACTACATAAAACTACTGTAAAATGTTTTTGCACAGCAAAGGAAACAATCAACAATACAAAAAGACACCCTATGGAGTGGGAGAAGGTATTTGCCAATGATATACCTGATAATGGGTTAATATCCAAAATTTAGAAAAAACATTTACAACTCAACACCGAATATAACAAGAAATCCAATTAAAAAATGACAGAGGACCTGATTAGACATTTCTCCAAAGAGGCTATACAGTTCGCTAACAAACATATGAAAAGATGTTCAACATCACCAATTATCAGAGAAATGCAAATAAAAGCCACAATAAGATACCACCTACTCCTGTCAGAATGGCTATCATCTATAAATCATCAAACAACAAGGACTGGTAAGGATGTAGAGAAAAGGGAACCCTCATGCATTTTTGGTAGGATCGCAAATTGATGCAACCACTATGGAGAACAGTATGAAGGTTCCTCAAAAAATTCAAAATAGAACACCTTATGGCCCAGCAATTCAACTCCTGGATATTTATCTAAAGAAATCCAAAACACTAATTTAAAAAAAATATGCATCCCTATGTTTACTACAGCACTATTCACAATAGCCAAGCAATTGAAATGTTCATCAATAGATGATTAGATAAGAAAAATAGTGCTACCTTTATATAATGGAGTATTACTTTGCCATAAAAAAGAATGAAATCTTACCTTTTGCAAAAACATGGATGGACCTAGAGGATATTATGCTAAGTGAAATAAGTCAGACTGAGAAGGCAAATGCCATATGATCTCACTTGTATGTGGAATCTAAAGAACAGAATAAACGAGCAAACAAAAACAGAAATAGTCTCAGAGGTACAGAGAACAAACTGATGGTTATTAGATCAGAAGGGGATTGGCAGATGGGTGAGAAAGGTGAAGGGATTAGGAAATACAAATTGGTAGTCACAAAATAGTCATGGGGAATGCCAAGTATAGTAAGGGGAATATAATCAATAATGTTGTAAAAACTATGTAGATTGTTGCATGGATACTGCACTTATTGGGGAACCACTTCATAGATTATATAAATGCCTAACGAATATGTTGTACACCTGAAACTAATATAAAATAATATTGAATGTCTACTATAATTAAATATATATATATATATATATATATATATATATATATATATATTCATGGTATGTAAAGTACAGCATAGGGAATATAGTCAATAGTATTGTAACTGCTATGTATGTCAGATGTATAGTACACTTGCTGAGGTTATCACTTTTTGAGGTGTGTAAATGTCTAATTATTATGTTGTTTTGTATACCTAAAACTAATAAAAAAAACAATGGAGAATAAAATTAATGTGAAAACACCTGGAATTTTTAAGTTTTGTACAAATGTACAATTTGCGTCCTGATGATTTTTTCATTTATAAGAATAACTGAAATCTAAAATTGGATGTCTCTTGACCTTTCTACTTGAAATGTGAAATCTGTTTCTTACTCAAGCTTCTGGTTTACAAGTTCAGAATATAAGAGAAATTATGCCCCATGACAGGGGAGGTGGAAAATTTATGAGGACATAATGTCTATTTTGGGGTGCTACATTCAAACTTTATTTCACATCACAATCAGCATATATTTATCATTTATTATGTACTTATAAGTGAACTTAGTTATACATTCTAAATTTCTGAAATCAGATGTGAGGTGTGTTTATATCAGAATGTTTTTCCTTTAAGAGAACACAGCTTGCTACTGATTAATTAAATAGCTGAAGTATCCATTCCAAGAGCTAAGCTACATTTCTGCACTAGCTTCTCCACTTTGTGGTATTTTAGGTTTTATTTTGTGAATTATGGAAAGCCATTTATTTCAACTTGATATACTTGGCATTATGCCACTTGGTGTTAACATTTATGGTCCCAATTTGATCCAATTCTTTGTGGAAACACAGAAAAAAGTACATTGTGCATGAACTGAAACTTAAGCCAAATGCTTCCTTAAATCTGTGTTCATGCATCCCTTTACCTATTGGCCTGTGCTGATTCTGGGATTCAGGCATAAGGGCTAAAAACCAAATAAGTAAATCATTGTTCTGGCAGTAAAACAGACCACTTGAACATCAGTGACAGAATTGTGTTTTTTTTAGCAGCAATTCATTCATAAGATCAGGTTTCCCTGTGTGACCTAATTTCAATGATGAGTTATTAAATTTGCAAAACTCAATGTTGCTAAACATAATTTTGAACTGAACAAAATAACTACATTATAATTACTTTCCTTATAATTAATGCAATTACAAAAAGTGCCCACTCCATACTCTCATCAGTTTTTCTGGATTGCTGTAACCACTAAATTTAATGTATGGACTACCAAACCTCTTCAGGTTTTCTATTGTCTATTTTCAAAGGGACCTCTCTTTTTAAAAAATAATTCTTCTATTTTTTAGTTACAGTTGACATACAATATTACTTTATATTGATTTCAGGTGTACAGCATAGTAGTTAGACACATATAATTTAAGAAGTGATCTCCCTGACTGGTCTAGTATCTACCTACCTGGTACTATGCATATAGTAGTTATTACCACATTATTGTATATATTCCCTATGATATGTTTTACATCCCTGATTATTTTATAACTGCCAACTACTTAATCCTTTCCTCTCTTACACCTCAATTTCATAAAAGATCAGAAATAAAACATTAAGTCATCTATATGACATATTAACAGATGAGATTATCTCATTAAAATATACCACATTGGGGCTTGCTGAGTAGCTCAGTTGGTTAAGAGTTAGCATGGGCCGGCCGAGTGGCACAGTGGTTAAGTGCTGGCTTGGGAAGCCAGCGGCCCCGGTTCGGTCCCACATATGAGGGCCAGTGACATTGCCCTAAAAAAAAAAAGAGTTAGCTTAAGAGTGCAAGCTCTGAACAACAGAGCCACCTGTTCCGTTTCCACATGGTCGAGTGACACTGCACCTGAGCTGAGCTGCCAACAGGTGGCAGAAAGTCTCAGCTGGTGAGAACACGTGCTCCTGACAACAAGACTGCATGTTAGATGGTGGGCTACCCCAGCCCACAACTAAGACTGAACACGGCACCTTGAGCTGAGCTGCTACCCGGATGGCACAGTGGATAAAGCATGTGCTCTTAACAAGGCTGCCAGTTCAACTCCCACATGGGATGGTGGCTATGCCCACCTGCAATTGAGATTGCAACATAGCACCCTGAGCTTACAGGCAACAAGCTGCCAAAGGGCAGCAAGATGGAAACTGGCGCCTTCCACAACTAAGGTTAAAGAACAACAACTTGGCTGGTCCCCCTCCCCAATTCCCCAACACTGTTCCCCTCCCCCAATTCCACAATTAAAAAACATATGCCACATTGATATATTCAACTCTCATTCACATACAGGTGTAAATAGCCACTAAAATTTTATTGTATTCTAGTGACATCATCAACGAGTTGTGTTTTTTTTTAAGATTTTATTAGGGAATTGGGGGAGGGGAACAGCATTGGGGAACCGGGGAAAGGGAACAGACAAGTTGCTGTCCTTTCATTCTTCAGTCTAGTTATGGAGGACGTTGCTTACTGGCCCATGTTTGTATTATCGTTGCGCTCTTCCCGGTTGAGGCAGATCGGTCGCCAGCCTCTGGACGGCTGCTCACGGTGGCTATTGGAAGCTCACATTGGCTGACAGCCACTCACTCTGGCTGCCACCACTCACTGTAGTCTATGGCAGCCCACTGCAGCAGGGGCTGCAGCCTACACCGTCGTCAGGACCTGTGCAGCCCAGCTCCAGGTGGAGCTCTTGTTCAGCATCTTAGCTGTAGAGGGCAGCATCACTGGCCCTCATATGTGGGATCTGAACCGGGGCCACTGGTGTCCCAAGTCAGCTCTTAACCAACACGCCACTTGCTCAGCCCATCAACAAGTTTTTGAATGATCTTTCCAAACTTATTTACCATTATCCCTCACTCATTCACATCTCCAACATGCCTCAAACTTTCCCCAGTCTGGAATGTTCTTTCTCCCATACTCAGATAATTAGATAATGCTATTCTTTCATAATCCCACTTAAATGACTATTTCTTATCCCTTTCATGCTCACCCAAATTAGAAACAAATCTCCTATACTTTCTTTGTACATCTCTAAATCATGACCTTATGGATTTGTATGTAAATATCTTTTCTTTCTTATTTGATTATGGTTCTCTTAAGGTATGGACTGTCTTTTTCATTTCTGTATCCCTTATTATACTTAGCAAAGTGCCTAATACAAAATAGGAGCTCAACGATTGCTTGAAAATGAAAAAAAAGGCACTCTTTCTACCTAAGACATTATTTTCATGATGGAAAAAGCTAGAATGAGAAGGCCTTTCTCTAGAACTAGTAATATGGTGAACTGGCAAAGAAATGCCAGTACAGAATGAAATAATTATATGTACAGAGTGATTTATTTATATTCTTAAATATTCTTAAATATTTCTGGATCACAAAATTCTAATAATTGAATAGAAATTCAAAATCATATTGAAAATGTATACAGAAATTATTAGGGATTATTTAAGCCACTCCTTCCCACTGTTAGCATGAACAATCAACAAATGGCTATGAAAAATATATCTAAATCATTGAATAAAACCCAGAAAAAGAAATAATATTCACATTGACTCAAATCAAACTTGAACAATAGTTTTAACATCTCTGGAAGGAAATAACGCTTCCATATCCAAACTGAACACACAACAAAAAATAACCAACCTGGAAAGGTTGAAAGCACAATTGTGGTTTTCAAGCTGTTTATATAAATTATCTCTAATAAGCAAATTTATGTTTGAAGGCATGAAATTAATCAAGCACAGAGGTGGTCCAGTTTCATTTTTTTGCATGTGTCAGTCCAGTCTTCCCAGCACCATTTATTAAATAGACTATCTTTACTCCAATGTAAATTACTGCTTCCATTGTAATAGATTAACTGTCCGTATATGCCTGGATTTATTTCTGGGCTCTCTGTTCTCTTCCAATGATCTATGTGCCTGTTTTTATGCCAATACCATACTGTTTTGATTACTGTAGCCTTGTAGTATGTTTTGATGTCTGATAGCGTAATACCCCCAACTCTGTATCGAAATGCCCATCAGTAGATGACTGGATTCAGAAATTGTGGTACATTTACACAATGGAGTATTATGCAGCTATAAAGAAGAAAGAAATCGTACCATTTGCAACGATATGGATGGACCTAGAGAACATTATGCTAAGTGAAATAAGTCAGTCAGAGAAAGAAAAATACTATATGATCTCACATATATGTGGAATTTAAAGAACTGAATAAACGAGCAAAATAAACAGAAATAGTCTGAGAGACACAAAGGAAAAACTGATGAGGGCTAGATGGGATGGGGGCGGGCATCAGGGAGAAGGAGAACGGACGAGGCAACATAAACTGGTAATACAATACTACCGTAGAGACAGAAGAGACAGTTTAGGGAATATAATCAATAATGTTGTAAATATTTTTTTTTGAGGGCAGTGTCACTGGCCTTCATATGTGGGACCGAACTGGGGGCTTCCCAAGCCAGCATTTAACCACCGCGCCACTTGGCCGGCCCTAAATATTTTTTTAGGAGACCAGAAGGACTCATGTCTTGTTAGGGAGACCATTTCATCGAAGGTGTAGTGGCCTGACTACTGCACTGTATATCTGAAGCTGCCGCTGATTAATATTAGATGTTGACTATAATTTATATAATCAACACATATATAGTCATGGGATGTGGAATATAGTGTGGGGATGGAGTCAATGGAATTGTAATAGATATGTATGATATCGGGGGTGGAGAGGCAGAGGAGTGGGGAGGGGTAGTCACTTTGTAAGAGGTGTAAAAGATAACTATTGCATAGTTTTGTACATCTGTAATTATTAATAATAATAATAAAATAATGATTAAAAGTAAATAAAAATAAAAATGCTTTTTGATGATAGTGAAAAAAATATCAAGTACATATGAGCACAGAATAATATTCCATTTTATACATGCACCACATCTTTCTTGTCGAATCATCTATCAAAGGACACTTTGGTTGTTTCCATGACTTGGCCACCATGAATGATGTTGCAATGAACATTGGAGTATGTATATCTTTACAGATAAATATTTTCAGATATTTTGGGTATATTCCCATGAGAGGAATGGCTGGGTCATATCATTATTCTATTCTTAATTTTGTGAGGAACCTCCACACTGCCTTCCATGGTGGCTGCACCAATCTGCAGTCCCACCAACAGCGTATGAGGGTGCCTTTTTCTTCACAGCCTTTCCAACACTTGTTACTATTTGTCTTGTTGATGATAGCCATTCTAACCAGTGTGAGGTGATATCTTATTGTGGATTTTATTTGAATTTCTCTGATGATTTGTGATGTTGAGCATCTCTTCATATATCTATAGGGCATCTGTAAGTCCTCTTTCAAAAAAATGTCTATTCAGGTCCTCAGCCCACTTTTTTCTTGGATTGTTGTTCTTGAGTTGTATGAGTTCCTTATATATTTTGGATATTCGAGCCTTATTGGAGGTGTTGCTTGAAATATCATCTCCCATACGATTGATTGTCTCTTTATTTTGTTGATGGTTTATTTTGCTGTGCAGAAGATTTTTAACTTGATATAGTCGCATTCATTTATTTTAGCTTTTACTTCCTTTGCCTTTAAGATCAAATTCATAAAACCCTTTTTGAACCCAAGGTCCATAAGTTTAATACCAGGCTGGCCAAGTGGCTCAGTTGGTTAAGAGCTTGCTCAAGAGTGCGAGCTGAGGGACTTCCGGTAAAATGGCTCAATAGACAGACGCTGTGCTAACTACCTCCCAGGATCACACCAAAATTACAAAAAATTATACAGCATTCAACCCTGGTGGTCCCCGGAACACTAGATAAACAAAACCACTAAACGAAGAACTTAAAGAGGAGACCACGTTTGGTCTGGTAGGACAGGCAGAGACGAGAGAGGGCGAGCCCCGTGAGGGAAGCCCCAGCCATGGGAAGCTTGTCTGGTTGGGTGAGAGACCCTCCGGCTGCACTCCAAGCTCACCAGCCCAGAGTTCCTTTGCCGGGAAGAGAAGTTCCAAGATAGCTGGCAGTAAATTAGTGAGGACTCTCTTTGCTCAGCTCGGTGAGGCTAAGAGTGGCTGGAGAATCAGTGGGGCCAGCGACCGGGCTTGCTCGCCGGTGAGCTCTTACCTGGTTCCTGGTGGAGGGAGTGGTTGTGTGAGCCGGACCCAGGAGCGTGCAGGGACGGACTGAACTGAGCACCTTTGGTTCAAAGGCGGGAGGTTTTTAGACTATTGTTCCCGTAGTGTGGAGCCTGCACGTGAGTGGTGTAGGGAGGGCGCCATTTGTCGGGCTTGGGCCCTCCCACGGAGGTTCAGGTCCAAGACCTCATTGGTCTGGTGGAATTGGCGCAGAAGTGCGTGTGTGCATGCGTGCGCATGCGTCCTTGGATCCCCACCCTCCACACGGCTTATACTGCGTTGCCAGGGAAACACTGGGCGGGTGCCCTCTGGCTCCAACAGGCTGCTCACTGAGACCCTGGAGTGCGTGAGCCACCTCGGATCCCCACCCTTCTCACGGCTTGTGCTGCGTTGCCAGGGAAATGACTGGTGGGCGTGCTCTGGCTCCAACAGGCTGCTCACTGAGACGCAGGAGTGCACAAACTGCCTCAGGTCCCTGCTCTCCGCACTGCGCTTGCAGAGTTGCCAGGCTGGTGATTGGTTGTCGGGCTGCTCGGCCTGATATGCGAGCGGCTGATTGGGACAGGATGAGACTGGGAGTTTTCCTGGGAGTGTTGGGCTGTGAGCTGTGTGCCTGCGTGATCCAGCCAGGGCTCTCCTGGTGATCTATCTAATACATCAAAGCAATCCCAGAGTGACAGCCAGATGGGGAAACAAAGAAACATGTCACAAGTAAAAGATCAGAAGAAACCTCTAGAAATGGAACTAAATGAAACAGAGGGATCCAACCTTTCAGAGACAGAGTTTAGAACACTAATGATAAGAATGTTTAAGGAATTTAGCGAAGTCATAAAGAAGGATAGGGAAACCATAAAAAACAACCTGTTAGAACTAAAGAATACAATAACTGAAATGAAGAACACACTCGAAGGAATCAGCAGTAGAGTAGATGAAGCAGAGGAGCGGTTCAGCGATTTGGAAGATAAACTAGCAGAAATCACCCAGTTGGTACAGCAAAAAGATCAAAGAACAAAAAACAATGAAAATAGTTTAAGAGCCCTAAGGGACAAGGTGAAACACAACCACTTCCGACTCATAGGAATACCAGAAGGAGAAGAGAAGAAGCAAGGGGTCAAGAATGTATTTGAAAAAATAATGACTGAAAACTTCCCTACCCTGGTGAAGGAAATCAACATACATGCCCAGGAAGTGCAGAGGGTTCCAAACAAGCTGAACCCAAACAGGTCCACACCAAGACACATCATAGTTAAAATGGCAAAGGTTAAAGACAGAGACAGAATCCTAGAGGCTGCAAGAGAAAGATAGCAGGTTACATACAAAGGAGCTCCTGTTAGACTAACAGCTGACTTGTCTACAGAAACTCTGCAGGCCAGAAGTAGTGGCAGGAGATATTCAAAGTGACACAAAAAAGAGGCCTACAACCAAGATTGCTCTACCCAACACAGCTATCACTTAAAATTGAAGGAGAAATAAAGAGCTTCTCAGAAAAGAATAAGCTTAAGGAATTCATTACCACCAAGCCAGCATTGAAAGAAATGTTAAAAGGGCTTTTTTAAACAAAAGAAAGGGGTAAACAAGCTAACCCAAGGAGACCAGGAATACAAATAACAAAATGGCAATCCATATGCACCTATCAATAATCATTTTCAATGTGAATGGGCTAAATGCTCCAATCAAAAGACAGAGAGTGGCTGAGTGGATAAGAAAATAGGACCCATGTATACAGATGGAATAATATATTTCATGCAAATGGAAATGAGAAAAGAAAAGCTGGAGTAACAATACTATTTTGGACAAAATAGACTTTAAAATGAGTACAATAAAAGACAAAGAAGGGCACTATAACCTTAATAAACTTCTATGCACCCAACATAGGAACTCCTAATTACATATAACAGATTTTGACAGACATAAAGACAGAGATCAATAGGAACACTATCATAATAGGGGACTTCAACACTATTGTCACCAATGGACAGATCCTTTAGACAGAAAATCAACACAGAAAGAGGTGCCTTAAATGATACTTTAGACCAGCTGGACTTCGTTGATATTTTTAGAGCATTTCATCCTGAAAAAACAGAATATACATTCATCTCAAGTACACATGGTGCATTTTCCAAGATAGTCCATGTTAGGCAACAAAACAAGTCTCAGTAAATTTAAGAAGATTGAAGTCATATCAAGCAGATATAAAGGAATAACTGACAGTTGCGGGCTGGGAGGGAGTGGGGATGAGGGAGAGGGGGAAGGTTTTGGACAGCGTAGGTGAGTGACTACAATGTTGCCACAGGGATATGGGGACAGTTCTGGGAATGTAATTGATAATGTTGTGAAGAGACTATTATGTTGTGTAAATAAGTCAGTCGGAGAAGGACAGGTACCATGTGATCTCACTTATATGTGGAATCTGAAAAACTGAATGTACAATCAAAGTAAACAGACTCATAGATATAGAGGAAAAACTGAGGGTTGCTAGTTGGGAGGGGAGTGGGGATAAGAGGGAAGGGGAAGAGATTAGACAGCATAAATAGACAACTACAATATTGCCACAGGGATATGAAACAGAGTTCGGGGAATATAATAATCTTGTAAAAGTTTTGGATGGAGTAGAGGCTTGATCACTGCACTGTACATGTGAAGCTGATGTTGTATAATATTGTATGCCAACTGTAACTGAATATATAGATAGTCACGGGATGTGGAGTATCCTGTGGAAGGGAGTCAAAGAAATTGTAATAGATATGTGTGATATGGAGGAGGGAGATTGGGGTGGCTGACTGGGGGAGGGGGTTTGTCACTTTGGGGAGTAAAGAGTATAACTATTCCATTGTGTTTTACACCTGAAACTTATTTAAAAAATGGAAAAAAAATAAAATTAAATAAAATTTAAAATGTGATCATATTTTCAAACTTTTTCCTGTAGCCGCTTTGGACTGTTCAGCATGAGTCTTTGAGTAGGCATCATTAGAGTGGATGTTTAACAGCTCAAACAAGACCTTAAGTGAAGTTCACATTGTATCAGACAACGTAGGGTGATAGTGACAGGGAAATGTATACACTGTGACTGAAAAGTAACATGAATGTTTAAAAAATCAGATTTAAATCTAAAAAAAGTGTTATTTCTTTCAAAATTGTTGCCTTGAAATGTGATATAATGTAATACTAAAACTATTTTTCCACTGCTCAAAGCCTTTCAGAAACCTTCTTTAGGAACTGTTTTCAGATTGAGTGTCCCATCTTTATACAACTGAAGATATGGAAATTTTATGACTACTACTTTGCTTATGCTTTTAGCTGTTCCATTAACAATGTAAGGCAGGTCTGATGAAAGAAGCAAATAACCAGCAGACCACCAGATAAACACACGTAACTTTCTACTAGTAAGGATAGGGATAATTATACTGTGGAGCAGATATGCTACAAATTAAGTTGCAAATCAGTTATTAGTTTGTATCCTTTGCACTTCTCAGTCAAATTTCAGTCAGCTAGACCAAATTCTTTGTGTTGGCTGACTCCTTGATAGGGATGTAGAGAAAATAGTCTCTTTTTAAGTGTTTGGCTAATTGGCTAGAATGGTAGCTGATCATTTATCACCTCTATTTACCCATCTGTGACCCTCAAAAAATGAGCTTTTAGACTTCCTTTGAAATGGAGAAGTGATTGTAATTAGACACTAGGCCTTAACTGATTTGTACAAAGGGCAGTTCCACATTACTATGGAAGTATTCAAGAGAGAAGCAAACAATCACATGACGAGGATGTTGTAAAGAGCATTTATGCCCAGTGTACAGAATTTTATCATATGAACTTCAAGATTCTTTCCAATTCTAAGATTAAGTGATCTATTTAATTTATTGTTTATTAATTTATCTCTTTCTCTCCACACTCCCACTTTCTCTATGTCTAGTTTGCCTTTATTTTCCATGCTAACAAGCAAGCTGTTTAAAACTCAAGCAAAGTGTAACAATGGAAGAGTAGGTGAACACTGTGCTTATCTCTTCTCATGACCACATCGAAATTACTACTAAACTACAGAACAACCATCATTGAGAATCACCCAAAGTGTAAGTGAACAAAAGCCCTACAACTAAAGACATACAGAAGAAGCTACCTTGAGACTAGTAGGAGAGGTAAAGAAATAAAATAGGCTGGTTCCACACCCGCATGTGGCCATTAAAATCAGGAGAGATATCTCAACTGCAGAGGTCCACCCAGAGGAGTGAGTTTTCCAAACCCCACATCAGGCTACCCAGCCCAGGGTTCCAGCGCTGGGTAGAGAAATCCCCCCAATTTCTGGCTATGAAAAACAGTGGAAATTGTGGCTGAGTGAGATGAGGGCCACTGCAATCCCAGGCATTTCTCTTAAAGGGCCTACAAATGGACTTACTTGCTGATGGTTTCACTCTATCTGAGCTCTGGGGAAGCAGCTTGAAAGTCACCAGGAGCATATGGGGAGAAACTGCATTTTCTATCTTCAGGGCAAGGGGTGGATGGACAGCTTTCTCCAAGACAGAAGTGCTTGAAGAAACAATTGTTTCTTTCCTGAGCCATCACCATCCCTCCATGTAGACACAGCCGGCTGCCATATCTGTGTCTGTATCATATTGGCTAACACCTTTCATCTGCACTGCCTGGATATTACCTGAGAACCTGGCCCACTTCCAGTGGCTTTTCTGTACAAACAGCCTGTCTTAGCTCATGCTGTGAACTTTCCTAAAATCTCTCAAAGGTTCACAAAACCCAAACAAATAGCATTTGGCTTAGGTGTGTCCCATACCTCTGGCTGAGCATCCGTAAGCCTGGCACGAGTGTCAACCAGCCTTGGTTCAAAGCTTGGGCCCTTGAGGCACCTCCAAGCCCAGTATGGGTGACAGCCACCTGCAGATTGCTCTGTGACTCATGCTAGGTGTCCCTGGGCAGGACACAGATTGTGGATGAGCTTGGCATGCAGTCGGTCCCTTCCCAGGAGGCCCCAGGCCTGGCACACCTAGTGGACAGCTTCAGAACAAGCTGGAGCATCACCCAGCCTCCTCAAAGGATGACAAACTCAAAGGGCACACTGAGCAAGCACCGGAGTCCTGCTAAATCAAACCATGCTCTGTAGGGTCAGCCCCTGCATAAAGCTCCTTTAATGTAGTCTCCACCAGTCCTCACAAACAATCAGCCTGAGGGTCAATCTCTCCTAATGACATGAAAACAGCAACCAAGGCTTAACTACAACAGGAGGGCACACAAGACCAACACAAGGGACACACCCAGAGTATCTGGCTCAGGTGACCATGGAGACTGCACCACTGGGCCCATCTGAACACCTACTACATAAAGCTACTCTATTGAGACTGGAAAGCATAGCAGCCCAACCTAATACATAGAAACAAACGCAGGGAAGAAGACAAAATGGGGAGGCAAAGAAACATGTCTGAAATAAAAGAACACAACAAAGCTCCAGAAAAAGAACTAAACAAAGTGGATTCAAGCAATCTACCAGATGCAGAGTTCTAAACACTGGTTATAAGGATGCTCAATGATCTCAGAGAGAACCTCAACAAAGAGACAGGAAATACGAAAATGAAGATAGAAGACATAAAAAAGTCAGAAATAAATAATACAATAATTGTAATGAAGAATACATTAGAGGGAATCAACAGTAGACTAGATGAAGCAGAGGACTCACTCAGAAAATTAAAAGAAAAGGTAGGAGAAAACACCCAATCACAACAGCAAAAAGAAAAAAAGATGCAAAAAAATAAGGATAATTTAAAGGGCCTTTGGGACAACATCAAGCATACTAACATTTGCATCATAGGGGCACCAGAAGGAGAAGAGAGAGGACAGGGATTTCAAAACCTATTTGAATAAATAATGTCACCCCAATAAACTTAATTTTTTATTTTTTTATTTTTTTTGAGGGCAGTGGCACTGGCATATGTGGGACCCAAACCAGGGCCGCTGGCTTCTGAATCCAGCGCATAACCACCGCGCCACTCGGCCGGCCCAGGCCCAATACACTTTAATGAGGAAGAAAGAAAGAAAGAAAGAAAGAAAGAAAGAAAGAAAGAAAGAAAGAAAGAAAGAAAGAAAGAAAATTGTCTTAACCTGGCAAAAGAAATAAATATTCAAATACAGAAAATGCAGAGTCCCAAACAAGATGAAACCAAACAGGCCCGCATCAATACTTATAATTAAAACGCCAAAGCTTAAAGACAAAGAAAGAATGCTAAAAGCAGGAAGAGAAAGGCAACTAGTAATTTGTAAGATAGTTCCCATGAGATGGTCAGCTGATTTTTCAACAGAAACTTTGCAGGCCAGAAGGGTTGGGCACGAAATATTCAAAGTGATGAAAAGCATGGACCTACACCCAAGAGTACTCTAATCAGCAAGACTATCATTTAAAATCGAAGAATAGATAAGGAGCTTCCCAGACCCAGACAAGAAAAAGCTAAAGAAGTTCAACGACAAACCAGTATTACATGAAATGTTTCAGAAACTTCTTCAAGAAGGAAAAAATTATCAACAATATGACAAACACAAATAACAAAATGACAATAACAACATCTCTATCAACAATTACTTTAAATGTTAAAAAGTTAGGGTTGCTGAATAAATAACAAAACAAGTCCCTTACATATGCTGCCTAAAAGAGACTCACTTCAAATCGAAAGACACACACAGACTGAAAGTAAATGGATGGGAAAAAGATACTTCATGAATGGAAACAAATAAAAAAGATGTGATAGAAATACTTATACTAGAAAAAATAGACTTTAAAACAAAGGCTATAACAAGAGACAAAGAAGGACTCAATAATCACATTTTGGAATTCATCCAAAGAAACCCAAAACAATACTTCGGGGAGATGTATGCATCCATATGTTCACTGTAGCATTGTTGACAATGTCCAAAAGTGGGGGCAGCCTGGGTGTCCATCGATGGATGAATGGATAAAGAGGAGGTGAGATATATATATGTAGCTCAGCCAGGGAAGTCAGGGAAGTGAATGGGTTTTTGCCATCTGTGGTGGCATGGATAGACGTAGAGGGTATTATGCTGAGTGGAGTGTGTCAGACAGAGAAAGACAGATACAATGTGATTTTGCTTATATGTGGAATCTAAAGAACAAAATAAATTAATAAAACATAAAGAAACTCATAGATACAGAGACATTTTTATACTTTCCAGATGGGAAGGAGATTGGGGTCAGTGAAAAAAGGTTTTAAAGTTCAAATTGGTTGTTACACAGTAGTCATGGGGATGTAGGGTATAGCATAAAGAATATAGGGCCGGCCAAGTGGCATGGAGGTTAAGTGCTGGCTTGGGAAGCCAGTGGCCCCAGTTCGATCCCACATAAGAAGGCCAGTGACACTGCCCTCAAAAAAAAAAGAATATAGACAATAATATTATAATAACTATATATGGTGTCAGATGAGTACTAGATTTATCAGGTGATATTATAGATGGGAGGGGGTTTGGGAGGTAGGGTAAAAAAGGTGAAGGGATTAAGAAGTACAAAATGGTAGTTACAAAACTGTCATGGGGCTGTAAATTAAAGCATAGGTAATATGGTCAATGATATGGTAATATATATGTATAATGTCATATAGGTATTAGACTCATCAGGGGCGTCACTTCTTATACTATATAAATGTTTAACCACTAGGCTGTAAACCTGAAATTAACATAAAATAATATTGAATGTCAACTGTAATCGAAATATTTTAAAGGGGAGAAAAAGGTGAAGGGGAACAAGAGGTCCAAATTTCCTGGTATAAAACCAATAAGTCATGGGGATGCAACATAATAGGGAATATAGGCAATAATATTATGTCAGGTATGGTGTCAGATAGTGGCTGGACTTATAGTGATCACTTCTTTTTTTTTTTTTTGAGGGCAGTGTCACTGGCCCTCATATGTGGGAACCGAACCGGGGCTGCTGGCTTCCCAAGCCAGCGTTTAACCACTGTGCCACTCGGCCGGCCCCCTAGTGATCACTTTTTTAGGTATATATATGTTGAATATCTATGGTGTAGACCTGAAACTAATATAATATTGTATATTAGTTAGATATATATTATTTTTAAGGGCAGTGTCACTGGAACTCATATATGGGACCCGAACCAGGGCTGCTGGTTTCCCAAGCTAGTGCTTAACCACTGTGCCACTCAGCTGGCCCAGTTATATTTTAATATAAATATTTTTTAAAACCTCAAACATATAACCTCTGTAGCTGATCCAAGAGAGATTTTGGAGAAACACCTCTGTTATAGTCCCAATGACCAAACTATGTGTTTTCAATATGAAAGGACTGCAGTGAAGAAGTAAGCAAAGCATGATAATGGACAAACTGAGCAGCTTCCCAATCTCCCTAGTACCAGGACTTGTAAAATTATTAAATTATTTTAGTTAAATTCTTAAAGCATTAAAAATGTCTTTATTCAAATATAAATAAAAAATTCAAAGCCAAATAAAAAGTACTGTTTAAAATCAGCTCTTGATTATCTATTCCAAACAGGGAATGAATAATCCCCAAAAGTGATTATTTAAAAATTATTTGTAGTTGATATCAAAAGACATATTATTCTTATATTTAAATATGTGTGCCTAATATCCTGGGAATTTATTTCTAATTGAGAAATAAAGCAAAACTAAAAAGGGCTGTCTATTGAAATTCGGTGTTCTGACCTCTGTTCAACTCTTTACAGCTGCTTGATTCCACCTTGTCAGTGAATTACCCCACCTTTCACATTAATGGATAGCAATAGCCAAAATCAGAGGTGTCATCTCTACCTAAAGGTTTAGGTTCACATCTTTCCATGCAGTTTCATAACTCCCCTTGAGCAAAGAGTTAATATAACTTCAAAGGCTTTTTATTCTCAATCCCCCTGGGGTATGCTAATTTAAGACTATATCTTTGTGAGGTCAATACTTAAGCAAAATGGGTGATAATGTCAACAAAAATGAGTTCACGATTTTCCATGAGCGGGCCAGCCAAGTGGCTCAGTTGGTTAAGAGCTTGCTCAAGAGTGCGAGCTGAGCTCTGAGCAACAGCAGTTCAATGCCCAGGAGGAGCTAAGCGGCTGTTGACTGCCAACAGGTGACAGGATGGCAGAGCTAAAAAAAAAAAAAAAAAAAAAGAATGTTTAAAAAAATAGATTTTCCATGATCAATGTAAATGATATACATATGTTTAATTATCTTTAATGCAGTAGCTAAGACTCTACTTAGAGGTCATCGTGTTTTGCTGAAAGAGGGACTTGAGCTAATCAGGGGTTATCATCTCTGCATACACATAAGAATCACCTTGGTAGCTTTTAAAAGTATACGTTCAAGGCCACCTCTCCAGTTTCAGATTTTATTGGGCTGTATTGGACATAGACGTCACTTTCTAAAGTGCCCCAGGTGATTAAAATATGCAGCCAGCTATGGTAGAGAATCAACTGAAGAAATACCTTCATTTTCTAGATTTATGTGACCGTGTTCTTTCCTATTATAACTGATTCTTCACTATAGAAATACTAACTTTAAAGCAATTTGACAGGATAATTAAAATGAGTAAGTCAAATAAAACCTGCTGTAAAACAAAAAGGAGGTTCCTTTTAAACGAGTTATTCAGATTGGTTTATTACCTCCTCCCACTTTCCTTTAATAATTTTGACATCTCTTGTTGGTATGATAATACCAAAAGTTACCATATTCTAAGCATAATGTAATGAACACAGGGTTTAAAAATAAAATCTGTGTTTGACTCCTGGCTCTACCATTTCTGGGCTATGTAATCTTGGACGAGACATTTAAACCCTCTGCACTTCAGTTATATTATCTTTAACATAGAGTGATAGTCATTTTTATTTCACTGGGCTATGGAGATTATATAATATTAGTGCAGTTAGTAAAAGACAAAAACTATTGTCTCAGATACTAGCTGGATGCTCCATACGGGGCTCCTAGGAAACTATCCAGCTTGGTTAGGTCACGAGACACTACATTATTGTTGGCAGTTGATATTTTGGTGCAATCAGTCTCCTGAAAAATGGACCCAAAATAATCAAACTAAAAAAAAGGATATTTAATCAAGAAATTTTTTTCCATTTACTTCAAGAATCATCTTTTCTGAAATGCAGGCTATCATGCTGCCAATTAGTCTCTCACTTCACTAATACAACTACTGCTACTACTGACATTTTTACTACTTACTAAGTTCCAGGCACTGTGTTAGATGTTTTATGATTATTATTTTATTAACTGTACACATCACCATGAGGTATTATTATGCCTATTTTAAAAATAAAAATAAAAAACACCTGATGTTCAGAGGGTATAAACAGGTTTTACAAGGCTACACAGCTAGTAAATAATAAAATTGATATTTAAATATAAGTCTTTTTTACTCCAAACATCACACCTTTAAACATTATTTTCCAGAAGTTTGCCTGGAAAACCCAGTATCAGGATAAGGAGAGGGAATCAGAGTTGGATGATTTGAGGAACTAAGCCACACTAAGCTGAAACTGCATCACAGTCACGTTGACTGGACTCAGGTGTTCCTAAGCTTCCTAACTCACTTATTTACTGACTATACCTTAGAGTTTTTATCAATTCTGCATTGAATTTTTTTTAAAGATTTTATTGGGGATTTGGGGGAGAGGAACAGTTCGGGGAATTGGGGACCAGCCATGTTGTTGTTCTTCAATCTTCGTTGTGGGGGGTGCCAGTTGCCATCTGGCTTCCCATCAGCAGCTCATGGCCTCTAAGCTCAAGGTGCTGTGTTCAATCTTAGTTTCAGGTGGGTGTAGCCACCATCCCAACAAGCAGCCTTGTTGTTAATAGCACACGCTCTATCCTCTGAGCCATCCGGGTGGCAGCTCAGCTCAAGGTACCGAGCTGTCTTAGCTGTGAGTGGGCGTAGCCTCCATCACATTTTGATGTAGTCTGAGGAAGACCTTATTTCCAAGTTTTTAGTTTTCTATAAAAGTGCTTTAACAAGTATAACATAGCTATACTGCAGTACACATAGTATATTACTCTGAACACTGTAGTGTGGAAGAGGTAAAATGATAGATTTAAATTATTTACCAGATTATTGTCTCCTTATTATCACCTTAAAATCAGGATCAAAAAGTTTCTGCCTAGAGTATATTTTGAAAGCCCATACTTGTTTTTTTTTCTTCCTGTGCTCCCACTGTTGAAATTTTACCTTTCAAAATCCACTAACTTCTATTGAGAGCTTAATGTTGGTAGTGACTGTGGCTCCATGACAAAAGTTCTGAAGAAATTCAGGAAATCAACATATTGAATTCCATGACAATCAGTATGTTCCAGAATTAATATTTATAGAGGAGATATCACAAACACGGCAGCATGAAGAGTGCCTCTTGAAATCTCCCCTGGAAATTACAACAAATTTCACAGCTGTCATTCAACAGAGGGTAACATAAGCAACACAAAAAGCACTTCTGAGAGATCCACATATCAAATCATCTGAAGGTGGGCAAATCAGGTGAACAGGGAAGGAGGATGGAGAAGGTGCAGAGATGCAGGCCACGGACAGCAGGACAGAGCCCAGAACTCACTGCAGTCTTGGAAGAGGGAAGAATTCAGGCCGCAGATGCATGTTCTGTGGCCCACAGTCTTGCGTGAGGGATCAACATATTACATGCTGAACCCATATTAGGGGCAGAGACCTCAGAGCAAACAGCAAATACAGAAGGGTGACAAGTGTGGGTTAAGCCCTCACTGCCAAGCAGAAAACAGAAAATAAAGACACGGAGCCTGGCCAGCTCCCTCCCCCCACAGAGCTCACCCTCCCACCCCAGTGTTAGAAGCAGGCTACAGAAGAAAAGGTAGCAGTGTCAGGTTAAAGAACAGAATATCTACAGATCACTGAAGGGACAATCCCACAACAACAGACACACAGTGACAAAAATTCCAGCAATAGGGAAGATGCTGAAGGAGCAAGACAGCTGTGGGCTTTAAGTTGCCATTGCTCAAAGCCACAAACACACCAACTAACTCTCCCAGCCCACCTTTCCCCCACTTTTCTGGGTGGATCCCTGTAGGGGCAACCAGAACTACTGAAACACATGGGCTCTGTGTCAAGCTGCAGGGGCAGCGTTGGGGTTTCAGAAGCTCAGAACTCTACCCCCCACAACATCCTGACACGGGGACTGGGGCAGGGGACCAAGGTGACCATCTCACAGAGGGGAAGTCCACCTTCCAGGAAACCCTTCATTACATGAGAAGCTGGAACAGTGCAAGAGAAAATAAAATGCTACAGCATGAGATAAAATAAAAGGCTGCAGAGGGAGAGAAAAGAAAACATTTTACCAACGTCTACTGGAAAGCAAAAGAAAGACCTCTTCAAATCAACCTGTTGTACAACCCACCACTGTAGATTCCCAGAAAGAGAATTAATTATTCATTAATTGCCATAAACAACCAAAGTAACAAGGCAATTCAGAAATGAAAACTTTCCAGAAAATGAATTTAAAGACATGGAAATATGTGACTTAAATGACAGAGAATTCAAGATTGCAGTTCTGAAAAAACTCAACAAGATACAAGAAAACACAGATAGGCAGTTTAATGAACTCAGAAACAAAAAACAACAAAAAAATTAATATTTTACCAAAAAGACTAAACTTAAAAAAATAACCAAAATAGAAATTCTGTAGATGAAGAACTCAATAAAATAAATGAAAAATTAAATAGCCAGCTTCAGAAATGGAGCTGACCAGAGGGAAGAAAGAATCAGCGATATTGAAGATAGAAATCTGGAAATGACACAGATAAAAGATAAGAGAGTATTGAGGGTTAAAAGAAATGAAAGAACTCTACAAAAACTTTATGACTCTATCAGAAAGAGGAACAGAAGAAAAATGGGTATACCAGAAGGAGAAGGGAATATAGTATATTCAAACAAATAGTCAATGAGAACTTCCCAAACCTTTGGAAAGAAATAGATCCTGGAATCCAAGAAGCAATTACAACACCAAATTACCTCAATCCCAACAGGTCTTCTCCAAGGCACATTATATTGAAGCTGTCAAAAATTAGTTACAAAGAAAGAATTGTCAAGGCAGCCAGGAAACAAACAAACAAAAATGAACCAAAACAAGCTACAACAACAATAACTCAGCAACGTATAAGAGAAAGCCCATTAGATTATCATCAGATTTTTTAGCAGAAACTCTACAAGCCATGGGGGCGTGGAATGAAATATTCAAACTATTGAAAGAGAAAATACAAGCTAAGAATAATATGTCCAGCAAAGTTATCCTTTAGATATAAAGGAGGAATAAAGACCATTCCAGATATACAGAAGCTGAGGGAATTTTCCATCACAAGGCCTGTATTACAGGAAATACTGAAGGAGGTTATTCAACGTGAAACAAAAAGACAAAAGAATACAAAACCAGGGGCTAGCCGAGTGGCGTGTTGGGTACGAATTGGCTTGGGACACCATCTCTGAGCAGCAGGGCCCGGTTCAGATCCCACATGAGGGCCAGTGACACTGCACCCTCTACAGCTAAGATGGTGAAAAACAGCTTAACCTGGAGATGGGTTGCTGTGAGTCTCCAGAGCCTGTTCTGGCATAGGCTGCAGTGGCGCTGGCAGGCAGCTGGTGGGCGCTTTTGTGAACTCCCATGGGCCACCATGAGTGGTTGTCCAATGGCCCGTGAGGAATCACCTCATCCAGGAAGAGCGCAATGAAAATACCAACATGGGCCAATGAAGCTATGTGCTCTGCAACTAGACTGAAGAACAAAAAGGACAGCAACTTGTCTTTTCCCCTTTCCTGATTCCCCAGTAAAATCTTTAAAAAAAAAAAAAAAAAGAATACAAAACCAGAAGTAGGAAATAGCAACCCATGCAAAAAAATAGGGCAACACAAATTATATATAACATAAAGGGTAAAGAAGATAAAAACATTAAAAAAAGGAAAAGGAGAAGAAAAAGACAACTTGATATGGCAAATCAGAAATCAACTCATGGGCTGTCAAAGTTGCTTAAGAGCTCGCTCAAGATTGAGAGATGAGCTCTGAGCAACAGCAGTTCGATGCCCAGCCCAAGCTGAGCTGCCAACAGGTGGAAGGATGGCTCAGCTAAAAAAAAAATAATAATAAGGAAGAGAAAAAGACAGAGAAAAAAATCTCAGAATACCACCACTGTAAAATAACAGACAGCAACAAATAACCAAATAAACAATGGAAACACAGAGCCAACAGAAAACAAAAGGTAGAATGGCTATAAAATGCTCATATATCAATAATCACCCTAAATGTAAATGGACTGAACGCACTAACAAAAAGGTACAGAGTAATAGTTTGGATCAAGAAATGAAACCGAACCATATTCTGCCTCCAAGACACACACCTCAGCTACAAGGACAAATATAGACTCAAAATGAAAGGGTGGAAATTGATACTCCAAGCAAATGGTATCCAGTGAAAATCAGGTGTACTCACAGGTAAACTAGTCAAAACTTACTTCAGGATAAAAAAGCTAACAAGAGAAGAGAATGGATATTGCATAATAACGAAGGGGACAATATGATAAGAATGAATATCTATCTATCTATCTATCTATCTATCTATCTATCTATCTATCTATCTATCTATCTATCTGCAAGCATCAATCAGGAAGTACCAAAATAAACAAATCAAGTACTGACAGAATTAAAGGGAGAAAGTGAGCAAAACACAGTAATGGTACAGGACCTAAATATGTCATTGACACCTATGGATAGATCATCCAAACAGAAAATCAGTAAGGAAATATCAGTCTCAAATGAAACATTAGACAAAACGGACATACTTGACATTTATAGAGCACTTTCTAGAACATCAGACTATACATTCTTTTCTAGGGCACATGGAACATTTTCAAGAATAGACCATATGTTGGGGCATAAAACTAGCCTCAACAAATTTAAGAAGATGGAAATCATACTAAGCATATTCTCTGATCAAAGTCTTTGAAATTGGATATCAACTGCAAAAAGAAGGCAGGAAAAACCCAATTATGTGGAGATTAAACAACATGCTATTAAAAAATTACTAAGTCAGGCCAGCCGAGTGGCACGGTGGTTAAGCACTGGCTTGGGAAGCTGGCGGCCTTGGTTCGGGTCCCACATATGAGGGCCAGTGACACTGCCCTCAAAACAAAACAAAACAAAACAAAACAAATAAATAAAATAAAATAAAAAATTATTAAGTCAAAAAAAAGAAATAATTGGGGAAATCGAAAAATACATAAAAACTAATGAGAATGAAAATACATCCTGTCAAAATTATTGGGACAGGGCCAGCCAAGTGGCGCATTGGTTAAGAGCTGGTTAGGGGATGCCAGCGGCCCCGGTTCGGATCCCACATATGAGGGCCAGTGACACTGCCCTCTATAGCTAACAACAGCTCCACCTGGAGCTGGGCTGTGCAAGCCCTGGTGATGGTGTGGCCTGCAGCCCCTGCTGCAGAGAGCTGCCATAGGCTACAGTGAGTGGCCAGCAGCCAGCGTCGTAAGTGCCTGGCAGCCAGCACAAGCTGCCAATAGCCGCGGTGAGCGAGCATCCAGAGGCTGGCTACCGATCTGCCTCATCCGGGAAGAGCACAATGACAATACCAACATGGGCCAGTGAAGCAACGTCCTCCGCAACTAGACTGAAGAACAAAAAGACAGCAACTTGTCTGTTCCCCTTCCCCGATTCCCCAGCGCTGTTACCCTCCCCCAAATCCCCAATAAAATCTTTTAAAAAAAATTATTGGAACATAGCGAAAGTAATAATAAGAGAGAAATTTATATTACTACAGGCTTATCTCAAGAAACAAGAAAAATCCTATACATACAACCTAACACTACACCTTAAAGAACTAGAAAAAGAATAAATGAAATCAGCAGAACGAAGGAAACAATAAAAATCACATCAGAACTAAATTAAATACAAAGCAAAATGACAATAGAAAAGAATCAATGCAACAAAGAGCTGATTCTTTGAAATTGACAAACCCTTGGCTAGACTCACTAAGATGCAAAGTAAAGACAGAAACAAAGAAAACCAGAAATGAAAGAGGAGAACTTACTATGGACATCACAGAATTACAAAGGATCATACAAAAATACTATGAAGGACTATATGCTACCAAATTCAATAACCTACAAGAAATGGACATGTTCTCAGAATCATACATCCTTCCTAGACTGAATCACAAAGAACTGGAAAATCTAAGAGTGATCAACAGTACGGAAATTGAATCCGCCATGTAAAACATTAAAATCAAAAGTCCAGGATCCGGGCCAGATGAGTGGCGCAGTGGTTAAGCACTGGCTTGGGAGGCCAGCAGCCCCAGTTCGGGTCCCACACATGAGGGCCAGCGACACTGCCCTCAAAAAAAAAAAAAGTCAAGGATCAGATATACTAAACATTCAAAGAGGATCTAACACCTGTCCTCCTCAAACTCTTCCCCCAAAAAAATTGTAAAAGAGGCAATACTTCCTTATTTGTTTATTTATTTATTTATTTATTTATTTATTTATTTATTTATTTATTTAGAGAGCAGTGTTACTGGCCCTCATATGTGAGATCCGAATCGGGGCAGCTTGCGTCCCAAGCCAACTCTTAACCACCGCTCCACTCGGCCGGCCCCCTAATTCATTTTATGAGGCCAACATTACCCTGATACCAAAACCTATAAGGATAAAACAAGAAAAAGAAAATTACAGACCAATGTCTTTGATGAATACAGTTGCAAAAAATCCTTAAAAGAATTCTACCAAATGAAATACAACAATACATTGAAAAGATTATATATCACAATCAAGTGTGGTTCATCCCAGGGGCACAAGGGTGGTTAAACATACACAAATTGATCAATGTGATACACCTCATAAACAAAATTAAAGATTAAACTCAGATGATTGTATCAATAGATGCACAAAAGGCACTTGACAAGATACAACATCCACTTATGATTAAGGCATTTAATAGAATGGGTATTGAAGGAAAATACCTTAACATAATAAAGGCCATATATGACAAACCCTCAGTTAATATTATATTCGGTTGTCAGAAAAGTCATGGCGTATTTTTTCTATGTTTTTCATTGCAAAAATGCATTAAGACTTTTCCAAAAGCCCAATAATTAACTGAAAAACTGAAGCCTTTGGTCTAGGTTTAGCAAGAAGACAGGTATGCCCCCTATCACTACTGCTATTCAACATGGTATTGGAAGTCCTAGCCAGAGCAATCAGGTAAGAGAAAGAAATAAAAGACACCCAAATTGGGAATGAAGATGTTAAATTGTCATTTTTTGCAGATGACCTGATTCTTTATATAGAAAACCCTAAAAACTCCATCAAAAAACTATTAGAAACAACAAAACACACTGAAGTTGTTGCAGTATACAAAATCAATTTACAAAAATCCACTGCATTCCTATAGACTAACAATGAAATTTCAGAATAACTAATGAAAAAAAAATCCTTTTGCAATTGCAACAAAAAGAATAAAATACCTAGGAATAAACTTAACAAAAAAATAAACTTAACACTAAAAGAAATTGAAGAAGACACAAAGAAATAGAAATATATTCTTTTTTTCATGGATTGGAAGAATCAACATAGTTAAAATGGTAATATTAACTGAAGCAATATACAGATTTAATGCAATCCCCATCAAAATCCTAATGGCATTTTTTTTTCAAGAAATAGAACAAAAAAGCATCAGATTTGTATGGAATCACAAAAGTCTCCAAACAATCAAAGCAATCCTAATAAAAAAAAAGAACAAGGCTGGAGGTATCACACTCCCTGACTTCAATCTATACTACAAGGCAACAATAATCAAAGCAAAAAGTAGTGGCAGAAAAAAAGACACACAGAACAATGGAATAGAATTTAGTACCCTGAAATAAACCCACATATATGTGCAGATAATTTTTGACAAAGGAGCCAAAAACATACAATGGAGTAAAGGAAGCTTCTTCAATAAATAGTAGTGAGAAAATTTTATAACCACGTGCAAAAGTATGAACTTAGACTGCTATCTGTCACAATATAACAAAATTAGCTCAAAATGGATTAAAAACCTAAGCATAGGACCTGAAACAATAAATTACATAGAAGAAAGCACAGGTACTAAACTTATGGACCTTGGGTTCAGAGAGGATTTTATAAATTTGACCTCAAAGGCAATGGAAGTTAAAGCAATGAGACTAAGTCATATGAAAAACCTTCTGCACATCAAAAGAAACCATCAACAAAACAGAGAGGCAACCAACCAACTGGGAGAAGATATTTGCAAACAGAATCTCCAATAAGCAGCTAATATCCAAAATATATAAAGAACTCATACAACTCAACAACAAAACAAACAATACAATTTAAATGTGGACAGAGGAACTGAACAGACACTTCTCCCAAGAAGACATACAAACGACCAACAGATATGTGAAAAAATGCTCAACTTCACTAACTTTTAGGGAAATGCAAATCATAACCACAATGAGATACCACTTCACACCTTTTAGGATGGCTGTCATCAACAAGAGAATTAACAATTGTTAGAGAGGCTGTGGAGAAAAAGGAACCATCATACACTGCTTGTAGGAATGTAAATTGGTACAGCCACTATGGAAAACAATATGGACTTTCCTCAAAAAATTAAAAATAGAATTTCCATATCATCCAGCAATCTCTCTTCTGGGTACCTGTACCTGCACATAACTATTGAAAACATTTTTCTGTAAGGATATATGTACCTCGATGTTCATCGCAGAATTTTTCATGGTGGAGAAAACAAGGGAACTACGAAAGTCCATTCGATAGATGATAGTATATGAAAGATGTAGTATATGCCATACTTTGCTGTATATCAGTATAATGTGCACTCTTTTGCCCAAACTGGTGAGGGTAAAAATAAGAGTGTGCATTATACATGGGTAGTACTAATTCCATATCTATATAAATAGCTTTTTAATTCTTTGATTTATGCTTCTGAGCTAAAAGTTCAATCATAAATAAAGAAATAAATGCTAAAATTCCTTTATAATAAAAAGTAAGTACCTAAATATAAACAAAAAAAATTTTGAATTAAAATGAAAGATTTTTTCCCCTGGATGTTTGGGCCAAAAATGTGAGTGCACTTTATGCACAGCAAAATACAGTATGCACAATGGAATATTATTTAGCCAGAAGATAAAATACTGCCATTTGTGACCTCGTGAATGGATCTTGTGATTATCATGCTAGGCAAAATAAGTCAGACAGAAAAAGTCGAGAACCATACGACTTCACTCCTATGTGGAATATAAAACTGAAAGCAACAAATAAGATAAACAAAGAAACAAAAGTCTCATAGACACAGACTACAGTTTAGGGGGAAAAGGAGTCAAACATATGGTGATGGAAGGAGAAACAACTCCTGGTGGTGAACACATAATGCAATATATAGATGCTATATTATGGAAGTGTACACTTGAAACCTATATAATTTTATTAACCAATGTCACCCTAATAAATTTAATTTTAAAAAATTTGATTGACTTATATGAATATCATATTTCTTAGGGGGAAAAATAGACCAGAAAATTATCTTTATTTTATGAGTAAAAAATAATGATAAACATGCAGTTGTTTTAGAAATAGACCAATTTCCAAAATAATAACATATAACAGTTAGCATGTTATAATTCCATTGACCATTCCCTATGCTGCGTAACAGGTATGTATGATGTCAGATTGCGGGAGGGGGGTTATCACTTTGTGAGGGGTATAAATGTCTAACTATTACATTGTTTCGTACACCTTTAACTAATACAAAATTAAAAAACAAAAACAGCTAGCATGTTAACCCGCAGATAACTATCAAGCTGTTTGGTGTTGTCTTAAACACTAACATAACTCCTGGATTAAATCACTTAATTTATATGGCACAAATGAAAATGTCTTATAACTATAAGGCATTGACCTATTCTGCCATCTTTGTATGAGAATTCTAAAGCTAGTGGATGTGCACTCATTCTATTGTGTTGTCGGAAAAGTCATGACGTATTTTATCTATGTTTTTCAAAGGTCATTTATTTATATAAAGAACAAAGGTCTATCAATGATATTATAACCCATTTTGTTCGGTAACCTTTTGCCATCTTTCAGTGAGCTTCATAATTCCTTGTTCATAGAAGGACCTGTCTTTATTTGCAAAAACCGAACAAGGTGCTGATTTAAAGCCTTATGTAAATTAAACGTTATACTATGCAAGGAGGATTTTTTAAAAAAATTATTATTAGTTACAGATGTACAAAACAATGCAATAGTTATCCTTTTCACCCCTTAAAAAGTGACTCCCCCCAGCCCCATCCACTGTCCCCCCACCCCTGATATCATACATATCCATTACAATTCCATTGACTCCATCCCCACACTATACTCCACATTCCATGACTTTATATGTGTTAAATTATAGTTAAAATCTAATATTATTCAGCAGCAGCTTCAGATGTACAGTGCAGTGGTCAGGCCTCTACACCATCCATGAAATGGTCTCCCTAACAAGACATGAGTTCATCTGGTCCCCTAAAAAATATTCACAACACTATTGACTATATTCCCCAAACTGTCTCTTCTCTCCTTATGACAATATTGTAGTTTCCAGTTTATGTTGCCTCGTCCCTTCCCTTTCTCTCTCATGCCCACCACTGTCCCATCTAGCAATCATCAGTTTTTCCTCTGTCTCTAAGACTATTTCTGTTTACATTTCTCATTTATTCCGTTCTTTGGATTCCACATATAAGTGAGATCATATGGTATTTGTCTTTCTCTAACTGACTTATTTCACTTAGCATAATGTTCTCTAGGTCCATACATATCGTTGCAAATGGTACGATTTCTTTCTTTTTTATAGCTGCGTAATACTCCATTGTGTAAATGTACCACAGTTTCTTAATCCAGTCGTCTACCGATGGACATTTTGATTGTTTCCAGGTCTTGGCTATTGTAAATAGCGCTGCAAAGAACATAGGGGTGCATATATTTTTTCAAATTAGAGTCTTGGGTTTTTCAGGATAAACACCCAGGAGTGGAATTGCTGGGTCATATGGTAGTTCCATTTCCAGTTTTTTAAGATACCTCCCTACTGACTTCCATAGTGGCTGCACCAGTCTGCAATCCCACCAATAGAGCAGCAGGGTTCCCTTTTCCCCACAGCCCCGCCAGCACTTGTTTGCTGATTTATTGATGATAGCCATTCTGACTGTAGTGAGGTGGTATCTCATAGTGGTTTTTATTTGCATTTCCTTAATGATCAGTGAGTTTGAACATTTTCATATGCCTGTTGACCATCTATATGTCCTCTTTCGAGAAATGTCTCTTCATATCCTCTGCCCATTTTTAAATTGGGTTGTTTGTTTGTTTTTGTGTTGAGTTGCATGAGTGTTCTATAAATTTTGGATATTAATCCCTTATCAGATATATCATTGACAAATATATTCTCCCATTCAGTAGGCTACCTTTTTGTTTTATTGATGGTTTCCTTTGTTGTGAAAAAACATTTAAGTTTGATATAATCCCATATGTTCATTTTTTTTTTTTAACTTCCCTTGCCTGCAGGGATGTATCAGTAAAAACATTGCTCAGGGTAATGTCTGCAGATTTATTCCCTGTATATTCTTCTAGGAGTTTTATGGTTTCAGGTCTTACATTTAAGTCTTTTATCCATTTTGAATTTGTACTTGTGTATGGCTTAAGGAGTTGGTCCAACTTCATTTTTTTGCATATATTAGTCCAGTTTTCCCAGCACCATTTATTAAATAGACTATTTTTAACCCAGTGTAAATTCTTGCTTCCATTGTCATAGACTAACTGAGCATATATGCATAGATTTATTTCTGGGCTCTCTATTCTGTTCCACTGATCTATGTGCCTGTTTTTATGCCAGTACCATACTGTTTTGATTAGTGTAGGCTGGTAGTATTTTTTGATGTCTGGTAGCATGATATCCTCGACTTTATTCTTATTTTTCAGGGTTGCCGAGGCTCTTCGGGGTCTTTTATGGTTCCATATAAATTTTAGGATTATATTTTCTATTTCTGTGAAAAATACTCTTGGTAGTTTGATAGATGTCACGCGCCACATGACAGGTTGGTGGGAGTGAAGAAGGGACAGTGAAAGATTAAGAAAGAGAGACACAAGATCAGAAAGAAACCAGTTCGGGGCCAGGGGACCCCAGCTTCATGGACTGGAGCCCCAAATCGGTCCTGGCTGCTCCTTTTATTCTCTTACACATGAAAGGATCAATATGTGTTCTTCAGTCTGTGTGTCTCACATCCAAGAAATAATCTCCAGGCCAAATCACCCATGCCTGTAGGCTGCCATTAACGAAAGTCCCATGATCTGCTTACATACACCTTCCTAATACACAGAAACCTCTTATGCCGAGAAACTCATTGATAGGATTACATGGAGGACAGATGTTATCACATCATTAAGCCCATAAACTGACTGTCAGCTCTAAGACTGGGGGTCTGTGCCCACTCTCATCAACTCTGTGATTTCTCCTTATGGCGCCCAGCTGACTGTGCCTTGTCTTAGGTTGTTCCTCCCTTGAGGAATCTTACTTATTGGGCTAAACAGGGATACAAGCAGAGTAGGCATAATGTTGAAGTAATTATCTGTCTTTATGGAGAGGTGCATGGGGGAAGACAGGCAGGCTATAATGTGACATCTCACCATTTTTTTGTTTTTAAAATGTGAGAAACACAGACCTCGTGGATTTTTCATTTACTGTCCATCAGAGGGCTGTTTGTCCACAACTGAGGACTAAACAGAATAGACATAGAACAATAAGTAAAATAATCATAGTACCAGCAAACAAAACAACCATAGTGCCAGCAACCCATCCACCCAAAGTTTTTGACCAGTTCACAGAATTTAAAGTAAGAATTCCATCTGTAGCAAGAGACTGTACATTCTAGTAGTGGTCACTGGAGGGTGCTCTGACCCTGAAAACGGTCTCAGCCTTCGCTGTCACCTTCTGTCCCTGACCTTCCAGACATTGGTCAGATTGAATCTCAGAGGGTCGTTGTTCATGGTAAGGCTTAATAAACTGACTAGGCACCCACAAAGGGCGTTCTTCTTGACCTGGAGAAATGCAAGCAATATCTCTTTCCCATGTTAATAAAGTTTTTAAATGTCACTGATTGGTTTGGATATCCTTCTACCAGATAGGGACACTTTCCAATAGTTTAGAACTGCGTTGATTATTAAAATGTTTTTCTCTAGCAGTATGCCCAATGTTTGATTCATTACTTGGACCAGATGAATTTAAAATTTTTTTAAAGTAAACATGACTTTAGCCAACTGTATCTGTGGGGTTTCTGCATTGTCTTCCCCCCCTTTTTTTTTAAACAAAATTTGAAACGACTAATTAGAATTATTGGAAAGCAGAGTCTGAGACAATATTTATAGGGTTTGAAAACATCTGTAAAGCAGTTAAAGCAGCCATTAGCTTAGCTTTTTGAGTTGAGATGTAATTCATCTGTATTACTCCATGGCCTTTTTAGGGTTTAATTCTCTTTAGGAGAGAGAAAACAGCGGGCGAGAACTATATGATTTTGTCAGGTTAAGGAGAATAAGCCTTTTTAAATCCATAACCTCTAAAACATTATGTCATGTCTGGGTCGTCTGAAAAATTTTCTAAACAGTCCTGTATTTGTCTAAAAATCCTGTAATGAAAAGGGAGATCTGAACTCCAGCAGATTTAAATTTTTCCGGCATATGTAGGATAATTAGCATTTCACCGGCAAATCTAGGAAGATATTTTGTAACCTTGAAAAGCATTGGCTGGGGCTGGCCAAGTGGCACGGTGGTTAAGCACTGGCTTGGGATCCCAGCAGCCCCGGTTTGGGTCCCCTATATGAGGGCCAGTGACACCGCCCTCTAAAAAAAAAAAAAGCATAGGCTTGTGATAAAACATAAGGTATATTTATTAACAGATCTTAACCTGTCTTTGAACATTTCTGTGACAAGAAGCTAGAAACAGGCAAACTCAGAAAACCAAAATCTTAAGTTGTCAACAGATGTTCAGAAATTACATCTAAGTTTTTAATATATGATCATTACTGAAAAGATTTACTTAAAATCTCACTCGAGTGACCTTTCATTAGTTCCCGACTCCATGAGATCCCAAAGTGAATTATACAAGCTATTTTTGATGAACTTTGTAGCAGAGATAACATGATTTTAAAAGTAAGTTCATTTAGGTCCGGTAAGATGGCAGAATAGACGGACGCTTTCCGAACTGCCTCCCAGGATCACATCAAAATTACAAATAATTTATACAACATTTAACCTTGGAAGTCCCCTGAACATTAGATGAACAGAACCTCTACACAAAGGACCTAAAGAGGAGGCCACGTAAAGTCTGGTAGAAGGGATGCAGACGAGAGAGGGCAAGCCCCGTGAGGGATGTCCCAGCCATGGGGAGGCTTCTCCAGTTGGGGGAGAGACCCTCCGGCCCCACACCGAGCTCACCAGCCCAGAGTTGCTTTGCCAGGAAGAGGAGTTCTACGATAGCCGGTAGTAGAAATTAGTGAGGACGCTCTTTGCTCGGCTCAGTGAGGCTGAGGGCAGCTGGAGAACCAGTGGGGCCAGCGCATGGGTTCGCTCGCTGGTAAGCACTCACCCAGTTCCTGTTGGAGGGAGTAGCTCTGTGAGCCTGGGCACAGGAGCCTGTGGGGAAAGACTGAACTGAGCACCTTTGGTGCAGAAGCTGGAGGTTTTGGGACCATTGTTCCCCTGGAGTGGAGCTTGCATGTGAGCGGTGTATGGGATGGCACCATTATTTCAGGGTTGGGCCCTCCCACAGAGGGTCAGATCCGATTTCCCATTGGTCTGGTGAACTTGGTGCAGCAGTGCATGCATGCATGCGCATGCGGCCTTGAATTCCCACCCTCTGCCCTACTAGTGCTGCCGTTGCCAGACAAACGCCTGCTGGGTGCCCTCCAGCTCCATCAGGCTGCTCACTGAGATGCAGGAGTGTGCGAGCCACCTTGGGTCCCCCACCCTCCGCCCTGCTTGTACTGCTTTTCCAGGGAAATGCAGGGCGGTGCCCTCCAGCTCCATCAGTCTGTTCACTGAGATGCAGGACTGTGCGAGCCGACTTTGGTCCCCGCTCTCCGCACTGTTTGTGCAGAATTGCAAGGCTGGGGATTGGCTGTTGGGCTGCTTAGCCTCATCTGTGGGCAGTTGATTGGGACAGGGTGAGATGGGAAATTTTCCTGAGAGTGTTGGGCAAGGAGCACTTAACCTGCGTGATCCAATCAAGGCGTTCCTGGCCAGTTTGTGTGGACTGATTGCTGGTACAGAGTGCATGCTGCTCTGACTTGGTAGGGGCTACTGACCACATCAAGTGGTGACTTGGGGGCCTGCCCCACCCACCTCGAGCTGTGTTGCCAGAGGCACACTGAGCTCACGTTGCCTGGCCCACATCTCGACAGGCCATAGAGGGTGTTTTTTTTTTTGCAGTAGCGGACAACCTGCAACAACCTGTGAAGATTTTTTTTTGTGAGGGCAGTGTCACTGGCCCTCATATGTGGGTACCGAACTGGGGCCACTGGCAAGCCAGTGGTTAACCACCGTGCCACTCGGCCGGTCCTTTTTTATTTTGGTAGTGAGCACGGTTCCAGAGCATACTGCAGCTAATTGTGGAAAGCTCACAGCAAGCTTGTGCAAATGGTCTGCAGATTAAAGAGGATGGAGAGCCCCCCCTACCTCTTTTTTTTCTTTTTTTCTTCTTTCTAGGTGATCTATGTAATACATCGAAGCATTCACAGAACAACAGCCAGAATGAAAAAACAAAGAAACATGTCCCAAGTGAAAGATCAGAAGAAACCTCTGGAAATGGAACGAAATGAAAGAGAGTTATCCAAACTTTCAGAGACAGAGTTTAGAACACTAGTGATAAGAATGTTTAAGAAACTTAGCGAGGACATAAAGGATAGGGAAACCAAAAAAACACACACACACACACACAAACAACCAGTTAGAACTATAGAATACAATAACTGAAATGAAGAACACACTCGAAGGAATCACCAGTAGAGTAGATGAAGCAGAGGAGCAGATCAGCGATTTGGAAGACAAAATAACAGAAATCACCCAGCTGGAACAACAGAAAGAAAAAAGAATAAAAAAGAATGAAAATCGTTTAAGAGACCTCTGGGACAATCTGAAATGAAGCAACCTATGCGTTATAGGAATACCAGAAGGAGAAGAGAAGAAGCAAGGTATTGAGAATGTATTTTTTTTTAGGGCAGTGTCCGTGGCCCTCATATGTGGGACCTGAACCGGGGCCGCTGGCTTCCCAAGCCAGCGCTTAACCACTGCACCACTCGGCCGGCCCGAGAATGTATTTAAATAAATAATCACTGAAAACATCCCTACACTGGTGAAGGAAATCGACATACAAGCCCAGGATGTGCAGAGAGTTCCAAACAGGCTGAATCTGAACAGGCCCACACCAAGACACATCATAGTTAAAATGACAAAGTTTAAAGAACATGACAAAATCCTAAAAACAACAAGAGAAAGACAGCAGGTTACCTACAAAGGAACTCCTATAAGACTAACAGCTCACTTTTCTACAGAAACACTGCAGGCCAGAAGGGAGTGACAGAAGATATTCAAAGTGACACAAAATGAAGTTCTACAACCAAGATTGCTCTACCCAGCACGGCTATCACTTAAAATTGAAGGAGAAATAAAGAGCTTCTCAGAAAAGAATAAACTTAAGGAGTTCATTACCACCAAGCCAGCATTGCAGGAAATGTTAAAAGGGCTTTTTTAAACAGAAGAAAGAGGAAAACAAGCTAACCCAAGAAGACAAGATATACAAATAACAAAATGGCAATAAATATGCACCTATCAGTAATTACTTTAAATGTGAATGGGATAAATGCTCCAATCAAAAGACACAGCGTGGCTGAGTGGATAAGAAAACAGGACCATGCATATGCTGTCTACAAGAGACTCATCTCAGATCGAAAGACACACAGAGACTGAAAGTAAAGGGGTGGAATAAGATATTTCATGTGAATGGAAATGAGAATAAAAGCTGGAGTGGCAATACTTATTTCAGACAAAATAGACTTTAAATGAAGACTACAATAAAAGACAAAGAAGGGCACTACATAATAATAAAGGGATCAATTCAACAAGAGGACATAACCCTAGTAAAAATCTATGCACACAACATAGAAGCTCCTAAATATATAAAACACATTCTGACAGACATAAAGGCAGAGATCAACAGTAATACTATCATAGTAGGGGACTTCAACACCCCATTGTCACCAATGGACAGATACTCCAGACAGAAAATCAACACTCACATAGTGGCCTTAAATGACACTTTAGACCAGGTGGATTTAATTTATATTTTTAGAGCATTTCACCCCAAAGCTATAGAATATACATTCTTCTCAAGTGCACATGGAACATTCTCCAAGATAGACCACATGTTAGGCCATAAAACAAGTCTCAACAAATTTAAGAAGATTGAAATCATATCAAGTGTCTTCTCTGACCACAATGCTATGAAACTAGAAATCAATTATAAGAAGAAATCTGGAAAGCTTACAAATACAAGGAGGCTAAATAACATGCTACTGAATAGTGAGTGAGTCAAAAATGAGATCAAGGAGGAAATCAAAAGATACCTTGAGACAAACGAAAATGAAACACCACGACCCAAAATCTCTGGGATGCAGCAAAAGCAGTCCTAAGTGGGAAGTTCATAGCAGTGCAGGCCTACCTAAAGAAGGAAGAAAAATCTCAAATCACCAGACTGTCTTTACTCTTAAGGGAACTCGAAACAAACCCAGCAAAACAAGCCTAAAGGGAGTATAAGGAAGGAAATAATAAAGACCAGAGCAGAAATAAATGAAATAGAGAACAAAAAAACTACAAAAGATCAATGAAACCAAGAGTAGGTTTTTTGAAAAGATAAACATAATCGACAAACCCTTAGCACGACTAACCAAGAAAAAGAGAGAGAGGACCCAAATTAATAAAATCAGAAATGAAAGAGAAGTCACTCTACATCTTTTGATTGGAGCATTTAGCTCATTCACATTTAAGGTGATATATATATATTAATATATATATATATATATATATATATATATATATTATTCATTCACATTATTGATAGGTACACATTTATTGCCTTTTGTTATTCATGTTTATGGTCTTCCTTTGTTAGTTTGTTTTCCCCTTTCTTCTGTTTAAAAAAGCCCCTTTAGAAAAACTGAGGAGGGCTAGATGGGACGGGGGTGGGCATGAGGGAGAAGGGGAAGGGACGAAGCAACATAAACTGGTAATACAATACTACCGCAGAGACAGAAGACACAGTTTAGGGAATATAATCAATAATATTGTAAATATTTTTTAGGGGACCAGATGGACTCATGTCTTATTAGGGAGACCACTTCATTGACGGTGTATTGGCCTGACTACTACACTGTAGATCTGAAGCTGCTGATGATTAATATTAGATGTTGACTATAATTTAACACATATATAGTCATGGGATGTGGAATATAGGGTGGGGATGTAGTCAATGGAGTTGTAATAGATATGTATGATATCGGGGGTGGGGGGACAGGGGAGTGGGGAGGGGGTAGTCACTTTGTAAGGGGTGAAAAAGATAACTATTGCATAGTTTTGTACATCTGTAACTATTAATAATAATAATAAAAATAATAATTAAAAATAAATAAATAAATAAATAAAGCCCTTTTAAAATGTTTGGCAAAGCTGGTATGGTGGTAATGAATTTCTTTCACTTGTTATTTTCTGAAAAGCTTTTTCTTTATCTCTCCTTCAATTTTAAATGATAGCCTTTTTGGGTAGAGCAGTCTTGGTTGTAGGCATTTGGTTGTCATCACTTTGTTTATTTCCTGCCACTCCCTTCTGACCTGCAGAGTTTCTGTAGAAAAGTCCGTTGATTGTCTTATAGGGCTTCCTTTGTATGTAACCTGCTGTTGTTCTCTTGCTGCTTTTAGGATTCTCTTTTTGTCTTTAAACCTTGCCAATTTAACTATAATGTGTCTTGGTGTGGGCCTGTTTGGGTTCAGCTTATTTGGAACTCTCTGCACTTCTGGGCTTGTATGTAAATTTCCTTCACCAGGGTAGGGAAGTTTTCAGTCATTATTTCTTCTAATATGTTCTCTATCATTGCTCTTTCTCTCCTTCTGGCATTCCTATGATTCGAATGTTTTTGTGTTTGATGTTGTCCCACAGGTCTTTTAAACTATTTTCATTGTTCTTTATTCTTTTCTGTATTTGTTGTTCCAATTGGGTGATTTCTTCTAACTTGTCTTCTAAATTGCTGATTCAGTACTCTGCTTCATCTAATCTGCTGGTAACTTTTTCAAGTGTGTTCTTTATTTCATTTATTGTATTCTTTAATTATGACTGCTTATATTATATTATTTCTGTATCCTCCATTACATTTGCTATCTCTTTGCTGAGCTTCCCACTAAGTGCCTTAAACATTCTTATCATCAGTGTACTAAACTCTTCTCTCTGATAAGTTGGATACCTGTTTCATTTAGTTCCATTTCCAGAGGTTTCTTCCATTCTTTTATCTGGGACATGTTTCTTTTCTTAAAATAATTATTTATTTATTTATTTATTTATATATATTTTTTAGGGCAGTGTCACTGGCCTTCATATGTGGGACCTGAACCGCTGCTGGCTTCCAAGGCCAGCACTTAACCACCATGCCACTCGGCCAGCCCCTGGGATATATTTCTTTGTTTCCTCATTCTGGCTGTCACTCTGTGATTGCTTCAATGTGTCAATATATCACCTATTCCTCTCAGTTGTTGTTGGGTGGTCTTCTGTAGTATGTGTCCTTTATATTCAGATTGCACAGTCTCCCTATTCTCCTGTTCCATGTGTTCCAGAGGTGTTGCTATTCAAGTTAATCTTTAATTGGTTTTTGCTTGTCAAAGGGTGGAATTGACTCTCAGGCTGAATTAGGTGGGATACATAGCTCTGTTCACAGTATAACCTGCTGTGTGGTGGTTGACCTCCCCAGAGGAGGCTTGGCTGCTGTGGTCTCTTGTGCCTGAGGAAAATTGCCTTTGAGAGTGCCACTTGTAGGTTTAATCAGATAATACTCTGGTTTGGTCTAACACTGGCCTCTGGGTGTATTGGTTCTGGTGTCTCTTGGTGAGATTTCCACTCAGAGCTGTTTCAGCCCTGTCTGTTACTGGCCTGTGGTTATCTGATAGGTGCCTCAAGGCTGTATGCAGTTGGCTGTTGCCTGTACTTGACTTGGGGTATTGTGGGGATGGTCTCTATGTGAAATGAATTTGGCTACCACCAATATTGGTCCTGAGACAATTTAGCTAAAGATCCAGGGCCCCCTATGCCTGTTGCTACCCATCAGTTGCCTGTAAGACCCATCTATAGAATGAGGCCCTTTAGGAGTGTCTTGCTATTTGACCTGTTGTTGAGGGTACCCTGAGCAAAGCAGAATTAGCTGGGTAGGATGGAGTTCAAGTGTTTTATGAGATGTGATTGGTGGTTTTTAAGATATCAATGCAGATTCAGGTCTTACTCTAATACCTGGTCTGTGACACTGCCCGCCCCCTTGATAGCATTCCAAGGGCACTACAGACAGCCTCTACTTCATGCTTACAAATTCCCGAAAGTTGCTCCCAAGTGGCTGCGGTGTATGTTTGTGGTCACCGAACACCATCAAAATGACCCCAGGGCTCTGCAGCCCACCTGCTGTTGTAAAAAACCTTCCCACAGATTGTAGGGGTGGGGCCAGTCACGCAGGCACCCAGTGTGCCCCTGGCAATGCAGCTGTAGGTGGGTGATGTAGTCTTATGGGTGGGTAAAAGGTGTGGTCAGTGGTTTCCACAAATTCAATGTAGTCTCAGCTCCTGAACCATTGCTAGGCCCATGTCGACTTCATAAAACAAAAACAAAGCAAGACAAAGCAACAACACCAAAAACCAAATAGAGCCCCACAAAAACATGATAAACAATGATCAGACAGGAGAAACAAAGACACGTGAAAGAGACAAAAATACAAACACAAAAACAGCAGAACAAGATGCAAAAACCATAACCAAAGGAATAACCTGACAAACAACAATAACAGAAAGAAAACAGATGAAAGTAAAAGGAGCAAAAAGACAAAAGAGAAAGAAAAGGAGTAAAAAGGAAAAAAAAAGACTCTCCACCCACTTTAATCTGCAGACCACTTGCTCAGCAATAGAGAGTCTACGGGCCAATCAGCACCAGCTGTGTAAGGGGGCAATGCCCAGCGTGTCGTACACTGGCCTCCCTCTCAGGCTTGTAGTGTGCTTCCCGCAATGTCTGGCATGGGCTCTGGGACCATGTCACCACCAAAAATCCCCACAGGTTGCTGCGGGCTTTCCAATGCTGCAAAAACCCTCTGTAGCCTGTGGGGGTGGGGAGCAGGCACTAGGGGCTCAGGATGCCCCCAGCAACACAGCTCAAGATGGGTGGGGCAGACCCCCAAGCCACGACAGGCTGTGGTCAGTGGCCCCAACCAAGTCAGAGCAGTGTGTGCTCCTGCTCCGGCTACAAGCCTGCTCCGACTACCAGCCAACACGCCCCAAATATCCCGGCCTGATAGCACTGGCTTGAAGCTCCTGACCCAACACTTCCAGGAAAACTCCCAGTCTCAGCCTGTTCCAGTCAGCAGCCTGCAGATCAGGCAGAGCAGCCGAACAACCAAGTGCCACACTGGCAACTCTGCATATGCAGTGTGTAAAGCAGGAATCCAAGGCAGCTCATGCATGTACTCCCATGTCACAACTTTCAGCCTGTCTAAGAAGATGCATGCCCTAGAGTCAGGCCTCTCCCTGGCATTGCGGCACATGCCGTGTGCAGCGCAAGGACCCAAGGTAGTGCGTGCATGCACCTGTATCTCAACCAGAGGTCGCCAGAAACAGTGTGCACCTGATAGTGAGGCTCTACCATGGCTACACAGCACAAGCAGTGGGGAGAATGGGGATCCAAGGCAGCATTTTAGAGCACACATACATGCCTGCACCAATTCCAGCAGACCAATGGGGCCCCAAACCTGGCCCTCAGTGGGAGTGCCCAATCCTGAAAAAATGGTGCCCTCCTATACACTACTCGGGTGCAAGCTCCACAGAGGGGGCACAATCAACTGAAAACCTTCAGCTTCCATGCTAAAGGCGCTCAGTTGAATCTTTCCCCGTAGGTTACTGGGCTCCAGCTCAGAGAGCCACTCCATCCATCAGGGACCAGGTGAGTGCTCTTCAGTGAGCCACCCATCACCCCACCAAGTTGAGCAAAGAGAGTCCTCACTAATTTTCACTGCCAGCTATCGTGGAACTCCTCCTCCGGGAAAAGTAACTCTGGGCTGGGGAGCTTGACGTGGGGCCGGAGGGTCTGTCTCCCAACAGGAGAAGCCACTCCCTCACAGGGTTTGCCCTTTCTCTGTGAGCCTGGAGTCAGTCTGCCTCAATTCTCCACCCCTCCTACAAGCCTCGATGTGGCTGGTAGAGATTCTTTAAATCCTTAGTTTAAAGATTCTGTTCATCTAGTGTTCAGGTGACTTCTGAGGTTGAGTGTTGTATAAATTATTTGTAATTTTGCTATGATCCTAGGAGGCAGTTGGCACAGTGTTTGTCTATTCTGCCATCTTAGCTTTGCCACCCTGTAGTCACAGCATTTACCTCCTCCATCAACTTGACTGGATCTCAAGTCTCCAATCATTGTTGAATTATTTATATCTCCCTTCACTTCTGTCAGTTTTTGCTTCATGTATATTGGTGACCTGTATTAGGTGTATATGGGTTTAAAGTTGTTATAAGAGTTTAGTGCACTCCTATTTCTTGTGTTTGCTGTTTGCAAATAATACATTTCTCATACTTTTACTTTCAGTGTATTTGTATTTTTGAACATAAAGTGTTCCCCCTATAGGCAGCATAGAGTTGAATCTTTTTTTTAATCCAGTCTTATAATTTCTGTTTTGATTGAGTCATTTAGTTGACTCACACTTCTTTAAAAGATTTTATTGGGGAATTGGGGGAGGGGAATAGTATTGGGGAATTGGAGAAGGGGACCAGCCAAGTTGTTCTTCAATCTTCATTGTGGAGGGTACCAGTTGCCATCTGGCTGCCATCGGCAGCTCATGGCCTCTAAGCTCAAGGTGCTGTGTTCAATCTTAGTTGCAGGTGGGTATAGCCACTATCCCATGTGGTAATCAAATTGGCAGCCTTGTTGTTAAGAGCGCATGCTCAGGGCTGGCCGAGTTGCGTGGTGGTTAAGTTCTGGCTTGGGAAGCCAGCGGCCCCGGTTCGGTCCCACATATGAGGGCCAGTGACACTGCCCTCAAAAAAAAGCGCATGCTCTATCCACTAAGCCATCCAGGTGGCAGCTCAACTCAAGGTGCCGAGTTCAGTCTTAGTTGCAGGTGGTCATAGCCCACCATCGAACAGGCATTTTGCTGTTACACCAGCTGAGCATCCTGCCACTTTTTGGCAGCTCAGTGACAGCTCAGCTTGGGCACAGCATCACTGGCTCATGTGGGAATCAAACCTGCGGCCCTGTTGCTCAGAGCTCATACTCTAAAGCCAACTCTTAACCAACTGAGCCACTCGGCTGGCCCCCAGTCCATTGAAATTTACTTCTATTATTTATATAAATGGATTTATGTTTGCCATTTTACTTTTGGTTTTCTGTATGTTTGATTCATTTTGTTCTTCTGTCTCTGCTTTACTTCTTTGTTTTGCCTATGTGGATATTTTATCATGTGGCCATTGGTATCTTCACTCATTCAGAAACAAATGCTGTTGAATGCCTACTAATTGTAAAAGAAGAACTACATACTCCCTGCACTCAAGGAGTTAACTAGTTAATTCAATTATTATAACACAATGAAATTATGTACTGATTAGAAATATGTGCAGGATGTCCTGACAGTGCAGAAAACTACAGTAATTGAGTTTGGATTCATTTATATCCTTCACTATCACCTCTCTGCTTGGATCTGGAATTCACCTCTGGCTTTCTCACCACCACCATCAACCACCTTTGAAGAAAGATCATGATAATTAAAATCACCATGACAATATTTTTAATGATTTATTTTTTTATTAGTTTTAGGTGTATGATGGACCTAGAGAACAATATTTTTTAAAAAATTAAAATGTATTCCAAAATATCTAACTCATGTTTATCTTTAAATATCTCCCCTCCATTCCCCATTTTGGGTTAGTGATCTTGTGTGGAATTCTCATTTTTATTTCTCTGGCAGAAGAATTATAATATACAATTAAAGTCAACTCCCCCTGTGTAGTGTGGCAATAAGTAAAAACAGGGAAGTACAGTTTATCCTGGATTGTATACTTTTTTGAAAAGTTTGGATACCATCATGTATACAACATGAAGTCAGTGAAGTTGTCTTATGAGAAAGAGCAGCATGATGAAATTTATTTTTAAAATAAAACTGTTAAACTGTATAGAGAATGGACCAAAGTAGGGAGAGATTGTGCTATGAAAACTCACTTGGAATCTGTTGAATAGTCCTGGAGCAATATGGTGAAGGTTCAAGCTAAAGCATAGATGGAGAGGACCTAGATTAGGGTTGAACTGCCATTATTTGATATATTATGAGGATGATTGTGACATACCTGGAGTGAAAGACTAGGTGAACTGAGATACCATTTATTGGAATGGATAATAAGGAAGGGCATATTTTGAAGAAAAAAAATATTAGCCTGATTACAGACATTTAAACTGTAACATCTTTGTTCTTGACCCCATTTTCCCCAACATAGACATATAAAGGCTGTGCTATGTGCTCTCCAGAGTTCCACCTATTATAATCTATAACAATACATATATTTTTTTTTCTTCTGCCATTGAAAACTACAAAAGTTAGGGCAATATGTTTTATCTTTCAAGTAGAAAGATCCTTTGGGGTTCGTACTATTGCATGTACCTTTCTTACTATGTCATACAAAGCAATGTGTGTATTTAAATAATCATAGGATTAATTATGATCAATTAAAATTAAGTCAGTACATATTTTATTTTCACTACTTGGCACTTCTTGAAATTGTTCTTGGTTACTTTTCAAGATGTCAGTCTACAAACTGGTCAAGGTTTTCATGGGTTTCAACTTTCAGGATGTCATATGTTAGTTCCGGTAGTGGACAGGGCATAAATAAACACTGGAACACAAGAAAAAAAAATCTCAAAGAGTTTTCTTTTATTTTTAAAAAACTGTGAAATAATTATTATGATATCTTTATCCACATGGAATTTGGGAACTATAGATTAGTTTACAGGTTTACAGGTTTATTAACTGATTTATAGCAATAAATATTTTAGTACTGAAAAAGTGTAAAAAGATAGGGTAATTTATGCCTCCAAAACTTTTAGAATGCTTAAGTGAACTATGCACTTTCAGCAAATAAAATAGCGGAACAATACCCAGATCTTGATTTCTAAGTGCCACTCTCTAATTTCAGTAACCATATTCAGAGAAATGGTGGATCCTAGGGATGTGGCAGGGATAACAGTATTAGTAAGGATTCCTCAGATAAACAGAACAATGACAGAAAGAAAGAAAGAAAGAAAGAAAGAAAGAAAGAAAGAGAGAGAGAGAGAGAGAGAGAGAGAGAGAGAGAGAGAGAGAGAGAGAGAGAGAAAGAAAGAAAGAAAGAAAGAAAGAAAGAAAGAAAGAAAGAAAGAAAGAAAGAAAGAAAGAAAGAAAGGAAAGAAAGAAAGAAAGAAAGAAAGAAAGAAAGAAAGAAAGAAAGAAAGAAAGAAAGAAAGAAAGAAAGAGATATTTATTATAAGGAATTGGCTCATGTAATCATGGAGGCTAAGAAGTTCCAAGAACTGCAGTCATCAAGCTGGAGACCCAGAAGAGAATGGTGTAGCTCCAGTCCCAGTCTAAGGAGAGTCGATGGTGTAAGTTCCAGTCTGAAAGCTGGCAGGCTTGAGACTCAAGAAGAGCTAATGTTTCAGTTCACATCTGAAGGCAGTTGTGACTGTTGTCATAACTCAAGGCAGTCAGGCACAAGGTGTTCCTTTTTCCTTGAGGAAGGGTCAGTCTTTTGTTCTATTTAGGCCTCCAGATGAGACACCCACCTTAGGGAGGGCAATCTGCTTTACATAGTCTACTGATTCAAATGTTAATCTCATTCAAAAACACCCTCACAGATACCCCGAATAATGTTTGACCAAATATCTGGTTACCCTGAGGCCCAGTCAAGTTGACACATAAATTAACCACCACAATGAGTCCAGAATATCTTGTAGTTCCAGAAGATAAGGAAGTGTTCAAGAAGCAAAATGATGAGGGTTGTCAAAGGGATATAGGAGCCACTCTAAAAGAGCCCCGAATGATCAAATCTGGAAGAACTTGAATAACAAAATAAATAATATAGTACTGAATTATAACACAAAGTACAAAATAAATACCCATGAGTGAAAACTGATATAAATAAATGATTGAATAAATAAATAAATAAATAAATAAAGGAAAAGTTACTTCTTTCCTACAGAAGAATTCCAAATGATATATGTAGATACTTCCCTCCATCAAGGAGGTAGAGCTTACTCCCATCCCTGGGATGTGGGCTGAATTTAGTTACTCTCTTCCAAAATCGGAGTAAATAAAAGCAAATGTAGGGCTGGCCAAGTGGCTCAGTTGGTTAAGAGTTGGTTTAGAGCACGAGCTCTGAGCAACATGGCCGCTGATTCGATTCCCACATGGGTCGGTGAATGCTGCGCCCTGAGCTGAGCTGTCACTGAGTTGCCAATAGGTGGCAGGATGGCTCAGCTGGTGTAACAACAAGATTGTTTGTTCAATGGTGGGCTCCGCCCACCCGCAACTAAGATTGAACTTGGCACCTTGAGCTGAGTTGCCTCCCGGATGGCTCAGTGAATAAGGCATGCGCTCATAACAAAAAGGCTGCCAGGTTCGACACCCACACGGGGTGACTACGCCCAACCGCTACTAAGATTGAACACAGCACCTTGAGCATAGAGGTCACGAGCTGCTGACGGGAAGCCAGATGACAACTGGTGCCCTCCACAACAAAGATTGAAGAACAGCAACTTGGCTGGTCCCCTTGTCCCCTTCCCCAATTCCCCAACACTGTTCCTCTCCCCCAATTCCCCAATAAAATCTTTAAAAAAAAAAAAAAGCAAATGTAATAACTGTTATGGGCTGAGTGTTTGTGTTTTCCCAAACTTTATGTATTGAAGCCCAAACCCCCAATGTGACTGCATTTGGAGGTGGGTCTTTTGGGATGTAATAGATTTAGATGAGGTCATGAGGGTTGCACTCTCATTATTAAATTAGTGCCCCAATAAGAAGAAAACAGAGATCTCACTTGCAGTACATGCACAAAGAGGTCATATAAGCACACAACAAGCAGGCAGCTATCTACAAACCAGGAAGAGGGCTTTCATCAAGAACTGAATCTCCTGGTACTTTGATCATTGAAGTCTCAAACTTCAAAACTCTGAGAAATAAATGTCTCTTGTTTAAGCTTCCCAGTATTTTGTTATAGCAGCCTGTGTTGATAATAACATTACAGTGATGGGACCTGTCAGACATCACCTTAAGCAAGTGATCAAGATCAATATCACCAATGATGCTATGTTCATATCATAAACCCCCTCATACATTATAATGAGAAGGTCACTTCACTTCTGTGGTATTCTCCTTCAAAACCCATAATGCCTGTTTAAGCCTGAGGAAAACATCAGGAAAAAAAATTGAGCTACATTGTACCAAATATCTAATCAGTACTTCTTAAAATTCTTCAAGATAAGAAGAAACAAGGAAAGACTGAGAAACTATCCACAGACCAAAAAGGCATGATTATTAAATGGTATGTGATAACTTGAACTGAATTACAGAACAGAAAAAAGACACTAGTGAAAAAACTAAGGGAGTCCAAATGAAGTCTGGAGTGAAGTTAATAGTAATGTGCCAATGCTGGTTTCTTAGTTTTGACAAATACTTCATTTTATATTATTGTAAGATGTTAACAAAGGGAAAACTAGATGAGAGACCACTCTGTACTATCTTTGTAACTTCTCTGTAAATCTAAAATTATTTCAAGATAAAAAATGTTGTAAAAAATATGAGGAGTCTGAGGATTGTTAAACATAATCATTATTAAAAATAATTATATGAAGTTACAATTAAATGTGTCACATTTAAAACAAAAAGGATTAATACTTAAAACATTACTTTCTCTGGCCGGCCGAGTGGCGTGGTGGTTAAGCGCTGGCTTGGAAACCAGCGGCCCCGGTTTGGGTCCCACATATAAGGGCCAGTGACACTGCTCTCAAAAACAAACAAACAAACAAACAAACAAACAAACACCACATTACTTTCTCATTATCTTACTGCATTTTACTATCTATGCTCTTTAGGTTATTTACATTTATTTTATCTGTATATCTGTATGTTGGAAACAATAAGTAATTACAGTAACCCCCCCATCTTTGGTTTCACTTTCTCTGATTTTAGTTACCCATAGTCAAATATGATCCAAAAATATTAAATAGAAAATTCCAAATAAACAATTTAATAAATAATTCATAAGTTTTAAATTGCTTGCTAGTCTGAGTAGTGTAATGAAATCTTACACCGTCCTTCTCTAGCCTGCCCAAGATGTGAGTCATTCCTTTGTCCACTATATCCAGGCTATATAAACTTCTACCCATTATACACTTATAGCCATCTCAGTTATCAAATTGGCTGCTGCAGTGTCATAGTGCTTGTGTTTATGTAACCCTTATTTTACTTAATAATCTCCCCAAAATACAAGAGTAGTGATACTGGCCATTTGGATATGCCAAAGAGAAGCCTTGAAGTCCTTCCTTTAAGTGAAGAGGTGAGTGTAGTACAATAAGTTATTTTGAGAGAGATAGAGAAACACCACATTCATATAACTTCTATTATAGTATGTTATTATAATTGCTCTATTATTATTAGTTATTGTTGTTAATCTCCTATTGTGCTTAATTAAAAAATTAAACTTTACCATAGGCATGTATATAAAGGAAAAAAACATAGTGTATATAGGGTTTGTTACTATCCACTGTTTTAAGTGTCCACTGGGGCTCTTGGAACATATTCCCCATAGATATGCACTTGTGTGTGCTTGTGTGTTTAGTGACTGTTCATTGGTAGCTTAAAATTGGCTGCGATTGGAGTATTTACACTCTGGAGATCATCAAATACTACAAATTAGAGCTTCCTTCTCATTCTGCAATCCCCATCTCACTGAGAGCTGGTTGTTAAACATTTACCAACATATTACTGCTGCTCATATTATACAATATCCTTTTAATGAGTAGAATGTTAATTCAATAGATGTTCTTACTGGCTGCATCAGTAGACAACTAATCATTGGATTTATCTCTAGAGCCTCCTTTGCCACTAGGGATTTAGACCCTGGGGGAAATTTTTAGGAGGTACATTTTTATAATGGTATTTCTTGGGTTTGTGTTGTGAAATAGGGGATGTTGCTACCATCCTTTCTCCTTCATTTTCTTTCCCGATTAGCTCCTTTTACCCTGTTAGCCACCTGAACTGGGAATCATAACCCTAATAAGGTTTTGGATTCTTAGCCTAAGATCTAAAGATGAGATCCAGGGGATCTGGGAAGTGCCTGAAATTGGATGCAAGATTTGGTATATACCTATGTGTATCAGATTTTCAAAAGGATTTATGATTTAAATAAGATTAAGAAATATTGATATTGAGTACTCCTTCAAAAAAGAAATATGTGCACATTGTGTAAGATGATACAGCCAAAAAAAAGCCAGCTGACATATCCCACTTACTCATGTATGGTACATGAAAAACTAACATCTGGTGGTTACTTAGCTGACTTGCCAGCCACCTGTCCTTTCCCCATTCTCTTACTAATCCCCCTCCTACCTACCTAATCCCCATCATTAGGTCAGAAAACTTCTACACTTTTTTATTACTTTTTCATTTTATTGTCATTTTTTTCTTCCTTTCTGTGTCTACAGCACATCCAAAGCAGGTTATTTTAATGTCTGGTTAATTCAATTATGTTTTGAATTCTTTATTCTAAATAATTTATATCAAAACCAATAAACAAATAATGTCTTATGAGAATATTAATTCCAATACTTTATAGGGTTACTGGTAATATTTAGGCCTGTGAGGCAAATAGAAACTTTTGTAGAAATATTTATACCTATTTGTTCATCTAAATTCTAATGGGAATATTCGGGAAAGAAGTTTAAGAAGTAACCATCAAGAGGAAGACCTATGGAGTCAGATCAAAATGGGTTGGTAAGCCCATCATTTATTAGTTGTGTGACCTTGTGCAATTCACTTAATCTCTCTAAATTTGGAGATAATAATATTCCTTAACTCATAGAACTGTTAGAATTAAATGAGATAATAATTGTTAAGTGCTTACTCCATGCCTGTTATTAACAAGTACTCAATAAATGGTAGTAATTATTGGGTTATTGGAAAAGTCATGACTTATTTTTTCTGTTTTTCGTTGCAAAAATGCATGATGACTTTTCCAACAACCCAATATTATATAACAAACTAAAATGGAGTTGTGCTAAATCTTTTTCCACTGGGTTTTTTGTCACAGAGAGAAGTATGACAGCACATACATTAAATTTTTCATTTATTTGCTGGGGTGAATTTAAATGCTGAGGTTTTCATTTAAATGCTGAGGTGTTTTTTGTTTTTTGTTTTTGTTTATTTATTTTTTGTTTTTGTTTTTTTTGCATTATAAAGTGCTAAAAACTCTAAGAGATACAAAGATATCCAGGACAAGGTCCTTCTTCTCAGGCAGCATTCAGTTTAACATTTTTACAAATTATAATGCAAGATATGTAAGAGAGGAAATGTTAATATTGTCAGTAATAACCCCTCTTTCTCTCTAACTCTATTCATCCTTCACAAGTGTCAATCCATGTGCCTCTATTTGGTATTTTTTTTCTTTCTTCCAAAGCATAAGCCCTTACTCTCTCCCTCCTTACTTGCCTCTAACATTAGCTCTATTTCTAAAATCATATCTTCTCACCTAGTTATTCTTGTGTCATGACTAGTCAACTTGAGTTTAAATAAAAGTTGTATTCCAAGTAATAGGTTCAAGTTGACATGTGTGCAGTCGTCAAGGGACTAGGTGCATAAACTGAGATGATGAAGCAAAGGACATTAAAAGAGAGAAGTCATGAGAACCATATGATTTCACTCATATGTGGAATGTAAAACTGAAAGCAACAAATGAACAAGACAAATAAAAAAAAAAACCTCATAGATACAGACAACAGATTAGTGGTTACCAGAGGGTTAGGAGGGAGGAGGGTGGTAAAAAAGGGAAAATGGTGTCAAATATATGGTGATGAAAAGAGAACTTAATCTGGGTGGTGAACACACAATGCAATGTACAGATGATGTATTATAGAAATGTAGTCTTGAAACCTATATAATTTTACTCTCCAATGTCATTCCAATAAATTTAATTTAAAAAACTACAATGACCTCTCATCTCAAAAGAAAAGAAAAGAAAAGAAAAAAGAAAGGAAGGGAGGAAGGAAGGAAAGAAAGAAAGAAAGAAAGAAAGAAAGAAAGAAAGAAAGAAAGAAAGAAAGAAAGAAAGGAAGGAAGGAAGGAAGGAAGGAAGGAAGGAAGGAAGGAAGGAAGGAAGGAAGGAAGGAAGGAAAGAAGAAAGAAAGAAAGAAAGAAAAAGAAAGGCAGAGAGAGCAAAATCAGGAAAACTGATCCACAGAGCGATGGGCAAAGAAGAGAAAGTCAGGGGCAGGTCTCTGATTAGACAGAAAGAGGATCTGTACCCCATAGATAAAAGGCCCAAGGGCAAGAAGAATATCCAGATCAACAAGAATACTGACCAGGGCTATGGGTAGTGTAGTCCTATTAAATACTAAAAAGACATAGAAACATCTGGCAGACAGTGTAACATCTATTATATCAGTCATGAAATTCCAGTTTTAGCATACATTTATAAGTTTAATATTCTACATAAAACAATCTTGATTCTTTAAAAGTGGCCTTAAATTTAACAACCATAGTTGGAGCCTCATTTATAAAAAAAACATGATAACCAGACTAATCCTGGTACTGTTTTTGTTTTATTTTTGTTTTGCACTCACAAATGGCCTTTAAATAAGACAGATTAAATTTCAGAAGCAATTTTCATTAGAAAAACATGTGTCAGACAGAAAGATAAGACTAGAACTTCAAGGTAATTAAATTACCTCAAAAAACAAGAAATGCATCAACTATGAAAAGTGGAGCTGCTTAGAATTTTAAAACTATAGGCAAAGCATTGTAACATTTCCACATTTAATCTATCATCATGTCCTAAAAATTCTCTTCTCATAATGTCTCTTCTATCTGGCATTTTCCTTTCATCAATATAGCCACCCATTTATACTTATCTCATTAGTAAGGCTACTACTTCATTTCCCTGTCTTTAATTCATCCTACATTCAGTTGGCAAAATAGTTCATCACAAATCCTATTTTCACGCTAATAATAGCTAAATACTAAATACCTACTATGGGTCAGGTACTCTTTTAAGTGATTTACATATAACATCTCAATTAATCCTCACCACACTATAATGTAATTATTGTTATTACTCCTATTTTACAGATGCAGAAGCTGAAGTGCAGAGAGGTTATGTAATTTGCCCAAGGTCACACACTTAGGCAAAGCCAGGCTGACTGATACCAACTTCCATACTTTTAGACATTTTACTATGCGGCAATGCCCAACAACTTGTGCTATCTCCCTCCATTTTACTGAATCTGAACTTTAATGCCATAAAGCCATAAACAAAAATAGCCAGAAGGAACCTTGGAGTCCAAAGATTGCAAATTAGTAGCCAATAGGCAATTTGGCAAATAGAAATATTTTATTTGGTCTTCATTTCATTTTAGAATAAGTTCCTTGTCAACAATTAAAAATTAAAAGATTTCACATAAAAATTGGACTTTTTTGATTCTATAGAAAAATATAATATTGAATCTGCATAGCCACTTGGTCACAAACAGCTGTTGCTTCGTTATTTCTATCTGTTTAAACAAGGCATACATGCTTTAGTTACATATTTCCCCACTTGTCTTTCACTCACTTAGCTACTTGGTCCTGGTAGGAATTTGTGCTTATGTTCCATGCTTTGATGGAACTCCAGATGGGGAATAGAGACTTAGAGAGGTACATTGATTTACCCAAGACCACACAGAGAGTTTGTAGCAAAACTAAAACTAGAGTCCAGGTCTTTTTGACTCCCAATTCAAGGCTCTTACCAGATGTGTTTCTTCTCTGTCTTTGAATGAGTTATTTCTCTTACTACCAATGCTCTATCAACATTTCTTGGTCTGCCTATTATTTCCCTCAAAATTGGCCTCAAATTTTACCCTCTGTACATAGTTTATCAAACTAACCCCATCTAACCCTGATCAAAAATATATCCAGTATCTCCTTAGCACCAATTAATTTGCACTTGCTGATATGATGCTTTGTAAATACACATTTCCTCTGTGTATATTTTGTTTCCTCACCTAGACTAAGCTCCTTAACACAAAGATCAGCCTGAGGCAAAATTTTTAAAGTTGCTGAAACTTGTGTTATATGGTTCCAGCTTCATTTTCTGCCCTTTTGACTACACAGTGCTCATTCTTGTGTTCTCTTCCTACTGCCATCAACGCTTTCTTTAATGAATACCTGTGATATCAGTCATTCACTAAGGGTCAATGAACTGGCAGCCTGCCAGCTAAATTTGGCCAGGAAACATATTAGGTTGGTATGACAATTTAAAAAAAATCAAAAGTAAATGTCTTTATATGAAACTTTCAATTTCTAGTTCCCTTTAATCTAGTGTCATATATTTGACCTGATTTACACACTTCTGGTATCTTTTTAGCCACTATAGACATTTTAGTCTGTATTCCCTACACTGTATCTTTCATTTTGGCTTCTGCATTATTCCCAAGAACCATTTCCCCTTTGTCCCAGATTTGGCAACTAAATCTTCTTCCCTGTGCTGAAGTCTAGGTAACCATGATAATCTTCCACAAATCTCAAGTCAGCCTTGCTATCAAATGACCCATTTCCTGATGCTAAATGAAGTCTGCTTCACTATGTTCTGAATGACATCTACTCCTTGATTTAATGGACTTGTACTCTGACCTACTTTGGGGAGCATGCCATTTTATTCCAGTAAACCCCCTTATGTTAACTGTTTGTGTAAATGACCACATGTGGCCACGCCAGTCAGATATGACACCTGTATGCTGTATAGGACTTCCCTCCAATACTTAAGGCTGAATATGATCCCAAGTACCTACCTTTGCATAGTGGAAAGATCTAATTCCATATTCTCTTCCTTCCCAGTTGATCTCATGGCACTTGCAATCAATTTGGTCACAGTCAGGAAGGTTTATTGATATGACACTGAGTATGAATTTAAGGTAATCAACTCTCTTGTCTAGGAACTTTTGTATTCTGGCATTTTAGAAATCAGCCAACAGGAGGAGAGGGAAATTTAGAGGAGATGAAGAGGTAAGGGACATGAGGATAAGCTTCCCAGGATCTTTCAAAAATCAGCCTGTGTCTAGGATTATGATGCTGTTAAACACGTTGGTAAGGATTACCTTTTGTAAACCCATAAATGCTAAGCATAATGGAGGTTCAGTAAATATTTTCTCTTTGGGAAGCTGTTCACAATGCAATATAAATCACATAATTGAACAAGCCAGAAACAGAAAAGCAAGTTATTTCAAACTAAGTTCTTAGTAAAAAAGACTCGAGCTAGTTATATTATTACAGCAAATAAACAAAGAGTTATAAAAACTCTTGGAATTTTAGCCATGAAATCCTGGCTCAAAAGAAGAAATGGTGAGCCTAATCAAAGTAATACACCTTGTAAAAAACTAGTCAGGATTTCTTCCGATTCATTAATTTTTCACTCATATTTTTTTCTCTTTAAGTTTATCACCAAGTGTCTATAATGTTTTTGTTAAAGAAAGTAAAATTGGATTGTTTTTTAATTCAAAAATAAATGAAATAAATTATATTGCTTCTATTGTTCACATAAGAAAACCATGACAGCTAAATTACTAGTTGAAAGTCTCCAAGAAGATAGCACTCAGAATGAGAAAGGTGTGTTTTTCAGTTACATGAATAGGCCCAAGACTACAACTCAGTAATGTATAACATATATCCTTAATATATTTATTAAATGTCCAATTGAAAATTATGTGGGAAGCATATATATTTTGTCCACATTTGTATTATTTTTTTCTTTTTTTTGAGGGTAGTGTCACTGGTCCTCGTATGTGGGACCGAACTGGGGCCGCTGGCTTCTGAAGCCAGCACTTAACCACCGTGCCACTCGGCTGGCCTTATATTTGCATTATTCTACATTGAAAATATAGGGACAATTCATGGAAAAAAATAACTACAAATTTAAGATAACTACACTAAAACAGAATTTTCATATATAAAAGAAATAATGTAGATGCAATTTAAATTAGTTGCAAAGCTAATACATCAATTGAAATAAAACTTTAAACACGGAGTAAAATATGTCCAGAACAAGAGAAATGGACATAAGATGAAACACGTATAAGAGGAATTACTTACTGAGGGGGATATAATGGGCAAGGTTGTGTACATTTTCATAATCTGTGTCATTCATTGAGTTCTTATTTATTTGTTGCAACCATTTTTTTTTCTTCAAAGATGACTTTATCCTACCTTTTGTTTGTTTGTTTCATTTTTACCCAGTTTTTAAACTTAAGTTTTACCTAAACAAAATTACCTTGTAATAAAATGTTATGTAAAAATTGAAGTGTTGCCTAATCATCAATTGAAGGACACTTTGGTTGTTTCCATGTCTTGGTCACCATAAATAAAGTTGTAATGAACATTGGAATATATATATCTTTAAGGATAAATGTTTTCAGATTTCTGGGGAAGATGTGGTATATATACACAATGGAATACTACTGTGCCATAAGAAAAGTTGAAATACTGCCATTTGTGACAACATGGATGGATCTTGATATTATTGTGCTAAGCAAAATAAGTCAGACAGAAAAACTTGAGAACCATATGACTTCACTTATATTGGGATATAAAACTAAAGGCAACAAAAGAACAAGAGAAACAAACAAAGAAATAAAAACAGTCATAGACACAGACAACAGTTTAGTGGTTACCAGAGCGTAAGGCGGTAGGAGGGTGGTAGGAGAGGGAAAAGGGAGTCAAATATATGCTGATGGAAGGAGACCTGACTCTGGGTGGTGAGTACACAATGTGATATACAGATGATGTATTATAGAAGTGTACACTTGAAACCTATGAAACTTTACTAACCAATGTCACCCCAAATACATTTAATTAATATGTGTTTTTTTTTTAATTAAAGTGTTTTGGTGATTCTAAGAAGACAATGGCTATAGCAGCATAGGTTCTTTTGTTGTTGTTTTGTTTTTTGAGGGCAGTGTCACTGGCCATCATATGTGGGACCCTAACCGGGGCCGCTGGCTTCCCAAGCCAGTGCTTAACCACTGCACCACTCGGCCGGCCCCAACAGCATAGTTTATAATCACTTGCTAAAAGCATCTATAAAAACAGACAGACCAATTAGAGTGGTAACCAAAAAAAACACAGGAGACATCTAAAACAAAACTAGAGAACAAGGTATTCACCACAAATCCTAAAATTCAAGTTGTGGGAACAAATCACTAAAAGGTACATAGATGCATATGGATTAGGTATCAACATCCATGAGGAGGGAAGCAACATAGCTTGTAAACAGTTATGAGAACATGAACGCCCTAAAATAGTCAACAGGTGCTCACTGGAAGTTCCATTAGACCTATTTGACAATGGCAGCTGAGTCTAGGAATATTTTCAATCTGTAGATGAGTAAAGGGATCCAACAAAATTCTAAAAGGGTTGGAATAGTCTCTGCCCTGTGAATTCTTGAAAATAACCATCTGAAACTCCCTTTTTTGAAAAGCTCCACATTGAGCAAAAACCTGCTGAAAACAGAATCTCCAAATTGAGCAGGAAAGAAAAAGATTCAGAAAAAAATGGTGTTTCAGAACAGAAGCAGGAGATATCAGAGGGAAGGGAATATTTTTTTAACACTTTATCAAAACAACATAAGCAGATTTGGAATCATTAAACTAGAGAAGCTCTCTTAACCTATCCTTACTACCAAAAGCTCAGAAAAAATAATGGCATGTTACTATAAACAAAAGTTTTTTGATTGAAAACATAGAAAATTGTTTGACTGTGGATGTGGGGATGTGGGGGAAGAGAGAAAGAGAGAGAATGTAGAACAGAATAAGAACCTAAAAAAAAAACAAAAACAAGAACAACAACAAAATATGCCAGGAAGACGCCAATAAAGCAGATGAGTACACAGAGTCAAATACATGGTGATGGAAGGAGAACTGACTCTGGATGGTGAACACACAATGTGATATATAGATGATGTATTACAGAATTTTACAGTTGAAACCTAGGTAACTTTACTAACCATGGTCATCCCAACAAAATTTAATTTTAAAAAATTTCTAATTAAATTAAGAAAATTATAGAAAACATGAAGTAATAACAAATAAGAACAATAACTCAAAAATTATGATAATAGATCTCAGGAACAAAATAGAAATCAAACAAAAACTTAAGAAATAAAAAATTCAAAACTCAAAAAAACCCCACAAGAGTATCAAGGAAAATAAAAGGGTGAAGAGTGGGAAATTTTATTTGTTTTTTGAGTTTCCAAGGAAAACTGGGAATCACTATTTATTCTTACAGTAGAAAGAAGAACTAAATGTTTATTCAATGCCATCATAATTTACTAAGCATTTATGTGGTTTGTATATATAGGATAACATTAAGAAAAGTTTAATAAGTATAATGCATCACTTGACTAATGTCAAATAACAGATAGATGATAGATAGATAGATAGATAGATAGATAGATAGATAGATAGATAGATAGATAGATAGAATTCTGAGGAGAAAAATTTTATAGAAAGTTATGTTTTGCTCTTTTTTTAATTTAGGTAACATTGGTTAATAACATAAAATTTCAGGTGTACAACACTGTAATTTGACATCAGTATTCCCTATTGTATGCTCATCATCAAAAGTCTAGTTTCCATCACATCACCATATATTTGACCCTCTTCGCCCATTTCACCCTCACCCCAACCTCTTCCCCTCTGTTACCCACCAATCAGTTCTCTGTATTTATGAGGTTGTTTTTCTTTGGTTTGTTCATTTGTTACTTTCCTGTTTTATATTCTACATATGAGTGAAATCATGCAGTTTTTATTTGACCTTTACTGCCTGGCTTAATTCACTTAGCATAGTACCCTCAAGAATCCTCCATATTGTTGCAAAATGGCAATATTTATTCTTTTTAAAATATTTTTAAAATTATTCAACTAGAGCTGACATACATTATTAGTTTCAGTGCACAACATAGTGATTAGACATTTATATGCCTTATAAAGTGATCACCCTAAGTCTAGTACCCGTCTGACACCATACATAGTTACTACAGTAATATTTCCTCTTTTTATGACTGAGTAGTATTTCATTGTGTGTGTGTGTGTGTGTGTGTGTGTGTGTGTGTGTATCTCACTTCTTTATACATTCATCCATCAATGAACACTTAGGTTGTTTTCATATCTTGGCCATTATAAATAATGCTGAAATTAACTTAGGAGTATGTACGTATTTTCCAATTACTGTTTTCATATTATTTGGATAAATAACCAGAGGAAGAATTTCTAACTCACACAGTGCTTCTATTCTTAATGTTTTGAGGAACCTCTATACTATTTTCTATAGTAACTGCACAATTTGTGTTCCCACCAATAGTGTGTGAGAGTTCCCTTTTCAACACTTTTTATTCCTTATCTTTTTGATAATAGCCATTGTAGCCAATGTGAGGTGATATCCCATTGTGGTTGTGGTTTTGATTTGCATTTTCCTAATAATTAGTGATATTGAACATCTTTTCATGTACTTGTCTTCTTTGGAAAGATATCTATTCAGATCCTCTGCTCATTTTTTTCATCAGGTTGTTGTTTGTTTTTGTTGTTGATTTGTATGAGTTCTTTATATATTTTGGATATTAACCCCGTATCATAAATATCATTTCCAAATATGTCTAAAAAACAGTGTATACAAAATAAACCCCTAATAGAGAGCACCCATGATCACTAACAACAACAAAAAAATCAATGCACTCACTTTTATTACAAATACTTTATTGCTAAAAATTCTAATCGTCTTCTGAGCCTTCAGAGAGCTGTCTTGCCTCAATATTGATGGAAACAGAATACAGTAATACCTTGGTTTGCAAGCATTATTCATTCTGGAAACAAGCTGCTCATAGTGTAAGACATCACTCATTTAGCAGGTTAAAATGTATTTAAAATGTTTGCTCGTCTTGCAGAACATTCATAAACCAAGTTACTTGCAATCCAAGGTTTTACTGTATCTGCAAGTCACAATAAAATGAGGTATGCCTGTACTGTCTTTTAGGCAAGAGGACCAGTAAAAGAGGAAGTCTTTAGGCTGGAGAAAGTGGAAGGAATTTCATAAAGAAAATATTTGAAGAAGGGTTAATACTATGTATAAATTCATAAAAGGACCACCGTCATCCCTCAGCTACATAAGTGAGTTAAAGATCTAAAGCTGCATAGCAAATGCTTTTATAAATAAAATTACACTGAGGGCCGGCCAAGTGGCTCTGTTGGTTGGGAGTTAGCTTGGGAGTATGAGCTCTCAGCGCCAGGCCCACCGGTTCGATTTCCACATGGGCCAGTGGCACTGAGCCTGAGCTGAGCTGCCACTAAGCTGGCAACAGATGGTGGGATGGCTCAGCTGGTGGGAGTGTGTGCTCCTAGCAATGGGACTGCCTGTTCCATGGTGGGCTGCACCCGCCCACAACAAATACTGAGCTCAGCAACTTGAGCTCAGCTGCCGCCCGGATGGTTCAACGGGTAGAGTGTGAGTTCTTAACATAAAAGTTGCCAGGTTCGACTCCTGCATGGGATGGTAGCTATGCCCACTCAAAACTAAGACTCAACTCGGCACCCTGATCTGAGCTGCCACCCAGGTGGCTCAATGGATAGAGCGTGAGTTCTTAACAGAAAGTCTGCCGGGTACTACTCCCACATGTGATGGTGGCTATGCCAAACCACAACTAAGACTGAACTCAACACCTTGAGCTGAGCTGCCACCTGGATGGTTCAGTGGGTAGAGTGTGCACTCTTAACAACAAGGCTGCTGGTTTGACTCCAGCATGAAATGGTGCTGCATCCACCAACAACTGGAATTGTAGCACAGCAACTTGAGCTTGGGCCACGAGCTGCTGACATGTAGCTGGAAGGCTACTGACACCCTCCACAGCTGGGGTTGAGGAGCAGCAGCTTGGCTGGTCCCCCTCCCCTGATCCCCAACACTGTTCCCTTCCCCCAATTCTCCAATTTAAAAAAATAATAATAAAATAAAATGACACTGAAACTACTACCCCAGAAGGTGAGACAGAACTTGCAATCTGAACCTAACTGGGTTGATAATCTACTAAAACATATAAATGTTCTCTAGAGAAATTTTTAAATTTATATACAGAATAATTCATTTTTTGGTGTAGAGTTCTTTGTGTTTTGACAAATGCAGAGAATCAAGTAATGACCACCACAATCAAGAAAAACCAGTTCCTGGGCCGACCGAGGGGAGTGGTTGTTAAGTGCTGGCTTGGGAAGCCGGCGGCCTTGGTTCGGTCCCACATATGAGGCCCAGTGACACTGCCCTCAAAAAAAAACAGTTCCTGGGCCGGCCGAGTGGCTCAGTTGGTTAAGAGTTGGCTTAGAGCACATGCCCTGAGCAACAAGGGCCACTGGTTCAATTCCCACATGGGCCAGTGAAAGCTGTCCCCTAGCTGAGCTGTTGCTGAGCTGCCAACACGTGGCAGGATGGCTCAGCTGGTGTAACAAGGTTGCCTGTTCAGTGGTGGGCTATGCCCACCAGCAAATAAAGATTGAACTCAATACCTTGAGCTGAGCTGCCACCTGGATGGCTCAGTGAATAGGGCGTGTGCTCTTAACAAGTCTGCCGGGTTCGACTTCCACATGGGATGGTGGCTATGCCCACCTGCAACTAAGACTGAACTCAGTACCTTGAGATGAGCTGCTGCCCGGATGGCTCAGAGGATACAACAAGGCTGCTGGTTCTACTCGTGCATGGGATGGTGATTATGCCCATGTGCAACTAAGATTGAACACAGCACCTTGAGCTTAGAGACCACGAGCTGCCGTCGGGCAGCCAGATGGCAATGGTCGTCCTCCACAACGAAGATTGAAGAACAACAACTTGGCTTGTCCCCTCCCCCAATTCCCCAACACTGTTCTCCTCCCCCAATTCCCCAATAAAAAAATCTTTAAAACAAAAGAAAAAACATTTCCAAGCTGGCTAATTGGCTCCTTGGTTGAGAGTTGGCTTGGGAGCGAGAGCTCTGAGCAGCAGGGCCACCCATTCGGATCCCACGTGGGCCAGTGACACTGAGCCCTCTACAGCTAAGATGGTGAACAACAGCTTCACCTGGAGCTGGGCTGCCTTGAGTTGCCAGCGATGACGTAGGCTGCATTGGCGCTGCAGTGGGCTGCTATAAGCTACCCTGAGTGGCCAGCAGCCAGCGTGAGCAGCTGGCAGCTGGTGTGAGCTGCCGTGGCTGCTGTGAGTGGCCATCCAATGGCTGGCGACTGTTCTGCCTCAGCTGGGAAGAGAGCAAGGATCACAATACCAAAATGGGCCAGTGATGCGACGTCCTCCACAACTAGACTGAACAACAAAAAGACAGCATCTTGTCTGTTCCTCTTCCCTGATTCCCTAATGCTGTTCCCTCTCCCAATTCCCCAATAAAATCTTTTAAACAAAAAAGAAAAAACAGTTCCATCATCCACTCATAGCCCTTTGCAAGTACTAATTTGTTCTTCATCCCTATGATTTTTCTCATTCCAGAATATCATATAAAAGAGGCTATATAGAATTTAGGCCCTTTGAATCTACCTTCTTTCACTAAGCATTATACATTAGAGATTATCCAAAAAATGAAGAACATGGGAATATACTTTTTAAAAATGTATCCATGATGTATATTCTGAAAACTGCAAAACACTGAAAAGAACTCTAAGAGGACCTAAATAAATTTTGAGCTATACCATGTCCATGAATTGAAAGACTCAGTATAGTCATGCATCACTTAATGATGGGGATATGTTCTGAAAAATGCATCATTAGGTAATCTCATCATTGCATAAACATCATAGAGTGCACATACACAAACCTAGATTGTACAGCCTACTACGAACCTAGGCTGTATGGTACAACCTATTGCTTTTAGGCTACAAACCGGTACAGCATGTTAATATACTAAATATTGTAGGCAATTGTAACACAATGGTAAGTATTTGTGTATTTAAATATATCTAAACATAGAAAAGGTACAGTAAAATATTGTATAAAATATAGAAACCGGTACACATGTATAGAGCATTTACCATGAATAGAGCTTGCAAGACTGGAAGTAGCTCTGGGTGAGATATTAAGTGAGTGATAAGTAAATGTGAAGCCTTCGGTCATTACAGTACACTATTGTAGACTTTATAAATGCTGTGCACATAAGTTACACTACATTTATAAAACATATTTTCATTCTTTAATAATAAAATAACATTAGTCAACTGTAATTTTTTAGTTTATAAACTTTAAAATCTTTTAACTTTTTGACTCTTGTAATAACACATAGCTTAAAACACAAACACATAAAACATTTATAATATATATATATATATATATATATATATATATATATATTTTTTTTTTTTTTTTTTTTTTTTTTTTTTTTTGAGGGCAGTGTCACTGGCCCTCATATGTGGGACCCGAACCAGGGCCATTGGCTTCCCAAGCCAGCGCTTAACCGCCGCACCACTCGGCCGGCCCCAAAAATATATTTTTAAATTAAAGTTTATTGGGGTGACAATTATTAGTAAAGTTACATAGATTTCAGGTGTACAATTCTGTAATACATCATCTATATATGGCATTATGTGTTCACCACCCAGAGTCAGTTCTCCTTCCATCACCATATATTTGATCCCTCTTACCCTCTTCTACCAACTCCCTCCCCCCTTACCTTCTAGTAACCACTAAACCTTTGTGTCTATGAGTTTTTGTTTCTTCATTTCCTTTTCTTGTTCCCTTGTTGTTTTCAGTTTTATATCCCACATATCAGTGAAATCATAGGGCTCTCAACTTTTTCTGTCTGACTTACTTCGCTTAACAAAATAATCTCAAGATCCACCCATATTGTCATTATTTCATCTTTTCTTATGGCAGAGTAGTATTCCATAGTGTCCATATACCACATTTTCTTTATCCAATCATCTATCAAAAGACACTTTGGTTGTTTCCATCTCTTGGACACTGTAAATAAAGCTGCAATGAATACCTGAGCACATATATCTTTAAAGATAAACGTTTTCAGATTTTTTGGTTAGATACCCAGGAGAGAAATTGCAAGGTTATATGGTAATTCTATTCTTAACTTTTTGAGGAACCTCCACACTGCCTTCCTTAGCAGCTACACCAATCTGCATTCCCACCAACAGTGTATGAGGGTTCCTTTTTCTCCACAGCCTCTCCAACACTTAATATTATTTGTCTTGTTGATGATAGCCATTCTAATGGTGTGAGGTGATATCTCATTGTGGCTTTTATTTGTATTTCTCTGATAATTAATGATGTTGAGCGTGTATGAGGACATAACCACTTGTATGTCCTCTTTGGAGAAATGTGTATTCAGGTCCTTTGCCCATTTTTTAATTGGATTGTTTGTATTTTTAATGTTGAGTTGTATGAGTCCCTTATATATTTTGGATATTAGCACCTTATCATAGGTGTTGCTTGCAAAAATCTTCTCCCATTCAGTTGATTGCCTCTTTATTTTGTTGATGGTTTGTTTTGCTGTGCAGAAGCTTTTTAGTTTGATATAGTCCTATTCCTTTATTTTAGCTTTTACTTCCCTTTGAAGTCAAATTCATAAAATCTTCTGTGAACCCAAGATGCATAACTTTAGTACCTATGCTTTTTCTATGGTTTATTATTTCAGTTCTTATGGTCAGGACTTTGATCCATTTTTAGTTAATTTGGTACACGGTTGACAGACAGCAGTCTAGTTTCATTCTATTGCACATGGATTTCCAACTCTTCCAGCAACAGTTATTGAAGAGGCTTTCTTTTCTCCATTGTATGTTACTGGATTCTTTGTTGAAAATTACCTGTCCATATTTATGTGGGTTTATTTCTGGGTTCTCAATTCTATTCCATTGGACTATGTGTCTGTTTTTCTGCCAATACCATACTGTTTTGATTATTGTTGCCCTGTAGTACAAGCTGAAGTCAAGAGAAAGAACGCAAATAAACAAAATCAGAAATGAAAGTAGGGAAGTTACCACAGATGCCACAGAAATACAAAGGATCATCCAAGAATACTATGAAGGACTATATGCCACCAAATTCAACAGCCTAGAAGAAATTAACATGTTCTTAGGACCAGCCAGAGGCACTTCTTGAGGAGGTGTCATTTTTTAAATACACACACACACACACACACACACACACAAACACACACACACACACAGTGGTTTGCTTGATTTGTTTGTTTATTTGATGATAGATTTGCCTATAAGCAGATAATGCACCATGAACATTTCTCTCTATTAATGAAAACCTTTCAGTGTTGGAGTCCAACTTTTTAAACATTTTAAGGAGCTTGTTGAAGTCTGGAAAAGCTCCTACTAAACCCTTTACTGTGAATTTTCTTTGTGGATTCTTCTTTTATTTCTCCTCCAGTTTCCTTTTATGTTGCCTCTTCTTCAGCTATGTGTTCCTGTCCCAGTTCTGAGAACTCCTCATAAATCAATTCCTCATAACCACCCTAAGAGCCCCTCAATGTCATCCTCGTCCACACCCAGGTTCAAGTTGTTCGCCATCTCATCCACAGCCTTGCTGATTTTTGCAACCTTCTCATCCTTGACAGATCCTTTGGAATCAGAGACAAATCTCCTCAGTGTCTTCTTTCAGATTCCATTCACACACTCCTTGGTGACATCATCCCGATTCCAAGCAAGGTTCTTGATGAAGTCATGGATGCTGCTATCTTTCCAGAATTGCATCAGTGCCTTTGTAATGTCTTCCTCAGTTCCAGCAATTGCCTGGGCAAAGGTCTTCATCAGGCAACAGCTCTTCAAAGCTGTTATAACATCTTGATCAGGTCAAAGAGGTGGTGTTTGGAGGGAGAAACATCACTTTGATGTTGGAATGAAGATCACTAATAAAAGGAGGATGTCCAGGATCAATATCAACATAAGCAAAATCTTCAAAGCTATGTTATTCCCCAAACAGTACTTCTCCATTTTGCTAGCATAACAATTTAGGAGGACATAGTGAAAGAAGAACTAGGCCATTCATGACTTCTTATTGCTCCTGTAGTACACTGTGTTTATTGACGTGCTAAAAGGCTCTGGGGTTCTCACCATGCCAGATCACAAAGGGCTTCAATTTGTAGCATGCAACATTGTCCCCTAGCGAGACTATTATCTTGTCCTTAAAAGCTTTTAAACCTGGTATTTCTTAGGTTTTTAATGGATGAAACTCCTTCCAGGCATCCATTTCCAGAATAGGGAGATTTCATCCATATTGAATATTTGTTCTGGCAAGTAAGTTTCCTCCACAATTGGGTTATCTGGAGTTTCCAAAATTACTTCAGTTGCATTCACATCATCACTCACTTTCACATTATGTAATAAATAACAATTCTTAAATCATTAAACCACTCACAGCTAGCAGTAAATGCAACATTGTAGTTTGGTCAAGCCATTTCTTTCAACAATGCTAACAACATTTTTGCTCTGGCTGTATTCTCATTTGCTTCTCTGTGGTCTTTAATCTAGTTCACTAGAAGTTTTTTTTCACTTGATATAGGCCCTTCTCAATTTTTTTTTGAGGGCACTGTCACTGGCCCTCATATGTGGGACCGAACCGGGGCTGCTGGCTTCCCACGCCAGCACTTAACCACCGTGCCACTCGGCTGGCCCCCCTTCTCAAATTTTTGTTAGTTTCATTTCCTTCAATGAGGAAGATCCTTTAAGAGTTTCCGTTACTTTGTTTCTGTTCTTGAAAATCATAGTTATGGTAGAATAGGACATGCCTGACTAGTGAGCAATAACCATCACTGATTTTCCATCTTCTTAGCCCTTAATGGCTTGTAATTTTGTTTCCAGTTCAATCACTCAACATGACCAGTTACTGGCAACATTAGTGGAGTTTGTACACTTATGGGTCATAATGAACACAACACAGGATTAAATTAAGCACAAGAGAAATGATGTAATCAACACATGCAGTAAATACGAGATATATAAGGTTACAGCTGGCATAACACAGCATACTGTTTTACAGTAAACATTTTTAAAAGTTAGAAATAGAACACTAAAGTAACAACAAAAAGTATATTATAATAAATGGATAACAGTAACACCATCGTTTATTATCATTAGCAAGTATTATGTGCTGTACATAATTATATGTGCTATATTTTTATGTTACTGACAGCACAGCAGATTTGTGTACACCAGAATCATCACACACATGTAAGTAATGACTTGAGTTATGATGACTATGTCATCACTAGGTGATAAAAAATTATCAGTTTCATTATAATCTTATGAAACCATCATTACATATGCAGCCTATTGTAGATTGAAATGTCATTGTGTGGTGCATGACTGTATTGGTAGAACATCAATTAACCCTAGTTATTTTTCAGATTAAATACAATTTTGGTCAAAACTTCAGCAGGGTTTTGTGTATTTATCAAGAAGCTGATTAAACAATTTACATGGAGAACTGCCCCTCTAGGTTAACATAAAGTAAGAGAAACAAGATTTACTATCCTGCATTAAAAAATAATAATAACTACAACTAAAACAGTGATCATAATATATAAAACAATGGTTTCCAAAATCTAGGGCATTACAACTATAATGATAGTTATCCCTGAGAGATGGGAAATCATATTTGGGGCATTTTGTATATAGTAATAGTGATCCTTGAGAGAAGGGAAACAAATGAGGTTATCCTTACAATTGCTCTAGGGTACAGCCTTGAGAGTGTTTTCATGCTGTAATGCAGAGGAAAATCCCCATAGAAATCCTGAATATATAGCTATAGAAACTATAAAAATAAAATGTACAGAATTTTTTTTTTAAATGAGCATAGCACCAGTGAGAAGTGGGATAATTTCAATCCATCTACTATACATATAGCTGGAGTACCATATAAGGACAGAAAAGAGAGCAGAACAAAGAGAAACAATGGACAGACTTACATCAGGTAAATGGAAATTTTGAAAAGAAAAGGCACAATTTTTTGAAATTTTGAAAAGATAAGGTAGAATTCATAACAAAATATTTCAAAAAGGAAAATGATGTTGTATAATGTAAGTGGCTAAAAGTCATGATAATTTTATAATAGCTATTACTGTTATTTGTGTACTCACTAACAGCAATAATTCTAAGAAACTATAGGTAATGCAAGGAGTAATAAAAACACATTAAAAATAAGAGGCTTTAACACACCCATTCTGTTCAATACAGATCAAATAGAGAAAAAAAATGGCAACAATGTAGAAGAACTAAACAACATAATCAATATTGTACATTTAGTAAATATTTAACTATGTTTACCATTTGTAGAGAATGCACCTTCTTTTCTAATGTCTATGGAACATTCACAAAACCTACCCAAAGTTTAATTCTAAAAAAAACCCTCGATCTATTTCAACAAATAGAAATAATACAAATGTTCATTATATCTCAATAAAACCAGAAAAAAAAGAAAAATAATACAAACTGTATTCCCTGACTATAATGCAAAAAAAGCTAGAAATTAAAAACTAACCCCATAGGGCCTAGTGGCGTGGTGGTTAAGCGCTGACTTGGGAAGCCGGTGGCCCTGGTTCGGGTCCCACATGTGAGGGCCAGTGACACTGCCCTCAAAAAAACACACAAAAAACTACCCCCATAAAAGCCCTTTCACCTGGAAAGTCAAACAAACAAACATAATACTGAATAACTCTTGAGTCAAATGTAAAATAGAAAATAAAATGAGAGAATTGATTAAATTTAATGTAAGGAAAACATAATATATCAGAATCTATGGTATACAACTAAATCAGTTACATGAAAATTGATACTGCTAATATCTATATCAAAAATACCTATGTTGATAAAAATAAACATAGTTAATTAAATGCATATTTCAGAAGCTAGAAAATAACAAGGTAAATAAAAGTAAATAGAAGGAAAAATGGGATCAAATATATATTGATGGAAGGAGAACTGACTCTGGGTGGTGAACACACAATGTGATATATAGGTGATGTATTACAGAATTTTACACTTGAAACCTATGTGACTCCACTAACCATTGTCACCCCAATAAACTTTAATTTAAAAAGGAAAAGAATTATTAAAGGTAAAAAGTAGAAATCAATGGGTAAGAATAAAAAGCAGAATTAATAAATAAATCCAAAACATTTTTTGAAAAAAAATATACAAAATTTGTTCATACAAGCCATAGTTTACCTAATCAAGAAAAAAAGGCAGAAAACTAAAATACACAAAATTAGATATGACAAACGGAAAATAACTATCAAAATAAAGGAAAATACTTAGCAGAACTCTGTGCAAATAATTTGACAATTCAGATGAAGTTATTAGAAAAAAATGCAACTTAGTGGAGAAAGTCTAAACCCATAATTTACTATAGAATAGAGAAAGTTGTTAAAGAGATAGGTGTAGTGGCCTGTCTGCACTGTACATCTGAAGCTGATGCTGAATAATATTAGATGTTGACTATAATTTAACACATATATAGTCATGGGAAGTGGAATATAGTGTGGGGATGTAGTCAATGGAATTGTAATAGATATGTATGATATCGAGGGTGGGGGGACAAGGGAGGGGAAGAGGGTAGTCACTTTGTAAGGGGTGAAAAAGATAACTATTGCATTGTTTTGTACATCTGTAACTAATAAAAAGAGAGACACTCTGAAAAACAAACACAAACATACAAGTCCATGTATTTCATAGGGGAATTATAGGAATTCTAGTAAACTTTTAAAGATGAGATCATCTCAATTGTCAATTAAATAGTTTAGAGCATTAAAAAGAAAGGAAATTGTCAATTAATTTTACAAAGTATAACATTGATCCCCAAACATGACATGGGTTATACCACAAATAGAAATCATAGACCACTCTCATTCCTGAATGTTGATGAAGAAATCTTTAATAAAATATTGGCCAATGGAATCCTATAGTCTACTTAAAAATACAACTGAGTAGGGTTTATACCAGGAATTACAAGGGTGGTTCAACATCAGGTGACCCATGAATATTATTCATGTTATTAATGGAGATAAAGAGAAAATTAAATGATAGTATCCATATATGCAGAAAAGCCTTTTTATAAAATCTAACATTCAATCATGCTAAAAACAAACAAAAAGAAATCTATGGATAAGTCCGTATTATGATACAATTAAAAATTCCTCAAGTACATAAGAATTGGAAAGAAGTAAAACTATGTTTGTAGAATGTATGCTTGTACATCTGAAAAGCCTGAAAGAACCAATGTAAAAAAAACTATTACAAAAGATAAGAGAAGTCAGTTAATTAGCAAGTTATTAAATTATTATGCAAAATCAATAGCTTTCACATATAGGTATATAAACAAAAATCAGAGAATATATTATGGAAGAGAATACCCTATTTACAATAACATGAAAGAAAATGAAATACATAGGCAGAAACTTACCAAGAAATATCTGAAACCACAGAGAAAACTAAAAAACGCTCCTAAAAGACACAAAATTAGGCTAGCATAAGTGGAAAGATATAATATGTACTTGCATAGGAAAAATCAAGATCATAACTTCAGTTACCTCTAAATCATAAATGCAATCTCATTAAAAATGCCATAGTTTTTTCCCAAAAATCTAGACAAGGTAATTACAAAGTTCATATAAAAGACTAAATAATCAAGAATATCTAGGAAAACTGTGAGACAAAAGAGATGGGGAATCTGTCCATACCAGATTTTAACACTGCAAAGTTTCTTTGATTAAAACAATATGGTATCAGGGGTCCAGTCTAGTGGCTCAGTTGGTTAAGAGTTGGCTTACAGCACAGGCTCTGAGCAACAGGGCCACCAGTTCTATTCCCACATGGGCCAGTGAATGCTGCGTCCAAGCTGAGCTGTCGCTGAGCTGCCAACAGGTAGCAGGATGGCTTAGCTGGTGTAACAAGGTTCCCTATTCGATGGTGGGCTACATGCACCTGCAACTAAGATTGAATTCAGTACCTTGTGCTGAGCTGCCACCCAGATGTTTCAGTGGATAGGGCATGCTCTCTTAACAACAAGGCTGCAGGTTCGACTCCTGTGTGCGATAGTGCCTACGCCCACCACCAACTAAAATTGAACACAGCACCTTGAGTTTGGAGACCACTGGCACCCTCCACAACGAAGATTGAAGAATAACAACTTTGCTGGTCCTCTTCCCCAATTCCCTAACACTGTTGCCCTCCCCCAATTTCCCAATAAAATCTTTAAAAAAAACCTAAAAACAATATGGTATCAGAGCATGAATAAACAGATTAACAAAAGAGAGTAGAAAAATTCAATAAAGCATTCAAATTTAGTGTATAATAAAGGAAATGTTTTAGCATGCATCCTCCAAAAGGATATCCTGAGACAAAGATTAGAGTGCAAATGTTTATTTATGAAATGATCCTAGGAAATAACAGGAAGGGTATGGAGAAATGAAATAGGTAAGGAAACACAGTCAATAAAGTGTTTGTTATCAAGCCAGTTACCTTTGTGTATATCTCTAGCTAACTTCTGCTGGGTAATGCTGGGAAGAATATGTGCCTCAGGGTTATCCCTCCTGAAACTTATTATGTCAGCAACTTTTATTAGTCATAGATTGCAAGACACTTTTGAGGAATATTAATTCCCAGTGTGTGGGCAAAGTAAGTTTCGGTGGCCACAGAAAACCCTCAGGTAAATAAAGGCAGTTCATGGTAACTGGAAGTCCTGTTGGCATGCAATGAAGTGGTAAGGGCAAGGGGTACAGACAGGGCACGAACAGCTTCTGCCTCAGGCAAGGCTCAAGTCAGTAGGAACTTCATAATAAGTGGCATAAGGGTAACTGGAAAGACATATTGAATAAAGAAGATATTGTGTTCATTCCCCAAACTATACAAACAGGAAAGATTGTATAAGGATCACTGATTTATGTGTAAAAATGAAGCCATATATGTACTACAAGAAAATATGGGTAAATTATACTACAATCTGGGAATGGGGAAATCTTCCTTAGCTATGTATGACTTAAGATCCAGAAGCAATAAGGGAAAAGATGGGAAAATTTTATTTTATTTTTTTAGATTTTGCTTGATCAAAAAAACTCCATAAACAAAGAAAAAAGGCAAATGACAAAATTTGAGAAGAGTATTTTCAATTTATATTATCAACAAAGGGTTAACATTTATAATATATAAAAGTACTTTTGTAGAGGAGAAAGACACCAACCACCCTTTAAAAACCTACTAGAGAAATAAATAGTTCACAGAAAAAGAAATGCAAACAGCTATTAATCGTATCATTTCTGGTGACTTTGAGAATTGGGGTTTTCAACATTGAAGAAAACAGATACAAAGGTAAGATCAAAGAGGTTAATTTAAAACCTGTGGTCTGGGATTCGAATTTAAGTATCAGTATGAATTCATGAAGTATTCAATCTTTAAAATAAATTCTTAGCTTTGTCCGCTAAAAATAACTAAAAATAATGACCAACCCAGGAACAAAGAGCACTCTTAGTACCCAGATTGTGGTCTTGAAAAAAACCATTGTCTCTCTAAAATGAAGCAATGTTACTTAGAGAAATTCAAGGTTTGGTGCAGGAAATGTACAAAATGAGCCTGGAACATCTTGTCATACCAGAAATAAAAAATTTATTATTAAGCTACTGAAGTTAAAAAACAAACAAACAAACAAACAAAAAACCTCAGACTCCCACAGGTCAAAGAGGGAAACTTTGATCACCCATAAAGGACAATAATTATCATGGATTGAAATAAATTAATAGGTAGGATCATACTTAAAGTTTAAAAAAATGAATTGGTCACCACTGGAAGCTGCTAGTAAACAAACATTTTGAAAGTTGATAAATAAAAAGAATCAATATTTTTCCTACCTCTCCTAAATAAAATGCATCTGAGGGTATCCAGATATATTGGGTAAAGTTTCCTTTTACAGAACTATTCCAGATAATCAATGAAGAAGAAGTGTTACAATTAGAATATCACCATTTTGAAACTCTACTTAATGGATCTAGACATTTAACATTAACATAACATAACATAACATCTCGATTTTAGACTGCCAGATGTATAATGTATGCCCCTGATAGAAAAATGCCACACAACCAATGAAGTATTCCTGCTCCTACCCCACACAAAAAAATTAAACCTGAATCCAATTAAGCATTTAGGTCCAACTGTCTATTTACTGGAAATACAGAAGGAAAGGAACATATTAAATTATACCTATGGGATGCAGTCATCCAAACACAGACGTTAGGAAATTATATGAGACTAATGAACTAATTTCTTCAATAAATAAATTGGAAGAGAAAAAATGGAGCAGAAATATACCACTTAAAAAAGACAAGAGATACATGTAGCAATCCCAATACCAATCAGCAACCCCAAACCCTGATTCAAACAAACAGCTGCTAAAAGTGTATTATAATATTTGTAAGATAATTGGAAATTTGACACTGGATATTTTATGATTTTAAGAAATTACATATTTTTAGGAGTGGCAATGGTAGTTCGGCATGTTGAATATAGTGATTATCCTTTAGAGAAAAATAATAAAATATTTATGGTGATATATGATTCAAAGATTTTCTTCAAAATAATTAGACATGGGTATGGAGGTGGGGGAATAGATAGAACTAGACCCCACAGTACATGAAGTCAGTCACAGTCTTTTTTTTCTTTTTTAAAGATTTTTACTGTGGAGTTGGGGGAGGAGAACAATGTTGGGGAATTGGGGAATGGGAACAGACAAGTTGCTGTCCTTTTGTTCTTCAGCTTAGTTGTGGAGGATACTGCTTCACTAGCCCATGTTGGTATTATGATCATTGCGCTCTTCCCAGCTGAGGCAATCGGTGGCTGGCCATTGGACCGCTGCTCACAGCGGTGCACGGCAGCTCTCACCGGCTGCAGGTCACTCAAGGTAGCTCACAGCAGCCCACTGCAACTCCACTGCAGCCTATGCCGTCACCAGCCACTCATTGCAGCCCAGCTCCAAGTCGAGCTGTTGTTCATAATCTTAGCTGTAGAGTGTGCAGCATCACTGGCCCATGCAGGAACTGAACCAGTGGCCCTGCTGCTCAGAGCTCACGCTCCCAAGCCAACTCTTAACCAACTGAGCCACTCGGGCCAGCCCGTCAGCCACACTCTTACCAGCTCCTTCAACTTCATTTCCTCTTTATCTTTCTTCTAAGGTTACTGTGATCAAAAGTTAATCTAGGATCAATTCAACTATTTTCCTTCCTCAATCCTACCCACAGAGCAATCTGAAAAGCTCAAATGATCATGAAAATCAGTGTTACCACAAAAGTGTTTCTCCCAACCCCTAAAATGGAACAATCCTTTTCTGTTTATCTATTTAGCACTCTTTTCATTCTCCACAGTGATTTTTAAATAATTTACAACCATTTTTAATCAGTCCATTCAGTACTACGCAGTTAATTCATAGTCCTTTGGATCTTGGGTTAGCAGTCTCGTGAAACCATCTGATTCTCAACTAAAGAGTTCTGGAAATCTTGACTAAACCCACTGGTATAATTTTTAAGTTGTTTAAAATACGCCATTAGAATCCAGTATCCAAGAATCAATTTTTTAAATTAAATTTTTGGGTAACATTGGTTAATAACAATATAAAAATTTCAATTGTACAATATTATATAATTCAATAGCTATGTACTCTATTGCATGCTCACCACCCAAAGCCCAGTTTCCTTCTTTTGGCATATATTAGACACCCTTTACCCAATTTTCTCTTCCCCTACACCCCTACCCCCTTCCCTTTTGGTAAACACCATTTTGTTATCTATAATTGTGAGTTTATTTTCTTAGTTTGTTTGTTACTTTTTGTTTCATATTGCACATATCAGTGAATTCCTATGAATTTTGTCCTTCTCTGTCTGACTTGTTCATTTAGCATAATACACTTCCAAGATCAATCCATGTTGGTACAAATGGCAATATTTCATCTTTTTATGGCTGAGTAATATATATATTCTTTATCCAATCATTTGTCAATAGACCCTTAGGTTGCTTCCACTTCTTGACTATTGTAAATTATACTGCAATGAACATAGGGGTATGTATAGCTTTAAAAATTCGTGATTTTATATTTGGGGGGTAAACAACAGTTTGAATTGTCTGGTACAGCTCTTTTATATAGGACTTTGAGGCACTCCTCCTTGGCTGAAGACTAATTCTGGATGACAGCTGATAGCAGAGCCTTCAGGAAAGCACCAGAGTGAAACACAAAACTGTAGGTGACAGAGACTTAAAATGGCTGTGGCTAATTCACTGATAATTTTCAACAATACAAGGCCTGATGAAAATTTATAACAAGAATAATCAAACTGACAAGGAAATTCAGTTGTTTTCTGTGGCATACAAAACAAGGTAATAAAGCCAATCCAATAAAGTTTTAGACAAAATATCTAAAAAGATAATGATTATGTCTAGTTTTTAAGAACACAGGGAGTACTATATGTGATTTATAAAAAGGGATGAATGTAATTTTGCAGAAAAAAATTTTTGAGATATAACACTAGAATCCTGAAACATAATGTACATAATAAATCATAAATATACCAAGCAAAGTATAACAAGAATATATTCTGATTATTTAGTAAAGAGATGCAGTAAATGGCAATAGTTCCTGAGTACCTATATTGTAATAAAAATCCATAAGTAAGTGATGTGATCCCTCAACTGAGAACCACTGGCCTAGAAAATCCTAGATTCACATTAAAGAAAGAAGATTGAGACCAAGCAAACATTTTAAATTAGACTCCACCCTTTTGTTGCCTAAAATCAGAAAAAGCACTTTTAGGACTCTGATAAATATAGGAAAACAAAACAGAAATTTAAATACAATTTCAGTGTTTTCCAAAGATTATAAAACATATTATAGAAAGTGAGCATATTGACAAATATCCAGGGACATCCCATGAGCCACATAATTTCTAAAATACTAATATTAATAAAGTTTTGCCCATGCAAACTTAATCTAGAGAAACCTGAGTATGTTTTCTGATTTGACAACTCTCATGCAACTTTTAAATAGCAACATATCAAATAAACATAGTTATTTCTAGCCCATCTCCTTTTACAAAATAATTTTTGAAAAAACAGATTTTTTTCTGAATCTGCCCTCTGAGAAATTTCAAAATAGTTGTAGATACCAAAGATATCTCAAAACCCTATCTTACCTTACACACAAAACCCAAGTTAACATAAATTAAATACATACTTGAATACAAGACCTGAAACCATAAAACATCCAGAAGAAAACATAGTGGGTAACTTCCTTGACATTGGTGTTGGGAATAATTGTTTCTGGATTTGACATCAAAAGCAAAAGCAGGGCCGGCCAATTGGCTCAGTTGGTTAAGAGCTCACTCAAGAGTGTGAGCTGAGCTCTGAGCAACAGTAGTTCGATGCCCAGCCAGAGCTGAGCTGCCGCTGAGCTGCCAATAGGTGGCAGGATGGCTCAGCTAAAAAAAAAAAAAAGCAAAAGCAATAAAAGCAAAATGAACAAGTGAAACTACATCACACTGAAAAGCTTCCATATAGCAAAGGAAACCATCAACAAAATGAAAAGGTAATCTACAGAATGAGAGAAAATATTTTAAATTATATATCTCATAAGAGGTTAATATCCAAAATATATAAATAACTCATACAACTCAATAGCAAACAAACAATTTAATTTTTAAAAAAGGATAGGATAAATTCCAGTCAAGATGGCAGAGTAGGTAAATGCTGTTTTCACCTTCTCTCATGACCACATCAAAATTACAACTAAATCACAGAACAACCATCATTGAAAATCACCTGAAGTCTAGTGGAACAGAAGGCTATAACTAAGGATGTACAGAAGCCACATCAAGATTGGTCGGAGAAGTGGAGACACAGAACAGGATGGTCCAACCCCCAAATGTGGCAGTGAAAGATAGGGAGGAATATCTTGGCTGCCAAGCTCCCTCCTGAGGAGTGAGGGGTCCTACTCCCACACCAGGCTCCCCAGCCCAAGGTTCCAGTGCCAGGAGGAAAACTATCTACAATTTCTGGCTGTGAAAAACAGTGGAGATTGTGGCTGAGTGAGACTAAGGGCTGCTGGAGTCCCAGGCACTCCTCTTAAAGGGCCCACGCAGGCTCACTGGCTCACAGGCACTCCCCCTAGGCTCCAGCAGGAGAGTGACTTGTAGGGGAGTGTTGGAGACATACAGGAAGAGACTGAGTTGTGTGGTTTCAAGGCAAGGAATGGAGGAACAGTTGCCATTTTGCCTGTGTGGGATCTTCGTCCTGTGCAGCCAGCAGGCGAGTGCCAAGTTTCCTGTGTTGAACCCTCCCCGCATGCTTATGGCCAAATCTGAATCTGAACTGGTCCGGTGAGCTCTGCTCCCTCCACACTGATGAGTCCCTGAGATCATGCTCCACCCATCTGGCCGAACACCTGAGGCGTTTTCTCAGCTAGCAGCCAGCCCCACCCACATTGCACTACTTCTTGGAAAACTATTAGGGGTCTACAGATCCCAGGTGAGTAGTGACTGGCCTCAATGTGCTCTGAGGCTTTTGCTGAGTAGCTCTAGGCTCAGCACTGGCACCAAAATAGGATATGCTTTAACCTGGTGAACACAACTTATCCCACCCTGGTGACACTGTGAGATCCTACCTACCCCAACTGACACACCACATGAAGCTTTATCAGTGGCTGAACATTAAGGAAGCTGGCAGATGGCAACCGGCCTCAGAATGTCCTGGCTTTTTGCAGAGCTACCACAGGCCTGGTACCGCAGGCAGCCAACCTTGGTTTGCAGTGTGGCATCTCCCACACAGCTCCAGATTTACCACTGGCAGCAAACAACTGTGGATCACTTAGTAGCACCTACCAGGTAGTCCCTGGCTGGTCACAGGCATTGGGTGACCTGGGTTTGCACTGGGACTCTTCACAAGAGGCCCCAGAATCAACATACTTTGAGGTTGGCTTCAGACCAGAGCAGAGCATCACCCAATTACCTCCACAAGTGACAGACACAAAGAGTGATATCAATAGGCACCAGAGCCTACTGGGGTGAATCCCTCTCCATGGTGTAAGACCCCCAAACAGAAGCCCAAAAAATGTGGACTTGGCCAAACCCCACAGCCAATTAGCTTGAGGGTCAATCCCAACCACTGACATGCCAATAGCAATCAAGGCCAAACTATAACAGAAGGGCAGACACAACACACACAATGGACACTCCTGGAGCTCCCCAGTGCAAGTGACAAGGGATACTGGACCACGGGGACCAACAGGACACCTACTATATAAGACCACCTGGCCAAGACTGAGAGATGTAGCAGATGTATCTTCTCTGAAGCAGCCAAAATGAGGAAACAAATAAATACACTCCAAAGGAAAGAACAGAAGAAACTCCAGAGAAAGAACAAAATGGAGGCAAGCAACCTACCAGACACAGAGTTCAAAGCATTGGTTATAAAGATCCTCAAGGAACTTAAGGGGAACTTCAACAAAGAGACAACAAACATATAAAAGGATATAGAAACCATAAATGAGAACCAGAATGATGACTATAATAACTGAAATGAAGAATTCACTACAAGGAATCACCAACAGAGTAGATAAAGCATAAGTTTTAATCAGTGATTTGGAAGACAAAGTAGCAGAAAACACCCAATCAGAAAAGAACAAATTAAAAAGAATCAAGAAAAAAAATAAAAAATAAAAAATAAAAGAATTCTGATTAAAAAAAAGGGCTGGCCGAGTGGCTCAGTTGGTTAAGAGCTCGCTCAAGAGTGCAAGCTGAGCTCTGAGCAACGGCGGTTCGATGCCAGCCCGAGCTGAGTTGCCATTGAGCTGCCAACAGGTGGCAGGATGGCTCAGCTAAAAAAAAAATTCTGATTAAAAATAATCAAGAAAAACGAGGATAGTTAAAGAGACCTCTGGGATATCAAGTGTAACATTCTCATCAAAGGGATACCAGAAGGAAAAAACAGAAAGCAAAGGATTCAGAACCTGTTTGAGAAATAATGACTGAAAACTTTCCTAACCTGGAAAAGGAAATACTCATACAAGTTTAGAAACTGCAGAGAGTCCCAAACAGGATGAAGCCAAACAGGCTCACACCAAGACACATTATAATTAAAATGTCAATGGTTAAGAAAGAATCCTAAAAGCTGCAAGAGACAGGCAACTATTTACCTACAAGGGAACTCCCATAAGATTGTTAGCTGATTTATCAACAAAAACTTTGCAGGAAAGAAGGGTTTGGTACAAAATATTCAATGTGATGAAAAACGAGGACCTACAACCAAGACTACTCTGCAAAGCAAGACTATAATTCAAAATTGAAGAGGAGATAAAGAGCTTCACAGAGAAGAAAAAGCTAAAAGATTTCATCACCACCAAATCAGCATTACAAGAAATGTTAAAGGGCCTTCTTTAAGAAAAAAAAGGCATGGGGGAAGAACATAAAGATGAGTAATAAAATGGCAATAATTATGTATCTATCAATAATCACTTTAAATGTAAATGGATTAAATGCTTCAATCCAAAGACATAGATGTAGCTGAATGGATAAGAACAAAACCCTTACATATGCTGCCTACAAGAGACTCACTTCAGATTGAAAGACACACACAGACTGAAAGTAAAGGGATGAGAAAAAATATTTCATGAAAATGGAAATAAACAAAATAACTAGGGTAGCAATACTTATACCAGACAAAATAGACTTTAAAACAAATGCTATACCAAGAGACAAACAAAGACTCAGTAATCCCATTTCTGAGTATTTATCTGAAGAAAGTCAAAATGCTACTTCAAGGGGACATGTGCATCCATATGTTCACTGCAACATGGGGGAAAAGGGGTGAAGGGGAATAAGGGGTTCAAATTTCCACATATAAAACAAATAGCTCACGGGGATATACCATACAGCATAGGGAATATAGTCAATAATATTGTGATAATGTGGTATGGTGTCAGATGATTTCCGGACTTATCATGGTGATCACTTCTTTAGGTATATAAATGTTGAATAACTACAGCCTACATCTAAAACTAATATAATATTGTATGTTAGCTATATTTTAATAAAATCTTTAAAAAAGTAAAGTGCATAAGAAAAAAATTAAAAATCTGACTCAACCACACCATGCTCTGTCCTAAAGTTCAAATTCACTTATAATGTCACCAGGGATCTTCATCATGGCATTCCTCAGTATTTTTCAGTATTTCTTCGCAGTTCTACCTTTTGAGTCACATTGATTCAATTAGGTCTTGATGTCTTCTGTGTGTGGTGCATAAAGTTGTTGTACTGGGATCTCTACACTTTATTCCCAAGGATTTCTATAAGACCTTTCCTATGTTGCATCTACTGTTTACTGTATTCTAAATTTTCCTTCTTATTGCTTTACTCTACTGTTTTTATGCAGCACATCCTCCAGCAGCTGCTGAAGAACAAGTGTATGAGAAATAAATTGTTTGAGGTTTTGCATGTTTGAAATGTCTTTGTTCTAGCCTTCTACCTACAATTTGGCTGGCATTAAAATTTTACATGGGAGGTTATATTTCTTCATAGTTTGATGCAATTATCTCACCATCTTTTTGCTTTCAGTGTTGTTTATGAGAAGCACAATGGCATTCTGATTCTAATCTTCTGTATGTGTGTAATGTGACTTTTACTCTATCTATCTATCATCTGTCTATTTATCTATCTATCTATCTATCTATCTATCTATCTATCTATCTATCTCCTATCTAGCTACCTATCTCTATCTCTATCTCTGTATCTATCTCTATCTCTTCCTCTTTCTTGCTCTCTCTCTCTTTCTCTTTCTGTATGGAGAATCACCTCTTCTTTTCACCCCAGAGTTATGAAATACTACAATATTATATCTTGGTGTAGATCTATTTTCATTCATTGTAATAGGCAAATGGTGGGCCCTTTAAAACTGGTAATTAATGCCTTTGAAATCTAAGAATGACTTAAACTATTTCATTGACCCTACATTCTGTTTTCTCTGTACTCTCTTTCTGGAACTTCTACTAGACAAAGAAACTACAGAAAAAAAGGAAATTATTGTTTAATGTCCCTGATAAACATACATGCAAAAATCTTCAACAAAATGTTAGTAAACCAAATTCAGCAAAACATTAAAAAGATCACACACTATGATGAAGTGGGATTTATTCCCAGGATACAAGCCTGGTTCAATATCCACAAGTCAGTTAATGTGACACACCACACAAACAAAATAAAGTATAAAAATCATATTATCATATCAATAAATTCATAAAAATTGTTTGACCAAATCCAATTTCTATTTGTGATAAAAATTCTCCTCAGAGTGGGGATACAGGAAACATATCTCAACATAATAAATACTGTATAAAACAAACTCACAGCTAACATCATCCTCAATAGGGAAAAAAATGAAAACAGTTTCTTTAAGATCAGGAACAAGATGAGGTTGTCTATTTTCACCCCTTTTGTTCAACATATTGGAAGTCCTAGCCACAGAAATCAGACAAGTAAAAGAAAGAAGCATCTTAATTGAAAAGGAAAAAATATCCATACTACACAAAACAATCTACAGATTGAATGCAATCCTTACCAAAATACCAATGGAGTTTTTCACAAAACCAGAACAAATAATCCTAAAATTTATATGGACCCACAAATAATACTGAATAGCCAAATAAATTGTAACAAAGAAGAACAAAGTTTGAGTTATCATACAACCTGATTTCAAACTATACTACAAGGCTACAGTCATTGATGGCTATAGCATGTTACTGGCATGGAAACAGACACATTTATCAATGGAATAGAATAGTGGATACAAAAATAAGCACAAGACTATATGGTCAATTAATCTATGACAAAGAAAGCAAGAATATAAAATGGGGTGAAGACAGTTTCTTCAATAAACAGTGTTGGGAAAACTGTACATTTTCTCACACCATATACAAGAATAAGCTAAAAATGGATTAAAGACTTAAGTAGTTAGACACGAAACCATAAAACTGCCAGAAGAAAACATAGGCAGTAAACTCTGAAATCATTCTTAGAAATACTTTTTTGAATATGTCTCCTCAGGCAAGGAAAACAAAAGAAAATATAAACCAAAGGGACTATAACTAATTAAATTGTTTTTTCACAGGGAAGGAAACGATCAACAAAATGAAAAGATAATCTACTGAATGGGAGAAGAAATTCACCAATGATACATCTGATAGGGGTTAAAATCCAACATATATGTTAACTCATACAACTTAACACCAAAAAACAAACAATCTGATTTAAAAAGAGGGTAGAGGATGTGAATTAGACATTTCTCCAAAGAACACATGCAAATGAGGAAAGGCAGGCATCTTCAATATGGGAAGCGGTTCATCAAACCTTAGTAACTGTGTGTGACAAGTTTCAGCTTGTTTGGTGCAGTCAGTTGGGTATGAGCTATTGTTGATAGAAGGTGTGGGTATGTTTTATTATTTTTTAATTTCTTTTATGAGAAGGTGTGTTTTTAAGTGCACCATAAATCATCTTCCATCATAACAATGCACTGTGTCACACTTTGCTCCTTGTGTATGGCAATTTCTGTCAAATGAAAATATTATGGTCTGTCTTTATCCCCCTCATTCATCATATCTGGCACCATGTGACTTCTAGCTCTTCCCCAAAGTCAAAATGATTTAGGACATTGAGGCAGCCATGACAGCACAACTAAAGATAATAATGAAAGAGGACTTCTAGAACTGCTTCAGAAAGTGACAAGAATGATAGAAAAGAGTGGTGTGGTGGTTAAGAGCTGGCTTGGGACTCCAGTGGCCCCGGTTCAGGTCCCACAGATGAGGGCCAGTGACACTGCCCTCAAAAAAAAAAAGAATGATAGAAAAGTGTAATTGAAACGAGGGGGATTATTTTGAGGGGGATTAATGGCAATGTGTCTTTTACTGTAATTTTTTTTTAAGGGCAGTGTCACTGGCCCTCATATGTGGGACCGAACCAGGGCCGTTGGCTTCCCAAGCCAGTGCTTAACCACCACGCCACTCGGCCAGCTCCTTACTGTAATTTTTTAAAAAATTTAAACACTCACCATATTGTTTGATCACACATTATATGTTCATTGCAGCTGTATTTACAATAGCCAAGATATGGAGGCAAACTCGGTGTCCATCAATGGATGAATGGATAAAGAATAGGTGGTACATATATACGATGGAATATTACTGAGCCATAAAAAGAATGAAATCTTGTTATCTGCAACAACATGGGTGGACCAAGAGTGTCCTGTGCTGAATGGATTAAGTAAGACAGAGAAAAACAAATGCCACATACTCTCACTTTTATGTAGAATCTAAAGAACAAAGTTAACATGCAAACAAAACAGAAAGAAACTCAAAGATACAGAGAACAAGTTTATAGTTGCAAGATGAGTGGGTGGTTGGGATAATAAATGAAAAATTGGAAGAGTTTAAGAAATACAAATGGTAGTCAGAAAATAATCATGGGGATGTAAGTATAGCATAAGGAATATAGTCAATAATACCATTGCAGTAATGATGCATGCTGTCAGATGGGTACTAGATTTATTGGGGGGATCACTTTGTAAGTTGTATAAATGTCTAATCACTAAGTTGTACACCTGAAACTAGTATAATATTATGTGTCAACTGTAATTGAAAAATTTTTAAAAATATTTTTAAAAAGAAGAAAGGGGGAAAGCAAAACTAAACAATAAAAAAAATGCACAGAGAATCTAAATTTATCCAAACAAGACATACAGATGGCCTCCAGACATATGAAAATATGCTCAACATCACTAATTATAAGATAAATGCAAATTAAAACCACAATAAGATATCACATCATACCTGTGAGAAGGCTATTATCAAAAATCAAACAACAGCAAGTATTGGCGAGGATGTGGAAAAAAGGGAATGTTCTTAGACTGCTGGTGGGATTATAAATTTGTGCAGCAACTATGGAAAACAGTATGGAGATTTGTCAAAAAATTAAAAATAAAACTGTTAGGGCCAACCGAGTGGTGCGGTGGTTAAGCGCTGGCTTGGGAAGCCAGCAACCCCAGTTCGATCCCACATGTGAGGGACAGTGACACTGCCCTCAGAAAAAAAAAGAAGGAATGGGAAAAATAAAATTGCCATATGACACAGCAATACCACTTCTGGATATTTATCTGAAGAAAACAAAAATACTAATTCAAAAAGATACATAAACCCCTATGCTTATTGCAGCATTATTTACAAAAGCCAAAATATGGAAACAACCTAAGTGCCCATAAAAAGACGCTAAGATAGAGAACAAGTGGTACATATATACAATGGAATATTACTTGGCCATAAAAAGAAAGAAATGTTACCATTTACAACAACATGGATGGACCTATAGTATGTTATGCTTAGTGAAATAAGTGAGGCAGAGAAAGACAAATACCATATGATCTGACTTATATGTGGAATCTAAAAATCAAAATAAATGAACAAACAAAACATCAACAGACTCATAGATACAGAGAATAAACTGATGGTTGCCAGATGGGAGGGATATTGGGAAGCTGGGTGAAAAAGGTGATGAAGTTAGGAGGTACAAAATGGTACTTACACAACAGTCATGGGGATGTAAAGTACAGAACAGGGAATATAGTCAATAATATTGCGATAACTATATGTAGTGCCAGGTAGGTACTAGACTTATGGGGGAATCACTTCGTAAATTACACAGATATCTTATCATTATGCTGTAAACATGAATCTAATATAAAATAATATTGGATGTCAACTGCAATTGAAAAATTTTAAAAAATTTAAAAAATAGTGAGTAATTTCCTAGAGCAGAGAGGATTGGAGATACTACTGTCTCTACCTTTTTACAGCTTATAGATTCAGGAAATTTGACATATTTTAAGACAACTTCAGAGACCCAAATATTGTGCAAAACTGACCTTACTGATCTATGACATGTCATCAAATTGTCTAACTTTTAGCACATTTTCAAAATAATGACCACGATAAGTTGTTAGAATTTTAAAATATAAAAAAAAGCTTGGATCAACAGTATTGAATCAATCATCCAGAACCTACCCGAAAGCAAAAGTCCAGGACCAGATGACTTCACTAGTGAGTTCTACCAAAAATTCAAAGAGGATCTAACACCTGTCCTCTTGAAACTCTTCCTAAAAAACTGAAGAAGAGAAAATTCTTTCTAACTCATTTTATGATGCCATCATTACACCGATACCAAAATATGGCATGGATGACACACACAAAAAATGAAAATAACAGACACATATCTCAGATGAATACAGATGCAAAAATCCTAAACAAAATTCTAGCAAATTAAATACAATAATGCATTAAAAAGATTGTATATCATGATCAAGTGGAGTTCATCCCAGGAGCACAAGTATGATTTGACATATGCAAATCGATTAATGTGATATAACACATAAACAAAATAAATATAAAAATCATATAATTATATCAATAGATGCATTTTAGATACAACATGAATTTATAATTAGAACACTTAATAAAACAGGTATAGAAGGAAAATTCCTTAACATAATAAAGGTAATATATGACAAACCCTCAGCTAATATCATAATTAACAGTGAAAAACTAAAGCCCTTCACTCTACATTCAGGAACAAGACAATGCTATCTCTATTACCACTGCTTTTCAACATAGCATTGGAAGGTCTAGCCAGAGCAATCAGGCAAGAGAAAAAAATTAAAGGCATTCGAATTTGGAATGAAGAAGTTTGTCACTTTTGGCAGATGATGTGATGCTATATATATAGAAAACCCTAAAGATTCCACCACAAAGCTATTAGAAACAATAAATGAATACAGTAAAGTTGCCAGCTACAAAATCAATGTACAAATTCCATTGCATTCCTATACACTAACAATGAAATTTCAGTAAAAAGAAATTTTAAAAAATATTCCTTTTGCAATTGCAAAAACAAAAAAATACCTAGGAATAAACTTAACCAAGGTTTCAGTGAAACCTATACACTGAAACTTTAAGACATTTTTAAAGAGAAATTGAAGAAGACACAATGAAATGGAAAGACATTCCATGTTCATGGATTGGAAGAATCAATACAGATAAAATTGCCATATCACCCAAAGCAATATACAGATTTAATGCAATCCCCATCAAAATCCCAATGGCATTTTTTAAAGAAATAGAACAAAAAAAAACCATCAGATTTGTATGGAATCACAAAAGACCCTGAATAGCCAAAGCAATCCCAAGAAAAAAGAATAATGTTGGAGGTATCATGCTGTCTGAGTTCAATGTATACTCCAGGGCAAAAATAGTCAAAGGAACATGGTATTGGCAGAAAAATGGACACATTGACCAATGGAAGAGAATTGGAAATCCAGAAATAAATCCACAAATATGTGGGTAGATAATTTTTCACAAGGGAGCCAAGAACATACATACAATGGAGACAAAAAAGACTCTTCAATAAATGGTGTTGGGAAAATCAGAAAGCTACGTCAAAAAGAATGAAACTAGATTGCTGTCTGTCACAATGTACAAAAATTAACTCAAAATGGATCAAAGACCTAAACATATGGCCTGAAACAATAAACTGCATAGGAGAAAGGATAAGTACTAAACGTATTGACCTTGGGTTCAAAGATAATTTTATGAATTTGACCTCAAAGGCAAATGAAGTAAAAGCAAAAATAAATGGGACTATATCAAACTAAAAAGCTTCTTCACAGCAAAAGAAACCATCAAGAAAATAAAGAGGCAACTAACCAAATGGGAGAAGATTTTTTTGTAGACAACACCTCCAATAAGGGGCTAATATCCAAAATATATAAGAAACTCATATAACTCACCAACAAAAACAACAAAAATAAACAATCCAATTAAAAAATAGGCAGGGGATCTGAATAGACATTTCTCCAAAGAGAACATACAGATGGCCAATAGACATGAAAAATTCCTCAACATCACCAATCATCAGAGAAATGCAAATAAAAACTCAAATACGATACCACAGCACACAGGTTAGAATGGATATCATCAACAAGACAAATAATAACAAGTGTTAGAGAGGCTGTGGAGTAAAAGGAACCCTCATATACTGTTGATGGGAATGCAGACTGGTGCAGCCACTATGGAAGGCAGTGTGGAGGTTCCTCAAAAAATTTAGAGTAGAATTACCATATGACACAGCAATCCCTCTCCTGGGTATCTACCCAAAAAATCTGAAATCATTTATCCATAAAGATATGTGTTATGATGTTTATTGCAGCTTTATTTACAGTGGCCAAGATACAGAAACAGTGTCCTTCAATAGATGATAGCATAAAGAAGTTGTGGTATATATACACAATGGAATACTATTCTGCCATCAGAAAAGATGCACTAGTGCCATTTACAAAAACATGGATGGATTTTGAGATTAATATGTTAGATGAATTAATTCAGACAGAAAAAGTCAAGAATCATTTGATTTCACTGATCTGTGGTATATAAAACTGAAAACAACAAAGGAATAAGACATAGAAATGAAGAAAGAAAAACTCATAGACACATACAATAGTTGAGTAGTTACCAGAGGGTAAAGGGGGAAGAGGGTGGTAGATGAGGGTAAAAGGGATCAAATATATGGTGATGGTAGGAGAACTGACTGAGTGGTGAACACACAATGTGATACATAGATGATGCATTACAGAATTGTACACCTGAAACCTAACTGTCTAACAATTGTCATCCCAATAAACTATAGTTTCAAAAAAAAAATAAGTACTTCCAGTAAAATGGTGGAATAGACAGACGCTGTGCTAACTACCTCCCAGGATCACACCAAAATTACAAACAAATTATACAGCATTCAACCCTGGAGGTCCCCGGAACACCAGATGAAAAGAACCACTAAGCAAGGAACTTAAAGAGGAGGTCACATTGGGACTGGTAGGATGGGTGGAGATGAGAGAGGGCAAACACCGTGAGGGAAGCCCCAGGTGTGGGGAGGCTTCTCCGGTTGGGGGACAGACCCTCTGGCCCCACACTGAGCTCACCAGCCCAGAGTTCCCTTGGCCGGAAGAGAAGTTTCAAGATAGCTGGCAGTAAATTAGTGAGGACTCTCTTTGCTCAGCTCGGTGAGGCTAACAGTGGCTAGAGAATCAGTGGGGCTGGCACATGGGCTTGCTCGCCGGTGAGCACTTACCTGGTTTCTGGTGGAGGGAGTAGCTGTGTAAGCTGGACCTAGGAGCATGTGGGGATGGACTGAACTGAGCACCTTTGGTGCAAAGGCTGGAGGATTTTGGACTACTGTTCCCCTGGTGTGGAGCCTGCATGCGAGTGGTGTAAGGAGGGCGCCATTTTGTCAGGCTTGGGCCCTCGCACAGAGGGTCAGGTCCGGGACCTCATTGGTCTGGAGGAATTGGTGCAGAAGTGCGTGTGTGTGGGCGTGCGCACGCATGCAGCGTTGGTTCCCCACCCTCCGCCCGGCTTATACTTGTTGCCAGGGAAACGCTGGGCAGGTGCCCTCTGTCTCCAACAGGCTGCTCACTGAGATGCAGGAGTGTGCAAGCCGACTCGGTCACCGTTCCCAGCACTGCGCTTGCAGAGTTGCCTGGCTGATGATTGGTTGTCGGGCTGCTCGGCCTGATCTGGGAGCAGCTGATAAGGACAAGCTGAGACTAGGAGTTTTCCTGAGAGTGTTGGGCCATGACCTGTGTGCCTGCGTGATCCAGCCAGGGCTCTCCTGGTGATCTATCTAATACATCAAAGCAATCCCAGAGCGACAGCCAGATGGGGAAACAAAGAAACATGTCACAAGTAAAAGATCAGAAGAAACCTCTAGAAATGGAACCAAATGAAACAGAGGGATCCAACCTTTCAGAGACAAAGTTTAGAATATTGATGATAAGAATGTTTAACAAACTTAGTGAGGGCATAAGGAAGGATAGAGAAATCATGAAAAAAACAACCTGTTAGCACTAAAGAATACAATAACTGAAATGAAGAACACACTCGAAGGAATCATCTACAGAGTAGATGAAGCAGAGGAGTGGATCAGTGATTTGGAAGACAAAATAGCAGAAATCACCCAGTTGGCACAGCAAAAAGACCAAAGAACAAAAAACAATGAAAATAGTTTAAGAGCCCTATGGGACAAGGTGAATAGCAACCACTGGTATTCATAGGAATACCAGAAGTAGAAGAGAAGAAGCAAGGGGTCAAGAATGTATTTGAAAAAATAATGACTGAAGGGCCGGCCAAGTGGCATGGTGGTTAAGCGCTGGCTTGGGAAGCCAGCGGCCCCGGTTCGGGTCCCACATATGAGGGCCAGTGACACTGCCCTCAAAAAAAAAAAAATAATAATGACTGAAAACTTCCCTACCCTGGTGAAGGAAATCAACATACATGCCCAGGAAGTGCAGAGGGTTCCAAACAAGCTGAACCCAAACAGGTCCACACCAAGACACATCATAGTTAAAATGGCAAAGGTTAAAGATAGAGACAGAATCCTAGAGGCTGCAAGCGAAAGACAGCAGGTTACATACAAAGGAACTCCTGTTAGACTAACAGCTGACTTGCCTACAGAAACTCTGCAGGCCAGAAGGGAGTGGCAGGAGATACTCAAAGTGACACAAAATAAAGGCCTACAACCAAGATTGTTCTACCCAGCATGGCTATCACTTAAAATTGAAGGAGAAATGAAGAGCTTCTCAGAAAAGAATAAACTTAAGAAATTCATTACCACCAAGCCGGCATTGCAAGAATTTTTAAAAGGGCTTTTTTAAACAAAAGAAAGGGGCAAACAAGCTAACCCAGGAAGACCAGGAATACAAATAACAAAATGACAATACATATGCACCTACCAATAATCATTATAAATGTGAATGGGCTAAACGTTCCTATCAAAAGACAGAGAGTGGCTGAGTGGATAAGAAAATAGGACACATGTATATGCTGTTTACAGATGGAAGAAGATATTTCATGCAAATAGAGAAATAAAAAGCTGGAGTACCAATACTTATTTTGGACAAAATAGACTTTAAAATGACTACAGTAAAAGACAAAGACGGGCACTATACCCCTAATAAACATCTATGCACCCAACATAGGAACTCCTAATTATGTATAACAGATTTTGACAGACATAAAGACAGAGATCAACAGGAACACTATCATAATAGGGGATTTCAACACCCCATTGTCACCAATGAACAGACACCTTAGACAAAAAATCAACACAGAAAGAGGGGCCTTAAATGACACTTTAGACCAGCTGGACTTTGTTGATATTTTTAGAGCATTTCACCCTGAAAAAACAGAATATACATTCTTCTCAAGTACACATGGGACATTTTCCAAGATAGACCACGTTAGGCCACAAAAGAAGTCTCTGTAAGTTTAAGAAGATTGAAGTCATATCAAGCAGATATAAAGGAAAAACTGATGGTTGCTGGCTGGGAAGGAGTGGGGCTGAGGGAGAGGGGGAAGGTTTTGGATAGCGTAGGTGGGTGACTAAAATGTTGCTACAGGAATATGGGGGCAGTTCTGGGAATGTAATTGATAATGTGAAGAGAATATTATGTTAAGTAAAATAAGTCAGTCAGAGAAAGAGAAATACCATATGATCTCACTAATATGTGGAATCTGAAAAACAATCAACGATCAAAGTAAACAGACTCATAGATATAGAGGAAAAACTGAGGGTTGCTAGTTGGGAGGGGGTTGGGGATAAGGGGGAAGGGGAAAGGATTAGACAGCATAAATAGACAACTAAAATATTGCCACAGGGATATGACACACAGTTTGGGGAATATAATAATGTAAAAATTTTGGATGGAGTAGAGGCTTGATCACTGCACTGTACACCTGAAGCTGATGTTGTATAATATTGTATGCCAACTGTAACTGAGTATATAGATAGTCACGGGATGTGGAGTATACTGTGGAAGGGAGTCAAAGGAATTGTAATAGATATGTATGTTATGGGGGGCAGTGGCGTGGCGAACTGGGGGTGGGGGGTTATCACTTTGGGGGGTAAAGAGTACAACTATTGCATTGTGTTGTACACCTGAAACTAATAAAAATGAAATTGGAGAAAAAATAAATAAATAAATAAATAATAATGAATGTCAACTATAATTGAAAAATTAAAAAGGGGGGAAGGTGAAGAGGAATAAAAGGTTCAAATTTCCAGGTATAAAACAAATAAGTCATGAGGATATAATGTATAGCATGGGGAATATAGTAAATAGTATTGTGATAGCATAGTATGGTGTCAGATAGTTTCTTTTTTTTTTTTTTTTTTTTTTTTTGAGGGCAGTGTCACTGGCCCTCATATGTAGGACTGAACCGGGGCCGCTGGCTTCCCAGGCCAGTGCTTAACCACCGTGCTACTCGGCCGGCCCTTAGTTTCTTACCTTATGGCAATCGCTTCTTTAGGTATAAAAATATTGAATAACTATTGTGTACATCTGAAACTAATACAATATTGTATGTTAACTACATTTGAATAAAAATCTTTTTTTTTTTTTTGAGGGCAGTGTCACTGGCCCTCGTATGTGGGACCGAACTGGGGCTGCTGGCTTCCCAAAACAGCGCTTAATCACCGTGCCACTCGGCCGGCCCTAAAAATCTTTTTTTAGAAAAGTTTTCTGGCTGATAGAATCAGTAAGCGGTGAAGGATCCTGTGATGACCTGATGCACATATGTTCATTCTTGACACACTTTGTCAGATGCTCAGGGAACTATGTTTTCCACAAATATAAACTCAACTTCAATATAAAGTCTCCATTTTCTCTAGACTCTTTCCAGACCATCACCCTTCTTTTAGAACATCCTATGTTTAAACGGTTTAGTTGTATATCTATTACATTGTTTTGTATACCTGAAACTAATAAAAATTTTAAAAATCTAATTTTAAAATTACATCACAGGGCCGGCCGAGTGGCGTGGTGGTTAAGTGCTGGCTTGGGAAGCCAGCGGCCCCAGTTCGGGTCCCACATATGAGGGTCAGTGACACTGCCCTCAAAAAAAAAATTACATCACAGTTTTTAGAATGCTCTTTGATTGGACTTGATTCCAAATCAAATTTTGAAAGTATCCAAGAGACACACTTTACATACCATCTTTCAGTGTAGGGTATTTCTTCAGATAATGATGTGATTTTTTAAATTTTATTTTAGTTTTTTTGGTTTTATCTCAGAGGGCAGACTTTTCTTGCCCTTAACCTGAAATACTGATTCCCCTTGACTGGTGTCCCTTTTATACTTATTACAGTATACATTAATCAGTCACACATGTTTGTGTGTGTGAATCCTGTGTAGTAAAGGGCATAAATTTATGAAAAGAAAGTAGTCCTCTGACTGCCAAAGTTATGAAGAAATGGATGAAAATGACTAATGTAAATCATTTTGTCAGGGCCAGCCGAGTGGCTTGTTGGTTAAGAGTTGGCTTGAGAGTACAAGCTCTGAGCAGCAGGACTGCTGGTTCAGATTCCACGTGGGCAAGTGACACTGCCCTCTATAGCTTAGATGGTGAACAATAGCTCGACCTGGAGCTGGGCTTCATTGAGTCATGGCAACAGCATAGGCTGCAGTAGGGCTGTAGTGGGCTACGGTAAGCTAACATGAGTGGCCGGTAGCCAGCCTGAGTTGCTGTCAGCAGCCATGAGCAGCCATCCAATTGCAAGCGAGCAACTGCCTCAGCCAGAAGGAGCTCAATGATCATAATACCAATATGGGCCAGTGAAGCAATGTCCTCCACAACTAGACTGATGAACTAAAGGACAGCAACTTGTCTGTTCCCCTTCCCCGATTCCCCAATAAAATCTTTTTAAAAAATCACTTTGTCACATTCACTTATTAATTAAACTGCCTTCAGATTAAGTGGTCGACTACACTTTATTTTTTTACTGCTAAGGATGGAATCTTTTATTATTTTTTAAATTCAGGCATCTGGACTCATGAAGACTGTACTAAATTGCCCACATTATGTTATTGCATATATTCTCTAACTGAGTGGACAATGTACTTTCAACAAAGCCTTTTACTGATATCAATTTAGGTCATAAATCAGTTGCAACACACTCTTTTTTTAACATATCCAAGTTTTTTGTAGTGCCAATGATGTTGATTTCCATTTTCACAAATACTATGTTGTCATGCCCTGCTATTATTTTAACACTAACAATATTTAAAGTTGGTACAGTATTGGTAAATATACAAAGTTATGGTACTTGTGTTTTATTTTAGCAGTTATAAAATTAATGGTAGTTTGTGAAGAAGAGTTACTTCCTAATTAAACTATCAAAACTACTGAAATAAATTGGTTATTCATAGAATAGATATGTTATGTCTACAGGATATTTTAGTGAAATAAATAAAATTAGAGTGATAATTATTTTTGTTTTAATTTACAAGAAAAGCAACCAAATCCTGCAGGTAGTTTAAATACAAAGCATAACCTGATTTATTCTCATCGACTTTTCAACCTGAAATTAAAGGAAAGCAGATGGTACTAACATAAGCTTTACTAAAAACTTCTAAACCTGATGAGCCTCAGGCTATGTCTGCATATTGCCAGGCATCTGGTTGAAAGCTGAATAATTCAATCAACCTCCAGATGTTTGCATAAACAGCATCAAACTTCTAAATGTTTAGGGACATCCAGATTTTTCAAAGTATATTTTTGTTTTCATTTTAATTTTGACTGTAACATATAATCTTATATGAATACAGAAAATAATAAATATACTTGGACAGAAATTTTTATATAAATTCTAGGCATTCACTTCTATTCTAAGAGACAAAAACAAATAAACAAAAAACTAGAGAGCAAACATGAATACTGGAAAAGTTATAAAACATGTAACCAATTACAAATTGAGAAATTAAACAAACAAGCATAAAACGCATAGCCATACCATAGCATAGCCAAGGAATGAGTAATATGGCAAATGTCTATTACAGAAAGAACCCAAGTTGAGTTGGACTACTCCACCATGTAGAAAATTGTTTATATTAATGTGAAAATTCATATTACATGGTAGTTAAGAGCAGGAATCAGAATGACCTTGTTTTAATTTTTTTTCTAATTCTTTTATGGTGAACTAAACATTTTTTTGTTTTAAATTAGTTTCAGGTGTACAACACAGTAAAATAGTTATACTTTTTACCCCTCAAAGTGACAACCCCCCCAGTTCACCACCCCACTCCCCCCATAACATACATATCTATTGCAATTATTTTGACTCCCTTCCACAATATACTCCACATCCCGTGACTATTTATATATTCAGTTACAGTTGGCATACAATATTATAAATCATTAGCTTCAGGTGTACAAGGCAGTGATCAAGCCTCTACTCCATCCATGAAGTGGTCTCCCTAACAAGACATGTGACCATCTGACACCCCACAAAATATTTACAACATTATATTCCTCGAACTGTGTTTCATATCCCTGTGGCAATATTGTGGTTGCCTATTTATGCTGTCTAATCCCTTCCCCTTCTCCGTTCTCCCCACCCCCTTCCAACTAGCAATTCTCAGTTTTTCCTCTATATCTATGAGTCTGTTTCTGTTTACTTTTCCCATTCATTCAGTTTTTCAGAACCCACATATAAGTGAGATCATATGGTATTTCTCTTTCTCTGACTGACTTATTCCACTTAACATAATAGTCTCTTCACAACATTATCAATTACATTCCCAGAATGGCCCCCCATAGCCCTGCAGCAACATGGTAATCACCCACCTACGCTGTCCAAAATCTTCCCCTTCTCCCTCATCCCCATCTACTCCCAGCCAGCAACCATCAGTTTTTCCTTTATATCTGCTTGATATGATTTCAATCTTCTTAAATTTACCGAGACTTGTTTTGTAGCCTAACATGTGGTCTATCTTGGAAAATGTCCAATGTGCTCTTGAGAAGAATGTATATTATGTTGTTTCAGGGTGAAATGCTCTAAAAGTATCCATGATGTCCAGCTGGTCTAAAGTGTCATTTAAGGCCATTCTTTCCATGTTGATTTTCTGTCTAGAGGATCTGTCCATTGGTGACAATGGGATGTTGAAGTCCCTTACTATGAAAGTGTTACTGTTGATCTCTGTCTTTATGTCTGTCAAAATCTGTTGTATATAGTTAAGAGCTCCTATGTTGGGTGCATAGATGTTTATTAGGGTTATAGTGCCCTTCTTTGTCTCTTATTGTAGTCTTCATTTTAAAGTCTATTTTGTCCAAAATAAGTACTGCTCCTGCAGCTTTTTTTTTTTTTTTTGAGGGCAGTGTCACTGGCCCTCATATGTGGGACCCGAATCGGGACCGCTGGCTTCCCAAACCAGCGCTTAACCACCGCGCCACTCGGCTGGCCCCTCCAGCTTTTTTTTAATCATTTCTATTTGCATGAAATATCTTCTTCCATCTGTAAACAACATATACATGGGTCCTATTTTCTTATCCACTCAACCACTCTCTGTCTTTTGATTGGAGCATGTAGCCCATTCACAATTAAAATGATTATTGATAGGTGCATATGTATTGCCATTTTGTTATTTGTATTCCTGGTCTTCCTAGGTTGGCTTGTTTACCCCTTTCTTTTGTTTAAACAATCCCTTTAACAATTCCTGCAATGTTGGCTTATGGTAATGAATTCCTTAAGCTTATTATTTTCTGAGAAACTCTATTTCTCCTTCAATTTTAAGTGATAGCCGTGCTGGGTAGAGCAATCTTGCTTGTAGGCCTTTATTTTGTGTCACTTTGAATATCTCCTGCCACTCCCTCTGGCCTGCAGAGTTTCTGTAGACAAGTCAGCTGTTAGTTGAGTAGGAGTTCCTTTGTATGTACCCTGCTGTCTTTCTCTTGCTGCTTTTAGGATTCTGTCTCTGTCTTTAACCTTTGCCATTTGTAACTATGATGTGTCTTGGTGTGGACCTGTTTGGGTTCAGCTTGTTTGGAACTCTTTGCACTTCCTGGGCATGTATGTCAGTTTCCTTCACCAGGGTAGGGAAGTTTTCAGTCATTATTTTTTCAAATACATTCTCGACCCCCTCCTTCTACTCTTCTCCTTCTGGTGTTCCTGTGATATGAAGGTGGTTGCGATTTATTTTGTCCCATAGGGCTCTTAAACTATTTTCATTGTTTTTTATTCTTTGGTCTTTTTGTTGTTCCAAATGGGTGATTTTTGCTATTTTGTCTTCCAAATCGCTGATCCGATTCTCTGCTTCCATCTGCTCTACTGGCCATTCCTTCGACTGTGTTCTTCATTTCAGTTTTGTATTCTTTAGTTCTAACTGGTTATTTTTATCATTTCTCTATCCTTCCTTATGTCCACACTAAGTTTGTTAAACATTTTTTTTGAGGGCAGTGTCACTGACCCTCATATGTGGGACTGAACCGGGGCCACTGGCTTCCCAAGCTAGTGCTTAACCACTGCGCCTGTAAAACATTCTTATCATCAGTCTTATCATCTGTCTCTGAAATGTTGGATCCCTCTGTTTTATTTAGTTCCATTTCTAGAGATTTCTTCTAATCTTTTACTTGGGACATGTTTCTTTGTTTCCTCATTCTGGTTGTCACTCAGGGATGGCACTGATGTATTAGATAGATCACCAGGAGAGGCCCAGCTGGGTCACGCAGGCACACAGCTCATGTCCCAACACTCCCAGGAAAACTCCCAGTCTCAGCCAGTCCCAATCAGCCACTCGCAGATCAGACCGAGCAGCCCGACAACCAATCACCAGCCTGGCAACTCTGAAAGTGCAGTGCGGAGAACGGGGACCCGTGGTGGTTCGCGAATTCCCCCATCTCAGTGAGCAGCCTGTTGGAGCTGGAGCGCGACCCTTAGGTGTTTCCCTGGCAACATGGCACAAGCCGAGCAGAGGATGGGGATCCAAGGTGGCTTGCACACTCCTGGGTCTCAGTGAGTAGCTTGATGGAGCCAGAGGGCACCTGCCCAGCATTTCCTGGCAACGCAGTATAAGCCGGGCGGAGGATGGGGATCCAAGGCCGCATGCATGCGCAAGAACACAAGCATTCCTGCACCAATTCCACCAGACCAATGCGGTCTGGGACCTGACCCTTTGGGAGGTCCCAACCCTGACAAAATGTCGCCCTCCTGTATACTACTAGCATGCAAGCACCAGGGGAACAATAGTCCCAAAAACTCCAGCTTCTGCACCAAAGCTGCTCAGTTCAGTCCCTCCCCGCAGGCTCCTGAGCCTGGCTCACACAGGTAATCCCTCCATCAGAAACCAGTAAGTGCTCACTGGTGAGTTAACCCATGTGCCGTATCCACTGATTCTCTAGCCGCCCTCAGTCTCACCGAGCCAAGCAAAGAGAGTCCTCACTAATTTCTACTGCCAGCTCTTGTAGAACTCCTCTTCCTAGCGAAGGAACTCTGGGCTGGTGAGCTTGGTGTGCAGCCTGAGGGTCTTTCCCCCAACCGGAGAAGCATCCCCACGTCTGAGACATCCCTAACGGGGTTTGCTCTCTCTCATCTCCGCCCCTCCTACCAGACTTGACGTGGCCTCCTCTTTAAGTTCTTCATTTAGAAATTCTGTTCATCTAGTGTTCCAGGGACTTCTGGGGTTGAATGTTGTATAAAATGTTTGTAATTTTGGTGTGATCCTGGGAGGCAGTTAGCACAGCATTTGTCTATTCCGCCATTTTACCAGAAGTCTCCCCTTGTTTGAATTTTGACTCTGTAATCTTTATTGGCTTCAATATCTTCATCAGTGAACAGGGCTAAAAATCTGTCTTATCTCATAGGGCAATGTGAAAATTTAATGAGATAATACATGTAAATACCTTTCTAGTATTTGGTACATGGTAAACACTTGGTATACGTTAGTTTTTAAAAAGTGATATGCACTTTTTTATAAAATCTTAATAATACACAAAGCTAGTACAACTATTTTTATAGTTATATAATCTATATAACTGTGGATTCTTCCATATAGTTATTCACAATAAGCTTACTGAGCTACAAATGAGTCATAAACTAGTGGATAAATGTTTTTTGATAATCAGAGACACTATTATTTTGTTCCAAACAAAATCTTTTGCAACATCTTCAATAAAATGTAAAAATACCTCCTAAGATAGTAAAATTGTACTATATTCTTAAAACAATTTTGCAAATAAGATATCCTGTACCAGTTTAAAAAAACATTTATCTGAGAGCCGGCCGAGTGGTGCAGACGTTAAGAGCTGGTTTGGGATGCCAGCAGCCCCAGTTCGGATCACACTTGTGAGGGCCAGTGACACTGCCCTCAAAAAAAAAAAAAGAATTCCTAAAAAACATTTATCTGAAGGAAAATGTTTGTGAAGATAGCATCTCATTGTGTTGCATAATGGAGTTTCAAAAGAGACAGTATGAAAGTTCATAACTCAGATTATGATATTTTGGCTTTTCAATGTCACCATTTGAATGCTTACTATATAGGAGAGTGCATAAAGAGAAAATTGCAGTGATACAATAAGTTTGTGTTTATTCAAACCAAATTACTGGTAGGCTCAATTAAATAGAAAATGCCTCATATGCTAGTTACATAAAAAGAGATAACCAGTAAACAATATCATATCAGAGTTATACTTTTAAAAATAATTAATTTTCCAAGAAATATCATTTGGGCCAATAGAGAGAAAAATATCAAATCTCTTTATTCTATAATATGGTCTAGAAATCACATACTCATCCTAATGCACTAGAATATCCTCAAACATGTTTATTAAAGTGTTTTGGTATTTTGTTTTTTATTGTATTGAATTCTTCAAAATTTGCATTGAACTTCACTCCAAAATTCTTGGCAACAAATCCAAGAAAACAACAAACAAACAGGATGCTAGCTTAATATCTGCTTTTAATTTTACTTAACTCTATTGAATGATTTATCTGAATATAGTTCTCTGAAAACATTTCATATGAATTATTTAATACCCATAATAACTATGATATAGCCACTCTTTTGTCATTGCCATTTAATAGATAAAAATGCTAAGATGCTGAGATATTTAGAGTTTCAGTGGCATGCCCATTGTCATATACGTAGTGTGTGGCAAAAGCATCTACTAGCATATATGTACACAAGTAATAAAAAATAAAGAAAAATCAAAATTAGAATTTAAGAACCAGATTTCTAATAATGTCATAAATTATTATTAGTAGCTCAGGTTCACACATTTTCTTTTTTTTTAAGATTTTATTGGGGAATTGGGGGAGGGGAACAGACAAGTTGCTCTCTTTTTGTTCTTCAGTCTAGTTGTGGAGGATGTTGCTTCACTGGCCCATGTTGGTATCGTCATTGCGTTCTTCCTGGATGAGGCAGATTGGTCGCCAGCCTCTGGATGGTCGCTCACTGTAGCTATTGGCTGCTCACGCTGGCTGCCAGCCGCTCACACTGGCTGCCGGCCACTCACTGTAGCCCATGGCAGCCCACTGCAGCAAGGGCTGCAGCCTACACCATCGCCAGGACTCACACAGCCCAGCTCCAGGTGAAGCTGTTGTTAGCTGTAGAGGGCAGTGTCACTGGCCCCCACATGTGGGATCCAAACCGGGGCTGCTGGCATCCCAAAACCAGCTCTTAACCAATGCGCCACTCTGCCGGCCCTCACACATTTTCTTTTGATAAACAGCTTTGGTGGGCTTCCTTCTCAAAAAAACTTTCTCTTTAATTTTGAAGTTTATTTTATTATCTATCTGTTCCAATCACAGGTTAGTTCTTTTATACGAGGTATGACCATTAAGTCCGTGAACTCATCCTAGAAAAAGTGTTACATACCTCATTGCTGAATATCACTACAGTCACTTTCAAAGTACTCCCCTTGGGAAGCTATGCACCAGTGCCAATGTCTAGTCCACCCTTCAAAGCAATTTTGGAACACTTTCTAGAGTGGCCATCAGAACTGTTGTAGTATTACCCTTGATGTCCTGAATGTCATCAAAACATCTTCCTTTCAATATTTCCTTTATCTTTGGGTAAAGAAAGAAGTCATTGGGGGCCAGATCAGGTGAGTAAGGAGGATTTTCCAATTCAGTTATTTGTTTACTGGCTAAAAATACCCTCACAGGCAGTGCTGTGTGAGCTGGTGCATTTTCGGGATGCAAGAGCCATGAATGGTTCACGAAAAGTTCAGGTCATTTTTGCCTAACTTTTTTTTTTTGAGGGCAGTGTCTCTGGCCCTCATATGTGGGACCCCAACTGGGGCTGCTGGCTTCCCAAGCCAGCGCTTAACCACTGCGCCACTTGGCCAGCCCGCCTAACTTTTTCATGTAGCCTTTTCAGCACTTCCAAATGGTAAACTTGGTGAACTGTTTGTCCGGTTGGTACAAATTCATAATGAATAATCCCTCTGATATCAAAAAAGGTTAGCAACATTGTTGCAACAAGTTCACAAACTTAATTGTGAGACCTCATATGAAGTGGATTTTTCTTAACATTTAAATTTTGAAATAATTATAGATTCACAGGAAGTAGCAAAATTAATAGAGACATCCAATGTACCTTTCAGTTTCTCCCAAGGTAACCATAGTATAATCAAAACCAGAAAATTGACACTTGTGCAATCCACAAATATAATTTAGGTTGCACCAGTTTTACATCTAGTCATGTGTGTATGTGTGTGTGTGCACAATTTTATCTTGTTTAGATATGTATAGCCATCACCATGATTGAGATACAGAATTATTCTCTCACTACAAAGATACTTCATGCTATTCTTTTATAGTCACACCAACTGCACTTTGATCCTCCCCTCCTCCCTATACCCTGACAACCACTAATGTGTTCTTTATTTTTGTAATTCCTCTAGTAAGTTTCTATTGCGTACACTTCTTTTACTGGGACTCCAATGATATAAATGTTAAATCTTTTATGTTTTCCCCGTAGGTCCCTAAGGCTTTCACTTTTTTTTAGCCTATTTTTTCTATGTTGTTCATTTTAGGTAAATTCTAATGTTTTATCTTCAAGTTGGCTGATTCCTCCCTCTGTCATATTCATTCTGCTATTGAGGCCATTGAATTTTTAAATTTAGTTATTGTATTTTTCAGTTCTAAATGTCCACTTGGTTATTTATATTTTCTACTTTTTTGGTGAGACTTTCATTTTTTGTATGCATTTCAAGGGTGTTTGTACAATTGATCCTTGAACAATTCCAGGGATATAGGCATCAAACCCCGTGAAGTTGAAAATCCATTTATAACTTTAATCTCCCCAAACTTAAGTCATCCCTCTGTACCCACAGTGGTTTGGTTCTAGAACCCTTTTAGGGCTCAAGTACCTTATATAAAATGCCTCCCACCTCCACATTTGCTGTTGGTTGAATCTGTGATGCAGAATCTAGGGATATAGAGCTCTTGTCAATATGGAAAAGTAGGAAAACACTGTGGTTACCTCCTCTCATGAGCATATCAAAATTACAACTAAACTACAGAAAAACTACCATTGGGAATCACCTGAAGACTGACTGAATGAAAGCCCTACAATTAAGAACATACAGAAGAAGACACCTGGAAATCAGTAGAAGGAGTGGAGATATAGAAGGGGTTGGTTTCACACCCACATGTGATCATTAAAAATTGGGAGAGATATCTTGGCTGTGGAGGGACCCCCAGAGAGTGAGGGGTCCCAGCCCCACACTAAGCTCCCCATTCCAGGGTTTCAGTGCCATGGAGAGAAGTCTCCACAACTTCTGACTGTGAATACCAGTGAAAATTATGGCTGAGTGAGACAGCAGGCAGCTGCAGTCCTAGGCCCTCCTCTTAAAGTGCCACTGCACAGATTTACTTGCTGAAGGACTTACTCACTCTGAGCTGCAGAGCTGGGGCAGCAATTCAAAAGGTGTCAAAAACATATGAGGAGGAACTGAGTTTTCTGGTTTCAGGGCGAGGGCTAGAGGGGCAGCTTTCTCCTGGACAGGGGAGTTGGCAGAAGCTATTTGTTGAGCCTTACATGCTCCCACCATGCAGATGCAGGCAGCCACCATATCTGAGTCTCCATCAACCTGGATAACATCGTTCATTCACCCTGATTCCCTGAAACCCCACCCCAGCCAACTTTGGGGCCCACCCAAGCCACTTCCAGTGGCATTTGCACATAAACAGCTTGTTTTGGATCATGCTGAGGACTTTCCTAAAATCTCTCAAATGTTCACAAAACCCAAACAAGAGGCATCTGGCTTTGACTTGTCCTGTACCTCTGGCTGAGAAACCCCAAGCCTACCACTAGTGACAGCCAGCCTTGGTTCACAGCTTGTCCCTCAAGGCATGTCCAAGCCTCATGCAGGTAGCCCCAATCAGGGCAGGGGCTGTAGCAGAACTAGGCCTGTGGTGAAGCCTCTTTTAGGAGCCTCTGGTACTGGCACACCCAGTGACCAGTTTTGGACCCAGTCATAGCAACACCCAGCCACCTCTGGGGACAATACACTCAAATGGCACACTGGGAAGACACCAGAGCCCAGCTAAAGTGAATCCTGCTTTGTAGGGTCAGTTGCTGCACAATAGCTCATCCACTGTAGTCTTGGGCAGTCCTCACAAACAATGAGCCCTAGTATCAATGCCAGCCAATGACATGCAAAGGGCACCCAAGGCTCAACTACACCAGGAGGGCACACAAAACCCACAGAAGAAACACACTAAAACAGCCACTTCAGGTGACCAGAGAGACTGCACCACTGAACCCCACAGCACACCTACTACATAAGGCCACTCTACTAGAACAGGAGGCATAGCAGCCCTACCTAATACATAGAAACACAGGGAGGCAGCCAAAATGGGAAGACAAAGAAATATATCCCAAATAAAAGAACAGAATAATTTTCCAAAAAATAACTAAACAAAATGGATACAAGCAATTTACCAGACACAGAGTTCAAAACTCTGGTTAGAAGGATGCTCAATGATCTCAGGGAGAACTTCAACAAAGGGATAGGAAACATAAAAATGGAAATAGAAGACAGAAAAGAACCAGTCAGAAATAAAGGATAAAATGACTGAAATGAAGAATATGTTAAAGGGAATCAAGAATAGATTAGATGATGCAGTGGACTGAATCAGTAATTTAAAAGATAATGTAGTAGAAAACACCCAAACAGAACAGCAAAAAGAAAAAAAAGGATAAAAAAAATGAGGAGAGTTTAAGGGGCCTCTGGGACAACATCAAGCATACCAACATTTGCATCATTGGGGTACCAGAAGTAAAAAAGATAGAGCAAGGAATTGAAAACTTATTTGAAGAAAAAAATGACGGAAATTTTCGCTAGCCTGGGAAAGAAAAAAAATATATAAAAGTCTAGGAAATTCAGAGAGTCCCAAACAAGATGTATCCAAACAGACCCAAACCAAGACACATCATAATTAGAATGCCTAAGGTTAAAGACAAAGAAAGAATCTTAAAAGAAGCAAGAGAAACAGCTAGTTACATTCAAGGAAGCTCCCATAAGACCTTCAGCTGTTTTGTCAACAGAAACTTGGCAGGCCAGAAGGGATTGGCAGGAAATATTCAAAGTGATGAAAAGGCCTACAACCTAGATTGCTTTATCCAGCAAGGCTATCATTTTAAATCGAAGGAAAGATAAAGAGCTTCCCACAAGAGAATAAACTAAAGGAATTCATTACTGCCAAGCCAACACTGTAGGAAATGTTAAAAGGGCTTCTTTAAGCAGAAGAAAGAGGAAAACAATCTAACTAATGAAGGCCAGAAACACAAAAAACAAAATGGCAATAACTATGCACCTATCAATAATCACATTAAATGTAAATGGATTAAATATTCCAATCAAAAGATATAGGGTGACTGAATGGATGAGAAAACAAGACCCTTGCATATGCTATATACAAGAAACTCACCTCAGATCAAAAGACACATACAAGCTGAAAGTAAAGGATTAGAGTAAAACATTTCATGTAAATAGAAATGAGAAAAAAGTTGGAGTAGCAATAATTATATCTAATAAAACAGACTTTAAATTGAAGAATATAATAAAAGACAAAGAAGGGCACTACATAATAATAAAGGGCTTGATCCAACAAGAGGACATAGCCTTAGTAAACATCTATGCACCTAACATAGGATCACCTAAATATATAAAACAGATATTGGTAGTCATAAAGAGAGAGATCAACAGTAACACTATCATAGTAGGTCAACACAACACTGACAACAAAAGACAGACCCTCCAGACATAAAATCAATATGGAAACAGCTGCCTTAAAGGACACATTAGACCAGCTGGATTTAATCTATATTTTCAGAGCATTTCACCCCAAAGCAAGAGAACATACATTCTTCTCAAGCTCACATGGAACATTTTCCAAGACAGACCATATGTGAGGCCACAAAACAAGTCTCAACAAATTTAAGAAGATTGAAATCATTTCAAGCGTCTTCTCTGACCACAGTGCTATAAAATTAGAAATCAATTACAAGAAGAAAACTGAAAAACACACATACACATGGAGGCTGAAAAACATGTTACTAAATAATGAATGGGTCAAAACTGAGATCAAGGAAGGAATCAAAAAACACCTCAAGACAAACGAAAATGAAAACGCAGTGACCCAAAATCTTTGGGAATGCAGTGAAATCAGTCCTAAGAGAGAAGTTCATAACAGTGCAGGCCCACCTAAAGAAACAAGAAAAATCTCAAATCAACAGGTTATCCTCACACCTGAGGGAACTGGAAAAAGAACAGCAAAATAAGCCCAAAGGGAGTACAAGGAAGGAGATAATAAAGATCAGAGCAGAAATAAAAGAAATAGAGACCAGAAAAGCAATACAATAGATCAATGAAACTAAGATCTGTTTCTTTGTGAAGATAAAGAAAATTAACAAACGTCTAGCCAGACTCATAAAAAAAAAGAGAGGACTTAAATTAATAAAATCAGGAATGAAAGAGAAGTGACAACAGATACCACAGAAATAAAAAAATTTTAAGAAAATACTATGAGCAAGTATATGCCAACAAATTAGACAACCTGGAAGAAATGGATAATTTTTCTCGAAGCATACAACTTTCCAAAGCTAACTCAAGAAGAAACAGAAAATCTGAATAGACTGATTACTATGAAAGAAATTGAATCAGTAATCAAAAAGCTCCCAACAAACTAAATCCCTGGACCAGGTAGTTTCAAAAGTGAATTTTACCAGACATTCAAAAAAGTATTATCACCTATTCTACTCAAACTATTCCAAAAAATCGAGAAGGAGGCAAGGCTCCCAAACTCTTTTTATGAGGCCATAATCATCCTGATCCCAAAATCAGACAAAGATGTTACAGCAAGACTTTTTTTTTCCTTTTTTTGAGGGCAGTGTCACTGGCTCTCATATGTGGGACCCGAACCAGGGCCTCTGGCATCCCAAGCCAGCACTTAACCACCACGCCACTCGGCCGGCCCCAAAGATGTTACAAAAAAGAAAACTACAGGCCAATATCCCTAATGAACATAGATACAAAAATCCTCAAAAAAATATTACCAAACAAAATTCAGCAACATATTAAGAAGATCATACATTACGATCAAGTTGAGTTCATTCCTGGTATGCAAGATTGGTTCAATATCCACAAGTCAATTAATGTGATACACCACATGAACAAAATGAAAAATAAAAATCATATGGTCATATCAATAAATGCAGAAAAAGCATTTGACAAAATCCAGCAGCGATTTATGATAAAGACTGTTAGCAAACAGGGATTATATCTCAATATAATAAAGGTTATGTATGATAAACCCACAGCTAACATCATACTCAATGAAGGAAAGCTAAAACCATTCCCCTTAAGATCAGAAACAAGACAAGGTTTTCCACTTTCTCCACTTTTATTCAACGTAGTTCTGGAAGTTCTAACCAAGAAATCAGACAAGAAAAAGAAATAAATGTCATCCAAATTGGTAAGGAGGAAGTTACATTGTCATTATATGCAGATAACATGATACTATACATAGAGAACCCAAAGACCACCAAAAACCTATTCAAACTGATAAATGAATTCAGTAGGGTAGCAGGATACAAAATCAATGTCAGAAACCATTGCATTTGTACACACCAATAACAAACTATCAGAAGGAGAAATTAAGAAAACAATGCCATTTACAGTTGCTTCAAGAACTATAACATACACAGGAATAAATTTAACTAAAGAACTAAAAGACCTGTACTCAGAAAATTATGACACTGAAGAGATAAATCAAAGAAGATACAAATAAATGGAGGTACATACCATGCTCATGGATAAGAAGAATTAATATAGTTAAAATGTCCACACTGCCTAAGGCAACATATAGATTCAATGCAATTCTTATCAAACTATCAAGGGCATTTTTCACAGAAATAGAAAATACATATGGAACCATAAAAGACCCTGAATAGCCACGGCAATCCTGAAAAACATGAACAAAGTCGGTGGCATCACGATATCTGACATCAAATCATACTACAAGTCTACAGTAATCAAAATAGTATGGTACTGGCATGAAAACAGACACATAGATCAATGGAAAAAATAGAGAGCTCAGAAATAAATCCATGCATATATGGTCATTTAATCTATGACAATGGAAGAAAGAATTTACATTGGGGTAAAGACAGTCTATTTAATAAATGGTGCTGGGAAAATTTGACACATGTAAAAAAATGAAACTGGAAAACTTCCTTATACCATATATAAGAACAAATACAAAATGGATTAAAGACTTGAATGTAAGACCTGAAACCATAAAACTCTTAGAAGTAAATATAGGGAGTAATTTGCAGACATACGCTGAGTAACATTTTTACTGATATAGCCCCTCAGGCAAGGAAAGTAAAATCAAAAATAAATATATGGGATTACATCAAATTTAAAAGTTTTTTTCACAGCAAATGAAACCATCAATAAAGCAAAAAGGAAGCCTACTGAATGGAGATTATATTTGTCAACAATATATCTGATAAGGGGTGAATATCCAAAAATTTATAAAACACTCATTCAACTAAACACCAAAAAACAAAGAACCCAATTAAAAAGTCGGCAGAGGAGGGCCGGCTGAGTGGCACGGTGATTAAGAGCTGGCTTGGGACTCCAGTGGCCCTGGTTCGGGTCCCACATATGAGGGCCAGTGACACTGCCCTCAAAAAAAAAAAAAAAAAGAGGGCATACACATTGCCAACAGGCATATGGAAAAATGCTGAATCTCACTAATCATTAGAGAAATGCAAGTAAAAACCACAATGAGATACCACTTCACTCAAGTCAGAATGGCTATCATCAATAAATCAACAAACAACAAGTGCTGGAGAGGTTGTGGAGAAAAGGGAACCCTATTGCACTGCTGGTGGGATTGCAGATTGGTGCATCCACTATGGAAATAAGTATGGAGGTATCTCAAACAACTGGAAATGGAACTACCTTATGACGCAGCAATTCCACTCTTAGGTACCTATTCAGAGAAAACCAAGACACTAATTCAAAAAACATATGTACTCCTATGTTGACTGCAGCACTATTTACAAGAGCCAAGACTTGGAATCAACCAAAATGCCCATCGGTAGAAGACTGGATTAAAAAACTGTGGTACATTTATGCAATGGAGTATTAATCAGCTATAAAGAAGAATGAAGACTTACCACTTGTAACGATGTGAATGGACCTAGAGAACATTATGTTAAGCGAATTAAGTTGGTCGGAGAAACACAAATACCATATGACCTCACTAATATGTGGAATCTAAAAAATTGAATAAATGAGCAAATTAAACAGAAATAATCTCAGAGATATAGAGGAAAAACTGATGGTTGCTAGATGGGAGGGGTTGGGGATGAGGGAGAAGAGGAAGGAATTAGTTAGCATAAATTGCTAACTACAATATCATCACAGGGATATGACACAATTTGGGGAATATAATCAATAATGTTGTAAATATTTTGTAGGGTGTCATATGTGCACATGTGTTCTTAGGGAGACAACTTCATGGATGGTGTAGATGCTTGATCACTGCACTGTACACCTGAAGCCTTGAAGTTTAATATTGTATGTCAACTATAATGTAATGTATATATATTCATGGGATATGGAGTATAGTATAGGGAATAGATTCAATGGAATTGCAATAGATATATATGACGTCAGAGGGACAATAGACTAGGGGGGTTGTCACTTTGTGAGGGGTGAAATGTCTAACTATTACATTGCTTTGTACACCTGAACCTAATAAAAAAAACTGGTAGAATATCTCCTATATATAAATTGAAGTTTTAATACTTCTGTGAAATAATATTATATCAAGAAAAATATATAACATATAAGTAAAACATAATTTTTAAAATATTTAGGGTCTCCCGAGTGGTGCGGTGGTTAAGCGCTGGCTTCTGAAGCCAGCGGCCCCGGTACGGGTCCCACATATGAGGGTCAGTGACACTGCCCTCAAAAAAAAAAAAAAAAGGAAAAACTGTATAAAATATTTATTATACATCTGTAGAATATGTACAAAAATAATTTAACTTGAGATGTCCCGAGTTTTTAAAAGCTTCATTTTATAAGTGATGTACCTACTGTCTAGCACAGGATACTTAACATCTAAAACCAATTAATGGCTGGCTTCCATACACAGATACGAGAAATGAGATTGGTATACAGCATAACAGATGGTATTATTCCATACAGATAGTGCTTTGTACTATGTTAAATAAATTTTTTTAAACTTATAAAGATATACTTTATAGTGCCAGCATCCAATAAATTGTGACATAGATAAAATATAATATGGAATTTGGAGACAAAGGGGGAGTATTTTCTTGACTAAGAATACTTAATAGCTTCTAGACTAAAAAGTGATTTTTGGCTATGGAGCACCATCTAGAGGAAATGTGAGAAAAATGTTCTTCAGTAAAAATGTGAAATGAAAATCAAATTTAAAACAATCAAATTAAAAACCCTAAAGAACTAACACCTTTAGGATTATATATTAATATGAAGTTCTGCTATCATCCATATATCAATTACATTTTAATTAAACAGTGAAGTTTTAATACTGTCATATATAATATTTTATTTACCATTTCAATTTCTTTCAGAGGAATTTTCTATAGCACAAATAGATCTTTTTATAATATCAGAGCTTAAAAGGACCTTAGAAATAAAGTAGATTACTCCCCTTCCTTTTACAAGTGAAAAGCCTGAGGCTCAGGGTAGATAAATAATCTCTTCAGGGTTTTAATTCTATTAATGATATAACCAGGAATAAAATCTCTGGTATCTTCTGATTCTCAGAATAGTACTTTTTCATTCTGGCAAATTATCCTTTAAACTGTATTATATGTAAACATACATAACTTTTGACTAGAGCAAAGATGAACAAAACCACTGAAGCTTCTGTAATCCAAATGAAATATTCACCATAGAGTGACTATATCCTTATCTTTCTAACACTATTGACTTATTTGCATTTAATGGAGATCGCTTTTCCTTTCTAGTTCAGAAACCTATTTGTTATCAGAAATCGATCAGTTTTTGGTAAGTTATATTATGAAACAACATGAAAACTGAGATGGTGGGGCATAAAATGGAGAAAGTTAGTAACTGCTCCCCCAAAGTAAAAGTGGGAACTTTTCAATCCACAACCCTCTGCTAGTAATATAATTTACTCTGTCACTCATTCTTGCTCATGAATTACTGAGATGAAAGAAAGGTCCGTCGGTGTGATTAAAGAAAGTACACTGGTTTTGTTGACAGAGTTCTAGATTTGGAACCCATTTACAACACAAACTGCATAAATTTAGAAAAATTATTTAAATATCCTAGGCCTGCCGAGTGGCGCGGTGGTTAAGCACTGGCTTGGGAAGCCAGCGGCCCCGGTTCAGTCCCACATATGAGGACCAGTGACACTGCCCTCAAAAAACAAAAAACAAACAACAACAACAACAAAATTAAATGTCCTGAACCTCAGTTTCCTCATCTGCAGATATAATAACAACTTCTCAGGGTTTTTATAGGAATTAAAGTGAGATAATACATGCAGAACACTTACCACAATGCATAGCAAATAAAAAGATAAGTAATGCCAAAGAATGAGTGTATCTTTTTAATAAAAAGATAAGTAATGCCAAAGAATGAGTAAATTTCACATGTATTTCTAAAAATATGAAGATTTCCTAAGTATTACATACCATGTAAAAAAAGTGACTGTGACTTATATGTGGGGAATCCTGAGAGTTTTGGTTAAATACAAATGTAGGGGTCTTATTTTGAATATTTTTGTAGAGGTCATCAGGGTTATCTTTAACATAATATTATGTACCATGAATCTCAGATCAAGATTGCAGTCTCTCTTAACCAGGGTGATTTTACTCCCCAGGATATATTTGGCAATATCTAGAGATGTTTTTGGTGTTGCAACTGGGGTAGGGAGATGCTACAAACATCTAGTGGTAAGAGGCCAGAGATGCTATTAAACATTCTACAATGCAGAGGAGAGCCCTCACTCAGCATAGATAAACAACAAAAACTTATCCAGCCAAAAATATCAATAGTGATGAGGTTAAAAAACCCTGAATTAAGTAATGAAGTTATGATTAAAGTTTGATTAAGTTTTGATTAAAAATAGTATATGAGAAATTAATAGATGAATACCTGTTTAACTGATAAATGTTTAAAACATTTTTTTGTGATAAATGTTTGAAAAAATAAAAGTGTCCATCTGTAAAGTATTATGAAATCAGAATATATTATATCTTAGATAAATATCCTATATGAGGTTGGACAATTAAGTTTGCAAACTCATCCTAGAAAAAGTGCTACGTACCTCATTGCTGAATATCACTATAGTCACCTTCGAAGTACTCTCTTGGGAAGCTATGCACCAACACCAGCACTTAGTTCGACCCTTCAAAGCAATTTTGGAACTTTTTTCTGGATGGCCATCAGAGCTGTCATAGTATTACACTTGATGTCTTGAATGTCATCAAAATGTCTTCCTTTAAATATTTCCTTATCTTTTGGTAAATAAAGAAATCATTGGGGGCCAGATCAGCTCAGTAAGGAGGGTGTTCCAATGCAGTTATTTGTTTACTGGCTAAAAACTCCTTCACAGACAGTGCCATGTGAGCTGGTGCATGGTCGTGATGCAAGGGTCATGAATTATTGGTGAAAAGTTCGGGTCGTCTAACTTTTTCACACAGCCTTTTCAGCACTTCCAAATAATAGCAAACTTGGTTAACTATTTGTCCAGTTGGTACAAATTCATAATAAATAATCCCTCTGATATCAAAAAAGGTTTGCAACATTGTTGCAACAAGTTTGCGAACTTAATTGTCAGACCTCGTATTCTAGACCTCACCACATAAGGATATTTTTAAGAAAAATTATTTGGCTTAAGTATTTCCTGATAGCTTGATTTTTTTTTCATTTCTGGTTATTCTGCACTGAATAAGATGTACCAGAAAGCTTTAAGTGACAGCCCCTGACTTCAAAGAGCTTATAGTGCAGCTGAAAAGGTAAGACATGCATTTGGAAAACCTGCTGTAAGTTCCATGAGGGCAAGAGTCCTGTCTATCTTGTATACCCTTGGGTCTCTTGTGCTCACCACATAACCTAGCAATATAAAGGACTCAGTAAATATTTTCATATGTGTAATATACATAAACAAGTTAAAACAGAATATGGTCTAGTGAAATAAATGACTAATGGTATAAGTCTGAGAGAAGGGGAAAATCAGTATAAATATAGTATTGAAAATAGGTCAGTAAAGCTTCCTTTAAAAAGGTAGACATTAGGGCTGGCCGAGTGGCGCATTGGTTAAGCGCTAGTTCTGGGATGCCAGCGGCCCTGGTTCGGATCCCACATGAGGGCCAGTGACACTGCCCTCTACAGCTAACAACAACTCCACCTGGAGCTGGGCTGTGCGAGCCCCGGTGATGGTGTGGGCTGCAGCCCCTGCTACAGTGGGCTGCCATAGGCTACAGTGAGTGGCCGGCAGCCAGCGTGAGCGGCTGGTAGCCAAGCGTGAGCTGCCAATAGCCACGGTGAGCGACATCCAGAGGCCAGCGACCGATCTGCCTCATCCGGGAAGAGCGCAATGACGATACCAACAGTGAAGCAACATCCTCCGCAACTAAACTGAAGAACAAAAAGACAGCAACTTGTCTGTTCTCCTTCCCCGATTCCCCAACGCTGTTCCCCTCCACCAATTCCCCAATAAAATCTTTAAAAAAAAAAGGTAGACATTAAATAAAATATAAAATCAATTTACTAGAGTGGATGTTTCATAGTGGAGGCAAAATTGTCAAAGCCAAAGGAAAAGAAATGTTCATGATAGCAGAAAAATGGCATAAAAGGATATGATTTCTGTAGAGGAACAGAAAACCCACAGGTTAGAAGTTGAGAAGATGAACATCTAAGGAAGAGAAAAATTTTGAAATACATTTTTTCCTCACTTGTACATAGTAAGTTTGAAGCTGGCAGAACATCACAGGACAAATGTCTAAGAAGTAGACAATTTGAATTTCTGGCTACTGCTTAACTTTAGCCACACTCCCATGATACTATAATGTCTGGCTAATTGATCTGCAATTCTGTGGTCCAATATAATTGCAATACCCCCCAAGCACCATGCTTTTTATGACACCTAAGTTTTTGCACAAACCGGCATATCTCGTTATATTATACTTCACATATGAGCATATTGTGTTTTTTAAATATTGAAGGTTTGTTGCAACCATATATAGACCAAATCTATCAATGCCATTTTTCCAACAGTATTTGCTCACTTTGTGTCTCATTTTGGTAATTCTCACAATATTTCAATCTTTTCATTATTACTATATTTGTTATGGTGATCTGTGATCAGTGATCTTCTATGTTACTATTGTAATTGTTTCGGGGCACCATAAACTACACCCATTAAGATGTCAAACTTAATTGATATGTGTTGTGTGGGTTCTGACAGACCACCAAACAGCTGTTCCCCGTCTTTTTCCCTCTCCTTGGGCCTATCTATCCCCTAAGACACAATATTGAAATTAGGCCAATTAATAACCTTACAATTGTCTCTAAGTGCTTAAGTGAAAAGAAGAGTTACACATCTTTCACTTTAAATCAAAAGCTAGAAATGATTAAGCTTAGTGAGGAAGGCTTATCAAAAGCAGAGAAAGGCTGAAAGCTATGCTCCTTGCATTAAATGGTTAGCCAAATTGTGAATGCAAAGGAAAAGCTCTTGAAGGGAATTAAATATGCTATTTCAGTGAAAAAAAGAATGATAAAAAAAAAGTGAAGCAGACTTATTACAGATATGGAGGAAGTTGTAGTGGTCTGAACAGAAGATCAAACCAGTCATAACACAACATTTCCTTAAGCCAAAGCCTAATCTAGAGCAAGATGATAACTCTCTTCAATTCTATGAAGGCAGAGAGAGGTAAGAAAGCTGCAGAAGAAAAGTTTGAAGCTAGTAGAGGTTGGATCACGAAGTTTAAGGAAAGAAGCCATCTCCATAACATAAAAGTGAAAGTGAAGCAGTAATGCTGATATAGAAGCTGCAGCATTATCCACAAGATCTACCTAAGATATTTAATGAAGGCAGCTACACAGAACAACAGAATTTCAATGCGGATGAAAAAACTTTATATTGGAAGATGTCATCTAGAAATATCATTAGCTAAAGAGAAGTCAATGCCTATCTTCAAACTTCAAAAGACAGGCTGACTCTCTTGTTAGAGGCTAATGCATTTGGTTACTTTAAGTTGAAGCCAGTGCTCATTTACCATTCCAAAAATCCTAGGACCCTTAAGAATTATGCTAGATTTAGTCTGTGCTTTATAAATGAAACAACAAAGACTGGATGACAGCACATCTGTTTATACAAGGTTTACTGAATATTTTAAGCCCACTGTTGAGAACTATTGCTTAGAAAAAAGGATTCCTTTCAAAATATTACTGCTCATTGACACTGTACCTGGTGATCCAACAGTTCTGATGGAAATGTACACTGAGATTAATGTTTTTGTACCTGGTAACACAATATCCAGCCTGCAGCCCATGGATCAAGGAGTAATTTTGACTTTCAAGTGTTATTATTTAAGAAATATATTTTTGTAAGTCTATAGGTGCCATAGGTAATAATTCCTCTGATGGACCTGGGCAAAGTAAATTGAAAACTTTTTGGAAAAGATTCATCATTCTAGATTCCATTAAGAGCATCTGCAATTCACGGGAAGAGGTCAAATTATCAATACTAACTGGAGTTTCAAAGAAGTTAGCTGCAGCCTTCATGGACGACTTTCAGGGGTTCAAGCCCTCAGTAGAGAAAGTAAATGCAGATGTGGTGGGAATAGCAAGACAACTCAAATTAGAAGTAGAGGGCCGACCAAGTGGCGTGGTGGTTAAGCGCTGGCTTGGGAAGCCAGAGGCCCCGCTTCGGTACCACATATGAGGGCCAGTGACACTGCCCTCAAAAAAAAATTAAAAAAATAAAATAAAATAAAATTAGAAGTGGAGCCTGAAGATGTAACTGAATTGTTGCAATATTTTGATGAAAATGTAACGGATGAGGAGTTGCTTTTGGTGGATGAGCAAAGAAAGTGTTTTTTTTTTCCATTTATTGGGGTGACAATGGTTAGTAAAATTACATACGTTTCTTAAGACGGAACCCAGTCCTGGTGAAGATGCTGTGAAGACTGCTGAAATGACAACAAAGGGTTTAGAATATTACATAATCTTAGTTGATAAAACAATTTACTTCAATTTTGCAAGAACTTCTATAGTGGGTAAAATGCTATCAAACAGTATCATGTGCTACAGAGAAATTATTTGTGAAAAGAAGAGTCAATTGATGTGGCAAGCTTTATTACTATCTTATTTCAAGAAATTGCCAAGTGATGTCAGAAACATCGCAGTGTGAGGGGTACTCCATGATATCTCCCAACAAATTGAAGTTACAACCAATTGAACAACTATAATTCAACAAAGGATTACCTATGAGACACATAGATATGTCTGAGAGATCCATGCATCAAAACATCTGAAGGTGGCAAAATTGGGGAAAAAACTGGTGGAGGGAAGAAAGAAGTGCAAAGATGGGGGCCGTGGGAGGCAGCCAGGAGTTCACTGTGGTCCCAGGAGAAAAGAGGGGAGAATTGATACTGCAGGTACAATTGCTGTGGCTCCAGCAATTCTGCCTGAGGGATCAGCATATAATATGGCTTAACCTGGCAATCAGAGCAGAGACCTTGAGCGCAAAGACGGAATACAGAAGTGTGACAACTGCAGCCTAACAGCCCTCACCGCCAGGCAGAAAACAAAGCCAGGGAACCTGGCCACCTCCCACCAACCTCCCAGAGCTTGCCTTCCTCACAGGCTCCCAGTATTAGCAGCTGGCCCCAAAACCACATGGTAGTTGTGTCAGATTAAAGAGCAGAATATCTACAGCCCTGAGAACTGGAGAGACAATTTCTGAGTGGCAGACACACACTGCAGCTAATTCCAGTGACAAGGGAGGAGCTATAAGGGCAAGGCAGCTATGGTCTGACAGTCACTATTACTTGGAAGAGAACGAAGACATAAACACAACAGCTACCTCTCCCAGTCCACCCTGCCTCCCCCTTTTGTGCCTGATCACAGCAGGAGCACATAGGGCTACTGAAGTGCACAGCTCTGCACTGCCTACAGGGGCAGCATTGGGGTTCAGACTCAGAACCCTATCTACCATCATATCCTCCCATGGGAATAGTGCTCAGAGAACAAGGCAACCTGATCACAGAGGAGAAGTCCAGGCCCCCAGGAAATCTCCCACCATTCAAGAAGCTGGAACAGTGCAAGAGAAAACAAAACACTCTAGCACAAGAGAGAAAATAAAATGCTCAAACACATCTGCTGAAAAACAGAGACCTTTTTAAATCAACCTGCTGCAGAATTCACTCCTCTACGTGCCAAGGAAGAGAAATAATCCATTCACTGCCATGAATAACCAAACTAACAAGGCAGTTCACAAATAATAAGAAAAATCTCTGGACAATAAACTTAAAAACATAGAAATATGTGGCTTAAATGAAAGAGAATTCAAGGCTGCAGTTTGGAAAAAACTCAACGACATTCAAGAAAATTCATATAGGCAGTTCAATGAACTCAGAAATAAAACCAACAAACAAATACTTTATAAAACAGATTGAAATATTTAAAAAGAACCAAATAGAAAAATTCTACAGTTGAAGAACTCAAAAGAGATGAGAATGATAGCCAGCTTAAGAAATAGAGCTGACCAGATGAAGGAAAGAATTAGTGATATTGAAGACAGAAATCTGAAAATGATACAGATGAAAAAAGAGAGAGAGTTGAGAGTTAAAACAAATGAAAGAACTCTACAAGAACTATCTGACTCCATCAGAAAGAGCAATATAGGAATACTAGGTATACCAGAAGGAGAGGAGAGGGAGAAATGCAGAGTCTATTCAAACAAATAGTTGATAAGAACTTTCCAAACCTATGGAAAGAACTGGATCCATGAATTCAAGAAGCCAACAGAACACTAATTACCTCAATCCTAACAAGCCTTCTCCAAGGCACATTGTATTGAAGGCTGTCAAAAATTAATGACAATGAAAGAATTCTCAAGGCTGCCAGGGAAAAGAAGACAGTAACCTACAAGGGAAAGCCCATTAGATTATCATCAGACTTTTCACCAGAAACTCCACAAGCCAGGAGGGGGTGGAATCAAATATTCAAACTATTGAAAGACAGAAATTACCATGCAAGAGTAATATATCCTGCAAAGGTATCCTTTAGAAATGAAGGAGGAATAAACACCTTTCCAGATATACAGAAGCTGAGGGAATTTTCCACCACAAATCTACATTACAGGAAATACTGAAGGAGGCTATTCTCCCTGAAACAAATAGACAAAAGGATACAAAAACATAAGAAAGGTTACTAACAGACCAACAGAAGCAGGAAATGGCAACCCTTACACAGAATAAGGCACTCGAACAGAACATAAAGGGCAAAGAAGATGAAACATAAAAAGAAAAAGAGAAGAAGAGAATTGCTACTGAAATTCAGAAATGAACTCACAGCATAAATATGGATAATTTGAGACTAAAGGTCTGAATCTGTAAAAGGGAATAGAGATAAGAGGCATGCTGAAGAAAAAGGAAACTTTCTTTCATATAAACTTAATGGTAATCACTCAAAAAACAACCAAACCCAGAGCTGAGGCACATAACAAAAAAGTAGAAACAGAAGAAAAAAATCATAGAATGCTACCAAACTAAAATATTAGACAGAAACACAGAGGCAAAGAAACAATGGAGACACCAAGCTTCCAGAGAAAAGAAGATAAAATGGCTATACGAAATCCTCATTTATCAACAATCACGCTAAATGTAAATGGACTAAACTGACTAATAAAAAGTCAGAGCATAGCAGATTGGATCAAAACACAAAACCCAACCATACGCTGCCTCCAACAGACACATATCAGCTACAAGTACAAATACAAACTCAAAGTCAAAGGATGCAAAATGATACCTTAAACAAACGGCATGCAGAGAAAAGCGTATGTAGTCATACTTATATATGACAAAACATACTTCAGGATAAAAAAGGTAACAAGAGACAAAGATGAACATTTCATAAAGATAAAGGGGAAAAACAAGAAGACATAACACTTATCAATATACTATTTTCCCATGTATAATGCACTTCCATGTACAATGCACACCCACATTTGTGGCCCAAACTTTCAGGGAAAAAACCTTTTGTCTCAATTTTTAATTCAAATTTTTACTTGTTTACATTTAGGTACTTGTTTTTGTATTATAAAGTAATTTTAGCATTTGTATTTTCTAAGATATTATGGTACAAGAAATGTTATGTAACAAATAGTTACCAAACACAACAATAGGTAGAAAGTACAAGAAATTTTATGCACTGGTAGCAAATTTATGATATTTATGCATCACAGAAGGCCAAGAAGTCTTCGTCTTTGCAAGTTCAATGTAAATTCAACAAATCTGATTATCATATTCTAGGGTATTATTTTGCATATGGATATCATTATTGATTTCTAGAGATACACTGTTTTTTAAAATTAGTTTCAGGTGTACAAAACAAAGTAATAGTTAGACATTTCACCCCTCACAAAATGATAATTCCCCTCCCCCAATCTATTGCCCCTCTGACATCTTAGGTACCTATTACAATTCCATTAACTCTATTCCTTATGTTGTACTCCATATCCCATGACTATACATATATATTAAATTATAGTTGACATACATTATTACTCAGCTTCAGCTTCAGGTGTACAGTGCAGTGGTCAGTTATTTACACCATCCATGAAGTGGTGTCCTTAAAAAGACAACTGCCCATCTGACACCCTAAAAATCTCTACAACATTATTGATTATTTTCTCCGAACTGTCTTTTATATCCCCGTGGCAATACTGTAGTTACCAATTTGTGTTTTCTAATCCCCTCCTCTTCTCCCTCATGCCCACTCTTCTCCCATCTAACAACAATCAATTTTTCTTCTATATCTCTGAGATTATTTCTGTTTAGTTTGCTCATTTATTCAGTTCTTTAGACTCCACATATAAGTGAAATTATATAGTATTTATCTTTCTCTGACTGACGTATTTCACTTAGCATAATGTTCTCTAGGTCCATCCATATCGTTGAAAATGGTAAGACTTCATTCTTCCTTGTAGTTGAGTAACTCCATTGAATAAATGTACCACAGTTTCTTTTCTTTTTTTTTTAATTGGGGAATTGGGGGAGGGACACAGCGTTCGGGAATCTGGGAGGGGGAACAGACAAGTTGCTGTCTTTTTGTTCTTCAGCCTAGTTGCGGAGGACGTTGCTTCACTGACTCATGTTGGTATCGTCATTGCGTTATTCCTGGATGAGGCAAATCGGTTGCCAGCCTCTGGATGGTCGCTCACTGCGACTATTGGCAGCTCACACTGGCTGCCGGCCACTCATGCTGGCTGCCTGCGTGCCACTCATTGTAGCCTATGGCAGCCCACTGCAGCATGGGCTACAGCCTACCATCGCCGGGGCTCGCACAGCCCAGCTCCAGGTGGAGCTGTTGTTAGCTGTAGAGGGCAGAGTCACTGGCCCTCATATGTGGGATCCGAACCGGGGTCACTGGCATCCCAAAACCAGATCTTAACCAGTGCGCCACTCGGCCGGTCCCCACAGTTTCTTAATCCAGTCGTCTACCAATGGTCACTTTGGTTGTTTCCAAGTCTTCACTATTATGAATAGCGCTGCAATAAATATAGGGGCACATATATTTTTCCAAATTAGTGTCTTGGATTTCTCTGGATATGTACCTAAGAGTGGAATTGCTGGGTCATAAGGTAGTTCCATTTCCAGTTATTTGAGGTACCTCCATACTTATTTCCACAGTGTCTGCATGAATCTGCAATCACACCAAGAGTGCACAAGGGTTCCCTTTTCTCCACAACCTCACCAGCACTTTTTGTTTGTTGATTTATTGATGATAGCCATTATGACTGGAGTGAGGTGGTATCTCATTGTGGTTTTTATTTGCATTTCTCTCATGATTAGTGAGGTTGAGCATTTTTTCATGTCTGTTGGCCATCTGTATGTCCTCTTTAGAGAAATGTCTCTTCATATCCTCTACCCATTTTTAAATTGGGCTGTGTGATTTTGGTGTTTAATTGAATGAGTGTTTTATAAATTTTGGACTATAATCCCTTATCAGATATATCATTGATAAATATCTTCTCCCATTCAGTAGGCTGTCTTTTTGTTTTGTTTGCTGTGAAAAAATCTTTTTCGTTTTATGTAATCTCATGTGTTTATTTTTTCACATTCTTTTACTTTCTTTTTTTTTTTTCACTACCCTTGCCTGAGGGGATATATCAGTAAAAATTTTACTCAGGGTAATGTCTGCAAATTTACTTCCTATATTTTCTTCTAGGAGTTTTATGGTTTCAGATCTTACATTTAAGTATTTAATCCATTTTGAATTTTGTACTTGTATATGGTATAAGGTGGTGGTCCAGTTTCATTTTCTTGCATGTGTCTGTCCAATTTCCCAGCACCATTTATTAGACAGACTGTCTTTACCCCGTGTAAATTCTTGCTTCCACTGTCATAGATTAAATGACCAATTTCTGGGCTCTCTAGTCTCTTCCATTGATTTGTGTGTCTGTTTTTATGCCAGTACCATGCTGTTTTGATTACTATAGGCTTGTAGTATGATTTGATATCAGATAGTGTGATACCTCTGACTTTGTTCTCATTTCTCAGGATTGCTGTGGCTATTCAGGGTCTGTTATGGTTCCACATATATTTTCTATTTCTGTGAAAAATGCCCTTGGTAGTTTGATAAGAATTGTATTGAATTTGTATGATGCCTTAGGCAGTGTCAACATTTTAATTATATTAATTCTTCCTATTCATGAACAAGTTATGTGTTTTCGTTTATTTGTATCTTCTTTGATTTATTTCTTCAGTGTCTTATAATTTTCTGAGCACAGGTCTTTCACTTCCATGGTTAAATTTATTCTTAAGTATTTTATTGTTTTTGAAACAATTGTAAATGGGATTGTTTTCTTGATTTCTCCTTCTGATAGTTTGTTATTGGTATATACAAATGCAACTGATTTCTGAATATTAATATCGTATCCTGCAACTTTACTAAATTCATTTATCAGATGTAAAATATTTTTGGTGGAGTCTTTGTGGCTCTGTATATATAGTATCATGTCATCTGCATATAATGACAATTTTACTTCCTCCTTTACAATTTTGATGCATTTTATTTCTTTTTGTTATCTGTTTGCTGTGGCTAGAACTCCTGAACTAGGTTGAATAAAAGTGGAGAAAGTGAGCAACCTTGTCTTGTTCCTGATCTTAAGGGGCACGGTTTTAGCCTTTCCCGTTGAATATGATGTTACTTGTGGGTTTATCATATATGGCCTCTATTACTTTGAGATATGATCCCTCTATACCCACATTGCTAAGAGTTTTTTTTATCATAAATGGCTGCTGGATTCTATCAAATGCTTTTCCTGTATCTATTGATATGACCATGATTTTTATTTTTCATTTTGTTAACGTGGTGTATCACATTAATTAATTTGCAGATATTGAACCAACCTCGCATACCAGTAATGAATCTCACTTGATCATGGTTTTTGATCTTTTTTTATTTTTTATTTTATTATTATTATTATTAATTACAGACGTACAAAACAATGCAATAGTTATTTTTTTCACCCCTTACAAAGTAACTCCCTCCTTCCCCCCTCCTGCCCCCCACACCTGATATCATACATATCTATCACAATTCCATTGATTCCATCCCTACACTATATTCCACATCCCATGACTATATATGTGTTAAATTATAGTTGACATATAATATTGTTCAGCGGCAGCTTCAAATGTACAGTGCAGTAGTAAGGCCACTACACCGTCCATGAAGTGGTCTCCCTAAAAGGACACGCACCCTTTTTAATGTATTGCTGAATCCATTTTCCTAGTGTTTTTTTGAGGATTTTTGCATCTATGTGCATTAGGGATATCAGCCTGTAGTTTTCATTTTATGTAATGTCTTCTTCTGGATTAGGGATCAGAACAATAATGGCAACATAAAACGTGCTTGAGGGCTGGCCGAGTGGCACGGTGGTTAAGCGCTGGTTTGGGAAGCCAGCGGCCCTGGTTCTGTCCCACATATGAGGGCCAGTGACACTGCCCTCAAAAAAAAAATGTGCTTGAGAGACCTCCCTCCTTCTGTATTTTTTGGAATAGTTTGAGGAGAATAGGTGTTAATTCTTTTTTGAATGTTTGGTAAAATTCACCTGTGAAGCCATTTGGTCCAGGACTTTTGTTTTTTGGGAGTTTGTTGATTACTGATTCAATTTCTTTGGTAGTAAATCAGTGTGTTCAGAGTTTTTAATTCCTTCTTGATTCAGTGTTGGAAGAGTGTATGCTTCTGGAAATTTATCCATTGCTTCCAAATTGTCTAATTTATTGGTTTATAGTTGTTCATAGTATTTTCTTTAAATTTTCTATATTTCTGTGGTATGTGTTTTCACTTCTCCTCTTTCATGTCTGATTTTAATAATTTGTGTCCTCTCTCTTTTTCTTGGTGAGTCTGGCTAATAGTTTGTCGATTTATCCTTTCAAAAAAACAGCTCTTGGTTTCATTGATCTTTTATATTGTTTTTGGTCTCCATTTCATTTAGTTCTGCTCTGATCTTTATTATCTCCTTCCTTGTACTCCCTTTCAGCTTATTTTGCTGTTCTTTCTCCAGTTCCCTTAGGTGTATACTTAGAGTGTTAATTTGAAATTTTTCTTTTTCTTTTTCTTTTTTTTTGGTGGGCAGTGTCACTGGCCCTCACACGTGGGACCCGAACCGGGGCTGCTGGCCTCCCAAACCAGCGCTCAACCACCGTGTCACTTGGCCGGCCCTCTTGTCTTTTTAAATAGGCCTGCACTGCTCTGAATTTTCCTCTCGGGACTGCTTTCACTGCATCCCAGAGATTTTGGGTCGTTGCGTTTTCATTTTCATTTGTCCCAAGGTATCTTTTGATTTCTTCCTTGATATTGTTGTTGACTCACTTGTTATTTAGTAGCATGTTATTCAGCCTCTATGTTTCTGTGTGTTTTCTGGATTTCATCTTATAATTGATTTCTAGTTTCATAGCACTGTTGTTAGATAAGACGCTGCATATTATTTCAACCTTCTTAAATTTATTGAGACTTGTTTTGTGGCCTAACATGTGGTCTATCTTGGAAAATATTCCATGTGCACTTGTGAAGAATGTATATTCTGCTGCTTTAGGTTGAAATGCTCTAAAAATATCGATTAAATCCAAGTGGCCTAAAGTGCCATTTATGCCACTGTTTCCATGTGGAGTTTCTGTCCGGAGGATCTTTCCATTGGTGACAACGGAGTGTTGAAGTCCCCTAGTACAATAGTGCTATTGTTGATCTCTGCCTTTATGTTGGTCATAATCTGTTTTATATATTTAGGAGCTCCTGTGTTGGGTGCATAGATGTTTACTAGGGTTATGTCCTCTTGTTGGATTGATCCCTATATTATTATGTACTAACCTTCTTTGTCTTGTAGTGTAGTCTTCAGTCTATTTTGTCTGAAATAAGTATTGCTACCCAAGCCTTTTCTCATTTCTATTTCCATGAAATATCTTATTCTATCCCTTTATTTTCAGTCTGTGTGTGTCTTTTGATCTGAGATGAGTATCTTGTAGACAGCATATGCATAGGTCCTGTTTTCTTATCCTCTCAGCCACTCTATGTCTTTTTATTGGAGCACTTAGCCCATTCACATTTAAAGTGATTGTTGATAGGTACCTATTTATTGCAATTTTGTTATTCGTATTTCTGGTCTTCCTTTGTTATTTTGTTTTTCCCTTTCTTCTGCTTAAAAAAGGCCTTTTCACATTTCCTGCAATGCTGGCTTGGTGGTAATGAATTCCTTCAGCTTGTTCTTTTCTGGGAGGCTCTTTATCTCTCCTTCAATTTTAAATGATAGCCTTGCTGGGTAGAGCAATCTTCATTGTAGGCCTTTGTTTTCCATCACTTTGAATATTTCCTGCCACTCCTTTCTTGTCTGCAGAATTTCTGTAGAAAATCAGCTGATAGTCTTATAGGAATTCCCTTGTACGTAGTATGTAAACTGATGTCTTTCTCTTGCTGCTTTTAGGGTTCTTTCTTTGTCTTTAACCTTTGCCATTTTAACCATGATGTGTCTTGGTGTGGGCCTGTTTGGGTTCACTTTGTTTGAAACTCTCTGCACTTCCTGGGCTTATATTTTCTTCACTGGGTTAGGGAAGTTTTCAGTCATGATTTCTTCAAGGATGTTCTTGATTGCTCTCTCCTTCTCTTCTCCTTCTGGTATTCCTATCATGTAATTGTTGTTACTCATGATGTTGTCCCACATCTCTTAAACTGTTTTCATTGTGTTTTATTCTTTTTTCTTTTTGTTGCTCCAACTGGGTGATTTCTGCTATTTTGTCTTCTAAATATCTTATTCAATCCTCTGCTTCCTTCTAATCTACTGGTGATTCCTTAGAGTGTGTTCTTCATTTCAGTTATTCTATCCTTTAATTCTGACTGGTTATTTTTTAATGATTTTATGTATCCTTCTTTATGTTTGCTGTCTCTTTTTTGAAATTCTCACTAACTTCCTTAAACATTCTTATTATCAATGGTCTAAGCTCTGTCTTTGATAGTTAGGATACCTCTCTTTCATTTAGTTCCATTTCTAGAGATTTCTTCTGATTTTTTATTTGGGACATCTTTTTTTTGTTTCCTCATTCTGGCTGTCATCTGTGATTGCTTCAATATATTAGGTAGATCACTTATATCTCTCAGTCTTTGCTGGGTGGTCTTATGTAGTATGTGTCCTTTATATTCAGAATGCACAGCCTCCCTATTATCCTGTCCCGTGTGTTCCAGAGGTGTCGCTGTTGATGTTGATATTTAATTGTGTTTGGCTTATCAGAGGGTGGGATTGACCCTTACTAAATATACTAAATATCAACAGGAGGCTGTTAAGCCTCCTGTTGACAAGAATTCTTACCCATAACATAAATAATTAACATGTACTTTGTATGTTATATATATTATATGCTGTGTTCTTACAATAAAGTAAGCTAGATAAAAGAAAATGTTATTATGAATATCTTAAGGAGAAAATACATTTAGAGTACTGTATGTATTTATTGAAACAAATCCATGTATAAGTGTACTTGCACAGTTGTCAACAGACAACTGTATATATAGATCTATAGATATAAATAAATAGCAGTCAATAGCTTTGTGGCTTTGGCCAAACCACTTAATTTCTTGGAGTCTTCATTTCCTTATCTCTAGAATGCAGATGATAAGGCCCTATTATGCTGAGTTCTTGTGAGGCATATTGATAATACATATAGAGATCTAGCCCTAAGCTTAACACATAATAGGTACAAAACAAATGTATTTATCTGGATTCCAGAGGAATTAAGATTATAGGTGAATAATAATTTTAATGGTAACTATGTAAAATCTTTATAAAGAAAACTTCACTAAGAGGTATGAATGTGTAATTGAATGAGTCAAGAAAAATGGCACATATAGCATAACAATTGCAAATATATATTTCGGTGTAAAATTTGGGTGTAAAGAAGGAAAATGTGACAAAATGTTTCTGAAGTCCCTCTGAAAAAATAAATGGGAGACATCAGCTTCAAAATGGAAAACAAGTGTGTGCACAGATTAGTCTTTCAGATGTTAAAATTTAATATAATCTAAAACAATTAATTTACTTGATATTGACACAAGAACGAAAAGATAGATCAGTGGAGTAGAACAGATAGTAAAGAAATTGACTTTATTATAACACTTTAACAAAATACATGATAAAGTTAGTATGATACAATTGTGAAATTAAAGATATTCAATAAGGGCTGGCTGAGTGGCGCGGTGGTTAAGCGCTGGCTTGGGAAGCCAGCGGCCCCAGTTCGGTCCCACATGTGAGGGCCAGTGACACTGCCCTCAAAAAAAGAAAAAGAAAAAAAAAGATATTTAATAAATAATGGTAGAACAACTGGTTAGCTATTTTGTAAACAATCCTTTCACACCGTACAAAATAAAGTTCTATTGGAAACAATGTCCAAACCTGTAGAGAATTTTTGTTTTGCATATTTTTAAAATTTCAGGTGTACAAAGCAACATAATAGACTTTTATACCCCTCACAAAGTGACAACCTCCCCAATCTACCACCCCTCTGACATCGTATATAGATGTTACAGTAGCATTGACTACATTCCCTATGCTGTACTTTATATCCTATGAATATATATGTATATATATATATATATAAAATTATATTTGACATTCAATATTATATTATATTGAATATTATTCTACTTCAGCTTCAGGTGTGTAGTATAGTGGTAAGGCATCTACACAGTGTATGAAGTGATCCCCCAATAAGTCCAGTACCCATCTTGTACCCTACATACTCTTTACAACATTTTTTTTTTAAAGATTTTATTGGGGAATTGGGGGAGGGGAACAGCGTTGGGGAATCGGGGAGGGGGAACAGACAAGTTGCTGTCCACCTGTTCTTCAGTCTAGTTGCGGAGGACATCGCCTAACTGGCCCATGTTGTTATAATCATTGAGCTCTTCCCGGATGAGGTAGATCAGTCTCCGGCCTCTGGATGGTTGCCCACCGCGGCTATTGGCAGCTCAAGCTGGCTGCCAGGCACTCATGCTGGCTGCTGGCCACAAACTATAGCCTATGGCAGCCCACTGCAGCAGGTGCTGCAGCCTACACCATCACCAGGGCTCACACAGCTCAGCTTCAGATGGAGCTGTTGTTAGCTGCAGAGGGCAGTGTCACTGGCGCTCCTATGTGGGATCCGAACCAGGGCAACTGGCATCCAAAGCCAGCTCTTAACCAATGCGCCAGTCGGTCGGCCCACAACATTATGGATTATATTTCCCATACTGCATTTTATATCCCTGGGACTATATTGTGACTACTACTTTGTACTTTCTAATCCCATTACCTTCTTCCCCATCCTCACCCCCTCCCATCTAGTAACCATCAGTTTTTTTGTTTTTTTTTTCCTATATCTCTGAGTATATTTCTGTTTTCTTTGCTCATTTATTCTGTTCTATGGATTTCACATATAAATGAGATTATATGGTATTTGTCTCAGTCTTACTTATTTCACTTAGCATAATATCCTCTAGGTCCATCCATGTTGCAAATGGTAAGATGTAATTCTTTTTTATGGCCAAGTAATACTCCATTGTATAAATGTACTGCCACAGAAATCTTGAGAAATAAGAATAAAGTGGGAGGGGGCTGGCCAAGTGGCATGGTGATAAAGAGCTGGCTTGGGATGCCAGTGGCCTGGGTTTGGATCCCACACATGAGGGCCAGTGATACTGCCCTCTTAAAAATAATTAATTAATTAATTAAAATCAGGTTTTATTTAAAATTTAAAAAAAGAATAAAGTGGGAGGTATCACACTACCTGACATCAAATGTGTAGTCACACTACCTGACTACAAGCCTATAGTAATCAAAACAGCATAATATTGACATTAAAACAGACACATAGATCAAAGTAAGAGAACAGAGAGCCCAGAAATAAATTCACGACTATATAGTCATTTCATCTATCATAATTGAAGCAAGAATTTACATTGGGTTAAAGACAGTCTAGTTAATCAATGGTGCTGGGAAAACTGGACAGATAAATGCAAAAAATAAATCTGGACCACCTTCTTATGCCATATATGAGAATTTCTATAAGAGTTTATTTGAGCCAAACTGACATATAGACCAGGGAGGAGCATGATCTCAAATGTTCCAGAAGAATAACATTTTGCAGCTTCTTTTATACAGTTAAATTTAAGGAGGGAACATAAGATTACATAGGGGCAGGAGAAAGCAAGGCAGAGGTTAGATTATAGGATAGTTAACAAGATTGTATGTTCACTTTAGGGTGGTTATTTCAAAGGTGTGTTAACCTACATACACAGAAACAATGGACAGGGCTTGCTTAAGGCAAAGACAAACCCTTTACAAAAAAGTTATATGCCTAGGCAAGGACTTCTCACCATTACCTGCCCCACTAGGAATTTATGATCAGATCGTTCTGTGAGGATACTTTCCATAGAACCCCATTTTTCACCCACAGTAGTTATATGTAAAAAATAAAATAAAACGATTTTTAAAAAATGAGTGGGAAAGAACAGTTGATTGTGCAATAAATCTCAGGATGAGGGATTACTTTCTAAGTTTAAGAATAATGGGGGAAAATCATAAGAGAAAAAACACTGATAAATTTGACTTTTAAACTGTCCACCACTGGGCCGGCCAAGTGGTGGGGTGGTTAAGAGCTGGCTTGGGATGCCACTGGCCCCGGTTCGTATCCCATATATGAGGGCCAGTGATACTGCCCTCAAAAAGAAAGAAAGAAAGAAAGAAAGAAAGAAAGAAAGAAAGAAAGAAAGAAAGAAAGAAAGAAAGAAAGAAAGAAAGAAACTGTCCACCATTAAAAAGAACATATATCAAATTAAAAAACAAAATTGGGAAAAAACAACAACAAGGACAGAAAGATGGTTGTATTCTAATGTATAAGTAATTCATACAAATTGTTAAAAAATATCAAAAATTCGGTGGATACATGGGTAAAGGACATATTATAGATGATTCAGACAATTCACAGAAGAAAAATCAAATGGCTAATAAATAAGTAATAAATGCTTAATTTCACTAAACCAAAGAATTTCAACTAAAAATAAACAATAACAATTTCGACCACCATATATATATTTGGTGATGCAGGCACTTCCATGCACTGCTGGAAGGAGTATTAAAATTAGTGGAAATATAAATTAATACATTTCTGAAAGTAATTTGGCATTATTTTTGGAGACCCTATCAAAATGATCATACTTTCACAAAGTAATTTCAGCTTTATGAATCTATCCTTAAGAACATAATTCAAGATGTATACAAAGATTAGTACACAAAGATGCTTAATATTGCTTTAGTTATGATAATAAGGAGAGGGAGAGAAAGTAAATATAGAATATAGTTTCAACTAAAGTAAACATTAGGAATGGTTAAAGTAGTTATAATACACCCCAACAATGTAATTCTACAAAGCTATTAAGATGTTTAACAAAGAGTTTTTAATACATGAGCAAACATTCATGTTATAATGTTAAGTAAAAAACAGCAGGAATCAGATTTCCGGTCAAAATGGCTTGGTATGTAAACGCTGTGCTAAACTTTCATGATCACATCAAAATTACAACTAAACTACAAAACAACCACCATCCTAAAACCTTGCTAAACCGAAGCCCTACAACTAAGGACAGGCATAAGGAGCCACCTTGAGACTAGTAGGAGGGGCAAATATGCGGAATAAGCTGGTCCCACACCCACATGTGACCATTAAAAATTGGCTGTGGAGGTCCCCCCCTGAGAAGTGAGGGGTTCCAGCCCCACCCCAGCAATAGCCAAGATATGAAGACAACCTAGGTGTCTCTGAATGGATGAGTGGATAAACAAAAGGTGGTACATATATACCATGAAATATTACTCTGCTGTGAAAAAAAGAACGAAATTTTGTCATCTGCGACAACATGGAGAGAACTAGAGGGTGTCATGCTGCGTGTAGTATGTCAGACAGCAAAAGAAGACAGATGTCAAGTGATTTCACTTGTGAGTGGAATCAAAATAAAAAAATAAACAAACAAAACAGAAAAAACTGCAGGAATTAGACACTTTTGCAAACAAACACTGCCAAATGTTGGGTTGAAAAGAAATATGATGAAATATTAAGAGTGAATAATTCTGAATGGTATGATTTTTCTGTTTTCCAAATAGTTTTGAAATATGTTTTTCATATTAAAAGGGCAAATATGCTAAGTGCAGAATATTAAAATAAAAAATGAAAAACCTCACTTCTTCCTCCATTGTACTGTTTCTCAGAAGTTCTTACTGTTAGACTCGCTGTGTATCCTTCCAAGAATTTTAAATACATGTATATGTATTAATTTTATAAAAAATAATAAGTAAACAAAACAAATTTGTAGATATTTGTTTCTAAAACTGAATAAATTTATATTGAAAGCTATGGTGCTTGTATTTATATTTCCAAGTATACTTATAACCACAACACTATCTTCATGAAAATCTTTAGTATACTCTTGAACTATTATATATGCTTAGAAGACTTCTATATAGAACACATTATCATTGGTCATCACTGTACAGAAGTTTATAATCTATATTTCTACTATTTCAGTTTAGTATTTAATGATTTTCAGCGTAATACCAGTTACTACTGACAAAATTGAAAAATGGGATTAATTGAATTAATTTTGCAGTTGGGATACTTACTTTGTCTAGGTTCTGCCGTTATTAATCATTACATGTGTGATTTTGAGCACTTAAGAATTTTGACTTCATTTTCTGTATCTGTATAGGGTTTGGATTAGATGATTCCTACTGTTACTTCCAACTTTATATTTCCTTTGATTTAATGAATCAAGAGATGGCAACAATTTACGACTGTATTCCTTGAACATAGAGACTCAGTGCATTAAAAGAATATAATTTTGTAAAATAATCTAATTTTAATTAACTTTGTATTGCTTATCCATTTAGTATGTTTCCCCTTGCCTTTTTTCTTTCATTATTCAGTTGAGGCCCAAAGTAACAATAGTAACAAAGGGCAAAAGTGAGAGAGAATAAAGGTTACAGAGGAAATACATGTCAATGTGAACAAATACATCACCTTAACAGGCTGGTCAACTGACTGAATCACAAAATCAATATAAATATTGGGCTGTCGGAAAAGTCATGACGAATTTTTTCTGTTTTTCATTGCAAAAATGCGTCATGACTTTTCCGACAACCCAATAATGTCTATATTACATTCCAGTTTTGCTTTACTGAATCTTGGATTCTCCATAGTAATTTAGACTTCTGAGAGATATTTATCATTGACAACAGAGGAAAGCATAAAGGGTGGAATAGATTTTGTCATTTTGTCACTTTTAAAGGCCATTTTAGTTAGACTGGCCTGACTTAATATACAGCAATTAACTCCTAAATTGGGACCTTCCTTTTAAGATTTCTTCACAAATTGCCCATTTATCAGATTTAATTTACTATTATTTCTTAAGTTAAAACATGCATTTTGATAGTTACTATTATTCATCTGAAATATCAGTAAATTATTTTCAAATAGATGAAAATTTTCATGAACTTTTTCCTTTATTAAATTTATTGGAGTGACACTGGTTAGTAATTTTTTTTTTAGAGGGCAGTGTCACTGGCCCTCATATGTGGGATCCGAACAGGGGCTGCTGGTGTCCCAAGCCAGCTATTAACCACCACACCACTTGGCCGGCCCTCGTTAGTAAAATTATATAGGTTTCAAGTGTAGATTTCTATAATACATCATTTATATATTACATTGTGTGTTCACAATCCAGAGTCAGTTTTCCTTCCAATACCATATACTTGACCACATTTTCCTTCTACTACCCTCCCTCCTCTACCCCTTACCACCTGGTAACCACTAAACTGTTGCTTGTGTCTATAAATTTTGCTTCTTTGCTTCTTTGTCTTGTTCGTTTGTTGCTTTCAGTTTTATATGCCACATATGATTTGTCACAAATGGCAGTATTTCATCTTTTCTTATGGCTGAATAACATTCCATTTCATATATATGTACCACATCTTTTTTGTCCATGTATGGAAGGACACTTTGGTTGTTTCCATGTCTTGGCCACCATGAATAGTGCTACAATAAACATTGTGGTCCATATATCTTTATGGATAAATGTTTTCAATTATTGGGGTAGATACCTAGAAGAGGGTTGTATGGTAGCTCTATTCTGAATTTACTGAGGAACCTCCACAGTGTTTTACACAGTAGCTGTATCAATTTACCCACCAGTAGTATATGAGGGTTCCTTTTTCTCCACAGCCTCTCCAACACTTATTGTCTTGTTGATGACAGCCATTCTAACAAGTGTGAAGTGGTATCTCATTGTGGTTTTGATTTACATTTCCCTAATAGCCAGTGAAGTTGAGCATTTTTTCATATATCTGTTCACTGTTGTTGTTCCTTTTTGTATTCTTGGGAGAAATGTCTGTTCAGGTCCTCTGGCCATTTTTAAATTGGATTGTTTGTTTTATTGTTGAGTTTTATGAGTTTCTTAAATATTTTGGATATTGGCCCCTTATAATAGGTGTTGTTTGCAAGTATCTTCTCCCATTCGGTGGGTTGCCTCTTTATTTTGTTGAAGCTTTCTTTTGCCCTGCAGAAGCTTTTAAGTTTGATATAATCCCATTCATTCATTTTTGCTTTTAATTCCATTGCCTTTCAGGTCATATTCATAAAATCCTCTCTGAACCCAAGGTCAATAAGTTTAGTGTCTATGTTTTCTTCTATGCAGTTTATTGTTTCAAGTCTGATGTTTAGGTCTTTGATCCATTTTGATTTAATTTTGGTATATGGTAACTGGTAATAGTCTAGTTTCATTCTTTTGCATGTAGCTTTCCAATTTTCCAAGCACCGTTTATTGAAGAGGCTTTCTTTCTCCATTTTTTTTCTCCTTTGTCAAAATTATCTTCCCACTTACATATGGGTTTATTTCTGGATTCTCAGTTCTATTCCATTGGTCAGTGTGTCTGTTTATCTACTAATACCATGCTGCTTTGATTATTGTCACCTTGAAGTATAGATTGAAGTCAGGTAATGTGATTCCTCCAGCCTTGTTCTTTTTTTCTTAGGATTGCTTTGGCTATCTCTCAGACTTGTTTCTGTGATGCATAGGGAATCCTTTATTGAATTATAACTGTTAAATTTGTTGTTACTTCAGTGGAGATTTCAAGGAGCACCCATCATGCCAACATGTTTCTGACATCACTCTATTAACTTTTAATATCATATCATATTTCTGAGACATTCTAAAACTGACGAACATATTCATTCATTTATAAATTCATTTTCTGACTTGTTCCTGAAAATATAGATGATACTAGTTTATTCACCTATTTTTGGGCATTTAAACTGGTGGTATTCACATATCTCAAGTAGCCAGGTTTGAACAAAAATACTTATTCAGTTAACTGAGAATTTATTTATTTATTTATTTATTTATTTATTTATTTATTTATTTATTTATTTAGCTGAACCATCCTGCCACCTTTTGGCAGCTCAGCTGCTGCTCAGCTTGGGCCAGAAATCCAACTGGCAACCCTGTTGCTCAGAGCTCCAACTGAGCCACTCGGCCAGTGCCTAGTTAACTAAGAATTGATATACCCTCTTCTACATGCCCACTAGTTTCATTTGACTATACTCTTTTACAGTATGGAAAGTTACATAGAAACACACAGTACATTATATATTGAATATTTATCCTATATCAAAAGAAATGCTGGGCCGGCCGAGTGGCGCGGTGGTTAAGTGCTGGCTTGAGAAGCCAGTGGCCCCAGTTTGGGTCCCGCATATCAGGGCTAGTGACACTGCCCTCAAAAAAAAAAAGAAAAGAAATGCTGAGAAACAATATGCAAACATGGAAATATGAGAAAAATATATTTTAAAATGTTTCCAACTTTCTAATATAAAGAAAAGGTTAAATATTAGCAAACGTATGAAGATGGAATGCAGCAACTAATAAAATTTGCAAAATGTAGTTCAAAAAAAAGGAAAAAAAAAGCCTAGTCCTGTTGCAAAAAGTTAAATGGAAAGTCAAAGCCAAATAATATTAAAAGCAAACTGAGGGGGCCGGCTGAGTGGCGCAGTGGTTGAGAGCTGGTTTTGGGACGCCAGCGGCCCCAGTTCGGATTGCACATATGAGGGCCAGTGACACTGCCTTCTACAGCAGCTGTGCGAGCCCCAGCAATGGTGTGGGCTGCAGCCCCTGCTGCAGTGGGCTGCCACAGTCTACAGTGAGTGGCTGGCAGCCAGCGTGAGCTGCCAATGGCCACAGTGAGCGACCATCCAGAGGCCGGCGACCGATCTGCCTCATCCGGGACGAGCGCAATGACGATACCAACATGGGCCAGTGAAGCAACGTCCTCCGCAACTAGACTGAAGAACAAAAGGATAACAACTTGTCTGTTCCCCTTCCCTGATCCCCCAACGCTGTTCCCTCCCCCAATTCCCCAATAAAATCTTTAAAAAAAAAAAAAAGCAAACTGAGGGCCGGCCAAATGGCACGGTGGTTAAGTGCTGGCTTAGAAAGCCAGCGGCCCCGGTTCAGTCCCACATATGAGGGCCAGTGACACTGCCCTCAAAAAAAAAAAAGCAAACTGATTTAAAGAGTGAGCTATTATAAAGAGGCGATTTATTTTGAAAATTATTCTCCTGAAGTTACAGTTTATGCTGTGATTTTTTAAAGCTGTTGATAGACTACTGTGTGCTCCAGTGATAATAGATAAGCTGGGGTTAAAAAAAAAGTCGCAAAATATCTTGCATGTTTTCTATTATGTACATGAACTTTAGAGACTGCAATGCAACCAGTAAAATAGGTCAAAAATTGGAAATGCTATAAATATGATGCAATAAAATCAGTTTATAATCTTGGGAATAATTTTGTCTTTAGGCTCTTATACAATAACTTACATATTAATGAAGATCAGTAAACATACCTGCTCAGTGCCCATGAGAATAAATTGAGTGGTATTATATATTAAGTGAACTTTATTCTATTCAGTAAGTCAGCTAACAAATATAATACAGGCTCTTATTTATATAATTTCTATTTATGTCATTCCCAACCCAACAATCCATTACATTTTTATTGTTGTTACTGTTGTATTTCTGTAATTTGCACTACATCCCCTTTAATGTACTCTAACTCTTCAGAAGTACTTGGCAAATATCTTTATAGGTTTATTGAGACACCAGCACCAATGAGCAAACACAGATTACTGTACAGACTAAAAAAATCTTGTGCTTTTAAATTAGAGATTTAATGTTCTCACTACAGTCACTCAAGTCTGGGTTATCTATAAAATATATTAATAGATGTCTCACATAAGCAAATATTGAGGAGATAACTATGATAATTTGCCCTTTAAAGAAGTTCTGATACATGATTAGGATTATGAATTATTGCTATGGCTACTTTAATCAAGACTTGCAATATGATTTTACAGGATTAAGATAGTTAATACTGAGATACAAATAGCAACCTCCTGGCAATAGCACTTAAAAATGGTTAACCAGGAGGTTGCTATTTGTATCTCAGTATTAATTAAGTGCTATTGCCTTACTTAAAACACATCTATTGATAGTTCCCAGGAAAGCATACAGTGTATTAATAGCTGATGCTCTGGAAAGTTAAAATGAATGTAGTCAAGTCAATGTTGTTCAATGCCCTAAGGAGAGGTATAACAAAAAGAGATGAGGCACAGATAAATGTGATTGGCTTTGAAATAATGGAATACTCTCAAAGGTAAAATAGCAAGTGAGAAACTTTCAGATGAAGGAGACGTATTCAAGGGCTTTCTTTGTCACTCTCTAGTCTAGTTTGTCTTCCTTTCTCTCTCTTTTCCTTCCTTCCTTCCTTCCTTCCTTCCTTCCTTCCTTCCTTCCTTCCTTCCTTCCTTCCTTCCTTCCTTCCTTCCTTCTTTCTTTCTTTCTTTCTTTCTTTCTTTCTTTCTTTCTTTCTTTCTTTCTTTCTTTCTTTCTTTCTTTCTTTCTGCCTTCCTGCCTTTCTTGCTTTTTTTCATTTGTTCTTTCTTATTTTTTTGCTTTTTTGTTTGTGTTTTCCTTTTTATAAGTGAGAATATATCCAAAGTTTCCAATGAACAGATGGCCCTCGCCTTTTTGTGTGTCTATTTTTCACCTCAGCAATCTTCACTGGACTGCTATCCTTCAGAAACAGCAGCAGGTAATTGTTTAACATTTCTAGGACCTAATAAGTTTTAATAATAGCTGAGAAGCTACTAGATACCTGGTACTTGGAGAAAACTATACACATTCGGTAAAAAAAAAAAAATCTAATCTCGGGCCGGCTGAGTGGCGCATTGGTTAAGAGCTTGTTTTGGGATGCCAGTGCCCCGGTTCGGATCCCACATATGAGGGCCAGTGACACTGCCTTCTACAGCTAACAACAGCTCCATCTGGAGCTGGGCTGTGCGAGCCCTGGCGATGGTGTAGGCTGCAGCCCTTGTTGCAGTGGGCTGCCATAGGTTACAGTGAGTGGCCGGCAGCCAGCGTGAGCTGCCAATAGCCCCGGTGAGTGACCATCCAGAGGCCGGCGACCGATCTGCCTCATCCAGGAAGAACGCAATGATGATACCAACATGGGCCAGTGAAGCAACGCCCTCCTCAACTAGACTGAAGAACAAAAAGACAGCAACTTGTCTTTTCCCCTTCCCCGATTCCCCAACACTGTTCCCCTCCTCCAATTCCCCAATAAAATCTTTTTTTTTTTAATCTCATCTCTTCCTCAAGGAACTGACATTCCAGGATATAGTGTTCCTGTCAAAAATAAATAAATAAATAAATAAATAAATAAATAAATAAATATCAAAAACAAGTTTTATAATGTTTCTATGCCATTACCCTTTTTTTTTTTTAGATCCTTTTATTGGGGAATTCAGGAACGAGGATAGTGTTGGGAAATTGGGGAAGGGGAACAGTCAAGTTTTGTTCTTCAATCTTCGATGTGAAGGGCATGAGTCACGATTTGGCTTCCTGTCAGTAGCTCGTGGCCTCTTAGCTCAAGGTGCTGTGTTCAATCTTAGTTGCAGGTGGGTGTAACTACCATCCCATGAGGGAGTCGAACCAGCAGCCTTGTTGTTAAGAGCACACGCCCTATCCACTGAGCCATCTGGGTCGCAGCTCAGCTCAAGGTGCTGAGTTCAGTCTTAGTTGTGGGTGGGCGAGCCACCATCCCATGTGGGAGTTGAACCAGCAGCCTTGTTGTTAAGAGCACACACCCTATCCACTGAGCCATCTGGGCAGCAGCTCAGCTCAAGGTGCCCAGTTCAGTCTTAGTTGCAGGTGGGCATAGCCCACCATTGAATAGGCAATCTTGTTGTTACACCAGTTGTGCTATCCTGCCACCTGTTGGCAGCTCAGCGACAGCTCAGCTAGGGCGCAGCATTCACTGGCCCATGTGGGAAAAGAACCGGCGGCCCAGTTGCTCAGAGCTCGTGCTCTAAGCCAACTCTTAACCAACTGAGCCACTCGGCTGGCCCTATGCCATTACCCTTTGAAGTCGCCACTGAAGGCACACAGGAGAGAATAAAGGGAAAGAGTGCACACCCATGTAAAAAAAGAAAAAGCATCCATGAAGTGGTCTCCCTAACAAAATATGTGACCATCTGACACCCCACAAAATTTTAACTACATTATATTCCCTGAACTGTCTTTCATATCCCTGTGCACTGTATACCTGAAATTGATGTTGTATAATATTGTATGCCAACTGTAATTGAATATATAGACAGTCACGGGATGTGGATTATATTGTGGAAGGGAGCCAAAGGAATTGTAATAGATAGTATGATATGGGGGGGGGGAGGAGTGGGAGGGGAGAATTGGGGGAGGGGGATTGTCACTTCGAGGGGTAAAAAGTATAACTATTGCACTTTGTTGTACACCTGAAGCTAATTAAAAGTATATATAAATAAATAAAAAAAGGGAACGATTCATAATTCACCTTAGGTATTATGAGAGACACAATTAAAGTTAAATATTTAATGTAATTATTGTATACAGATAAGCCAAGTTCACAATAAAAGTGATTCTTGTCTAAAAAAAAAAGAAAAAGCAGAATAAATCCTTCAAACTCTACTATCTTCTAGAGGATGGGTAAAAATGAGTGGCACAAGTAGCATCACTTTAATCTACTTTTCTAAAATGTTTATGTCTAAACAGAAGGATGCATGTCTTTTTAGGGAGACCACTTCATGGATGGTGTAGTGGCCTTACCACTGCACTGTACATCTGAAGCTGCCGCTGAACAATATTATATGTCAACTATAATTTAACACATATATAGTCATGGGATGTGGAATACAGAATACAGTGTGGGGAAGGAATCAATGGAATTATAATAGATATGGATGATATCAGGTTGGTGGTGCAGGGGAGGGGGAAGGGGGAGTCACTTTGTAAGGGGTGAAAAAAATAACTATTGCATTGTTTTGTACATCTGTAACTAATAATGATAATAATAATAAAATTTTAAATAAATAAATAAATAAATAAATAAATAAAATAACTTACAATGTAAAAAAAGTAAAATAAAAAATAATGAAAAAAAACAGCAAAAAAAATGTTTATGTCTAGAGACACTAAACATGATAGCATATACTTCACTGAGTATTTCACATTGACATTGTTTTTTCTATCATTGTAAAGGTAAATTGCGTAGGCTCATTTAGGTAAATTACAGGCTCATAAAGGTAAATTACAAAGGCTCTTAGTATACCAGCTCTCAGGTGTACAAAATGATTTAAGTAAAACGTAAATCTGTCAAAGCAATATAGGGAAAGAGTGTATCACAGAAGGGTGATCATTTGCAGGACTGGGTTTAAAAAATTCACTATAGCTTCCTTCTGGCAGCAGGGAGAGGAAAGGTTCATTTCCTATTTATGTTTTCCCCAGTTAAATGAGGGATTCTGATAAATATAGGAACATAAGCATGAATAAGATGTGTTCTCTAACCTCAAACATAAAGGCTTGGGTTGGTCTAAGGAAAGAGAATGAGTTTGTGAGTACACTACAAAGTATACAGATTTTCCAGAATTTACCTATGATTGCAGCCTTACTCCCTGTGTTGTCCTATGCCTCCACAAACACCACAGAGGCCTTGAGTAGAAGCAGAGCCACTTAGCAAACATAATTTAGCTATGGATAACCCCACCATACTGGCACCACTTTGTGCTCAAATGGCATCCTTAATCTATTAATACGTTAGATAGGGTGGTAACAATACTAATGTCCATGAAGCAGTTGATTAGTTTTAAGGCATTCTGTTTCATTTAACATTAGGATTCATAAGTAAAGCTGTAGATAGCAAAATGCCAGAGGAAAACAAAATACAATGAGTCTAGAGAAAGATGAACACACAAAAAAAGTAAGTTAAAATGTTATTTAAAAAAATAATTTCAGTAGTAGCTTGGGGGTGGGTTATCACTTTGTGAGGGGTGTAAATGTCTAACTATTACATTGCTTTGTACACCTGAAACAAATAAATAATAATGATACTAATAATTTCCACTTGCATGCTCCCTTATAAATCATTACAGCAATAAAAACCTAAAATAGAATCTTTATTCAGTAGAGCCAATTAAGAAACATGACCCTAAACAAAATTGTTGGGCCGGCCGAGTGGCGCGGTGGTTAAGCACTGGGTTGGGAAGCCAGCGGCCCCAGTTCGGTCCCATATGTGAGGGCCAGTGACACTGCCCTCAAATGTTTTCCTTTGGGTGTGTGGAGGAGGAAAATTGTAAGATTACATAGTCTTTGTATTATATCGTCTATGATTATGAATGATATTGTCAAATATGTTTATACTGTTGGAACAAACTAGAAAAGAATTACCAGAAAATGGGCTCTAGAGAACAGGGACTAACAGAGTGATATCTATTCATTTTCAATGAGATATAATTCAATACCATGCATTTCACCCACTTAAAGTATTCAATTCAATGGGTTTTAGTATATTCGCAGAGTTATGCAACCATAACCACAATTTTAGAACATTTCATCAATCCTCCAAAACTCTGCACCCATTACCAGTTACTCCCCCATTTTCTTTCAAGTCCCATTTTACTAGCCAACCACTTGTCTAACTCCTGTCCCAATAGATGAATATTTCATATCAACGGGGTCATATATGTGGTGTTTTGTGAATGTATCAGTACTTCTTCCTTTTCAATTGTGGGATAATATCTCATTTTGTAGATATGTCATATTTTGTTTATCCATTCATCAGTTCATAGATATTTGGGTTGTTGGGGCTATTATTAATGCTGATATAAACATTCAAGTACAATTTTTTGAGTTGACATATATTTTCAATTTGGGGAGGTATATATCCAGGAGTGGTATTATAGGGTGACTCTATGTTTAGATTATTGAGAAAATGTCAAACAGTTTTCCAAAATAGCCGCACCATTTTATGATCCAGCAGCATATGAGGGTTCCAATTTCCCCACATCCTCACCAACACATTATTATTGATTTAATGATAGCCATCCTAGTAAGTACAAAATGATTTGAATGTGCATTTTCACATTAGATAAACATGTTGAGGATCTTTTCATGTGTTCATTCAAATCCTTTTCCCATTTTCCAATTAGGTTATTTGTCCTTGTATTATTGAGTTCTAAGAGTTATTTATACATTTAAACCCTTAATATAGGATATATGACCGGTAAATATTTTCTTCCAGTATGTAGGTTTTATTTCTACTGTGTTGGTAGCATGTTTTAATATACAAAAGTTTTCAAATTTGATGAAGTTTAATTAGATATTTTTTCTTTTGTTCCTTGAGCTTTTGCCAAATCCAAAACAACAAAAATTTATTGTATTTTTTTCAAATGGTTTTGTAGTTTTACTTCGTATATTTATGCCTTTATCCATTTTGAGTTAGCTTTTGTATATGGTGTAAGCTATAGTTCCAAAATTATACTTTATCATGTGAATATGCAATTGTCCCAATAGCTTTTTTTGACGAGACTATTCTTTCCCCCACTGGATTGTCATGGTCTTTGTTAAAAATCACTAACAAAAACTGTGAGTGTTTATTTCTGAACCATCAATTATTTCCTATTGATTCATGTCTAACCTTATGTCACACTGTCTTCATTACAGTAACTTTGCAGTAAGTTTTAATTTATTTTTATTTTTATTTATTTATTTTTTTAGCTGAGCCATCCTGCCACCTGTTGGCAGCTCAGCGGCTGCTCAGCTCGGGCTGGGCATTGAACTGCTGTTGCTCAGTGCTCAGCTCGCACTCTTGAGCCTGCTCTTAAACAACTGGGAATCCTGGCTGGCCCCTGTAGTAAGTTTTTCTTTTCTTTTTTTTTTTTTTTGAGGGCAATATCACTGGCCCTCATATGTGGGACCCGAACCGGGGCCGCTGGTGTCTCAAGCCAGCTCTTAACCAATGCATCACTCATCTGGCCCTGTAGTAAGTTTTTAAATTAAGAAGTGTGAGTCTTCCAAATGTTCTTTTCAATTTTTTTTTAAATTAATGTTTACTGGGTGACAATTGTTAGCAGTTACATAGATTTAAGGTGTACAGTTCTGTAATACATCATCTATATATCATATTTTGTGTTCACCACCCAGAGTCCATTCTCTTTCCATCACCAGATATTTGATCCCCTTTATCCTCATCCACCATCTCTCTTGCCCCTTACCAGCTGGTAACCACTAAACTATTGTCTGTGTCTATGAGTTTTGTTTCTTCATTTGTTTTTCTTGTTGTTTTGTTGTTTTCAGCTTATATACCACATATCAGTGAAGTCAAATGGTTTTCTACTTTTTCTTTCTGACTTATTTTGCTTAGCATGATAATCTCAAGATCCATTCATGTTGTTGTAAATGGCACTATTTCATCTTTTCTTGTGGCAGAATAGTATTCCTTTGTGTATATATACCACGACTTCTTTATTTAATCATCTATTGAAAGACACTTTGGTTCTTTTTTAAAGTTTGGTTTAGCTATTCTGGTCCCTTTTGTTTCCAAATGAATTTGGGGATCAGTTTGCCAATTTTTGCAAAGAAAGCCACTCAGGAATTTGACAGGGATTGTACTGAATCTGTACATCAACTTGGAGAGTGTTGCAATCTTAAAAAGATCTTCTGATACATAAACCTAGGATGTATTTCCATTTACTTAAGTCTGCATTAATTACATTAAAAATGTTGCATAGTTTTCAGTGTGTAAGTCTTACATGTCCTTGGTTAAATTTATTCCCAAGTATTGTATACTTTTTTTATTCTACTGTAAATAGAAGTTTTTAAAGTTTTATTTTCACATAGTTCATTAAAAGTTTATAGTGGGGCTGACTGAGTGGCTCCGTTGGTTAACAGAGCGAGCTCTGAGCAACACGGTCACCGGTGTGATTCCCACATGGGCCAGTGAATGCTGTGCCTGAGCTGAGCTGCGGCTGAGCTGCCAACAGATGGCAGGATTGCTCAGCTGGTGAGAGAAAACAAAAAATGTTTATACTAATACAATAAGCTTTTGTACATTGATCTTTCATCCTGTAGTTATTCAGAACACATTTATTAGCAGTAATGGTTTTTAAATGTATTTCTTAGGATTTTCTATGTACAGGAGCATGCCATCTGTAAATTAAGAATGTTATTGGATAGATGATGTCATAGAAATGGCGGTGTGAGGTGAGCCTCTTGAAATCTCCCCTGGAATTTACAACAAATTGAACAACTATAATTCCACAAGGGACTCCCTGCACAGCAGACAGGCAAGACTAAGAGGAGCACAATTGAAATCATCTAACGGTGGGCAAATTGGGAGAGTGTGGAAGGAGGGAAGGGGGAAGTGCAGACACACGGGCCACACGGGCCACAGGACACAGACCAGAGATAGTAGCTCCCTGCATTCCAGAGCTACAGCAGTCACAGGAAATGGAAGAATTCAGACAGCTAGTACACTCCTTATGGCCCACAGTCCCACCTGAGGGATCTGCATATAACAGCTGAACTCAACGCTCACAGCAGAGACCTAGGAGCAAAGACTGAGGGAAGAAGGATGAAAATATCCTCACAGCAAAACAGAGAACGGAAGGCACAGGCACAGAGCCTAGCTGACCCCTACCTACCTTCTCAGAGCTCGGCCTATTCCCACCTGCCCATTTCTAGAAGCTGAGGAGTAGCAATGTCAGATCAAAAGAACAAAATATTTGCAGTTCTGAAAACTGGCCGGCAGTCATGGACTCATGGCCCAACTAATTCCAGTGAAAGGGAGGGAGACTTGGGTGCAGGACTGGCTGTGCTGGTGGTTGCTACCATTGCTCCAAGCCACTTCTCACAACCCACCATGCCTGTGCCTCCACCTACCTGGCCGGATAACTGCAGGGGTAAACAGAGTGGCTGAAAAACAAAGGCCCTGAATCTGGTTAGGGAGAGCTTTGGAACTTTAGGTTCTTTCCACATCCCCCAACAAAGGCAGTACCCTGACACCCAGGTGACCAACTCACAGAGGAGAAGCCCACCTTCCAGGGTATCCCCCCATTGTGTGATAAGACAGGAAGTGCAGAAAAAACATAACTGTATAGCATGACAGAGAATAACAGGGTGCAGTCAGAGAAAAAATAAAGCATTCTACCAACATCTACTGGAAAGCAAAAGAAAGAACTCTTCCTACCACCCTGTTGCAGAACCCCCTCCTGTAGATGCCTAGGAAGAGAAATAATTCATCAATTGCCATGAATAACCGAGATAACAAGACAGCTCAGAAGGAAAATGAAAAGTCTCCAGAAAATGAACTTGAAGACATGGAAATATGTGACTTAAATGACAGAGAATTCAAGATTGTAATTCTGAAAAAAACACAACAACATGCAAGAAAACACAGGCCGGCAGTTTAATGAACTGAGAAACACAATCAAAGAACTAAGTGAACATTTTACCAAAGAGATTGAAATTTTTAAAAACAACAAAATAAAATTTCTGGAAATTAAGAACTCAATAAAAGAAATGAAGAATGAAATAGTGAGCTTAGGAAATAGAGCTGACCAGATGGAGGAAAGAATCAGAGATATCAAAGATAGAAATCTGGAAATGACACAGATGGAAGAAGAGAGAGACTTGAGAGTTAAAAGAAATGAAAGAAAGGCCGGCCAAGTGGCGCGGTGATTAAGAGCTGGCTTGGGATGCCAGCAGCCCCGGTTCAGATCCCACATATGAAGGCCAGTGACACTGCCCTCTAAAAAAAAAAGGAAATGAAAGAAGTCTACAAGGACTTTCTGACTCCACCAAAAACAGCAATATAAGAATATTGGGCATACCAGAAGGAGAAGAAAGGGAGAAGGGAACAGAGAATATATTCAAACAAATAGTCAATGAGAACTTCCCAAACTTGTGGAAAGAACTGGATACTCAAATTGAAGAAGCAAATAGAACACTTAATTACCTGAATCCCATCAGGCCTTCTTCAAGGCACATTGTATCGAAGCTGTCAAAAATTAATGTCAAAGAAAGAATCCTCAAGACAGCCAGGGAAAAGAAGACGGTAAACTACAAAGGAAAGCCCATTACATTATCAACAGATTTTTCAGCAGAAACTCTATAAGCCAGGAAGGAGTGGAATCAAATATTCAAACTATTGAAAGAGAGAAATTATGAGCCAAGAATAATATATCCAGCAAAGATATCCTTTAGAGATGAAGGAGGAATAAAGACCTTTCTAGGAATAGAGAAGCTGAGGGACTTTTCTAACACATGACCTGCAATACAAGGAATGCTGAAGGTGGCTATTCAACCTGAAAAAAAAAGCAAAATAATACACAACCATGAATAGTTATATGAACAGATAGATAGAAGCAGAAAATGGCAACATGTACACCAAATAGGACACTATACACTTAAAAGTAACATACAAGTAAAGAAGGAAAAAAAAAACACTTTAGAAAAAAGAGGTAAAAATAACTTGCTACAGCAACACAGAAATCAACTCACAGCATAAACACGGGTAACTTGTGACAACAAAAACATAAAAAGGGACAGAGTAAAGGTCTGAAATGGCACAAGGGAATGGAGAAAAGAAGCGTGCTAAAGAAAATAAAATACTCTAAATATGAAACTATCTTTTCCATGAACTTAATGGTAACAACTTAAAAAAAAATCCAGAACTGAAATATATAATGCAAAAAAGAAGCAACAGAGGGAAAAATCATAGAGTACCACCACACTGATATAATACACAGCAACAAAGAGGCAAAGAAAGAATGGAGACACCGTCCTACCAGAAAACCAAAGATCGAATAATAGGAAATCCTTGTATATCAATAATCACCCTAAATGTAAATGGGCTGAACTCCCCAATAAAAAGGCATAGCGTAGCAAATTGGATCAAAAAACTAAACCAGGTGCCAGCTGAGTGGATCAGTTGGTTAAAAACTAGCTTAAGAGTGCGAGCTTTGAGCAACAGTTTCTCCGGTTCAATTCCCACATGGGCCAGTGAGCTGTACCCGAGCTTAGCTGCTTCTGAGCTGCTAACAGGTGACAGAATGGCTCAGCTGGTGAGAGCAAATGCTCCTAACAACAAGGTGTCCTGTTAGAGATGGTGGGATATGCCCACCCCTAACTAAAGATTGAGCTCGGCACCTTGAGCTGAGTTGCCACCTGGGTGGCTCAGGGGATAGAGCACGGCCTTAACAATAAGGCTGCCAGTTCGACTTCCGCATGGTATGGTGGCTACACCAACCCACAACTAATTGAACACAGCACCTTGAGCTGAGCAGCGTGACTGGTCTTGGATCTAAGCTAGCTGCACCCTCCATAACTAAGATTGAAGGACAACAACTTGGCTGTTCCCCTACCCCAATTCCCCAACACTGTTCCCTTCCCCCACTTCCTCAATACTGTTCCCCTCCCTCAATTCCCCGATTTAAAAAAAAAACAACTAAACAAAGCTATGCACTGCCTCCAAGAGACACATCTCAGCTACAAGGACAAATATAGACTCAAAGTAAAAGGGTAGAAATTGATGCTCCAAGCATATGTTATTCAGAGAAAAGTAGGTGCAGCTGTATTGATATCAGATGAAACAGACTTCAGGTTAAACAAGGTAACAAGAGACAAAGATAGACATTTCATGACAAAGGGGACTATACAACAAGAAGACATAACAGTCACCAATATTTATGCCTCAAATCAGGGAACACCGAAATATACAAAGCAACTACTAACAGAAATAAAGGGAGAAACTGACCAAAACACAATTACAGTAGTTGACTTAAATGCATCATTGACAGCTATGGATAGATCATCCAACCAAAAATAAATAAATACATAAATAAATATCAGCCCTAAATGACACATTAGATGAAGTGGACATAATTGACATTTATAGAGCACTTCATCCTAGAATGTCAGACTATATATTCTTTTCTAGTTACGTGGAACATTCTCAAAGATAAACCACATATTGGGACATAAAGCTAGCATCACCAAATTTAAGAAGATTGAAATCATGTCAAGCATATTCTGTAATCACGAAGCTTTGAAATTGGATATCAACTGCAAAAAGAGGGCAGAAAAAAACAGATATGTGCAGAATAAACAACATACTTTTAAAAACTTCTTTTACTGTGAAATATACATTTTGTTTCAAATTAGTTTCAGGTGTACAAAACAATGCGATAGTTATAATTTTCACCCCTGAAAGTTACAACTCCCCTCCCCCCATATCATACATATCTATTACAATTTTCTAAAGAACATACTTTTAAAGAATGACTGGGTCAAAGAAGAAATAAGAGGAGAGATCAAATGATACATACAAACTAATGAGAACGAATAAACATCTTACCAAAATTTTGGGGATACAGCAAAAGAAGTTTTAAAGGGGATATTTATATCATTACAGGCCTATCTCAAGAAACAAGAAAAATCCCGGATAAATAACCTCATGTAACACCATAAAGAACTAGAATAAGAAAAACAAATGAAACTCAAAGTCAGCAGAAGGAAGGAAATAATAAAAATCAGAGCAGAACTAAATGAAATAGAGAACAATAAGACAATAGAAAAAAAATTAATGCAACAAAGAGCTGGTTCTTTGAAAAGGTTAATAAAATTGACAAACCCCTGGCTAGACTCACTAAGATAGAAAGAGAAAAGACACATATAAGCAAAATCAGAAATGAAAGAGCCAAAGTTACCATGGATGCCACAGAAATACAAAGGAGCATCCAAGAATACTATGAATGACTATATGCCACCAATTCAATAACTTAGAAGAAATGGACGTGTTCTTAGAAACAAATAGCCTTCCTAGGCTGAATCACATTTTTTAGAATTAAAAAATCTAAAAAGGCTGATAAACCGTAAGGAAATTGAATCAGTCATCAGAAACCTTTCCAAAAGCACAAATCAAGGACCAGATGGCTTCACTAGTAAATTCTAACAAACATTCAAAGAGGATCTGATACCTGTCCTACTCAAGCTTTGTCAAAAAATTGAAGAAGAAACAATACTCCCTTACTCACTTTATGAGGCCAACATTAGCCTGACTCCAAAACCTGGTAAGGTTAACACAAAAACAGAAAATTGTAGACGAATATCTCTGAGGAATACAAATTCAAAAATCCTAACCAGAATTCTAGCAAATTGAATGCAACAATGCATCAAAAAAATTATACATCAGGACAAAGTGGGGATCATCCTAGGGGCACAAGGATATTTCAACATATGCAAATCTATCAATGTGATACTCCACATAAACAAAATAAAGGACAAAATTCATATGATTATATCAATAGATGTACAAAAAAGTGTTTGACAACATACAACACCCATTTATGATTAAAATACTTAATAAAATGTATAGATGGTGTAGAAGGAAAATAACATAATAAAGGCCCTATATGACAAACCCTCAATAATATCATAATTAATGGTGAAAAATTGAAGCCCTTTGCTCTACTTTCAGGAACATTACAGGACTGTCCCCTTGTCACCTCTGCTTTCAACATAGTATTGGAAGTCCTAGCCAGAGCAATCAGCAAGAAAAGAAATAAAAGGCACTCAAATAGGGAATGAAGAAGTTAAATTGTCACTTTTTGCAGATGACATAATGGTATATGTAGAAAACTCTAAAGACTCCACCAGAAAGCTATGAGAAACAATAAACGAATATAGTAAAGTTGCTGGCTACAAAATCAACATACAAATTCCATTGCATTCCTATATACTAACAATGCAACCTCAGGAAAAGAAATGAAAAAAAAAAAACCGCTCTTTTTGCAATTGGAACAAAAAGAATAAAATACCTAGGAATAAACTTAACCAAGGATATAGAAGACCTATACACTGAAAACTATAAGACATTTTTAAAAGAAATTAAAGAAGACAAAAAGAAATGGAAAGACATTCTATGTTCATGGATTTGAAGAATCAACATAGTTAAAATGGCCATATTACCCAAAGAAATATACAAATTTAACGCAACCTCTGTCAAAATTCCAATGGCATTTTTTAAAGAATTAGAAGAAAAAATTATCAGATTTGTATCACTAAAGACCATGAATAGTCAAAGCAATCCTGAGAAAAAAGAACAATACTGGAGGTATCACGCACCCTGTCTTTAGCTTGTACTACAGGGCAACAATAATCAAAACAGTACAGTATTGGCAGATACAGACATATAGACCAATGGAATAGAAATGATAATCAAGAAACAAACCCACATAAATATGGATAGATAATTTTCGACAAAGAAGCCAAAAACATACAATAGAGAAAAGACAGCCTCATCAATAAATGGTGCTGGGAGAACTGGAAAACCACATGCAAAAGAGTGAAACTACACTGCAATCTGTCACCGTGTTCCAAAATTAACTAAAAATGGATCAAAGGGGCCGGCCGAGTGGCACGGAGGTTGAGTGCTGGCTTGGGACGCCAGTGGCCCAGGTTCGGGTCCCACATGTGAGGGCTGGTGACACTGCCCTCAAAAAAAAATGAATCAAAGACCTAAACATAAGACCTGAAACAATAAACTACATAGATGAAAACACAGGTACTAAACTTATGGACTTTGAGTTCAAAGAGAATTTTATGAATTTGTCCTCAAAGCCAAGAAAAGTAAAATCTAAAATAAATGAATGGGACTATATCAAACTAAAAACCTTCTAGGGCCGGCCGAGTGGTGCGGTTGGTTAAGCGCTGGCTTGGAAAGCCAGCGGCCCCGGTTTGGTCCCACATGTGAGGGCCAGTGACACTGCCCTCAAAAAAAATAAAAATAAATAAAAAGATAAGTGAACAAACTAAAAACCTTCTGCACAGCAAAAGAAACCATCGACAAAATAAAGAGGCAACCAACAGAATGGAAGAAGGTTTTTGCAAACAGTGCCTCCAATAAGGGGCTAATATCCAAAATATATAAGGAACTCATAAAACTCAAAAACAAAAAAAACAAAAAATCCAATTAAAAAATAAGCAGTAGGGTTGGCCGAGTGGCGCATTGGTTAAGAGCTGGTTTGGGGACGCCAGTGGCCCCGGCCCTCTACAGCTAACAACGGCTCCACCTGGAGCTGGGCTGTGCTAGCCCTGGCGACGGTGTAGGCTGCAGCCCCTACTGCAGTGGGCTCCATAGGCTACAGTGAGTGGCCGGCAGCCAGTGTGACCTGCCAAGAGCCACGATGAGCGACCATTCAGAGGCCAGCGACTGATCTGCCTCATCCGGGAAGAGTGCAATGACGATAACAACATGGGCCAGTGAAGCAATGTCCTCCACAACTAGACTGAAGAACAAAGAGATAGCAACTTGTCTGTTCCCCTCCCCCAATTCCCCAATAAAATCTTAAAAAAAAATGAGCAGAGAACCTGAATAGAGACTTCTCCAAAGAGGACATACAAAAGGCTAATAGACATATGGAAAAATGCTCAACATCAGTAATCAGCAGATAAATGCAAATAAAAACCACAATGAGATATCACCTCACACCTGTTAGAAAGGCTATCATCAACAAGACAATAAGTGTTGGAGAGGCTGTGGAGAGAAAGGCACCCTCATACACTCTTGGTGGGAATGCAGGTTGGTGCAGCCACTATGAAAGGCAGTGTGGAGATTCCTCAAAAAATTAAAACTAGAATTACCACATGACCCAGCAATCCTTCTCTTGGGTATCTACCAAAAAAATCTGAAAACATTTATCCATAAATATATATGAGCTCCAATGTTCATTGCAGCTTAATTTATGGTGGCCAAGACATGGAAACAACCAAAGTGTCCTTCGATAAATGATTGGATAAAGAAGTTGTGGTGTATATACACAATGGAATACTATTCTGCCATCAGGAAAGGTGCAATAGTGCCATTTGCGACAACATAGATGGATCTTGTGATTTTAATGCCAAGTGAAATAAGTCAGACAGAAAAAGTCAAGAACCATATGATTTCACTGATATGTGGTATATAAAACTGAAAACAACAAAGGAACAAGAGAAAGAAATGAAGAAACAAAACCTCCATAGACACAGACAATAGTTTAGTGGTTATCAGGGTGTAGGGGGTGAAGGGGGTGGTAGATGAGGGGAAAAGGGATCAAATATATGGTGATAGAAGGAGAACTGACTCTTGATGGTGAACACACAATGTGATATGTAGATGATGTATTACAGAATTGTACACCTGAAACCTATGTAACTTTATTAACAATTGTCACACCTATAAACTTTAAAAAAAAGAGTGTTATTCATTTCATTTCAAATAGGATGCCTTTTACTTCATTTTCTTGACTAATTTCCCTAACTAGAACCTGCAACAAAATGGTTATTTGAAGTGATGAGAAAACACTTGCTTATTTATGCCTCATCCCTAAGATTAGTTAAGACTAAGACCAGTCTTTCTATCAGTAATATGATGTTAGTTATGGGGTATTTTATAGATGCCCTTTATTACATTGAAGAAGATCCCTTCTATTCCTAGCTTCCTGAGTGCTTTTTGTTTTAACATTAAAGGGTATTGAATTTTTTTAGATGCTTTTTCTGTGACTAATGAGATAATCATGTAGTTTTCATCTTATGTTCTATTTATATAATTTATGACATTGTTTTTCACATGTTAAACTTACCTTATATTCCTGGGATAAACACTACTTGGTAATGGTTCATAATCCTATTTATATGTTTAGATTCAGATTACCAGTATTTTGTTGAGAATTTTTGCATCTAAATTTATATATTTAATATTCATATGTTTATGAAGCAGGGGTGCCAAAAATATATATACACATGACTTGTATTCACCTTTTGTTATTGGTATATATTGTGTATTACAATTTTAATACAGTTTTTTCCATTCTTAAATGTGTATACATTTTTGGCACCCTTTGTATACAGTATATATAGAACTAATAGTATATACTATATAGAGAATATATATTTAAGAATATATATTATATATATATTTTTTATATATATAGCATTCACGAGAGAGAGAGGGAGACAGAGAGAGAGAAAGACAGAGAGAGAGAGAGAGATATTTATTATAAGGAATTGGCTGACACAGTTATGTTATGGAGGGTGAGAAGTCCCATAATGTTCCATCTGGAAGCTGAAGACACAGGAAAGCCGGTAGTGTAATTCATTCTGAGTCCAAATGTCTGAAAACCAGAGAAGAGCCAACAATGTAAATCACAGTCCAAGGGCAGAAGAAGATGAGATGAGCTGTCTCAGCTCAACAGTGAGACAAGAAAAAAGGGATAAATTCCTCCTTCCTCTGCCGTTCCTTCTATTTAGGCCCTCAAAGGATTAGATGATTGGCATCTACATTGTGGAAGGTAATCTACTGGGTTCACTGATGTCAAAGCTTAATTTCATCCAGAGACATCCTAACAGAAGCACACAAGAAATAATGTTTAACCACGACACAAAATCTCTGGGATGCAGCAAAAGCAGTCCTAAGAGGGAAGTTCATAGCAATGCAGGCTTACCTAAAGAAGGAAGAAAAATCTCAAATCAACAGACTCTCTTTACACCTAAAGGAACTCGAAAAAAAAACCCAGCAAAACAAGCCTAAAGGGAGTATAAGGAAGGAAGTAATAAAGACCAGAGCAGAAATAAATGAAATAGAGAACAAAAAACAATACAAAAGATCAATGAAACCAAGAGTTGTTTTTTTGAAAATATAAACAAAATCGACAAACCCTTAGCATGACTAACCAAGAAGAGAGTACCCAAATTAATAAAATCAGAAATTAAAGAGAAGTGACAACAAATACCACAGAAATACAGAAAATTTTAAGAAAATACTGAGCAACTATATGCTAACAAATTCAACAATCTGGAAGAAATGGATAAATTTCTAGAAGCATACAATCTACCAAATCTGAACCAAAAAGAAACAGAAACTCTAAACAATCTGATTACTGCCAAAGCAATTGAATCAGTAATCAACAATCTTCCAACAAACAAAAGCCCTGGACCAGATGGCTACACAGTGAATTTTACAAAACAATCAAAAAAGAATTAGTACCTATTCTCCTCAAACTATTCCAAAAAATACAGAAGGAGGGAAGGCTCCCAAACTCTTTCTATGAAGCCACTATCACCCTAATTCCTGTCAGACAAAGATATTTCAAAAAAGGAAAATTACAGACCAATATCCCTAATGAACATAGATGCAAAAATTCTCAACAAAATACTAGCAAACAGAATTCAGTATCTAATTAAAAAGATCATACACCACGATCAAGTGGGATTCATTCCTGGTATGCAAGGCTGGTTCAATATCCGCAAATCAATTAACGTAATACATCACATTAACAAAATGAAAAATAAAAATCATATGATCATATCAATAGATCCAGAAAAAGCATTTGACAAATCCAGCATCCATTTATGATAAAAACTCTTAGCAAAGTGGGAATAGTGGGATCATACCTCAACATAATAAAGGCCATATATGATAAGCTCACAGCAAACATCATACTCAATGGGGAAAGGCTAAAAGCTTTCCCCTAAAGATCAGGAACAAGACAAGGCTGCCCGCTTTCACCACTTCTATTTGACATAGTTCTGGAAGTTCTAGCCACAGCAATCAGAGAAGAAAATGAAATAAAAGGCATCCAAATTGGAAAAGAGGAAGTAAAATTGTCATTATATGCAGATGACATGATACTATATATAGAGAATCCCAAAGACTCCACCAAACAACTGCTAGAACTGATAAACGAATTTGGTAAGGTAGTGGGATACAAAATTAATATGCAGAAATCAGTTGCATTTCTATACACCAATAATAAACTATCAGAAGAAGAAATCAGGAAATCAATCCCTTTTACAATTGCTTCAGAAACAATAAAATATCTAGGAATCAATTTAACTAGAGAAGTGAAAGACCTGTACTCAGAAAATTATGAGACACTGAAGAGAGAAATCAAAGAAGATACAAATAAATGGAAATACATACCATGCTCATGGATAGGAAGAATTAATATAGTTAAAATGTCAATACTTCCTAAAGCAATATATAGTTTCAATGCAATTCCAATCAAACTACCAAGGACATTTTTCTCAGAAATAGAACATAGAATCCTAAAATTTATATGGAGCCACAAAAGACCCCGTATACCTACGGCAATGTTGAGAAATAAGAACAAAGTGGGAGGCATCACACTACCTGACATCAAAACATACTACAAGGCTTCAGTAATCAAAACAGTATGTTACTGGCCTAAAAACAGACACATAGTCCAATGCAATAGAATAGAGAACCCAGGAATAAACCCATCTATATATGGTGATTTAATCTATGACAATGGAAACAAGAATTTACACTGGAGTAAAGATAGTCTATTTAATAAATGGTGCTGGGAAAATTGGACTGACACATACAAAAAAATGAAAATGGACAACCTACTTACACCATATACGAGAACAAACTCAAAATGGATTAAAGACTTAAATGTAAGTCCTGAAACCATAAAACTGCTAGAAGAAAACATAGGGAGTAAGTTTGCAGACATTACCCTGAGTAATATTTTTACTGATATATCCCCTCGGGCAAGGGAAATAAAAGAAAAAATGAACATATGAGATTACATCAAACTTAAAAGTTTTTTCACAGCAAAGGAAATCATCAATAAAACAAAAAGGCTGCCTACTGAATGGGAGAAGATATTTTCCAAGGATATATCTGATAAAGGGTTAATATACAAAATTTATAAAGAACTCATGAAACTCAACACCAAAAAAACAAACAACCTTATTAAAAAATGGGCAGAGGATATGAGGAGGCATTTCTCTAAAGAGGACATACAGATGGCCAACAGGCATATGAAAAAATGTTCAACCTCACTAATCATCAGAGAAATGCAAATAAAAACCACAATCAGATACCACCTCACTCCAGTCAGAATGGCTACCATTAACAAATCAACAAACAAGTGCTGGCGAGGGTGTGGAGGAAAGGTAACCCTGGTGCACTGTTGGTGGGACTGCAAATTGGTGGGACTGCAGCCATTATGGAAATCAGTTTGGAGGTATCTCAAAAAACCGGAAATGGAACTGCCATATGACCCAGGAATTCCACTCTTGAGAATCTACCCAGAGGAATCCAAGACGCTAATTCGGAAAAATATATGCACCCCTGTGTTTATTGCAGCGCTATTTAGAATAGCCAAGACTTGGAAACAACCGAAATGCCCATCAGTAGATGACTGGATTAAGAAACTGTGGTACATTTATACAATGGAGTATTACTCTGCTATAAAGAAGAATGAAATCGTACCATTTGCAATGATATGGATGGACCTAGAGACTATTATGTTAAGTTAAATAAGTCAGTCGGAGAAAGACAAATACCATATGATCTCATTTATATGTGGAATCTGAAAAATTGAATGAATGAGCAAAGGAAACAGAAACAGTCTCATAGATATAGAGGAAAAACAGGGTTGCTAGTTGGGAGGGGGGTGGGGATGAGGGAGAAGGGGAAGGTATTAGACAGCATAAATAGATAACTACAGTATTGTCACAGGGATATGAAAGACTGTTTGGGGAATATAATAATGTGGTAAAAATTTTGTGGGGTTTCAGATGGTCACATGTTTTGTTAGGGAGACCACTTCATGCATGGAGTAGAGGTTTGATCACTGCATTGTATAGCTGAAATTGATGTTGTATAATATTGTATGCCAACTGTAATTGAATATATAGATAGTCACAGGTTGTGGATTATAAGGTGGAAGGGAGTCAAAGGAATTGTAATAGATAGTATGATATGGGGGGGAGAATTGGGGGAGGGGGGTTCTCACTTTGATGGGTAAAAAGTATAACTATTGCACTGTGTTGTACACTTGAAGCTAATTTAAAAAAAAACAAAGAACAGGTCTTATTTAAAAAAAAAGAAAAACTCAGGCATAACCAAGAGATTTGAAAACATATGCCCACAACAATATTTGTACATGAATACTCATAGCAGCTTTATTTGTAACAGCAAAGAAACTGGAAATAACCCGAATGCCCATTAAAGATGAATTAATAAACAAACAAAAAAAGAAATAATGTTTAATCTGGGCACTACTTGACCCAATCAACTTGACACATAAAATTAATTACAAATCTACGTTTTGTCTACTTGGCACCCATTGATATCTCTTCTAACTATATTTGATCACCAAATAAAGACAGAGCAAGTTCACAATTCTTTCTAACATGGTAAAACTATCCTGCATATAACCAAAAATACACTGACCCCTTGCCCTGAAGAGAAGGTAAAGTCCTTGAGTGATGTTTAGTTTTTATGATATCTCATAACTTAAATATTATCATGTAAAATTAACAATACAGTATTCCCCAACCATCCATGGGGGATACATTCCAGGACCCCCAGTGCATGCCTGAAACCACAGATAATACTGAACCCTATATATAATATGTTTTTCCTATGCATACCTCTGAAAAAGTTTAATTTATAAATTAGGCATAGTTAGAGATTAACAATAACTAGTAATAAAATAGAAAAATTATAGTGTAATAAAAGTCATGTGAATGTGGCTTCTCTTGTTCTCAAAATATCTTATTGTATTGTACTCACCTTTTCACTTAAAGGAAGCACTTGAGGGCTTCTCTTTGGCATATGTGAATTGCCAGCATCACTACTCTTGAGATTCAAGACCATTTGTAAGTAAAACAAGGGTTACTTCAACACAAGCACTGTGATTCTCTGACAGTCGATTTGATAACCAAGATGGCTACTAAGAGGGAAGTGTACTTATATACCATGATTGTGGATAAGTAATTCTGTAATTTCAGGGATGTAGTTTTTTTTGTTTTTTTTTTCACTTTTTATTTTTTATTTATTTATTTATTTGAGGGCAGTGTCACTGGCCCTCATATGTGGGACCCGAACCGGGGCCCCTGGCTTCCCAAGCCAGTGCTTAACCACCACGCCACTCAGCCGGCCCTCAGGGATGTAGTTTTAAAAGAAGCATCGCATGGAGGGAAGGAAAATTCATATCCAGAGTAATTGGCTGTTCCAATGAGAACGAAATTCTGTCCCTTCCGTGATAGAAGTGGTCCAATATAATCAACCTGCCACAACGTAGATTGCTGATCACCCCCAGGGAATGGCTTCATATTAGAGGCTCAGCGTTGGTCTCTGTTTTGACAGACTGGACAACTTAGTGGTGGTTGTAGTCAAATTCGCTTTGGTGAGTAGAAATTTATGTTGCTGAGCCCATCCATAACCTCCACCACTGCTACCATGGCAACTTTGTTTATAAGCTTGTTGGGTGAAGGAAGACAGGGGTGGCTGGAGAAAGAGGCCAACTACTATCCAGGGAACAGGTCATTTGATCCGCTTGATTATTAAAATCTTATTCTGCTAAAGTCACCCTTTGGTTAATATTCACATGACACAGATATCGTTTTTTTTTTGTTTTTTTTTTCCCATTCAGAGAGATCTATCCACATACCTCTTCTCCATATGCTTTTGTCACCAATTTTCCAATTGTGTTCCTTCCAAATCCCAGACCATCCAGCCAAATCATTGGCTACAATCCAACAATTGGTATTAATCACACATCTAGCCATTACTCCTTCCAACCAAAGTGAACAACCAGGTGCACTACTTTAAGTTATTTTTTTTGGTGTTGTTTGTCTTTTTCAAAGTTCTGAGCACTTAGGGAATTTCCCTTTACCACTGTACTTCAGAGATATCTCAGAGAGGTCTGTAGTGCTGTAGCTGTTTCAGGTATTGCCTTTATATTGTGCAGAACTATTTGTAAACCAGGTCCAAGTTTTCCTTTTTTCTGTTCACTGATTGTGTAGAACTCCCCATAAGACCATAAGGTGCAGTCTGGGAGAGAGAATACTTGTGCCTTCAAGACCTGCTTGAGCCTGATCATGTATACCATGAGTCCTCACTAAACACTGTCAATAAGTTCTTGGAACTATGGTGAAATGATATATAATGAGACCAATTTTTCCATAAGCTAAATCATTTACACAAGTGTTAAGTTCCTAGGGCATCCCATCAATTATTTTATGATAGTATTTGCTGTGCATGCCCAACTTTTTGGTTTGGCGGGTCAGATAACATCCAGCTCATGATGTGTAAGTCAGGTCACATGGTAACTTGGTGGCCCATGGTAAAGCATTTAGTCTCTACTAAGGCCCAGTAGCATGTATACAGTGAGCTATTCCTCAAAAGGAGTGTAGCTACCTGCAGATGATGGCAGGGTCTTGCTCCAGAATCCTAAACTTCTGTATTATAATTCACCTATAGAGTCCTCTCAAATGCTCTAAACATCCTACCTGCCACTGATACTTTAAGCACCATTGAATATGTACCATCATACAGTCCAAATGGCAAAACAGTTTTTATAGCATCTTGCACCTGTTGTAGAGCTTTCTCTTGTCCTGGGCCCCACTCAAAACTAGCAGCTTTCTGGATCACATAGTAAATGGGCCAGAAAAACATACCCAAATGAGGAATATGTTGCCTCTACAATCCAAAGAGTCCCACTAGGTGTTGTGCCTCTTTTTGGTTGTAGGAAGGATCAAATGCAACAACTTATCATTTACCTTAGAAGTGATATCTCAATATACACCAAATTGCTGGACCCTTAAGAATGTCTCTGAGGTAGAAGTCACCTGAGTTTGAGTTAGATTTATTACCCACCCTCTGACATGCAAATGTTTTTCCAACAAGTCTAGAGTAGTTGTTACTTGTTGCTCACTAGGTCCAATTAGTATAATACCATTAATGTAATGGAACAATGTGATATCTTGTGGAAGAGAAAGGTGATCAAGATCCTTGAGACGTAAATTGTGACAACAGTTAGAGTTGCTATACCCCTGAGGTAGGACAGTGAAAGTGTATTGCTGGCATTGGCAGCTGAAAGCAAAATGCTTCTGGCGGATCTTATGGAGAAAGATGGACAAAAAGGCATTGCTAGATCAATAGCTATATATCAATTACTAGGGGATGTTTTAATTTGCTCAAGCAATTAAACTATTGGGTTGTTGGAAAAGTCGTGACGTATTTTTTCTGTTTTTCATTGCAAAAATGCGTCATGACTTTTCTGACAACTCAATACACCTGGTATAGCAGCCACAATTGGAGTTGCCACCTGATTAAGCTTGTAATTCATTGTCATTCTCCAAGATTCATCTCTCTTATGCATAATTCAAGTAAGAGAGTTAAATGGGAATGTGGTAGGAATTACCATCCCTACATCTTTCAGTTCCTTGACAATGGCATTAATCTCTGCATTCCTTCTGGGAACGTGGTATTGATTTTCTAGGTAGAGACAGTCCTAATGGTTCCCATTTGGCTTTTCACATAATAATAGCCCTCACTCCATAGATCAGGGAACCAGTATGAGGATTCTACCAGCTGTTAAGTATGTCTATTCCAATTACACATTCTGGAACAAGGGAAAAAGACTCAAGATGGGTTTGGGGACACACTGGGTCCATTGTGAAATAAACCTGAGCTAAAACTCTATTGATCACCTGACCTCCATAAGCTCTCACTCTGGCTAAATGGCTACAGTGACATTTTGGGTCTCCTGGAATCAAATCAATGTCAGCTCAGAGCCAGAGTCCAGTAGTCCCCAAAAGGTCTGATTATTTCATTTTCTCCAATGCACAGTTAACCTAGGTCCCTTTGGAAAAGACTAAGAGAAAGAATAACAGTAATGTATTAGGTCCTGTCTTCAGGGGATGTGGCCTCCTCTTAATTCAGTGTTTCTGCATCTGTAAACTGGCTCAAGTCTAAGAGTTAACTGAGAGACTGTGACACTGTTTTGTTTTGTATTTTAAAGATTTTTTTAAATTGGGGAATGGGGGAGGGGAACAGTGTTGGGGAATTGAGGAAGGGGAACAGCCAAGTTGTTGTCCTTCAATCTTAGTTGTGGAGGGCACAGCTCGCTCAGCTCCAAGTCCAGTAGCCATCCAGCGGCCCGTCGGCAGCTCGCAGCCTCTCAGCTCAAGGTGCCGTGTTCAATCTTAGTTGTGGGGGGAGCACAGCCCACCATCACATGAGAGAGTTGAACCGGAAACCTTGTTGTTAGGAGCATGTGCTCTTCCCAGCTGAGCCAATCTGCCGCCTGTTGGCAGCTCAGTGGCAGCTCAGCTCAGGTGCAGCTCACTGGCCCATGTGGGAATTGAACTGGCAACTGTGTTGCTCAGAGCTCACGCTCTTAACCAACTGAGCCACTCAGCCGGCTGGCACTCTGTTTTTATGATTCAGGTTAGACTTTAGTTCACTTGACCTAGAATTTTTCTGTTTATACAGATCAAGTAAGAATTTGGTAGGCTTCATATACCTTTTACTTCTAGGAACACCATGATCAATTACCCAATGCCATAGGTCTGGGCAAATCATATTTTTGTGATTGCTGCTTTAACTCTACTGTTCATTACAATAACCATGCCCACATTGCTTTTAGTGGTTGAGTGTCCCCCACATGGCCTCAGCCACCTGAGGATCCAATTATACCCATTGCATTAAGTTTCCCAATTCAGTGACTGCAGTTCCTACTGTGAGGTCTAGCCTACAGAGTATAGTAATCACGGAGATCTTCAAAGATGCTGTGGCTTCCCTCACAAATTTATGCCTCACAGTATTGGTACAAAGTATGGCTTCTGGACCCTCCTATTTTGGATGAGTTGGTCTTAAATGAAAAATGCACTCCTATATTCTAATCTCCCTAATCTTTTGTATGTCTTCCTCCACATTAAACCAAAACATGTCCAGCATTTTCACTTCACTGCTTTTTTTTTTTTGATGGCAGTGTCACTGGCCCTCATATGTGGGACCCGAACCGGGGCCGACTGACTTCCTAAGCCAGCGCTTAACCACCACACCACTCAGCCGGCCCTCATTTCACTACCTTTTAATCCTACAAACCAAAATGCTAGAGCCCTTTCTAACTTGCTGAGCTGCAACATTAAATACAGAATTTCTGCTTAGTGAATCTATATCAATAGATTTGACCTGCTCCAACTCTACTGATTAGACAAGTAAAGAGTTAACAGGAGTGGGCTTGTGAGCTGGCAGGACGGGACAGGCAAGGAATTTACAGGAGTGAGCTTGTAAGCTAGCAGGAATGAGTTTAAACATTAGCTGCTTGGCTCTGAATCTCCTGGCTAGCACTGCACCTGCAAGCTGATGAACACCTTACATCCATCATAGGTGGGAACAGAACAGATCCCAATCACAACAGCAACCCCCTGCAAGCTGACATCCATCATAGATGGGAACAAGACAGTTCCCAGGAGAAGACAATTGTAATGGCAGCACCCCTGTAAGCTGACAAGCACCCTACACCCTGCTTAGAAAAATATAAAACTCGAGCTAAACAGAAACTTGCCACAGCTGTCTCCATCAGACTCTGCTCTGGCAAAACTCCTTTTGCCAGTTCCCAACAGAACTCTTTCTCTTCCTGACTTTCAATAGATCCTTTCTTGCTCTTGTAGAGTCTTGTGAATACTTTCATATTCTGTGAATGACCAGGAGTCAATTCTATACTAATACATTTATGTTCCTTCCACTGTTATCCATAACTTTAATATCTATTCCCACATATATTCCCTGGATTTCTGTTTGTATAAATTAGAAAACTCACTCTCATTATGGAGACACGTTATAGAGGCCTGCTGGGACTTGAGTCTGGTTATAAATCCAGAAGCAAAGAGTGGTGGTGGGGTGTGTCCTAAGGAGACTTACCATTGTCTTGCAAGGCAACAGCCTCAGGGGAGGCCTTCACAATTTCCTTGGGAAATGCATGGTTAATCCCCTTAAATGGGTACAAGATACCCATCAGTGTGTAGATGCTGCTACCATAGGAGATGGCGAGGCTGTTTCCATGGGGGTTGAGGAGGACACTTCTGCTGGGGGTTGGGAGGTCAATTCTGTTGGGGTTGAAGAGGCCACTTTCTACAAGTGATGGGGAGGTCTCTTTCACTGGTAAAAAAAATTAATGATAGTTTGGGGGCCCAATGTCCCCAGCTTTATTAGGGTCTTTCCACATGTCCTCATCCCACTTTAATGGATCTCATTCTTTCACAATCCATGCCATCACTTTAACAGTAGACACCCTTCGAAGTTGAGAGTTCAATTTGCATTGTAAGTCAGGCAAGTCACAAAATGAGGTTCTGCATTAATTTTCAGCAATTTCAGCCCTGCAACTATAAGAGATAACGGTCTCCATCAAGGCACACATAGAAGTTCTTAGACCATTTATGTGGCTCTTGAGCTGTGAATTTGAATGCCTGAGATCCTTCTGTTTCACAATTTTGTCCAACAACATTAGAAGCAAACAACCAACATCACTGTATTTGTTAATTTTCCAAAAATGGTGGAAAGTATCATATGCAGACTTACCTAGCTCCTTGCTCATTAGCATCTTTAAATCTAATCACGTTAGACAGCAAATCAGATTGTTTGTTTGTTTGTTTGCTATTGAGTTGTATGAGTTCTTTATATTTTTGGATATTAATCTCTTATCAGATATGTGATGTGTAAATATTTCCCCCCATTTAATAGATTGCCTTTTCATTTTGTTGATGGTTTGCTTTGTTGTGTAGAAGCTTCTTTAGTTTAATGTAGACCCATTTCCTTATTTTTATTTTAGTTTGTTAATTCTTTATTTTGCCAGTTGAAATCTAATCTCATTCCCTCTAGGGAGTTTTTAACTTCAGTTACTGTTCTTTTTTTTTTTTTTTTGAGGGCAGTGTCACTGGTTCTCATATGTGGGACCCGAACCGGGGCTGCTGGCTTCTGAAGCCAGGGCTTAACCACCACGCCACTCGGCCTGCCCCAGTTACCCAGTTACTGTTCTTTTGAACTCCAGAATATTCATTTTGTTTTTCTTCTATATATGTAATTTCTATTTATATTCTCTATTTGATGTAACATTGATGTCATACTTTCCTTTATTTCTTCTTTTTTTTAAAAAAATTTTATTGGGAAATTTGGGAGGAGAACAGTGTTGGGAAATTGGGGAAGGGGAACATTGTGTTTTTCCAGGACCCATCAGCTCCAAGTCAAGTTGTTGTCCTTCAATCTTAGTTGTGGAAGGTGCAAGCTCAGCTCTAAGTCCAGTCACCACTTTCAATGTAGTTGAGGGCCGGGGCTGGGGGAGTCAAATCGGCAACCTTGTTGCACACTGAGCCATCCAGCCGCCTGTCAGCAGCTTGCAGCTGCTTAGCTCAAATTGCCATATTCAATCTTAGTTGCGGGGAGGGCACAGCCCACCATCACATATGGGTGTCGAACCAGCAACCTTGTTAAGAGCGTGCGCTCTCACCAGCTCAGTGGCAGCTCAGCTGGGCACAGCTCACTGGCTCATGTGGAAATCCACTGGCAACCCTGTTGCTCTCGCTCTTTAACAACTTAGCCACAAGGTCGGCCCCCTTCCTTTACTTCTTTAAGTATGGCTTCCTTTAGTTTTTTGAACATATTTACAAAGGCTACTTTGAAGACTTTGTCTATTAAATCTAACAGCTCGTCATATTCATAGGCAATTTCTGTTGCTACCTATTTTGATGTATGCTTCACAGTTTCCTATTCCTTGGCATGTCTCTTTTTTTTTTAAAGATTTTATTGGGGAATTGAGGAAAGAGAACAGTGTTGGGGAATTGGGGAAGGGGAACAGCCTAGTTGTTGTCCTTTAGTCTTGTGGAGGGTGCAGCTAGCTCAGCTCCAAGTCCAGTAACCATCCGGCCGACCCTTGGCAGCTCGCAGCCACTCACCTCAAGGTGCCATGTTCAATCTGAGTTGCAGGTGGGTGTAGCCCACCATCCCATGCAGGATTTGAACCAGCAACCTTGTTAGGAGCATGAGCTCTCACCAGCTGAGCCATCCTGCCACCTGTTGGCAGCTCACCTCGGTCACAGCTCACTGGCCCATGTGGGAATCGAACCGGCGACCGTGTTGCTCAGAGCTTGTGCCCTTAACCAACTGAGCCACTCAGCAGGCCCATGTCTCATATTCTTATTTTTTTGTTGGAAATTAGACATTTTACGTAATATATTTAGCAGCCTTGGACACTGGTCTCCCCCTTCCAGGTCCTGTTATTGTTATGTGCTTGTTCACTTCATTGTGTGAAGCCCGTGATGTTGCCCCTTAGAGTGTGCAGCTTTGAGTATGCACAAAATAACCCTGGGGTGACACTTATTTTGGCACGCTCTGTTTGTCTCTTTTCCTGACCACTCTCAACTCTTAAGTTTTACTAATTACCTGCTGTTTGCTCTGTTGTTTTCAACAATGCAGTGGGACAAAAATTGCTTAACTGTCTGATCCAGTCAAATCTGGGCTCCTTTGAAGAGATACGAATATTTCCCTAGGTCAGTGTTTGAGATTTGCTCTGACTTCAGGAGGGTTCTTTTTTTTTTGTTTCTTTCCAGCAAAGGTTTCCAGCCTAAGGTTTAGCCTACAATTTCATACAATTTCAATAAATCTACAAATTTCCTTCCAATTGCTTTTTACCATAACCTTCACTGTTTTTTAGATTGCCTTTAGTCTTGCATTTCTCCATATTCTATTGCAAATTAGGTCAGTTTCTTTGGGGGAAGATTCAGAGCTCTCTCTTCTAAGTTCTGCTTCTCTCCTCTAGGGCAAAGTCTCTGAGTACTACAGTTCTGGCACTAGGGGCTAGGAAAATGGCACACTTCTCTCTGACATCTCCAGTTTTGAAGATGAGTGCTTGGTGTGGGAGGTGGGCACTAAGCCTAGGTCTCTCTGCCTTACCTCTCAGCATGTTTCTTCTGTGTCTCAATCCAGTGTAAGGGTGATCAAGGCCCCAGTATTCTCAGTGGACCACGTCCAAATTCTATTCTTGTCCTATGATTGGGGGCTGGGCAAAAAAAATGAAGCCCCTTCTTCTTGGCTGCATTCGGTCAGGACTTAGCTTCAGCAACAAGAAGTTGGAGGAAGTATGAAAAACACTTATATCCGGTACCACCCAAGAAGATAGCCCTTCAACCAAGAACTAGGTTCTAGGGGGAGAGGGAGTCCAGTTTTATTGGCTGTTCTACTTTGCAGTGAAGTTTCTGTCTTGATAAGCTTGTGGGGAGGAGGAGAGAGTGGGTCTTTGTTCAGATACCATTGACTTTTATTGTTCTTAAAGCTTTAGTAGATTTTCTTGAATACATTTTTTAAAAATTTGTTTTATGCCATCAGCGCCATTTCTCGATACTTTAAATGGTTATTTGTATAATTTTCACTAATTTAACTGGGGAGCTGGTCAAAGCTCTTCATGCTTTCAAGCCAGAAGAGAAATCTATTCATTTACATATAATGTTATTATTAATGTAGTTAGATATATCTGCCATTTTGTTTTCTATATATCTCATGTATTTTTTTTTTTTTTGAGGGCAGTGTCACTGGCCCTCATATGTGGGACCGAACCGGGGCCGCTGGCTTCCCAGGCCAGCACTTAACCACTGCGCCACTCGGCCGGCCCTATCTCATGTATTTTTTTGTTCTATTCTTCTTTTCTTGATTTGTTTTGCATTAATTATTTCCTAGTGGAACTTTTAAATTTTCAAAATAATTTCTGTTATTCCTCTAGTAGTTCCTCTAGGGCTTACCATATACCTCTTAACAGGATATAGTTCACTTTAATACTTAGTTCGTTTGAGATATACAAATGTTACTCCTATATAGTTCTATTCCCTCTTCTTTTTTCCCCTATTTTTGTTATGCTTGTTATACAATGTTATATTAACATGTAATGTATGTAATGTTCAAAATATATGAATAACTTATTTTATTACATTTGTTTTTTAAGAAAACTGAGATAGTAAAAGAAAGTATTTATTTATACAATTTGTTATATTCATCTTCTTATTTACCACTTCTGTTCCTCCGTCTCAGGATTCCTTACCTTTTTTTCTGTTTTTTTTGCCATTCTATGGAAAATTGTTAAAATTTCAACCTTGATCTTCCATTAAAATATAATTTTGAAAGAGCCAGAAGAAAATAAATAATTCAGTGGATTGAATTGTGTCCCTTCCAAAACCTACATCCATGTCCTAACTCCTACTATCTGTGAATAACCTTATTTGAAAATAGGGTCTTTGCAGAGGTAATTAAGGTTCTTAAGAAGAGATCATCCTGGATTTAGGGTGGGCCTGAAATCCAACGACTAGTGTCCTTATAAGAAAAAAAAAAGAGGAAGTCTTATCAAAGGACACACAAGGAAGAAGGCCATGAGAAGATACAGAGATTGGAGTTACACTGCCACAAGCCAAGGGATGCAAGGAACCACCAGAAGCTGGAAGAGGCAAAGGATTCTCCACTACTAGAGATTTTGGAAGGAATGTGGCCCTAGCAACACTTTGATTTCAGATTTCTGGTCTCCAGACCTATGACAGAACAAATTTCTGTTGTTTAAGCCACCCAGTGTATGGTAATTTGTTATGGCAGACCTAGGTAGCTAATACAATATCAAATAAACAGTCCAGATTTTTAAAATGTAAATCCATATTTGCTTTAGTTTATGAAAAATTTCTTCCCCTCCCAATTAAGCCCTTGGCCACAGGATTAAGACTGATGATTTTTTTTTTTGAGGGCAGTGTCACTGGCCCTCATATATGGGACCGAACAGGGGCCGCTGGTATTCGAAGCCAGTGCTTAACCACCACGCCACTCGGCCGGTCCAAGACTGGTGATTTTAATTGCAAAAAAATAATTCAAAGTATTAGGCTTATCCTGAGCAACAAATGAACACTTTTTATGTTAATATACACATTTTAATAACTTTCTTTTTATCAACCTAGTCGTTATATCAAGAAAACAGCAGGGAAGTTGTGCCAGTTTATTGATGTTGCTTATCATCTCCAAATTCTCCCTTATTGACTGCTCTATGAAAATTGGTCTGAGCCATTTAAATATTTTTCCTTTTGTCAGCTAGAACTGTAGCTTTGTCAGTAGAGGGAACTGGAAAGACAGTGCAGGAAGAAAGGGTTTTGCTTCCTGCTTCTGGTGTACTTACTTGGTAGGCTTCTCCTGTAGCTTATGTAGCTTTCATCCACTGCCTGACTCCTGCGGTGGGTGCATGGTATTGGTAGTACCCAGCAGCTTCCCCTAGCACCTCCCTCTGGTGGTTTTATAGTAAAGTACCTCTAGTGAGAAACTTCACTGTGAACATATTTTCCAGGCACCCTAGAGGGCTGATTCCAGAGGATAGGTTTTTGGGAAGTTCCAGAGGGCAGAGTTCCATCATTCTGCCTGCAAGGTATTACAGCATCTTCACTGTCATTGATAAGCCTGGGCTGATTCTGTCCTCTCCAACAAGAGCTGTATCTTTGCTCTGGGTAGGTGTTGACACTACTCATTCTCAACTCTAGTGGTAGTGGTTATTATATCTGCTATTCCTATATTCTTTTTTTTTAAAGAATTTATTGGGGAATTAGGGGAGTGGAACAGCATTGGGGAACAGAGAAGTTGCTGTCCTTTTGTTCTTCAGTCTAGTTGCAGAGGACATTGCTTCACTGGCCCATGTTGGTATTGTCATTGCTCTCTTCCTGTATGAGGCAGATCAGTCGCCGGCCTCTGGATGGTCGCTCACCGTGGCTATTGGCAGCTCACGCTGGCTGCTGGCCACTCACTGTAGCCTATAGCAGCCCACTGCAGCAGAGGCTACAGCTTACACCATCGCTGGGACTTGCACAGCCCAGCTCCAGGTGGAGTTGCTGTTAGCTGTAGAGGGCAGTGTCACTGGCCCTCATATGTGGTATCCGAACCAGGGCTGCTGGAATCCCAAGCCAGCTCTTAACCAATGTGCCACTTGACCAGCCCTATTCCTATATTCTTTAGAGTTCTTTTTACTCCTCACTAGGTAATCCCTCATTACTCCAATCTCCTGTTATGTCAATAATTTTGTATTTTAATCTTTCCCTATTCGAATTACTGTGTGCCTCTTCTTTCCTGATTGCACCCAGACTGATACTGAAGTGCTCATTGGAATAACAATGCCACATAAATTTTGAAATAGGATACAAATATATTCACATGACTTATAGCAATTCCTGCAAAGTGGTCTTGGCAAGTACTATTACTCACATTTTGTAGATGAGGAATAAGGTTCACAGAATTCAAGTGAGTTGTCCAAATTCACATAGTCATTTTTATCATCTGTAAAGTGGGGATAACAATAGAACCTACCTCTTAAGGTCATTATAAAGATTAAATGAGGTTAAGTGTGCAAAGTGCTTAGCACATGGTAATGTTTTGATCAATGTTAAATGTTATATATATCATATTTGAACTGTAAAAATACTCAGTCTGGTACTGTTTTGCTAAACTGCTTGTAATGAGTTGTCTAAGGCTTATATATCATTTGTTTTTTTTTCAGTTAATGACATTTGTTTTATCAAATTCTATAACATAATGACCAAAGAGACCTATCATATCACAATTACCTTGTGTGGTTATTTCTTCCTGAAGGGTAAAAAAACGGCCAGAGTGAGAACTAGCCAACCTACTGTAAGTTTATGTCTGCAAAATATAATTCTAGGCCCACTGAGGTTAATGGTGAGCTCTGATTAAAGAAACCAAGTTCCTAATAATCGAACCCTAAATTTAAAGGTGAATCTTCAAATTTCAACATTTCCATGTAAATAGTACACACGAGCTTAAACAGCATTTCTGGTCTCATCAGGTTCAGCTTCTATTAACTATTCTTTTGGTCAAGGCTTGAGGTGAGTATAGAATATTAAGAGAAAATAGGGAAGGAAACCCAGTTTACTATGTGGGTCAATTAATCTAATCCTTGTGTTGTTGGAGAGTGGGCCTTTCTCGGCACAAAGTCCAGGTCCTTGGCAACTCAAGCAAAGAACTGAACGAGATACCAGAGTAAAGCAGTAAAATAAGTAGTTTATTAGAAGAGAGAGTACATGTAGAAGTAAAAGTAGACATTGAGTACTAGAGAATGGCTCAACGGCCCATTACTAGAAGTTACATACCAAAGAGTGTGGAGTGGGCCACCTGCAAAGGCGAGGCTCAAAGGGAAGAAGCAGTCAAAAGGAGCAGGGGAGAGCAGAAGAAACAGCCGGCTGCAGCAGCAGCAACAGCCCTGGCTTCCCAGGACTTGGGGTTTTTATCCCTATTTCTCTAGAATGGGCTGTTGGACTCTGGGCGTAGGACCACTTGATTGGCACCTGTGATTGACAAGAGGTACTGCGCAGGTGCAAGTACCTGGTCTGATCTAGTTGGATATATTGTGCCCATTTGCTCTTCCCGCAGGGGTAGGTAATTACAATACAAAGCAGAGTTTTGGGTGGAGAGGGGATGTCCCCCAGGTGGTCACACTCTGTGGGACTGTGTAGGAATGCAGAGACCCAATGCCTGCCTCTGTCTGCCTAGTTTTTCCTTGAGAGACGTGATCCCCATAAATTCTCTATGGGAAGCTGAGGGACAGGAGGTCTCTTCTTCTCTATCTCCTTCTTGCTGGGCAGGGGCGTAGAGTTGTCCCTGCCTATCGGGGGTTCACGGAACTCTCACCCTAGCTGGTCTCAGATGAGAGGAAGGGGTCTCGAGATCCACCTGGAAGACCGTGCTGGCTTCTTTGGTTGTGACTGGCAATCTTGTTGGGTTATCCCCTGTATCCTCAAGGCTCCTGAATGAGGACAAAAATATAAATCGTTAGTTCTTATGAAACTTGTGGCTATTCAGTCCATCACTCAGGTGGCGTCAGTTGTCTGGACACAGAATGGGTTTGACATTTAGCTTACTGGCCTGGGGGATATTAGAAGTCACAGGCTTTCAAGTTGTTATCTGAAGCAGGTGTGGGAACAATCCATTGTTTAGGATTCAGAAACTGATTTACAAAGCAATTAAGAAGCAAGGGGTGGGGGGCTGCCACTGAGTGGCACAGTGGTTGGGCACTGGCTTGGGAGGCCAGGGGCCCTGGTTCTTGCCCCACATGTGAGGGCCAGTGACACTGCCCCCCCCCAAAAAAAAAAGCAAGGGGATCTTCAGTCCAAGATTCACAAACTGGTTAGAAGATTAATCAAAGCCCAAGAGCTAAGAAACTAAAGAACTAGGGAGGAGAATTAACATTTTTATAGAAAAGAAAACATTAAAGTTTTTCAGTGGTGGGGGTTGGTGCTGCTCAGTTGGCCGGTAACACTTATATCACTCAATATTTCAATAAACCCAATATTGCAAGTGGGTACTGTATTAAGTTTGCGATTATATGCTAAGTAACAAATGTTGCCCCAAACCGGTATAGAAAACTACTTTGCATATAGATATGCAATAATACAAAAGAAATCCATGGTTAATGTAAAATACTCTGGAATTAATAGAAGGCACAATTGAAAATTATCCTATAGGAATGGGAACGATATGGCACATGTTAAACTTTCAGAAGGGGAAAAAGTAAAATGCTTCATGTCTGAAAACAAACTCCTCCCACGATATTTATTAGACTCGGGGGACATTTTCAGAAGTGGTCTTTCTCTATAACAATATGAACCCTGCATTGTGGAGTGTTAAGCACTGCATTTTCATTTGGTACAAAATCGTTTGAAGTAAAACAAGTAACGAAGTAGGGGTTCCTTTTCCTCCCTGTCACAAGATCCCATAGCGGCTAGCCTCCTTTCAGTGGGGGAGAGACGACAAAAAAAAAAAAAAGGCCTCTTCAGTGCTGGGAGGAAAACGAAGAAAGCAGCTGAGTAGAGCTAACGTCTCACATGTTCCTCACGATCACGCCAGAGGGAAGAGTCCGCGACCGGAAAAGGTCCGATTGCCCTCACAGGAAGGGCAATAGACTCGTGAACTCACGGAAGAGAACACCACCACTGAGTTCTACAGTGGCTGCTAGAGCGTACGCCGCCAGTTAGCACCTCCCCTCCATCCTCCTTCCGGGAGCAGTAGCTAGGCAACCGTGGGCCGTCTCAGAGAGCGGATGCCGCGCTGTTGCCATAGTGCCTCTGGCGGTGAATAACCAGCTATGCAGGCCCCTCACAGTTTTTACCTTCTCTTCTCTCCACCCCCTTTGCCCCCGCCCAGCCCTCCACCACTTCAGCTCCTCCCTCTCCTTCTCTCTCTCCCTCTCCTTCCTCCTCCGCCTCCTCAGCTCTAGGGCTAGAATATCTATGGGTCGAAACGTGATGCGATGAATCCGAGAGAGACCGAAACTGGGACGAGGAGTGCGGCGGAAGCGGCGGGACTCCTGGACATGGGGGCTTCACCACAATAGAGGCAGCGCCCCCATCCGCCGCCGCCAGCCCCACCGGATCGAAGCCCCCAAACCCCCTCGGGAAAAGGATGGCGGCGGCACCTACCCAGATCGAAGCCGGTGGGTAGCTGTGTCCGGGGGCCAAGGGGATGGCGGCTTAGACCGACGGCTGTCAGTTTCTTTTAAAAAAGCTTCTATTTCTCTTCTTTGCCTTCCTCTCAACCTTTCTCCCCTTTTCCTCAGAGCTGTATTACCTGATCGCTAGATTCTTGCAGTCCGGACCCTGCAACAAATCCGCTCAGGTGAGAAGGAGATCTGGGAGTCGTATAGAATGGTCCAGAAGGGGAAATCGAGGCAGCGGGGTGCGCGGTTACGCTGAGGGTGAGGGAATGGCCGGCCTTGAATAGTACTACCGTCAGCGGCTAGGTTCGAAGTGGGGAGGGAGGAATGGCTTGATGGCCCGAGCTGCTCCTCATATCCGTGTTTCCCTTTTGCTCAGGTGCTAGTGCAGGAGCTCGAGGAGCATCAGGTACGGAGCCCCTTCGGGAGGAGGTGGGGAGGGTTGGGGTGAAACTGGAGGAAGGGGAGGGCAAGTCAGGGGAGAAGGGCAGGGGCGGGGAGGGAGGCTTGGATTTGGGCACTCATAGCTGTTGTCAAAGGGGTGAACCGGCTTCTTCCTTCAAAAGGGGCGGATATCGCTGGGGTCTCAACTCGCCCCCTCCTTATGCCCGTGTGAGGCGATTTTTCATGATTTCCTCCTCTTTGGCCTCCCCCCCCAACACACACACACACACACACACACACACACACTCGTCTAGCTCTGGGGCAACAGCTATCGGGCCAAAAGAAATAAAGACGCCAAAGAGTCGAGGACCAGGACCCAGGCTGGGTCGGGTTGATGGGGCGCGGAGGCTTGGCCTTTATCGTTTGCCCCCCTCCCCTTTCTTTTCTCTGTCCCCCAGCTGATTCCGCGCCGCTTAGACTGGGAGGGGAAAGAGCACCGAAGAAGCTTCGAGGATCTAGTGAGTAAAGTTTTCATTTGAACTTACCCAACTCTTTCTCCTTTCCCTCCCCACCTTGTTCCCCCAGCTGGCCCCCGACCCCTCAGACCCCTCAGCTCTGCTCCAGAGCTTAGTGCCGAGTCTAAGAACGACTGCCCCTTCCCCCTCCCGAGTCGGAGAAAGGGTACCTTTCCCTCCCTTTGGCCTCTCTTGTTTCCACCCGGAAACTTTGAAGAATGTGAGTTGGTTATGAGAGATGCAGTACTGTGGATTATGAATATGGTGCAAACATCGGGAAAGGCCCATTGTAGGGGGAAAACGGAGAGAAACCAGGGGGTTATCTTGGGGCACGTACCAAGGACTGACGTTGGCCAATGACAGCATTGGTAACAGCCTGGAGTTCCGGAATAGTGGAAGAAAACTGGTTTCTGGTTGGTCCTGACTTGAAATACGGGAACCGAGGCCAGGCTCAGTCTTTTTGGGGGTGGAGGACGAGGGAGGGGGCTCAGGAGGGGAGTTGAAGAACCGGGGTTGGGGGAAAAAAACCGACACAATTAAAAAATAGGGAGCATTGTGTGAATTCCAAGATTTGCAGGTTTTAGATACTCAAGTACTGGATAAAAGCATAATCGTTGTATATCTCAGATTTTAGAAAATAGTTTATCAAATCATTAAATCACATTTGTGCACATACATTTTCACTAAATAACTATGGATTATGACCTTTTTGAGAACTGATGAAACGTGATTTGGGGTTTACAAGGAGACGACAGTGGTCATATTTTAAAATAGAATATACTTTAGTAATGGACTAAAGGCATTAGATTGTGTTGTTTCTCCTACAAATATAATTCATAGAGTGCCATGTACCTTCTGTTTAGCATTGAAACATACTAAAAGGTGATTCTTTTTATTTTGGGGAAGATGTTCGCTTGTATTAGCCACTGGCACAGTAATGTGGACATGAAAAAAGAAAGGGGTCATGTTTCTAAAATCTAAATTTAGCTATCTTTCCTTCAAATAAAATCTAAAAGGAGAAAAATCAGACAAAGTGAAAGAAAGTTGGAAGGTATGGTAGACTCTAAATATAAATAAAGTGATTTAAAATTTGCTTGCAATAAGACAATATTTAAATTGCTTTGGTATTCATTTCTCTTTATACTAAATTACAGTATGAGGCCACATTAATCATTACCAAATATACATTTTTACATTTTTTTGCAAATCACAGAAAATGGTATAATGATTGTGATAAGGATCAACTTTACCATCTGTATTATTAATAGTAAAGAATTCTCGGGCCGGCCGAGTGGCACAGTGGTTAAGCACTGGCTTGGGAACCCAGCGGCCCCGGTTCGGTCCCACATGTGAGGGCCAGTGACACTACCCTCAAAAAAAAAAAAAAGATATCAATGCTGAGGTTAAAAAAAAATTTGGGCCGGCCGAGTGGAGCGGTGGTTAAGCTCTGGCTTGGGAAGCCAGAGGCCCCGGTTCAGGTTCCACATATGAGGGCCAGTGACACTGCCCTCAAAAAAAAAATTGCCAAATTTAATTAACTAGCTATAATTAGTTTTAGGGCCGGCCGAGTGGCGCGGTGGTTAAGCGCTGGCTTTGGAAGCCAGTGGCCCCGGTTCGGTCCCACATATGAGGGCCAGTGACACTGCCTTCAAACAAACAAACAAACAAACAAACAAAAAGAATTCTCAGGTGGATAAAAATTATTTTTGAAAAACTGCATGTATTATCAATTTAATTAGTAATCAGAATTTTTGTTGAATTTAAGTCCTGCAAAAAAAGGGCAAAAACAAGAGTGTCTACCAATATGTTTTAACACTTTATGAATAATGTGATTTTGAAGATCACATTGTACCTTTATACTGAGTTTTATACTGAGGTTTATAGAAAATGCTTTCATTTACCTTTGTCTGTAAGTGGACTATTTTGAGCAAGTAGAAATAGAAGACTTAAAAGGTAAAGGTTTTTTAAACATTAACTTGACAGTGATAAAAAGTAAATGAACACCAAAATAATTAAAAATATAGTCTCTTAACCACACACATACAAAAACCAACAGAACCCTGTTTACTAGACTTCCTTACCTTATGTTGTAAAGCCGTATTTTTAGTAATTGTAATCTAAGCCGTGCTTTATTTTTTTTACTTAACACTTATACACATGCTTATCTGTATTTGACTAGTCATTGTTTTTAAAGTAAGAAAAGATTCAGTTGTATTTAAGCTGCTGTGATTACAACTTAACTTTCAGTTGAGTATTTGAGTTACTTCCAGCTTTTTATCTTTGCATAGTTAAGTAGTCTTTCTGCTTTTTTCCTTTTTTTTTTTTTTTGAGGGCAGTGTCACTGGCCCTCATATGTGGGACCGAACCGGGGCCGCTGGCTTCCAAAGCCAGCGCTTAACCACCGCGCCACTCGGCCGGCCCTAAAACTAATTATAGCTAGTTAATTAAATTTGGCAATTTTTTTTTGAGGGCAGTGTCACTGGCCCTCATATGTGGAACCTGAACCGGGGCCGCTGGCTTCCTAAGCCAGAGCTTAACCACTGCGCCACTCGGCCTGCCCTAGAGTGAGTTTTTAAAACTATTTTTTACATCTTTGATGGCTTTAATTGGTGAAAGTATTCTCTAGTTGATTTAATTAGCTATTTCCCCATTGTTAGTGAAGTTTAAACTTTAAATTTTTTTTTTTTTTTGAGGGCAGTGTCACTGGCCCTCCCTCATATGTGGGACCCAAACCGGGGCCGCTGGCTTCCTAAGCCAGTGCTTAACCACCACGCCACTCGACCGGCCCTCTGGTTATTTTTTAATTGTTAATCCATTTGTACATCCCTACATACACTTGATCTTCACCTTTATATTTTTAATTTGTTTTTTATCCTTGAATATATTTTTCGTTTTATATACACAGAATTTCTTCTTTTGTTTCACATTATAGTTAAGTAGTCTGTCTTTTTTGTTTTTAATTTAATTTTTGTATTGTACACTTCGGTTTTTATTTTTCTACACTGGGATCCAGTTTTTCTAGGGATATTATCTACCTATAGATTTATTTGTAAGGGGAGAGGGGACAAGGCTGAGTGAGAATTTGAACAAAAGGAAGAAAGTGTAGTAGCTGAGAACTAAGTGGGAAGTGCTAGATTGATTCTACATTCAACAGTTGTATTGTTGATTGGAATTATTACATATCTGACCTCTGATTTTGAGTGGCTTCATTGTGGAAGAGATGGATTTTTTCCATGGAACAGGTATTTTTTAAATGATATTAGAACAATGGATTTATACAGTGTGATCTTTCATTTAGCTATATGTTTTGGATTGAAATTTAGGGCAAAGTATTAATAAATAGTATAATTTTATATGTACTTACAGTATTAATAAGTAGTATAGTCTGATATATTAAATTATATAATAACACTTAAACTTAAGATGTACTGGGGTATAAAAGAAATAATACAAATGCAGAATGAAAAGGTAAAGGACTATAAACAAAGATATATATTAGGAAAAAAATCCTATCCTTCTGTCAGTATGCATACTTTCACTTGAATTGTTTGTACTGCTTAACTTGATTTATCCAGAAGTATATTAAGATAATAAGTTGGTTACTACTGTTCCTATTACATATTCTAGAGATTCCCCCTTTTTCTTTCTTAAATTTGATTTAATGTTTTAAAATTTGAAACGAAGGAAGATGCTTTTTTGTTTAAGCTACTGTCAGGCAAGTATTGACATATCCATATCTGAAATGCTTTAAAAACAAAACAATGTCCTTACATGAAATGTTTGTCAGCTTATGTTGAACTGTAAAGATTTTGAATATGGCATTCAAAATAAAACATTCTAAATTAATTTTCAGAATTTTAAATAATAGAATTTTGAAGTCATGGTGATTCTGAAGTTTGATTTGGGCCTTTATATTTTCATGACTTATTTATAACATAATAGATCTTCTTACAATTTATCTTATGGTAGATAATTTAAATAATTACAGAAGTTCTTTCATTTGTCGTGACCCTTTAGAATTGTTGGCTATTTTATTGTTTCCTCCTTGAAGCTTTATTGGGGAGGACAAACATAGTAATGAGGAAGGTGTATGTGTGAAAATGAATAGTTTTTGTAAACATACACATTTTATGTATTGAAATGGTGACTCGGAAACTTTTTTCAAAGGCATATTTTAAGATTTTTGAATCCTTTTTAGGGGACTCCTATCATAAGACTGAACCAAAGTCATAATTATCTTTAGGTGTGGTATATATTTTTACATGTATTCAGCTTTTTTCATCTATAGAATTGAAAGCACCAATTAAGGCTTACATTTGGAATGACATAGATTGTATTTACCTTCATTTTATATACAAAAGACTTGAAACAATTTTATGGTCTTAAAAAAAACTTTTATTAAGATTTTATGTTCACTGCTATCTTTAAAAAGATCAAATACATCTGTGTTGGTATGTGTCATTGTAAAAACTTGCATCTGCATATAATGTATTCAAGTTTAAAAGTGTTTTCATATTATCTCATTTGATTCTCACCAAGTACTTTAAAGCACTGAATTTGAATTCCAGACATACCTGTATTTTTTCTTACCTTACCCAGCTCTTGTTCTCTAATTACTAGTAATAGCTTAAATTATCTGTTAGAACAGTAGAATGATCTTTGAGTGCTGGTAGCGTAGTTATTGCATCTCTCAGGGTGGAAGCAATTTAAGCATGTGTGATTTATTAACTGCTGTGTGGACACAACCATAGTTAGGAAGAACAGAGTGCATCTTGGGAAACCAGAAATCATGTGCTACTCAACTCCTGTGTGGATATAATGATAACTGATAAGGTATTATGGCAGAGAGCAATCAATGTCTGGAAACGTATTCTTCACTACTGATTTGCTTGAGCCACATGTTCATTCTTGCTTTCTGTAATATGTTGGCTTTACCTATTTGTCTGGATTCATCTTTGGCTATTTTTTTTCACACTTGGGCTCTAAGAACATGCTTTTAATGATTAAAATTCTTTAGGAGATTTATCATTAGTCCTAGAAAACCTGGTATCTCAATGCCAATGAGATGGTATTAAAGTGAAGAGAGCTGCTGTAGGAGAGTAAGTATTTGGATTGTGTAAAGTTCCCTGATAAAATTTTGTCCTGACAGCACCTTTGTCAAATATGAAATTAGTTTAGTTGTGGATTTTTGTTTTTGTTTTACTAATGTTGATTACTAATTGATTAATAAATAATTTTTGGTAGGGAGCAAAATAGTAATTTAAGGGCAATTTAGTATTTGTGTTGTATTTTAGAGATGCCCTTTTTTTGTCATTTCTCACATAGCATTTTGTGTGTAGTATGAAAGGACTGTAAGATTTAGTCTGGGAGATAGTCTTTACTTGCTGAGTGACCCTGGGTAAATTACTTAACTTCTCAGGGATTCGGTTTTCTTATTTATAAAATGAAAACCAATACCTGTTTTACAAGGTGGTCTTATGAACCAAATGAGTTAAATATGAAAGAATGCATTCTGTTAATTGAAAACGCTATGCAGATAAATTGATTACTACATTTTAAAAATAAAGGTTGAAAGGATAGAATGGAAATCTGGAGAACTATGATGCCAGAACTGATTTTTTTTTAGCTAGGTAATTATTACCACCCAATTTTCATAATATTTTTATAAGGTAAGGGACATATAAAACAGTACCATTAAAAAAAGAGTATTTAAAAAGTGAGTGTCAGAGGGCTGGCTGAGTGGCGCGGTGGTTAAGCGCTGGCTTGGGACGCCAGCAGTCCAGGTTTGGTTCCCACATGTGAGGGCCAGTGACACTGCCCTCTTAAAAAAAAAAAATAGTAAGTGTCAGAAATGAACCCCAAATGAATGGTTTGAAGTGCATCCCTGTTAAAAAAGAAATGATCATTATGGCAAAAGATACTTAGTGTTATTTGCATTTTTATGAATTACAGAAAAATAATTCAGTATATTAATGTATTATTCACTCCTTTTTTAAAAAGTGGGAGGTATGTCATTCCATTGTCATGTTACAGGGGTCCTCAACCCTGCTGATTGATCTCTTTTTCTCCTGAAATTATTTTCTATACATTATTGATAATTAATTTCTTGTATTTTAAGGTACCTTGTTGAAGATATTTTCGCATACCCTTTATTATCTATCATGGTACTTTATAATTAGCTGGCCATCAGTTATTAATTGTTCAATTTTCTTTGAATGAAACATTTTATGATATATATTTTTTAGGCTTATTTAATCTGCTAACTGGTATTGAGTATACTTTTACTGGATCTTTCTATTTTGTTAAATTTATTGGGGTGACAATAGTAAAATTTCATAGATTTCAAGTGTACATTTCTATAATACATCATCTATATATCACATTGCGTGCTCACCCTCCAGTTAGTTCTCCTTCCATCACCATTTATTTGACCCCCGTTACCCTCTTCTACCACCCTCCCCTCTCCGCTTCCCCTCTGGTAACCACTAAACTGTTGTCTGTGTCTATGAGTTTTTGTTTGTCTTATTCCTTTGTTGTTTTCAGTTTTATATACCACATATGAGTGAAGTCATAGGTTCTTGACTTTTTCTGATTTATTTCGCTTAGCATGATAATCTGAAAATCCATGTTGTTGCACATGGCAATATTTCATCTTTTCTTAAGGCAGAGTAGTGTTCCACTGTGTATATGTACCACATCTTCTTTATCCAATCATCTATCGAAGGACACTTCGGTTGTTTCCTTGTCTTCGCCACCATAAATAATGCTGCAATGAACATCGGAATTCATATATCTTTATGGATAAATGTTTTGAGATTTTTTGGGTAGATAACCAGGAGGGGATTACTGGGTCATATAGTAATTCTATTTTTAATTATTTGAAGAACCTCCATACTGTTTTCCATAGTAGCTGTACCAATTTACATTCTCACCAACAGTGTATAAGGATTCCTTTTTCTCCACAGCCTAACACTTGTTATTATTTGTTGTGTTGATGATAGCCATTCTAATAAGTGTGAGTTGTTACCTCATTGTGGTTTTGATTTGCATTTCCCTAGTAGCTAGTGAAGTTGAACAGTTTTTGATATATCTGTTGGCCATTTGTATGTCTTCCTAAGTTTTTTTTTTTTTTTTGAGGGCAGTGTCACTGGCCCTCATATGTGGGACCCAAACTGGGGCTGCTGGCATCCCAAGCCAGTGCTTAACCACCGTGCCACTCGGCTGGCCCTGTATGTCTTCTTGGGAGAAGTGTCTGTTCAGGTCTTTTGTCCATTTTTAAATTGGATTGTTTGTTTTGTTGTTGAGTTGTATTTTGGATATTAGCCCCTTATCAGAGATGTTGTTTGCAAATACCTTCTCCTTCCGGTGGGTTGTCTCTTTGTTTTGTTGATTGTTTCTTTTGCTGTGCAGAAGCTTTTTAGTTTGATATATTCCCATTCATTTATTTTTGCTTTTAATTCCCTTGCCTTTGAGGTCAAGTTCATAAAATCCCCTTTGAACCCAAGGTCCATAAATTTAGTACCTATGTTTTTTTCTATGCAGTTTATTTTTTCAGGTCTAATGTTTACGTCTTTGATACATTTTGAGTTAATTTTGGTACACTGTGACTGATGGCAGTCTAGTTTCATTCTTTTGCATGTGGCTTTCCAATTCTCCCAGCACCATTTATTGAAGAGTCTTTCTTTTCTCCATTGTACGTTTTTAGCTCCTATGTCAAAAATTATCTGCCTGTATATATGTGGGTTTATTTCTGGTTTTCATTTTTCATTTCTGTTCCATTGGTCTGTGTGTTGATTCTTTTTTTTTTTTTTTTTGAGGGTAGTGTCACTGGCCCTCATATGTGGGACTGAACCGGGGCCGCTGGCTTCCCAAGCCGGCACTTAACCACCACGCCAATCTGCCAGCCCTGTGTTGATTCTTTCTTTACTGAGAAAGTTCTATAATGTGGGTGAGTCCCCTGTCTTTGTCTTGATACTATCTGCTCTGAAGGTGATAGTACCTGTGGTGCTTTTTTGAGGAAGTAGTATAACCCAGAGAATACTTGAGTCTAGGTTGATTGCTCTGCCAGTCTCTTTCCTGAGGATATCTTAAAACTAACAAAGTGAAAAAGAAATGCCAGGAACAGTGATTAACATTTTCAAAGGAAAATGATAGGAAGTCTTATCATTTTGTAGTCCACCCTGCTAACCAACAGTATTACTACAACATAAAGACCTACCTGTTTTCTTTCCCTTTCTGCCTATACCCCTTCCTCATTCAAATTCAGCAAATGTTCAAGCTTAACACTTACATTATAAAGCTACATCAGATTATTGCAGATATTTATATTTTACTGAAAAGTATCAACAATTTTTAATGTTTTCATCCAGTTTCTTTCTTTTTTTTTTTTTTGTACAAGTATGTTAGGTTTTTTCCTCCAAAATCAGATGATACTCTGAAGAGGGTTTTTTATTGTTTTTAAAAAACTTAACATTGTGGAGCAGTGTCTTAAATATTGAGATAGTATGTGCTAGTCAGCATGCAGACTGTGTTTACTGGTTGGGGGTGCCTTTGTCTTTGCCTGTCATGCCCTCTCTTCCCTTTGTCTGGAAGGAAGTCAGTTAGCCTTCAAGTGTGAAATTGAACTTGTGCAATTCCCTACCCCCAGGCTGAATTAGGTATTGTGCTTTTTTGCTTTCTGAGCTCTCTGTACTAACTTCTGGGCACTTGTAGCTTTGATTGGTTTCTATTTGCTAGTTTGTTTCCCCCATAGGACTATGGGGTCCCTTAGATCAAACTTTTCCCATTTGTATCCCTATATTTTAAATGACTGAATGAGGGGCTGGCTAAGTGGCGCAGTAGTTAAGAGCTGGCTTGGGAAGCCAGTGGCCCCAATTCGGGTCCCATATATGAGGGCCAGTAATACTGCCCTAAAAGAAAAAAAAAAGACTGAATGAATGAGTGCATGAATAAATGATTTTGTTTTTGTTCTTATCAAATCATAGGAGGTGGTTGTTATTACTCCGTGTTGTACAGATGAAGAAGCTCAGGCCCAGAAGACTAAGTCACTGTAGGTCATAAAAGTTAGGAACTGGGGATGCAAGAATAATTAAAATCTAAGTCTTTTCTGCTGTACCACACTTCCAGGAGTAACAGCAAGTAAATTTTAGAGTCTGATTAATCCAGGCTCTTGGATTTCTAAGTACTATGCTAATGTACTTATATTGATATACTATTTAAAGCCTTGCTGTATTTTTCAAATTTGTTTTGTTTTCTGTCTCTAAATGTAAAAATATTATGTGACTAATTTTTTTATGCACTTCTGTCTATCTCCCTCCACTAAAAAAAAAATACAATCTCAGATAAATACTGCAGTTTATTTATGCAATGGTGCTAGCATATGGTCCCAGTTCGATTTTTCATTTTTATCTGTGTAGCCATGATCTTAGTTAGAAAATAAAACATACGATGAGTTACTTGTCTGATTCTATTGTTTTTAAAAGCCAAAGTAAAAATGATATCATTGCTGTCTGAAAATTAGTATTCAAAATGGAGCTTTTGGTGCAGGGCTGGCCCCCTGATATTCCTTTTAACTAAGTATGCTGAGTAGGGTCATCTTAGTGAGCTCTCTGGTCCACTCAGTAGTCATAATGATTCTGAATTGTGGTAATTCAGTAGTTACAATAGATTTGCTCTTTATGTCAGCCAATCTTCCTTCCTGTCAAGGTTTATAATTTAAGCTTCATTTAATTTCTTTCAGTTCATTGAAATATAAGGTTTTAATTTTTTATAGTCTTTATGTTAATTATATTCATAATTTTTCAATTGCCTTAATAGGACACTAATAGAGCAGCAGGCGGTGAGACCAGAATCATAAGCATTGATTGTGACCATAGGGTTTCATGTCTCTGGATCTGTTTTTCCTACTGCAAGATGTGAAATTAGGTTGATTATGTATAAGGATCCTTCCAATTCAAAGATTCTGTAATTTTACTCCTTAGAACTGTTTTACAGAATAATGCAGAAGTTTGTATTATTATCTTTTTTTTTAAAGATTTTATTGGGGAATCAGGGAAGGGTAACAGACAAGTTGCTGTCCTATTGTTCTTCAGTCTAGTTGCGAGGACGCTGCCCCACTGTTGGTATCGTCATTGTGCTCTTCCCGGATGAGGCAGATAAGTTGTAGGCCTCTGGGTGGCAGCTCACAGCGGCTATTGGCAGCTCACACTGGCTGCCGCCCGTTCACTGTAGCCTATGGCAGCCCACTGCAGCAGGGGCTGCAGCCTACACCATTGCCGGGGTTTGCACAGTCCAGCTCCAGGTGGAGCTGTTGTTAGCTGTAGAGGGCAGTGTCACTGGCCCTCATATGTGGGATCTGAACCGGGGCTGCTGGCATCCCAAAGCAGCTCTTAATCAATGCGCCACTTGGCCGGCCCTGTATTATACTCTTGAACTTCGTTTTTAGCAAACTTTTTTCTTTTGCAGATCTTGAAGTGCTTGTGTTACTTGCTAGTCATTATATTCCAGAGAGAGAAATGAGGTTAAAGAACTGAAATTGGAATATTTGAGGTTTAATCTAAAAGTGTGGCTTCCATGAATTTCATAGACTATTTTAATGTATACTTTTTTAAAAAGATTTTTTATTGGGGAATTTGGGGAGGAGAACAGTGTTGGGGGAACAGCCAAGTTGTTGTCCTTCAGTCTTAGTTGTGGATGGCACAGCTAGGTCAGCTCCAAGTCCAGTTGCCATCCGGCCACCCGTGGGCAGCTCGCAGCCCTCTGCTCAAGGTGCCATGTTCAATCTTAGTTGCGGGTGGGCGTATCCCACCATCTCATGGGGGAGTCTAACCGGTAACCTTGTTGTTAGGAGCATGTGCTCTCACCAGCTGAGCTATCCTGCCACCTGTTGACAGCTCAGTGGCAGCTCAGCTCAGGTGCAGCTCACTGGCCCATGTGGGAATTGAACCGGCGACCGTGTTTCTCAGAGCTCTTGCTCTTAACCAACTGAGCAACTCTGCCGGCCCTAATGTATACTTTTTTTTTTTTGAGGGCAGTGTCACTGGTCCTCATATGTGGGACCGAACCGGGACCACTGGCTTCCCAAGCCAGCACTTAACCACCATGCCACTCGGCCGGCCCCCTAATGTACACTTTTAATATTACATTTTATTATATATTACATTATATTCCTATATAATTCTAATATAGAATTTTTCAAACCTCAAAAAAGTAATTACTGAAGGTAGTTAAGAAGTCTTATGCCTAAAGAGATCACCTTTAAAAAAATTCCAGCTTTAATCAAAGCAAATGGATTAAAGTTAATGTTAACTATCAATTATAAGTCCTGAAGTTTGATTTAAAAGAAACTGTTATTCTAAGAATTGTGCTGATATAGTCTGGAAGCTTGTTAATGTTTAAAGGAGAAGCCAGTAGGTTCAAGCTCAAAAGTATTGTTATTGCCAATCTATGTCTCTCTAGTACTATTTTATAACCAAATTTTAATTGATTTTAGAGGGATGGACTTTTTAAACGGGGCCACTTAGAAATTGAGTAATTTTCTATTGTATAGGGTGATAATTAAGCTAGTGAAATTTATTTAATAATTTATAATACAGATCTGCAATAGGGAGAATTTGGGTGTAGATAAGCCTTGTTTTATTTGCTAAATTAATGATGATGTGTTTTTAAATTATTACTGAGGAATTAATAAAAATTTGTGTAATTAACAGAACATCAAACATTGTTTCTGTAAAATGAAGTAGCCAGAGGGTTAAGATGTCAGTGTGATGTAAATCTGACAGATTTTCTTTAAGAGGGTAATTCTAAAAATTCATATTAAAGAACTCCCATTTTCTGAATTATATGTTGCTAGATACATTGCAATTTCTAGAATAGTTAGTTAGATTTTTTTTTGTAAAATGTGAATAACTCTTGAGGTGATAATGGGATAAAGAAAAGTAAATTTATTTGAAAAAAGAAATTGCCACGAAAAGACATCAACTACATCCTATGTAACACCTTAATATAGCCGTTACTTGATGAAAATGGAATGGTTGATATCAGAAGCCTACCTAGTCTATCCAAGACAGTGTTAGGGAGGTGGGAAGGTATAAGCTATTATAGATGTTAATATGCAGTATTTTAAGGCTTTTTCTTTAAGATACGTATTTTAGGGGTACTAACTGTGGTGGTATGTAGGCATATTTATAAAATGCCCTAATGTGGAGGCAATGAATTACAAACTAGGATTTTATGATATCAATATCTAGATAACAAGAAATGGTTTTTAGATTGAATCATCAGCTGCTTTGATTTTAATATTACCTGTATATTTTACTGAAATATATTTCTGTGTAGATATTTGTTTGGAAAACAAAGCTAGAGATACAAGAAATAAATGAAAAAATTAGCTTGATCCTTTGGTCCAATCCAGAAGCTAAGCCTTGTAGATGCAAAACTTAAATAATCAGGTTAAGTTGCCATTGTTCCTGAGCATCATGATAGTTGTCCAGGGCCCAGTTATTTTGGTAGATTAAAATTGGTTTTTGCAGGGAATTACAATGATTATTGGCTGTGAATAATTTTTGAAAATCAAAGTAGAATCAGTTACTTGGAGAATTCTGATTACATGTTGGATTATAGATCTTTTGACCTGTGTTTCCTAAAAAGGTACCCTGATGTGAGAATCTAAGGTTTTTCCTTTATGATTTCATATGATAAAGCTAATAGATTATACTTTGATTTTTATTTATTCATTGATTCAATGAACAAATATTTATTGAGAACACATATAATCTCTTTTCTCATGGTAATCATTAGGGATGACTTACAAAATTATTATTTTTTTTGTGGTGTTCTTGACCTGGTAGTGATATATATATATATATATCTGTCCTATGTGATGGTAGACATGTATACATTTATTTATATTTGTATCTATCTATCTATCTATCTATCTATCTATCTATCTATCTATCTATCTAAACTGTAGTACTTACAAAAATTGGCATTGTAGCCAGAAGTTGATTCAGGACCTTATATCAAGATTAAAATGTAGATGTCTGGGGGCCGGCCGAGTGGCACAGTGGTTAAGCGCTGGCTAGGGAAGCCAGCGGCCCTGGTTCAGGTCCCACATATGATGAACAGTGACACTGCCCTCAAAAAAAAAAAGAATGTAGATGTCTGTTTTATCTTAGGATTTTTGTTTTAAAGATTTTATTGGGGAATTGGGGGAGGGGAAGAGCATTGGGTAACCCGGGAAGGGGAATAGACAAGTTGCTGTCTTTTTTTTGTTGTTCTACAGTCTAGTTGCAGAAGATGTTGCTTCACTGGCCCATGTTGGTATCGTCATTGCACTCTTCCTGGATGAGGCAGATCGGTTGCCAGCCTCTGCATGGTCGCTCACCTCGGCTATTGGCAGCTCACGCTGGCTGCCAGCCACTCACGCTGGCTGCTGGCCACTCACTGTAGCCTATGGCAGCCCACTGCAGCAGGGGCTGCAGCCTACACCATCGCCAGGGCTCACACAGACCAGCTCCAGGTGGAGCTGTTGTTAGCTGTAGAGGGCAGTGGCACTGGCCCTCAGATGTGGGATCCGAACCCGGACTGCTGGCGTCCCAAACCAGCTCTTAACCAATGTGCCACTTGGCCAGCCCTCTAAGGTTTTTTTAATAATTAATCTAGTTTTGACTTACTGTTTTGTTTTTTTTTTAAGATTTTATTGGGGAATTGGGGGAGGGGAACAGCTTTGGGGACTCGGGGAAGGGGAACAGACAAGTTGTTGTCTTTTTGTTCTTCAGTCTAGTTTTGGAGGACATTGCTTCACTGGCCCATGTTGGCATCGTCATTGTGCTCTTCCTGTATGAGGCAGATCAGTCGCCGGCCTCTGGATGGTCGCTCACCGCGGCTATTGGCAGCTCACTCTGGCTGCCGGCCACTGACTGTAGCCTGTGGCAGCCCGCTGCAGCAGGGGCTGCAGCCTACACGGTTCCCGGGGCTCGCGCAGCCCAGCTCTAGGTGGAGCTGTTGTTAGCTGTAGAGGACAGTGTCACTGGCCCTCATATGTGGGATCCGAACCAGGGCTGCTGGCATCCCAAAACTAGCTCTTAACCAGTGCGCCACTCAGCGGCCCTGTTTACTGTTTTAATAATTAGGTATTTATGGAGCACATCAGGGACTGGAACATTAGGTTATATAAAAAACGCAAAACAGTTTTGTTTTATTGTCTCAACTTTATCTACATCTGTTAACCATCTTCAGATATTTACATGTGTGTTTTAAAACACATTAATGTTGCAGTGAATTTTGATATACAACTTAGTTGTTTAGAGCATAGTATTTATAAAATCATTAATTTGATACTCTTAGAAACTAGTTAGCTTAATTTAGGGAAAACAGTTCTGCTTTATTAAGTAAATGTGTCCTGTTAATCTTAAAGGGATTTAGGTAAGAGTTTGGTGCAAGTAATACCTTTTGTTTGCATTCTTATCATTTATATACAATTTAGATCCTGTGATTCTTGATTAGTTTAGTACTACTGAATAAACAAGTACTAGTACAGTTTACCCATCATCTTTGTACTACTTTGATTTTAGGCATGCTCACTTTTGCTGTTTTTTTTTTCTTTTTTTAAAAGATTTTATTGGGGAATTTAGGGAGGGGAACAGCGTTGTGGAATCGGGGAAGGGAAACAAACAAGTTGCTGTCCTTTTGTTCTTCAGTCTAGTTGTGGAGGACTTTGCTTCACTGGCCCATGTTGGTATTGTGATCATTGCTCTCTTTCTGGTTGAGGTAGTTGCTCGCCAGCCATTGGATGGCCGCTCTCGCTGCTGCTGGCTACTCATGCTGGCTGTCAGCCACTCATAGTAGCTCTTGGCAGCCCACTGCAACCCAGCTGCAGCCTATGCATCACCGGCGAGTCACAGCAGCCCAGCTCCAGGTTGAGCTGTTGTTTACTATCTTAGCTGTAGAGGACACAGTGTCACTGGCCATCATGTGGGATCCGAACCGGGGCCCTGCTGCTCAGAGGTGGCATCCCAAGCCAACTATTAACCAACTGAGCCACTTGTCCAGCCACACTTTTGCTTTTTTGTAGAGCTTATTTCATAAGATTAACAGCTAAGCAAATGATTTAATCAAGATAGTAAAGGTAAGTTAGAGTACCATAGCCTTTAAATGCTTTCATGTCATTTAATTTTGCTCAGGTTTTGTAGCTGTTTCTTAAATTTGGTTGACGTATTAAGTATTTAAAATATTATTTTGCTGATTCTGTCTTTTAAATTGTACTTTGCTCCATGATGGAACAGTTTGTTAATTGAGTAGATTAATGTTTTTGAACTTAATTTGTTTTCCTGTGTTTTATTTATGCTTTTTAGGTGGCAGCCAATGCACACATTCCCCCAGACTACCTCCTTAAAATTTGTGAGCGGATTGGTCCCTTACTAGATAAGGAGATACCTCAGAGTGTTCCTGGGGTACAGACATTACTAGGTGTTGGTCGGCAGTCTCTGTTAAGGGATGCCAAAGGTAAGCTTTTCACAGTTTTTAGAGGAAGGAGTGGAGGACAGCATATTTCTATGTTAAGTAAATGTTCCCATTCTTTTCTAAGTGCTTAATTTCTTCTAGTTATTCTTACTTTGCCAATCTTGTTTTTTTTTTCTTAGTGTACAAGTTAATTTTTAGAGTCCTATAGGAGCCCTTTTCTTTAAAACAATGAATACCATAGAGGTAAAGAATGTAAAATTTCTGTAATCCTGTGGAACAGAGATCTCAAAAGATCACTGCTCTGATTAGTACAATATAAATACTTAAAATATTATTTTATTACATTTTAATATTCTTAATCTTTGAGTGTTGATATCATCCTAATCACATAAATATTTTATAACAAGTAAATTAAAATTATGATATATAAACTTTTTATAATTGAAAATATTTAAACAACAATGTCAACCCATCTGTGACTGTTCAGTAATAGTTTCTCTCTTCCACTGTTTTTCAGCCTTTTACAAATTTTCCCCAAAGTTTTACACGGAATCCAATATGCAAAATATATAAAATAGTATTTTATGAACATAAAAATGTGAAATTAGGCATTAGTGATACCTCTTAGTGTAATAAATACTACTAGACAGTTGTAGAATATTATTTGGAATATTTCATATGTGTTTGAACCTTTTGACATAAAAGACAAAAAACATAACTATTTATAGTCAGTTATCATCTGATATGCAGTGTTGTTACCTGTCATGGCACAGCTGGCAGGCACTGCATAACATGAGCATGAACTAAGAATAAATATTTCTGAGTTTTATGTGGCATGCTTATATGTAGTTGTATCCTTGCTTATACATTTTTATATGAATTGGCATGTATAAGCCAAAGATCAAGAAGGACCAATGTAAACTTAAAGCCTTATTAATCCATGACACATTTGCGTAAGTTTCAAATATATGTGTAATAAAAACATTAGTTTTAGATCAGCCCAGAAATAAAATATCCTGATGATATATTAAGGTATTGATGTTTACCAGTCATGATATATGTAGTTTATAACATGTTTAAACATATGCATGTTATTTTTTATTGAGGTTTTATTAGTTGAAAATGTATTTCAACAAGTGAAATTGAATTCAGACATTTACCTCTGAGGTACAGTTAAAAAAAGAAAACAAAAAAACCCCCACCATTCTATTTCTTGACTAACTTTTGAATCTTTTTATATAGACTGTAAGAGTACACTATGGAATGGGTCTGCTTTTGCAGCTCTACATAGAGGCAGACCTCCAGAACTACCTGTAAATTATATGAAACCTCCAAATGTGGGTGAGTAATGTCCATGTGAGTTATAAATATATTCTTGATTTGTTCCTTCCTGAACTAATTATAAAGCCAAAAAATAGGTATGAGAATTAAATTTGAAGTATAAACAAACTGCTTACATTCTTGAAGAGTTTCAATGTAGGTCTAGATTTTTAAAAGCATATTTATTTAAAGCAAATATAATCATGGTTTTATAAAAGGTGAACTTTTAAAAAAATTTTCATCCTCCCCACCCCTCCCCTCCCCCTCTCCTTCCCTTCCTTCCTTTTTTTTTCTTCTTAGCAGCATTTTCTTTTTTACATACTACAGGTGTTTTTAACCATATGGATGTCTATTTACATATCAATGTGCTGAGATCAAAGATTTTGCAGAGATGTATATAAAGATAGCTTTCAGAAGGAGACAAAAGTACATTCTGCCTATATCTGCTTGCCAAACTTATAGTAATGTTATAAATTTTATAGCTTTGTTAAAACAAAAAAATCACACTTTCCACTTCTAGTTTACTGAAATTCCCATGTTGTGACCATGATGAAGAAATACTGGTAGTGGTTCCCAAGGAGATTTAGCTGTGGAACCATTTATATTAAAGTTAACTCTTATAAAAAGACTGTAAAACCAAGCAGCTAGATGAATAACTTCCACTCTGCATCCCTATTTTGTCACTCTTTTAAAAATTATATTCTTTTATACAGTGCCTAGAGAATATTCCTTAAATTCAAATTGAAAAAATAAGAATATTTTTTTACAGCAATACTAACTTAAACAAACTTATTTACTCCTAGAGATTACATACATTTAGGCTAGAAATAATTTTAAAGGATATTTAGAAAAGTCATTGATAAAGATTTATAAGGGTTATTAAAGTAAATTGGATACTTTGAGGCACGTATATCGCCAACAGTACTCTTTCATAGCCCCAATATTACTGGGAAAAGTAGACAACTGTGTTGAATGTAATTAGACATGGTGTTTTAAACTTTTTTTCCCATTTTCAGGGGTTTATTTACCCTTCATAAGTTTTCACTTTTACCTGAAGTATTTATTCATAATTTATTTATTAAATGTAATTGAAATAGCTTTTATTATTCATGCATTTGTTTATGTTCTGAAGATATGATATTTTTGGCCATACTGTCAACATTATTTGTAATGCTTTATACTTCCTTCAGTGGTCACATGTGAAGTGCTGAAGAGCAGCCTTCAGAGTATTAATTATGCTTTCAGTGGTTCTTTGTTCTTCCTTCCGTTCTCTTTTAAAAAATTCTTTTAACTACATATATATATATATATATATATATATATATAGTACATCGAGATTTCTGCTGGTTTTGTATAATAAACATTGTTCTGACTTTGATCCTTTTGTTACTCTTATAGCAATTGCTAAGGAATTTTAGTGTCCCTGACATTGATGCTTTCACAATCCTCAATCTGCCATGTTACTTGGGGAGGAGCTATTACAATAGAGATAATTTACTCAAGATGTATTTTTATGTAGCACAGTAGTCCTCCCGTATCCACAGGGAATATGTTCCAAGACTCCAGTGGATGCCTGGAACTACAGATAGTAGTGGAGTGTTTTTTCCTATACATTCACCTTTTCAATTAAAGGAAGCACTTATGGCTTTTCTTTGGCATATCCGAATTGCCAGCATCACTACTCTTGTGCTTTGGGGCCATAATTAAGTAAAATAAGGGTTACTTGAACACAAGCACTGTGATACCTCCACAGTTGACAGTGGATCTGATAACCGATCTGATAACCAAGACGACTACTAAATGACTAAGGGTCAGGGAGTGTATACAGCGAATATGCTGGACAACATGATTCATGTCCCAGGCAGCATGCATCAGGATGATGTGAGATTTCATCACACTACTCAAAACAACACGCAATTTAAACCTTATGAATTGTTTAATTCTGGAATTTTCCGTTCAATATTTCTAGACTGCAGTTGTCTGCGGGTAACTGAAACCGCACAAAATGAAACTGCAGATAAGGGGGGACTACTGTATATACTAGTCAAGATCCTTAGGTTTAGGATATTTAAAATGCAGAACCTGATAAAAACAGGAGCTGACTAGAAAAGTAATTAAGATGAATATGAAATCTTAAATTTTGATTTGAGACAGTTTTCTCATTGTAGTGTACAGTTTTCCACAGCTACTTTAAAATCAATCAGTTTTATAGTTTTCCAATATAAATAAAATTTAATTATGAAGGTAAATCTTCAAAGTTTTATCAAAGAATCTTATAACTAGAAAGAACTTTAACAACACTACTTCTTGATAAAAGGGTTCCTTCTTCAAATAACTGTGGGAGACACTGAGTTTAAAAATATGGAAAAAAAAATGAAAGTATGGGGCCGGCTGAGTGGCGCGGTGGTTAAGCGCTGGCTTGGTAAGCCATCGGCCCCGGTTCGGTCCCACATATGAGGGCCAGTGACACTGCCCTCAAAAAAAAAATGTGTAGTTCTGCTCAGAGCCTTTCATATGCTTAAATGCCTTGTGAATCACCTTATGGGGAACATTTCTTAACCCAACAGTGGAAACCCTTTTCCCAGAATCCCTATAACATAGTACAAGTTTTTCTGGGAACAGATTTGGGAAATTGGGTTGTGAACCCCTATTTACAGGAGAAAAACCAAAAGTCCAGAGAGAAGTATGTGACAGGCACAAGTTACACTTCTTGGCTTCAAACAGTTTATTTCTAAATCATTTCATGGTCAGAGGATACCATACTTCCTTGGTATAGCTATAACAGATTAACACTTATAGAGCTCCAAAGATTGAGGATTAGCCATATCACTTTTATTTATTAAGTCAAGTATATCACGGCATAATTCACATAAAACGAAATTCTCCGTTTCAGTATGTAGTTCAGTGACGTGTACTGAACTACATGTGTACACTAATCTGTCACTGTACTTTTGCTTTCTTTTGAATGTCATTTGATTGAAATCATATAGTATGTAGCCTTTTGTGTCTGTTTGATTTCACTTAGACCTCGTTTTTTTTTTGATTCATGGATGACATTTCATGTATCATACTTTTTTTAAAGGAATTTTTATGTTTTATAATATTTCTTTTTATTACCAGGTAGTATTCCATTGTATTGATACACTGCTGTCTGCTTGTCTATTTACCAATTTATATACATTTGGGTTGTTCCAGATACTGGCTATTATAAATAACACTGCTATAAACATTCTTGTACAGGTCTTTACATGAACATCTGTTTTCATTACTCTTGGGTAAATATGTAGTAGGATTGTTGTATCATTGGTTAAGTACAGATATAACTTTTTAAGAAAATACCAAATTATTTTGAAAATGGCTATTCCATTTTGTATTTCCACTTGCAATTTATAATGTTAGAGTGAGCTTATCAGTTTCTACAAAAAAAGCGACTGGGATTTTGATTGGGATTACATTGAATCCACAGATCAATTTGGGGAGAATTAACTTCTTAACAACCATACATAAGCCTTCCAATCTAGGAACATAGTATAATTCTCCATTTATTTAGATCTTCTTTAATTTCTAACAGCAGTATTTTGTAGTTTTCACTGTATAGGTCTTGCAAATCTATTGTGAAATTTTCCTCTAAGAATTTTATGTTTTTTGATGCTGTTTTAAATTGTATATTTTAAAATTTCAATTTCTAGTTTGTTGATAGTAAATAGAAACAGTTTTTGTTTGTTTTTTTGCTTGCTTTTTGGTATATTGACCTTAATAAATTCACTAACCAGATCTAATAGCAGGTTTTTTTGTTTTGTTTTATTTTGTTTTCTTGTGGGTTTTTTTTCCTGAGATTCTTTGCAATTCTCTACAAAGATGGCCATGTTGTCTGCAATTAGAGACAGGCTTTCCTTTTTCCTTTTTAATCTTGTCTACCTTATAGTTCCTTTTCTTGTACTATTGAAGTGCTAATGCCTCAAGTACAATGGTGAACTGAAGTGATGAGACTGGACATTCTTGCCTTGTTCCTGATCTTAGGGGGAAAGCAGACAATCTTTCACCATTAAGTATGATTGTAGATGCCTTTTATCAGTTTGAGGGGGTTTCCTTTTATGCCTATTACTTCGCATATAATTTTTAACATAAATAGATATGCCCCACTTATTTTATCCAGTATATTTGGAATTATACCAGTTATTTCTTGGGGTTCATTTTAACTGTATTTTATGTAGAATAATGCAACCCAATAGAACTTTTTGCAGTAATGGAGATGTTCTATTCTATGATATACACAATAGTAGCCACTAGCCACGTGTGTCTATTGTATCTGAGAAACTAAATTTTTAATTTTTGGAAGTTTGAGTAATTTGATATTCAGTAACCACACATAGCTAATGGCTACTGTATTGGAGAGTAAAGATTTAGAACAGTGTGGAAACCAGTAAGCAGCTCTCTGGATAGGTGCATAATTTGGTAATAATGTATTGACAAATAATTCATTTTATAAATTTAACTTTGAATATTTCCAATTTTTATACTTAGAAATTACCTTTAGATTTTTCTATTTTGATTTCAGTAACTCATTTTAAAGATCACATTATGCCATTTCCTTTTAATGAAAGTTTTACAGTTGTCTGGCCAAAAGTAATAAAATTCTGATCTTTTCTGGACTCTCCACTATATTGGATTATTTATTCAAATGTTCCCATCCTTTGCTCAGTTAATCAACATTGTTATTTAGTAATTTAATGAAATGGAGGTTAGGGTGCATGGGGATGGAATTTTGAAGTTAATTCCAAGATTCTATTCTTTAGACTAACCACTGTAATTCTTTAAATATGTATACGTAAGTTTACCAAGGTTGAATTTCCAAATTCCTATAGGACAAGAGCAAAGATGCCTATTACATTATTACAGGTCTAAGCTCCAATCATGCCATTTCATTAGCTTGACTAATTGCATTGTGCCAAAATTAAATCAGAGAAAGAAAATTGAACTAAATTCAAAAACAGTGTTAATATCTAATGCCACTCAACAGAAATCCTGGGGCATAAGTAATAATATTTGTAGTATTGTTTGAGATCTTGCACTATAATCACTAAGTATTGTTACTTTTTGAGCCCTTTAAATATTAGCGTTTGTTTTGGAAACTTTGTAGTAGGCACACTAAAAATTGAAAATAAAATTTCAAACACAACTCTGCTGATTAATTAGTTTGTCATTACAGAAGTAATTTTAAAATTGTTTGTTTGAAATGAATACTTGGAAGAACTAGTATTGTAGTTACTATCTGCCATGATACAAGTTACAGAAATGTTCCTAATTATATTCTAAATAATTTTCATGAAATTATCCATAGGAATAGTAGCAGGATGGCTTATTTATTTAATTTGAGAATGACATTTTACCCAAGAAACAAGTGTATATGCTTATTTTTCTAAACCTAGTCAAGGGCACAATGTGATAAGACTGTTTTTAATCCTTTTTTCCCCATTATCTTCAGTAAAATTGACATATATCAATGTCCTGTAATTTACATTGTAAGGCCTGTAATTTGCACTGTATACAGCTCAGGAGGCATGCATTATTTCGATAGCCAAATTAATATGTTTCCATAAGCTTACATTTACCATCGATTGGCTCTTGACTTATGGGCCATTGTATGGTTATATGTCACAATTAAAGCCAGAATTCACTTGGAGGCCAGAAACCTTCCTCTTGTTAATATGTAAATGTAAACTGAAAGAAAGTAATCTAAACTTGATTTGGCTGAAGTTACTACGTTTTTGCCTGGAATATCTGTCATTCTCCCTCTCTAATTTTATGTAGTTCTTATCTCTTGCCCATGGATCACAAAGCCAGTGCTTGCCTTTGTTGCCCGTTCCCCCTGACTTATCACCTTCCTCCTTTTTGCACTCACATAATTGTGCATGAAACAAGTTGCTCCTAAAGTCATTACTTTTATGAAATTGGAGAGGAGCAATTGATTCTTGTCACACCTGCAAGTAATTAGAACTGGAATAGAAACTCAGAATCTTTTGTATGTGCTACATGGTGAGTGCTCACTAAATATTGAATGGAAGTGCTGTAATTGCTGCCACATGGAAACAAGCATCTCTTTTTTTTTTTTTAATAGAGGGCAGTGTCATTGGCCCTCATATGTGGGATCTGAACCCAGGCCGCTGGTATCCCAAGCCAGCTCTTAACCACCGCGCCACTGGGCCGGCCCAACAAGCATCTCTTTTAAAGGCATTTATATGGTTTTATACTTTCTAGTCCCTGTATCCATTTGTGGAATCAATATTGCATTACTATCAGGATTAATATTTTTAGTTTTTCAATTTGAAAGAAAACAGATTTTATTGTGTCTTAGTATTATCATGTAAAATATAATGAAGAATTTCTCTATTTAATCCTATTATGAACATTTTTCTTTCATCATTATTCTTTGTGATTCCTTTAGATTTCATTCCTTTAGCTTTTGTACTTTTATGCTTTCAACACAGCAAAGTATTCTATAAGACTCTGAGTATTCTATACATTTTCTCTATACCTTATAGAAATAGTTTATAGTTACAGTTCACAAAGGGAAGCTGTAAAACAGCTCAAGATTTGTTTAGTTGGAGGAAAAGGCAATCTAAAATGTCTATATATAATAATCAAATCAGGTTAAATGATTTAGAAGAAGATAGTAAAATAAAGTTGTAGGATATTTATTCTCAAATTATATTAAGTGAACTTTGCCAAAAGACAGAATGGAATTAAAAATATTGTTTTGTTTTGTTTTGTTTTTGCCATATCTCACTTAATATTATCCTAGCAATATGACATTTAGTGACCATGAATACCAATATCTTATAACTTAATAATGTTATTTAAATTGTACTGTGGATGGGTGTGATGGTGTGGGAATGGCATCAGCCTTAAAGACTGTAAAGCTGTTACTCTGTTTGATTAAGATTTCAGAGACATAATTTGACCCATAGTAGTATCAAGTCCATGAAAGAGATAATTCTGTTGGTTTATGCTTTCACTACAGTTTTTGGGTTTTATTAAAATTCATTTTTGCTCTTCTTGGCTTCTTTCAAAACCTTATATTAATTTGTTTAGTTGTTGGAGTTTTGTTGGGAATCTCTGAATCTAGCTTCACACAGAAAATACTACTAATCATTGTAGATCTAGAATTGACACTGAATTTCATGAATCACTTTCTAGTGTGCTTGACAGAGTATTTTCTTTGTCTTTTATTGTCTTCTCTACTTATAGAAGCTAATATGTTCAACTGTATTTTAACCAATCAGAAGGTTGCATGTATGCTATTATTCTATTTTCCGTTAAAAATTAAAAAAAAAGTCAAACTAAATGTTGACCAAGTGACTTTTTTGTAAAAGAGAAAAAGACTAATACAAGATTATTTTAGCCTTCTTTAAATATAGCTTGTTTTCTGAAAAACTTTGTATTTGAAGATTATATTGATGGTGATGGGTGTGGTGTAAGAAGCCCAATCCATGAATGATAGTCCTTTCTGCCTTGTGTGTATAAAGCCTTAAGACTGTTATTTGGTTGGCAGTTATTGGCTGAGCCTGGTACTGTTTTTGATTCAAACTTAAGCTTCTGCTGAACACACCCCTCTCCCTGCTTCAGCCTCCACCCCACCCCCCACATTCCTGAGGTCTATCTTTGAGGTAGTGTGTAGCTACCGTTTCTTAGAGGTTGAAAACTTTGATTTATTATTTTGAAGTTGTTTTACTGGAGTTTAAAACATTTCTTCTTGATCTTGTAGGCATCATATTAGAACATGATTTTAGTGAGAATGTCTTTTGTCCTTCATTCCCTTTGTAAGGCTGGCCTAGCAAAGTTGGGTTGAAGTTATTCTTTAAAACAGCTAGACCTGCTATTTTCCAAAGTGTTTTATTGGTAATGAGTCACCTTTAAACTCTGGGTTGTTTATGGTGTCTATGGATATGAAGTTAGCTTGACATAAAACAATTCATTTTATCTATGTATCATTTTATGCCATTTACAGAAGAATTGGAAATAGTCTATTTGTATATAGTTTGTATTGAAGTTTATAAATTAAAAGTTAGAAAATTACACAAGGATTTCATGAACATTATGTTTATTGTATTATTGGAGTATAAATGACAGGTAAAATTACTCAAGAGTTATGTGACTCATTTGCATTAAAAATCAGATAACATCACCAATTTATGCACTTCTAATTTCATCTGGAGCTTGATGCCAAGTTGATACACTCTTTCTCCCAGCAAATATGGTAGTTAGTTACATGGCTTTGGTTAAATACTATATCTTTTAGCATCATTGATCAGATGTTTCCTGTGATATAAACAGTAGAATTCAGTGAGTTATTTATCTTTCTTGGCAGTGAAAGTGAAAGTCTCTTGTGGTTAGTGATATTCTAGTTTAGGATTAGAAGTTTATTTTTTTGTTTGTGTTTTTTTTTCTTTTTTTTGGGGGGTGGACTTTTGTCAGCACTAAACTGCTGAGTCTGTAGGGTAACTCAAAATTTACCTTGTTGAAGCCTTTACAACCAGAGACCACCAGGAACAAGCCTGGAGTCTGACAAAATCAGATTTACTGACTCATCCTGAGGGACCATGGAAGTCCTCTAGATAAGGGGGAGGAGGAAATGTCTTTTATACGTTTTGGTTTACCACTGAAGAATTCTGAGAAAGGTTTGAAGGAAGCCAGGATTAGTTCTGGATTGCTGTCTGCTTCTGAGATTGAGAGAAGTAGGGATTAACAAGGGATTGGGTTCTGTCCTGAATAAGGGCGGTTTAGGAATTGAGTATCTCCCTCCAGTAAAAAATGAAAGTAGCAGAGCAAGTCTGGGGACATCATTCATAAGAAAGCAGTAATCACTCAGAGAGGGAGTAGTTATGATATTTTACAACTGCTGCATGACCTTGGGAAAAACAATGTTTCCTGTTAACTTTAGAGCCACCTTTATCTGTGTCTGTCCTTCCAGCCTGATTAATTGCAGGGCTACTTTTTTCTTTTTCAGTCCTGGCTGATATTCACTCTTTCAGTCCCATATAGGTTTTGATTCTTGCAACATGTGGTCTTATAAATCTTTATAAAGCAGGTGGTTAACATACAGCAATTTGTTGTTAGTTGTATTTAAGGGCCTTTCTGGTTGTTCTTAGACTGTTTTGTTAAAAATCCTTTGTTTTACCCTAGAAACATTTTCTGAACTGGTTCAAAATTCCATACCAGTGTAAAATAATTTTAATACAGATTTTTCTCCACTGTAAATAGAGAATAAATGGAGTAGACTAGTGCTCTCTAACAACTCTGATGTGGCCATTTAGAATATTCTTTGGATCTTGGTGAATTTTCCAATAAAACCCAATTTAGTAGATGCCAGAGTCCCTGCTGATTTTCTTCAGTGTCTTTTGCAAATTAAGGGAAGATTGGGGGATATATGTAGAATTTTTGCTGTTAAAGTTATTTTCTATTTCAGGCAATACCAGGTTGTGTTTTCTATAATGTGATTAAATAGACAGCATTGAAAAGAGGGAAGACTATTGAACTAGAAATAGGAGACCTGGATTCAACTTAGGCTGTGCCGTTTATTAAAGCTAATGTTTGTTAGGCAAGATGCTTAGTTTCTTTGGACCTTACCTTCCTCATTCTACAAATTGAAGGAAATGCTTACCTTCAGATCTCAGGATTACTATAAACTCAAATGAGATGTCTGTAGAATTACTTTATAACCTTTAAAATGTTATGCAAATGTAATTTGTAATTATGGTTTTGGGTCACAGATACTTATTATAATGTTGTTAATGATAATGACTCAGACTAAAGATCCAGTATTTGAGTTGTCTTCATGAAAAGATTATTTAACTCACATAAAACTATGGTGGGGTGCTACTTTACTATATAAATTTAGGTCTCAGAACTATCCTTTGACTTCAAATCCAGTGCTCATTCCACAAAATTCTCAACAAAGTAAATAATAATGTATTCCCTGGTTGCCACACTAGAACATTTTGTCAACCATTGTAGGTGTTCTGAGATATTTATAATACCTATATTTGTTATCACATTCTCAAATAGTTTCCAGCTTCTGATTTATGTTTGCAATCATAGTTTACACATCGTTGTGTGTGTTTTAAATAACACATGAGATAATATGGTGGGAATCGATAAATATCACCAGTATATTAAGTATACTTTGAGGTCTAACTGTAACAAATATAGCTCCTTGAAAAATGAATAGTGGTTTTATTTAGAAGAGAATTGCCTGTTTGCCATAATAAGGACCTAAAGTTTGTGGTGGGAGATGAGACTGAAAAGGGAGGTTGGAGAACAAGTATTCTGAACCCTCCATACTAAGAGTGCAAAATTTTTGGATAAAGGGCCAGATAGTAAAAGTTTTTGGCTTTCTGGGTATTTGGTCTCTGTTGCAGCTATTCAACTCTGTGGTAGTGTGAAAGCAGCCATAGATAATATGTAAATGAATGAGTATAGTTGTTTGCCAGTAAAACTGTATTTACAAAAACAGGTGGTATACTGAATTTGGCCCATGGACTTTAGTTTGCCAACCTGTTCTACACTATACTAATGAGTTTAGATTGAACTATTGGATACTTTTGAATAGGCGCATTATATAACAGAATTTTTACTTTGAAAACAACTCGGGGCAGAATGTAGGATAAATTGGAGAAGAGAGAGACTGGAAGAGACAGGAAGATAAAGCAGGGGGTAGGCTATTACTGTAGTTGTAGACAGGAGATGATGAGTGTCAGTGAAAAATAAAGGTTAGAGGTACAGATATGGCAGTAATTCATATGTGGCTAGGTAAGATTGCAGGGACTGCATGAAGAAAGAGAAGAGAGCCCTGGATAGAATTTCAATTAATTATCAGTGTTTCATCGAGAGTAAGTCAGAGCAGAAAAAAAACAATGATAAGAAACTAAGATTCCAAAAAATCCAAGAGGAGGGAAGGCTCCCCAGCTCATTTTACGAGGCCACCGTTACCCTGATTCCAAAATCAGACAAAGACATTACAAAAAAAAGAAAACTATAGGCCGATATCTCTAATGAATATAGATGCGAAATCCTCAACAAAATATTAGCAAACTGAATTCAGCAGTACATTACAATCAAGTGGGATTTGTTCCTGGTATGCAAGGTTTGTTCAGTATCTGCAAATCAATTAATGTGATATGCCACATGAAGAAAATGAAAAATAAAAATCATATGGTCATGTCAATAGAGGCAGAAAACATTTGACAAACTCCAGCATCCGTTTATGATAAAAACTCTCAGCAAAGTGGGAATAGGGGACATATATCTCAACATAATAAAGGCCCTATATGACAAACCCACAGCTACTATCATACTCAGTGTGGAAAAGCTAAAAGCAATCCCCTTAAAATCAAGAACAAGACAGGGATGCATATTTTCAGAACTTTTATTCAACATAGTAATGGAAGTTCTAGCCACAGCAGTCAGACAGGAAAAAGAAATTAAAGGCATCCAAATGGGAAAGGAAGAAGTAATATTGTCATTATTTGTAGATGACTATATATAGAGAACCCCAAAGATTCCGCACAAATAATACTAGTAGAACTGATAAATTAATTTAGTAAAGTATCAGGATACAAAATTAATATTCATAAGTTGGTTGCATTTTTATATACCAATAATGAACTATCAGAGAGAAATTAAGAAAAAAATCACATTTGCATTTGCATCAAAAAAGTTAAAACAGGAATAAATTTAACCAAGGAAGTAAAAGACCTGTACTCAGAAAATTATAAGACATTAAAGAAAGAAAGAAGATACAAGTAAATGGAAACATACATACCATGATCATGGATAAGAAGAATTAATCTAGTGAAAATGTCCATATACAAAGCAATATGTAGATTCAACACAAACCTTATCAAAATACCAGTGGCATTTTTCATAGAACTAGAACAAATAATGATAACATTTATATGGAACCATAAAAGACCTCGAAGCCTTGACAAACCTGAGAAATAAGAACAAAACTGGAGGTATCATGCTGCTTCAAATTATACTACAAGGCCATAGTAACCAAAACAGCATTGTATTGGCATAAAAATACACATAGAACAGTGGAACAGAATAGAGAGCCCAGAAATAAATCCATACCTATATGGTCATTTAATCTATGACAATGGAAGCAAGAATTTACATCGGGATAAAGACAGTCTATTCAATTAATGGTGCTGGGAAAACTGGACAGATACATTCAAAGAAATGATACTGGACCACCTCCTTACACCATATACGAGAATAAATTCAAAATGGATTAAGGACTTAAATGTAAGATCATGATGTTTTATTTCAGCTGATACATCTAATGAGGGGTTAATATCCAAAATTTATTTAAAAACAAACATCTCATGTAACTCAGCACCAAAAAAACCCAAACAATCCAATTCAAAAATGGGCAGAGGATGTAAATACGCATTTCTCCAAAGAGGACATACAGATGGCCAATAAGGGAACCCTCGTGCACTGTTGGTGGGATTGCAAATTGGTATAGCCACTATGGAAAACAGTATGGAGGTTCATGAAAAACTTAAATATAGAACTACCTGATGACCCACCAATTCCATTCCTGGGTGTTTATCCAAAGAAATCCAAAACACTAATTCAAAAAAAAAAAAAAAAATACATATATATATATATATATATATATATATATATCCCTATGTTTACTGCAGTGCTATTCATAATAGCCAAAACATGGAAACAGCCGAAATGCCCATCAATAGATGATTGAATAAAGAAATTATGTACATATATACAATAGAGTATTCCTCTGCCATAAAAAAGAATGAAAACTTACCATTTGCAACAACTTGGATGGACCTAAGTGAAATAAGTCAGACTGAGAAAGACAAATACCATATGATCTCAATTATATGTGGAATCTAAGGAACAGAATAAATGAACAAACTAAACAGAAATAGACTCAGGTACAGAAAGCAAACTGATGGTTTGTTACATGGGTGGGGAGTTGGGGGATGGGTGATAAAAGGTATTAGGGAGTACAAATTGTAGTCACAAAACAGTCACAGGGAATGTCAGATACAGTTTGGGAGACACCAATCATGTTGTAAAGACTATGTTGAATGTCAGATGGGTACTGAACTTATCAGGGGGAATCACTTCATAGATTATATAATGCTTACTACTGTGCTGTGTACCTGAAACTATTGGGTTGTCGGAAAAGTCATGACGCATTTTTGCAACGAAAAACATAGAAAACATATGTCATGACTTTCCCGACAACCCAATAATATAAAATAATATTGAATGTCAACTGTAATTAAATATATTACAGGATGTAAAGTACATCACAGGGAGTATAGTCAATGGTATTGTAATAGCTATTTGCGATGTCAGAGGGGTGGTAGACTTGGTGGGGTTATTACTTTGTGAGGGGTGTAAATGTCTAATTATGTTGTTTTGTACACCTGAAACTAATGAAAGAACAATGAAAAAAGGGAACAAGAAGGCAAGGTTTAGAAAGGCAGAGGAAGAATCAAAAATGATATCTTTCTTGTAAATCATAAGAAAATTTGATCCGTTTTTCAGATTTGATCAGGATTCCCTGTGAAACCTACTGACTATGGAATTTATGTTCTCCATGGTTTTGGAGGTTGAACGATAATGCATATTACTGAACTTGCAAGAATTTTTTTTTTTCAAATAAGCAAATACTTAAATACCAAATTTATTCAAAGTCTTTTCCAAGTCTTCAGGGCAGTTCTTGCTGTCAAAGATTTTAGTTTGACTGGGATGGTTTAGCCCAGGGGTTGGCAAACTTTTGAGACGGAAGAGCCACCAGGGGTCAGCAAACTGCGGCTTGCAAGCCACATGCAGTTCTTTGGGTACATACATGTGGCTCTGAAGTAAAATTGAAAATGAAAATAAAACTACCATAGTTTCATTTATAAAAATTTTAAAAGGATATTATTCACATAATGGTGGTTATGTTAAAATATTATTATGGCTCTCGAATAAGTTTTAAATTGTTGTGAGGGACAGGATTGGCTCTTCCAGGGGTCAGCAAATTTTTTTTTCTTGTTTTAGGGCAGCGTCACTGGCCCTCATAATGTGGGACCCGAACCGGGGTGGCTGGCATCCCAAGCCAGCTCTTAACCACCGTGCCACTTGGCCGGCCCAGTGGTCAGCAAACTTTTGAGGCGGAATGTACCCAAAGAGTTGTATGTGGTTTGCGAGCCACAGTTTGCCGACCCCTGGTTTAGACAGACAGAATATGATTATAGTACAGGGCATTGTCTCAGTCATTTTGGGGTGCTATAACAAAATGCCTTAGACTGGGTGGCTTATAAACAAACATTTATTTCTTACAGTTCTAGAGACTTGAGAAGTCTAAAGTCCCTGCAGGTTTGGTGTCTGGTGAGGCCCTGCTTTCTGCTTCATAGACAGTGCCTTACTGCTGTAACCTCACATAGAGGAATGGACAAGGGAGCTTTCTCAGGCCTCTTTAATAAGGGCACTAATTCCATTTACGAGGTCTCTGTGCTCATGACCTAATAATCACTTCTCAAAGGAACTAGCTTCTAATACTATTACATTGGACCTTAGGTTTTTAGTGTATGAATGGTGGAAGGACACAAACATTTCATCTGTAGAAGACATAGAATAACTGATTTCAGTGAAGTACAAAGTGTATTGAGCATTCAGGAAGGAGAAATGAAACTTATTAAGAGAAACAAGGGGAGATTTTAAGGAATAAATAACCTTTAAGATGAACTTTAAAAGATTGATTATAACTTGAGGAATAGAACATTGCAAATGAGAGGTTATCAGCATAGGACAGAAAAGGTTTGATTGATTTGGTGTGCAAAATAAATGCCTTGGAGGAGTAGGAATCATGGTTGGATATTTTGGGAAAGGTGGCACCAGAGTAATTAAATATGTGGATGGCTTTTGCTTCTAAGGGACTAAGCTAGGTCATTGTATGATGCATTAGACATTAATCTTTATCCTTAAAATGCTTATAATCCTAGATCAGAGATATGCACAAGTAACTAATAAAAGGACTGTGACAAGCAAGAGAGTTCACTTTTGGCTGAAGTGATTGAGAAAGATTTCATGAAAAAGGAGGTGGTTTTAGGCAATGTGTTCAAAAATAAGAAGGATATTGACAGGCTGAAATGGCAGAGGTAGGCATATAAAGCTAAAGGAAGAGCATAAGCAAAGGTGCCAGGGTGGTAAACTGGGAGGCTTGTTTTAAGTGTAAGACTCAGGGATTGCCTGTGGTTTTATTAGGTATTCTCAGTTTTGCTTATAGTCATTTGAGTGTGTGTGGTTACTAGGCTCTATACAATTTTATCACTTGTGTATCCACTTCCACAGTTAAGATAGTTTTATCGCCACAAGAATCTCTCATGTTGCTCTTTTATAAACCACACCTACCTACCTCCTGTCTGACCTACCCCCACAGACTTGTTAACCACTAACCTGTACTCAAGAATGCTATATAAATGGAATCATACAGTTTATAATTTTATTTCACTCTGCATAATTCCCTGGACATTCATCCAAGTTGTTATATATATATCAATAATCATTCCTTTTAATTTCTAAGTGGTACTCCATAGTATCGGTGTGTCACAGTTTGTTGGACCATTCACCAGCTGGAAGGTATCTGAGTTGATTCCAGCTTTTGGCTATTACAAATCAAGTTGCTATGAATATTTGTGGATATATTTTTTTTGTTGTTATTGTGTTTTTTTTCGTTTTTTTCTTTCTTTTTTTTGGTGTGTGTGAACATGAGCTTTAATTTCTCTGGGATGAAAGCCCAAGAGTACAATTGTGGGTTGTATGGTAATTGCATATTTAGTTTTGTTTTTGTGTTTTTGTTGTTGTTAAAGAAACTACCAAACGAGTATTTTCCAGAGTGGCTGTAGCATTGTAGGTTCCCAGCAGCAACGTACGAAGGATCCAGTTTTACCACATCTTCACCAGCGTTTGGTATTGCCATGATTTTTTTTTATTAGTTTCAGGTATACAAAACAGTGTAATAGTTAGACATTTACACCCCTCACAAAGGGATAACTGCCCTCCCCAATCTACTACCCCTCTGACGTTGTATATAGCTCACAATTCCATTGACTCTTCCTTATGCTGTATTCCACATCCTGTGACTATATATATATAAAATTATAGTTGACATTCGGTATTATTCTACAAGGCTATAGTAATCAAAACAGCATGTACTGGCATAAAAACAGACACATAGATCAATGGAACAGACTAGAGAGCCTAGAAATAAATCCATACCTATATGTTCATTTAATCTATGACAATGGAAGCAAGAATTTACATTGTGGTAAAGACAGTCTATTCAATAAATGGTGCTGGGAAAACTGGACAGATACATGCAAAGAAATGAAACAGGACCACCTCCTTACACCATATATGAGAATAAATCCAAAATGGATTAAAGACTTAAATGTAAGATCATGATGTTTTACTTCAGCTGTTTTCATAGGTATGTTGTGTGATATACCATTATGGTTGTAATTTGCATTGCTACTTATGGTGAACATTTTTCCTTTCTGTGTGCTTATTTACTGTATACCATAATGGTGATTATGCACAAATATATTTATGGCTCTCAAATAATTTTTAAATTGTTGTGAGGATCAGGATTGGCTCTTTCAGGGGTCAGCAAACTTGGGAGATGGAACAGACCCAAAGACCTGCAGTTTGCCGGCCCCTGGTAGTGTATGAGGCTTAGGTGGAGGGTCATTATTTTTTACGTAGAGGTGTACAACTGCTTCAGCAGCATTTGTTTAAAAGTCTATCTTTTCTCTACTGAATTATATTTTTGTACTTTTTTCAAACATTAGTTAAGAATATTGGTGTGGATCTGTTGTCGGAGAGTGGGCCTTTCTTGGAGCAAAGTCCAGGTCCTTGGCAACTCGAGCAAAGAATTGAACGAGATACCAGAGTAAAGCAGTAGAATAAGTAGTTTATTAGAAGAGAGAGTACATGTAGAAGTAGAAGTAGACCTGAGTACTAGAGGATGGCTCAACGGCCCATTAGTAGAAGTTACATACCAAAGAGTGTGGAGTGGGCCACCCGCAAAGGCGAGGCTCAAAGGGAAGAAGCAGAAGAAACAGCCAGCTGCAGCAGCAGCAGCAGCAGCAGTAGTAGTAGCAGTAGCAGCAGCAGCCCTGGCTTCCCAGGACTTGGGGTTTTTATCCCTTTTTCTCTAGAATGGGCTGTTCGTCTCTGGGCGTAGGACCACTTGATTGGCACCTGTGATTGACAAGAGGTACTGCGCAGATGCAAGTGACTGATCTGATCTAGTTGGATATTTTGTGCCCGTTTGCTCTTCCAGCAGGAATAGGTAATTACAATACAAAGCAGAGTTTTGGGTGGAGAGGGGATGTCCCCCAGGCGGTTGCACTCTGTGGGACATGCAGGAATGCAGACACCCAATGCCTGCCTCTAACTGCCTGTCTAGTTTTTCCTTGAGACGTGATCCCCCATAAAATCTCTATGGGAAGCTGAGGGACAGGAGGTCTCTTCTTCTGTATCTGCTTCCTGCTGGGCAGGGGCGTAGAGCTGTCTCTGCCTGTTGGGGTTCACGGAACTCTCACCCTAGCTGGTCTCAGATGAGAGGAAGGGGTCTCAAGCTCCACCTGGAAGACCGTGTTGGCTTCTTTGTTTATTGGGGTATCCCCTGTATCCTCAAGGCTCCTTCCTGAATGAGGACAAAAATATAAATCTGTTAGTTCTTATGAAACTTGTGGCTATTCAGTCCATCACTCAGGTGGAGGCAGTTGTCTGGACACAGAATGGGTTTGATATTTAGCTTCCTGGCCTGGGGGATATTAGGAAGTATTACATTTATTGATTTGAGCTTGTTAAACTATCCTTGTATCCCAGGAATAAGTCACACTTGGTCATGATGTATAATCCTGTTGATGTGTTCTTGAAGTTGGTTTGGTGATATTTTGTTGAGAATTTTTGTGTCTGTGTTCTTCAGGAATACTGGTCTATAGTTTTATATTCTTGTAGTGTCTTTTATCTGGCTTTGCTATCAGTAATACTGGCTTTATATCATGATTTTGGAAGTGTTCCCTCTTCAATTTTTAAAGACTTTGAGAAGGAGTGGTGTTAATTCTGCTTTAAATTTTTGGTAGATTTTGTATGTGAAGCCGCCTGTCCTATGGTTTTCAGTGTTGGGAGGTTGTTTTTATACATTATTAATAATATTACTATTCGATCTTTTTACTTGTTAGTGGTCTGTTCAGATTTCCTATTTCTTCTGATTGAGTCTTGGTATATTTCTAGGAATTTATCCATTTCTTCTAGGTTATCTAGTCTGTTGGCATTATAATTGTTGGTACTTGTCTCTTACAATCCTATATATTTCTGTTATATCTATATGTCTTTTTTTAATTTCTAATTCTATTTATTTGAATCTTCTATTTTTTTCTTAGTCTAGCTAAACTGTCAATTTTGTTTATCTGAAAAACCAGCTGTTAGTTTCGTTGATCTTTTCTGTTGTTTCTCTGGTCTCTATTTCATTTATTACTCTCTGATCTTTATTATTTCCTTCATTTTGCTAACTTGGGTCTTAATTTATTCTTCCCTTAGGTGTAAAGTTATGTTGTTTGAGATCTTTCTAATTTTTTTAATATATGCACTTACTTTTATAAACTTTACTCTTTGAACTGCTTTGCAGCATTCCATGGAATTTGATATCATGTATATCTAGTTTCATGTTTTAAAATAATTTTTATTTCCCTTTTGATTTTTTTTTCTTTTACCCATTGGTTGTTCAGAAATTAGTGGTTTAATTTCCATATGTTTGTAGATTTTCCAGCTGTCCTCTTGTTTTTGATTTGCAGTTTAGTAACATTGTTGTCAGAAAAGATAGTTGATATGATTTCAATCTTCTTAATAGGACTTGTTTTGTGTCCTATTATATGATCTGTTCTACACTTGAGAGGAATGTTTATTCTGCTGCTGTTGGATGAAATGTTCTATATATGATTAATTCTATTTGATCTAAAGTATGGTTCTGTTCAAGTGTTTCCTTGTTGATTTTCTGCCTGAATGACTTATCCATTGCTGATAGTGGGGTATTGAAGTCTACAAGTATTATTATATTGCTGTCTATTTCTACCTTCTCTTAGTATTTGCTTAATATTTTTAGATGATTCAGTATGTTTATGATTGTTATATATTCTTGATGTTTTAACTGCATATCATTATATAATTATCTTTTTTTTTTAAGATTCTTTTGTTGGGGAATTGGGGAAGGGGAACGGCCAAGTTGTTGTCCATCAATCTTAGTTGTGGAGGGCACAGCTAGCTCAGCTCCAAGTCCTGTTGCCATCTGGCTGCCCATTGGCAGCTCAGCTCAAGGTGCTGTGTTCAATCTTAGATGCTGGTGGGCATAGCCTACCATCCCCTGCAGGAATCAACCAGCAAACTTGTTGTTAGGAGCATGTGCTCTCACCAGCTGAGCCATCCTGCCACCTGTTGGCAGCTCAGTGGCAGCTCAACTCGGGAGCAGCTCACTGGCCCATGTGTGAATTGAACCAGCGACCTGTTGCTCAGAGCTTGTGCTCTTAACCAGCTGAGCCACGTGGTCAGCCCTATAATGACCTTCTTGGTCTTTTGCTACCATTTTTGGCTTGAAGTCTATTTTGCCTGCTGTAAGTATGGCTATTTCTTCTTTGTTTTTGGTTTCTACTTGCCTGGAATATCTTCTTCCATTCCTTCACTTTTAGCCTGTGTGTGTTTAGAGCTGAAATTAGTCTCCAGTAGGCACATTGTAGTGGGCTTGTCTTTTTATCCATCCAACAATTGTTTGCCTTTTGATTGGTGAATTCAATCCATTTGTATTTGGAGTGATTACAAATATGTAAGGCCTACTACTATCTTATTGTTTGCCCTGTAGTTATTTTGTGTCTCCATTGTTTTTCCTTCTGTTTCTGCCTACCTTTCTAAATTGTTGGTTTTCCATGGTAGTATGCTCTGTCTCTCATAGTTTTAATTTTGAGAATCCATTCTAGATTTTTACTTTGTGGTTTTAGGCTTACATAAAACCTCTCATAGATAAAATAGTCCATTTTGTGCTGATAGCAACTTATTTTCATTTACCTATAAAGTTTTCCTCTTTCACTTTTACATTTTTGCTGTCACAATTTACTCTTTTAATGCTGTGTATTGGTGAACAAATTATACTAGCTATAGTTATTTTTAATACTCTTTTCCTTTATCTTTTATTCTGTAGTTAAGTGGTTAACACACCATTCTAATATGGAATTACAATTTTGTAATTCTGACTGTCAATTTTTCACTTTTACCAGAGTGTTTACTTTCATGTGTTTTCTTGTCGCTTATTAGCATCTTTTCACTTCAGCTTAAAGAACTTCCAGCATTTCTTGCAAGACAGGTCTGGTGGTGGTGAACTCCCTCAGCTTTTGTTTGTCTGGAAAAGCCTTTATTTCTACCTTCGTATTTGAAGGATAACTTTGCTGGATAAAATATCCTTGGCTCACCATTTTTTTATCTTTCAACACTTTGAATATGTCATTTTACACTGTCTTGGCATATAGAGTTTCTGCTGAGAAATCCACGGATAGCCTAATTGGGGTTCCTTTGTAGGTTACTTTATTTGTTTTTCCTTACTACCTTTAAGATTCTTTCTTTATCATTGATTTTTGCCATTTTTTTCATAATGTATCTTGCATGTCTTCTTGCATTGAGATAATAGGGTATTCTATTAACTTTGTGGACTGGTATGTCCAAATCCTTTACCAGGACTGGGAAGTTCTCAGCTATTATTGCTTTAAATAAACTCTCTATACCTTTTTTCTTTTCTTATCTGGTATACCAATTATTCTTACATTATAATATTTGCTTTCTAATCAAGTCCAATAGCCCTCATAGGGTTTTTTCACTTTTAAATTCTTAGTTCGCTCTTTTTTTCTAACTGATTTATTTCTATATTATTATCCTTCAAGACACTTATTCTTTCTTCATCTGTTCTATACTGTTACTAACACTCTTCATTGTGTTTTTTAAAATCTCATGCATTCAAGTCTTCAGCTCCAGAATTTCTGTTTGGTTCTTTTTTATAATTTGTAATTCTTTGGTAAAGAATTCCTTCTGTTCATTAATTTTATGCCTGAGTTCATTGAATTGTCTTCCTGAGTTTTCTTGTAGCTCACTAAATTTCTTTGTAACAGCTATTTTGAATTCTTTCTCAGTTCGATTATAGTAGTCCATGCCTTTGAGTTTAGTTACTGGAGAATTATAATTTTCTTTTTGTGGTACCACATTTCCCTGATTTTCCATAGTGTTTGAAGGTATGCACTTCTGCTTCTGCATTTGAAGTATCAGATCCCTCCCTTATTAAGGCTTTGTGTCTTTGTTTCTTATGATTCAACAGGCTGGCTATTAGAAGCCTTTCTGTTGTATTCCAGCAGGTGGCATAATAGCTCAAATATGTGGTTTTTCATGTGTGTTTTTTCTTTCTGGAGCTGACTCTCCTAAATGCACTCTGCGCATGCACAAGGAGCTGGCAGCAGAGGGCGGGGAGAGGTGTGGGCTTAGCAATGGCCAATAGAAGGATCCTTTAGTGGGGAACTCCCAGAGATCTGTGGGTCGTAGACCTTCTGCTGAATTTCCAAAGCAGAAAGCAGGAAATGTGTTCACTTGATTCCTCTTGGTAATCTTATCAGCCTTTTCACTTTTTGTGACTTTGTGGGGCTAAATTCCTTAGTAAATAGAGGCTTGAGATAACATTACTTACCCTTTATAATGTTTTTGAAATACAGTGTTTAAATATATAATTAATCAAGGTAATTATATATACTAAAACTTACTACATATATTTTGAGCACTGTATATTTTAGAAGGCTTAATAAAGTGGGAATGCAATAATGACATTGGATTTATTGGCATAGGATTGTGGGAATTTTTTCTTTTTTATTTGTTGTTGATTCCCATTAATCCCTTATTCTCCTTTGTGAGGGTGAAAGTTAAATTGCTTATCTCTAACCTTGCATTATACTTATAATAGAAAAAGAAACAATTCACTCTCATAGTACATTTGATAGAGACATTCAGAGACAACACGGTGATAATTGTGTGTGTTTCTCTTTATTTTATTGTTACTTTTAAGGAAAGGAATAATGATTTGAGCATCTTCCTTTCCCAAAGGAGCTGTATAATATTTATGCTAGAAGAATAAGATACACTTCTTTCCAGAAAAATACTCAAGGGTTGGTAAAAAGTGAACTACTTTTAATTGTATTTTTATAGTTAGTTATCAGTCATTAACAGTTGAGGAAAATGTTCCTGATAAAGTGCCCTGTGGATATGTAAAAGAAAAGCAAGACTCAGTAGTACTGAAAAATAGTGGCTAAATGGAGAATACATGGAAGAAAAGAGTGTTGACAGACTCCTTAGTGTATAGAGCCTAAGGTCTGTTGATATTACCAAATAACTAAGAAAAATGCATTATCATCTCAGGTGCTTGGATGAATAAACAAAAAAAATCACTGAGATAGGAAAGAAAGAATATTCAGTGATGATTCAATCAAATATGCAACATACCTTATATTAAAATTTTTTCGAAAAGCTGTTAGTAATGACTAGGAAGAAGCTAATAAAAGCATGTGATTAACATAAGAAATATATTGTTGAGTGATAAGTGAAATTTTAAAAAATTACCTATACTTTTATCAAAGCAGTTGATTTCGTTTCTCTTGTTTTGTTCTAGTCTGTATTCATGTATGAATGCATTTTTTTTTTTTAGCTGAGCCATCCTGCCACCTTTGGGCAGCTCAACGGCAACTCAGCTGGGGCTAGCATCGAACCGTCGTTGCTCAGAGCTCAGCTCGCACTTTTGAGCGAGCTCTTAACCAACTGAGCCACTCGGCCGTCCCAAGAATGCATATTTTTCATAATTTAAATCATGGTATACTTACAAATTTATATTTTATACTTTTTGCTTTGTAGTTCCTAAAGTTTTCACATGGCTGTGGTTTTCATATTTTATTTAATAATTTCCTACAGAATAGACCATCACATATCCTGTTGTTAGACTTAGGCTATTTATAATTATAAATAGCACTCCATTACACATTTTGTACATGTAGCTCTTCTTTGCTGATCAGTTATGTTCCTAGGATAGATTCCTAGGGGTCGGGCAATGGGTGTGCATATTTTCATGAATGTTGAAGTGTATTGCCAAAATTATTTTTGAAATGGATCGTGTCACTTTATTGTGCATCTAAAAATGTACGAGTAAGTGCACCAATTTCAAGTAGTAATTGCTGTTGTTAGGTATTATAATTTATTTTTTGAGGGTAGTGTCACTGGCCCTCATCATATGTGGGACCTGAACCGGGGCTGCTGGCTTCCCAAGACAGAGCTTAACCACCGCGCCACTCGGCCGGCCCGGTTTTATAATTTTTAATGCTAATTTATTGGGCATAAAATTATATCATTATTTTCGTTTACATTTCTTTTGATACTTGGCAAGAAATTGAATGTTTTCTGTCATTCAGTTTTTTTATTTATATATCCTATATTGTGACTGATTTGTTAATTTCCTTAATCCACTCATCTATTAGATCTTGATGGTGAACTTATAGATGATGAGTTTTATATGTGTTTTAAAATATTAAGACTTTGTCATATTTGTTGCAAATATTTTCCATTTTTTCTTCGGAATTTATTAATTTTCTTGGTAAAGGAGTCCTAAAAAATGAAAGCTGATTTTTATATACTATAAAGATGCATACACTTTTCAGTAACTGTTCCTGATTTAAGAGTTTGGGCCTGAGATACTTACTTTTAATTTGGTAAAGTGTATTTGATTTACATGCTTAGTTGTGTTTCTTTGGACATTAAGAAACTTGGATATTTGTTGGATAAATGACTAGATTTCTGGTAGGTGTTTACCTCTCCCATCTTTCACCTGTATTTTTTTCCTCTTTCCATCTCTAGCTCCTTTTCTCAAAGTTGTTTTTCTGATTTTTTTTCTTCCTGTTGATGTTGTTTTTTTATTTTTATTTTTATACTTCAAGCAGTGGTTTGCAACCAGAGGCAGTTCTTCCCATCCCCAGAAGACGTTTGACAGTGTCTGGAGATATTTTTGCTTTGCTGCAACTTAGTGGTACTTGGGCTATTGCTAGCATCTAGTGGTTAGAGGCCAGGGATGCTACTGAACACTATGGTAGACATGAATAATCATTAGGCCCAAGGTGCCAGTAGTTTTGAGGTTGAGAAACCCTGACTTCAAGTAACACACCTTTTCCTCTATCCACTTGCAAAGTATGGATAGAAAAAAACAAAGCAGCAATAATGGTTAATTGTTTCAAGGAACTCTGCAGTAAGAAATGTTTGACTGGAGAAGGAAGATACTAAAGCTCCAAAGTTATGGTACTCCCCAACTTAGAATTGTGGACATTTCTAGAGATTGGGATGGGGAGCAGTTGCCAAAAAGGAATTCTCTTACCTTATACTGATGCTTATGGATTTTCTACCATTATTTAGTCAGCATCTCTCAGTATTACGTAAATACTCAGATCTCTAATGTGTTCTTATGATTTGCTTTCAGAGTTTTGTTGTTGTTGCTATTCATCATTCATTGTTTTTCTAATTTTTGTCAGTTGAAAATGGCCAGTGGATCTACTTTTGTCTGAAAAAAGACTTCATTGCTCTTAAGTCTAAATCACTGAAAAGGTTTTATGTTTTTGGATTCTGGCATGGTTCTGATGTACTAACCTAGCTAAAACTCAAGCCTTGCATTAATTTTGCCTTGCTTCAACAGAAAGCAATTATCATTTGTACTGTATTATTTATGCACTGTGGTAAAAAGTGCTTCAAGGTGACTTTGAACTTATAGGGATCTTATGTTTTGATTAAAATAAAATGTGTGGGATGTTAAATATCTTCAGTGTATAAGGGAAGACTGGAGGAATTTCACAGAGCAAGTGAGTACTTGTAAATTCTTATATGGGGATCAGGATTTCTATTTGAGGGAAGTGAACAGAATCCAGGTGGTATTTGAAAGAGAATTGTGGAGACTTGTGTTTTTTCTGACTCTCTTTTAAGAAAATTAACTACAAGGCAAACACACACACACACACAAAACAAAACAAAACAAACGGAGGCATATCTAAGATGACATCATAGGAGATGAAGCCTCAGAGTTCATTGGTAACTAGAGGGAGAGCCTAAAGTTTCAGAAACCGAAAAAGGGAGAACCTATAGACAAGCCTACAAAGAATTGTTTGTTTATGAGAACCTATGTGGTATCATAGCTTTTTTTCACTTTCCGCTATATAACTCCTCTTATATTCCTCTTGAATTTTTAGGGATATCTTTATATGGGGAGGATCGGTGTGAGGAGGTAGGACAGGAGTTTATGAAATCCCCTATATGATTTTTAAGAATATTACTAACCCAAATACAGTCTTTGTTCTAAAATTCTTCATATTGTAAGATTTAACTATATATTTAAAGACAGTTTCTTTGACTATAGTGTACCACAAAAGGCAAAATGGGAATGTACTTGAGAAACCATAGTAAGGCAAACAGAAAATCAGACTTCTGGGATTTGAAAGAAGAGTGTTGGTGCTTTGCGGTAGTAAACTTGAGTTCATAAAACCATGAAATGTGTAATGGAATTTAGACTTCTCACAAGGTAGAAATGCTGCAGTGTGTGTACCCTGTTTTATTTCATCTTTTTTTTTTTATTAGTTTCAGGTGTACAACACAATGCAATAGTTATACTCTTTACCCCACAAAGTGACAACCCCCCTCCCCCAGTTCGCCACCCCACTCCCCCCCCCGTATCATACATATCTATTACAATTCCTTTGACTCCCTTCCACAGTATACTCCACATCCTGTGACTGTCTATATATTCAGTTACAGTTGGCATACAATATTATACAACCTCAGCTTCAGGTGTACAGTGCAGTGATCAAACCCCTACTCCATCCATGAAGTGGTCTCCCTAACAAGACATGTGACTATCTGACACGCCACAAAATTTTTACAACATTATTATATTCCCCAAACTGTGTTTCATATCCCTGTGGCAATATTATAGTTTATTTATGCTGTCTAATCCCTTCCCCTTCCCCTTTATCCCCACCCCCCTCCCAACTAGCAACCCTCAGTTTTTCCTCTGTATCTATGAGTCTGTTTTCTTTGCTCGTTCATTCATTTTTTTCAGATTACACATATAAGTGAGATCATATGGTACTTGTCTTTCTCCAACTGACTTATTTCACTTAACATGATAGTCTCCTCACAACATTATCAATTACATTCCCAGAACTGCCCCATATCCCTGCTGCAAAATTGTAGTCACCCACCTACGCTGTCCAAAACCTTCCCCCTCTCCCTCATCTCCACTCCCTCCCAGCCAGCAACCATCAGTTTTTCCTTTATATCTGCTTGATATGACTTCAATCTTCTTAAATTTACTCAGACTTCTTTTGTGGCCTAACGTGGTCTATCTTGGAAAATATCCCATGTGTACTTGAGAAGAATGTATATTCTGTTTTTTCAGGGTGAAATGCTCTAAAATTATCAGTGAAGTCTAGCTGGTCTAAAGTGTCATTTAAGGCCCCTCTTTCTGTGTTGATTTTCTGTCTAAAGGGTCTGTCCATTGGTGACAATGGGGTGTTGAAGTCTCCTACTATGATAGTGTTCCTGTTGATCTATGTCTTTATGTCTGTCAAAATCTGTTATATGTAATTAGGAGTTCCTATGTTGGGTGCATAGAAGTTTATTAGGGTTATAGTGCCCTTCTTTGTCTTTTATTGTAGTCATTTTAAAGTCTATTTTGTCCAAAATAAGTATTGGTAATCCAGCATTTTTTTTCTCATTTCCATTTGCATGAAATATCTTATTCCATCTGTAAACAACATATACATGTGTCCTATTTTCTTATCCACTCAGCCACTTTCTGTCTTTTGATTGGAGCACTTAACCCATTCACATTTAAAATGATTATTGATGGGTACATATGTATTGCCATTTTGTTATTTGTATTCCTGTTCTTCCTGGGTTAGCTTGTTTACCTCTTTCTTTTGTTTAAAAAATCCCTTTTAACATTTCTTGCAATGCTGGCTTGGTGGTAATGAATTCCTTAAGCTTATTCTTTTCTGAGAAGCTCTTTATTTCTCCTTCAATTTTAAGTGATAGCCGTGCTGGGTAGAGCAATCTTGGTTGTAGGCCTTTATTTCGTGTCACTTTTAATATCTCCTGCCACTCCTTTCTGGCCTGCAGAGTTTCTGTAGACAAGTCAGCTGTTAGTATAACAGGAGTTCCTTTGTATGTAACCTGCTGTCTTTCTCTTGCTGCCAATAGGATTCTGTCTCTGTCTTTAACCTTTGTCATTTTAACTATGATGTATCTTGGTGTGGACCTCTTTGGGTTCAGTTTGTTTGGAACCGTGTGCACTTCCTGGGCATGTATGTTGATTTCCTTCACCAGGGTAGGGAAGTTTTCAGCCATTATTTTTTCAAATACATTGTCGACCCCTTGCTTCTTCTCTTCTCCTTCTGGTATTCCTATGAGTCGAAGGTTCTTGCGCTTCATCTTGTCCCATAGGGCTCTTAAACTATTTTCATTCTTTTTTATTCCTTGGTCTTTTTGTTGTTCCAATTGGGTGATTTCTGCTATTTTGTCTTCCAAATCGCTGATACGCTCCTCTGCTTCATCTACTCTACTGGTGATTCCTTCGAGTGTGTTCTTCATTTCAGTTATTGTATTCTTTAGTTCTAACTGGTTGTTTTTTATGATTTCTCTATTCTTCCTTATGTCCTCACTAAGTTTGTTAAACATTCTTATCATCAGTGTTCTAAACTCTGTCTCTGAAAGGTTGGATCCCTCTGTTTCATTTGGTTCCATTTCTAGAGGTTTCTTCTGATCTTTTATTTGGGACATCTTTCTTAGTTTCCCAATTCTGGCTGTCGCTCTGGGATTGCTTTGATGTATTAGATAGATCACCAGGAGATCCCCAGCTGGATCACGCAGGCACTCAGCTCTCGGCCCAACACTCCCAGGAAAACTCCCAGTCTCAGCCTGTCCCAATCAGCCGCTGGCAGATCAGGCGGAGTAGCCCGACAACCAATCACCAGCCTGGTAACTCTGCAAGCGCAGTGCGGAGAGCTGGGATCCCTGGCAGCTCGCACACTTCCCGGTCTCAGTGAGCAGCCTGTTGGAGCTGGAGGGCACCCGCCCAGCGTTTCCCTGGCAACGCAGTATAAGCCGAGCGGAGGGTGGGGATCCAAGGCCCGCATGCGTACGCGCGCACGCGTACGCGCGCATGCACGCACGCACGCATGCACGCACACACACACACGCACTTCTGCGCCAGATCCACCAGACCAATGAGGTCCCAGACCTGTGGGAGTGCCCAACCCTGACAAAATGGCGCCTTGTTGTACACCGCTCGCATACAGGCTCCACACCAGGGGAACAATAGTCCAAAAACTTCCAGCCTTTGCACCAAAGGTGCTCACTTCAGTCCGTCCCCGCAGGCTCCCGGCTCACGCATCTACTCCCTCCACCAGGAACCAGGTGAGTGCTCACCAGTGAGCAAGCCCGTGCGCCGGCCCCACTGATTCTCCAGCTGCTCTTAGCCTCACCGAGCTGAGCAAAGAGAGTCCTCACTAATTTATTGCCAGCTATCTTAGAACTCCTCTTCCCGGCTAAGGAGCTCTGGGCTGGTGAGCTTGGTGTACGGCCGGAGGGTCTCTCCCCCAACCGGAGAAGCCTCCCCACAGCTGGGACTTCGCTCACAGGGTTCGCCCTCTCTTGCCTGTGCCCCTCCTACCAGACTTGACGTGGCCTCCTCTTTAAGTTCTTCGTTCAGTGGTTCTGTTCATCTAGTGTTCTGGGGACCTCCAGGGTTGAATGCTGTATAATTTGTCTGTAATTTTGGTGTGATCCTGGGAGGCAGTTAGCACAGCGTCTGTCTGTTTCGCCATTTTACCAGAAGTCCCCCTATTTCATCTAAATATTCATAATTTAACTTCACAAAGTACGTTTCACTTTTAGTTTTTAAGAATCTCCTATTTTATGTTTTCCAGTGAATATCACCTCTGCCAGGCAATTAACAGGATGCAGTCGCTTCAGCCATATTTTTCCTTCATCTGCTTACCAACATATTAAGATGCATAAGAGAATTCTGGGGCACTTGTCGTCAGTGTACTGTGTAGCATTTGACCGAAGTGGGAGAAGAATTTTTACAGTGAGTTTAAAATTTATGATACTATAACATATTAGAGATTTACAACAATTGAAAGGACTTCATAGCACTATTGAATTATGCTTTGTAAACAGTTTATCCTTTTTTTTTTTTTGGAGGGCAATGTCACTGGCCCTCATATGTGGGACCTGAACCAGGGCCGCTGGCTTCCCAAGCCAGTGCTTAACCACCGTGCCTCTCAGCTGGCCCCAGTTTATCCTTTTTAGACACATGAATGCAGAAAAGATGAGTGGAAATTGGAAATCTTTTCTCATTCTGTATAAGTAAATGGATAAACTATAATGTTCTGTATCTTTAGGGAAATAAATATTTATTAATATGCATTTTCCATTTGTCACTTAGTGTAATCTGTGCCAGTTCTGCTTAATTAATGTTTATATCATCCTTTTGGTCAAATAATTAAACTACACTACATAGTCAGTAATGAAGATTACAGTTACTGTGTATATATTTCTTTGATTTTAGTACTAATTATTTTATTTATTTATTTATTTATTTGAGGGCAGCGTCACTGGCCCTCATAATGTGGGACCTGAACCCGTGCCCTTGGCATTCCAAGCCAGCTCTTAACCACCACGCCACTTGGCCAGCCCAGTACTAATTATTTTTAAAATTGGGTTTTCATTAACCAGATAATACTGTGTGCTTTTTTTAAAAAAAAATTTTTATTTTTTTAGCTGAGCCATCCCGCTACCTGTTCGCAGCTCAGCGGCTGCTCAGCTCGGGCTGGGCATCAAACTGCTGTTGCTCAGAGCTCAGCTCAATACTGTGTGCTTTTGAGTACAAAATTGTAGCACACTAATACTTTAGAAAAAAATATTCATGCAATTAAGAAAAAAAGGCTGTCATGCCTTAGGAAAGAATGAATTGCAGAGATACTTAATGCTAAATCACATAAAAGTGAGTTAAAAATGTTTTGAGTTGTCAGGATTGGTAGTAGTTTTGAGGAGCTCTTCACAAATATCATTGTCAGTTTGGACAGTGCTATCATTTGGACATCATTTATATTTGGTACTGTATCCATATTATATGGAGAGAAGTGACAAAGAAATAAAAGCTTAGAAATAACTTAATAAAATCTACACTTGTATTTCTGGCTTTTGGTAGGGTGGTGAATTTCAGCTTCATTGTAAATCTCCTGTCCTTTTGTGTTATGATAGGGTTCAGATGACTGTTTGGTGAAAATTTGGGCAACAGATGATGGACGCCTCCTTGCTACACTTCGAGGGCACTCTGCTGAAATTTCTGACATGGCTGTTAACTATGAAAACACTCTTATTGCTGCAGGCAGCTGTGATAAGGTTGTAAGAGTGTGGTGTCTTCGAACTTGTGCACCAGTTGCAGTCCTTCAGGGACATTCAGCTTCTATTACTTCCATACAGGTGAGAAAAATGAAAAAATACCTCTAATATATGTAAGAAGGATAAGAAAGCTTTTGTTTGTTTGTTTTTATATTGTTTAGATAATGTAAAGAATGGCAACAGAAAAACATTGATCTTAAAGCCTTTGTCAGGCAGGTATTTTTTTAAAGTTCCTCTTTCATATAAATCTATTCTCTTTAGAAACGTAAAAAAGTCACTGTAAAGGTTTTTCAAATACAGTGTGAGACATTTATCTCACTCATATTCGTGAAGAAGGGAGAAGCTTGTAAATGCCTTAAGGAGCAATACTAATACCTGTTAGTCAGGATATAAACAGGTTCTAACTTGAATATTGCCATACTTTGTGTTAATATTTAATCCAAGATGCTTGTCAGTCAGATTTAGACAGAGGGAGAGGAAGAGGGATAGGGAAATTTAATGTTAGGAAAATTTTTATTCTTAGTTTCAGTGATTTCCTATTTCAACTTGATGCTTGACATACAGTACACTGACTTATGTTAAATACTTGTTCATACAGTGTTTTTACCAGATGTTGGTAGTGAAAGTCCTGGATATCCCCAAAAGAACTTTTATTTAATAAAACTAAGGTGACTGTGTTGAGAGCAAAAAAGAGGAATCCTTCTGAGATGGTCTTTTGTGCTTTGGTTAATGATACCACTTTTGTGGACAAGAGAATTACTCCCATTTACTTTTCTTTGTTTTTTAGTTGCTAGTAAGTATGCCAGTCATTCTTATGTGTGTTATTTAAGTAATATATTAGCAGTTTATGAGGAGATAGCAAGAATTGAGTTCGTTGGATTTGAAAAAATTGGGCATGTTGGATTTTTAAAATTTCATGTCAAATTTTTGATCAGTTGAAATTATTTCATGGATTTTGCTTTGGATGATTACCAGGTACTTGTGTTCCCACCATCCGATCTGAAAGTGTTATTTCTAGAATGTAGAGATACTCTCATACAACGTTTAAAAATTACTATTTGTTTATACGAAAAATGTTAATGATACTATTTGGCTCCTTCATCGTTTCATTTGCTGGTTTCCATCTCATTTTGTTTACATGTGGGAGTGCCCTAGAGATCCACGTACCTCTTCTCTATCACATTCTTTCTCTTAGTGATCTCATGAAATCTTATGGCTTTGAATTTCATCTGTAGGCTGATGGTTCTCAAACTCATTTTTCCATCTTGGGACCATTTAGCTTTTTACTTGTATATTCAGCTACCCCTTGGCATTGTTACATGAATGTCTACTAGGCATCTCAAAGTCAACATATTTAAAATTGAACTCCTGTCTTCTTTTTTCAGATCTGCTCCTCGCAAAGCTTTCTCCGTCTAAACATGCTTAGAGTAGTCATCCCTGACCCTTTTCTTTGTCTTATATCTCATATCTAACTTGTTAACAAATTATAATGGCTCTACCCTTAGAATATATCTATAATATGACAAATTCTCATGACCTCCATCATACTACTCTATTTTAAAACACAATCATCTGTGACCTAGATTACTGAAATATACTTCTAATTGACCTTCCTGTGTCTTCCTTTCCCTGCCTCCTGCCCGAATCTAGCTTCTGTATAGCAGCCTGAGTGATTTTAAAATGGAAGTAAATCATGTCACTGGTGCTCAGAACCCTCAATAGCCTCCAAAGTCAGTGTTAAAGCCAAAGCCTTTACAGTGACCCACAGACCTTACTTAGATTCTCAGTCCCTTCCTCTCTTTGACTGATCTACTACTTGTTTCCTGTTCTCATTCTGCTTTAGCTGCTACCCCCTACCGTTTTTATTAACATTTTTATTGGGGAATTGGGGGAAGGGAACAGCATTGGGGAACCAGGGAAGGGGAACAAACAAGTTGCTGTCTTTTTGTTCTTCTGTCTAGTTGTGGAGGACGTTGCTTCACTGGCCCATGTTGGTATTGTCATTGCGCTCTTCCCTGGTGGGGCAGATCAGTCGCTGGCATCTGGACGGCCACTCACACTGCCTGCTGGCCACTCACTGTAGCCTATGGCAGCCCACTGCAGCAGGGGCTGCAGCCTACAGGGTCCCCAGGGCTCACACAGCCCAGCTCCAGGTGGAGCTTTCGTTAGCTGTAGAGGGCAGTGTCACTAGCCCTCATATGTGTGACCAGCTCTTAACCAACGTGCCACTCGGCCGGCCCCACCCTCTGATTTTTTAGACCACTCTAGTTACACTCCTGCCTTTGGTCTTGTTTTGTATCTCTGGAATGGTCTTCTTTGAATATTCACATGGTTCATTTCCTCATTTTCTAAGCACTTTGTGCCAGTGTTACTTTCTCAGGGAGACCCTTTCTGATCACCTTACTACTCTAATATTGTAAATTACACCCCCAGCACTCCGTGTCTCCCCTTAGTTTCATTTTTGTCCATACTAATGATTACCATTTAGCACACATTCTTTATGCTTTATTCTTTGTTAATTGACTCTCTATTAACATTGTAGTGTATTATCCTTTCAGTTTCTTCTTTTAAAATAAAATTAAGATAAAATGTTATGATGTTAACAGTGGTTGCTTCTGCATAGTGGTATTGTAAGTAGCTTTTATTCTATTTCTCTATATTCTTCAATAATGATGTGTTAATTTGTATTCAGAAATGCACATATAAGTACTTTTATTTTTATAATCTCTAACATGATCCCTCATTTAAAAACAACCCAATTAAAGTATATTAATGGGTTATATCACTCTTTGTGATTGAAAGCAATTTACATTTGCTTTCAAAATTAAAACAAAAGAAACATTTTAGTGTTCCTTCACACTTAATAATATTATATTATTTCATATTTAATTGCTCTTTCCTATATATCAGAGATTGGTACATTTACAGACCAGGTAATAAATACTTTAGGCTTTGCAGGCTATTTGGTCAATGTTGCAACTCTTTAACTCTGATGTTGCAATCCAAAAGCAGCCACAGACACTGTAAGGTGACTGTACCAATAAAATTTTATTTACAGATACAGGGAACAAGCTGGATTTGGTGAGTGGGCTGCAATTTGCATACTCCTGCTATACATTGTGGATTAAGCTTTCTCATGCAAACTTCTCTGTCTCAGAAGTGAAGATATAAGCATGCTACCTCAGTACTTGTTCCTCTACTATGTATCAACTGTTAATGGATAGTATAATTTTTGTTTGATTTAATCTCTAGTGGTTTGAAGTTCTGTGCTTCCAAACAAAACTAAATAAATGACTTCTAATATCTGTAATGATTATTTTCTTTTGATTTGAATTCAGAATTTATTTAAATTCTCTGCACCTTGATCCTTAATCTTTATCTCAACGAAAGGTGTTTATTTATATCTATTTGGGATTTTAAAACCTCACAGGCATGCTAGAGACTGGTTTGATTTTTAACTTTTTCTTGTGTCCCAAGCATCAGGAGCCCAATGTCTCTTCCCTTTGAGTTTTCTTCTGAGTACATGTAAAATACTGAGAATCCTACATGGTCCATTCATGGTCCATCTAGGGTAGTAGTCATCTTTTAATTGGCAACTTAAATATATTGTTCTAATCTGTTTTTTCCACAATGACATGAACAGAGATTTGACCTTGTTTACACTATCCATTTAAAACAAATGAAAATGATTTAAAGTTTAAAAGGACAAAATTGATATACTTCATTGAAGTTACAGTTTAAAGCAAAATATTAAAACTCATACTTAGACATTAATTTCCTAATCATTGAATATAGATTTACTTTTTTTTTTTTTTGAGGGCAGTGTCACTGGCCCTCATATGTGGGACCCGAACTGGGGCCGCTGGCATCCCAAACCAGCGCCTAACTACCGCGCCACTTGGCCGGCCCTAGATTTACTTTTGATGCCCTATTCATATAGAACTAAAAATTCCATAATTGCTATGTAAGCATATAATTAGCAGATTTGTAATGTTTTAACTAGTAATGACTGAGCTTTTTCTTCCATTAAAATGAGTGAAGGGGCCGGCCGAGTGGCACATTGGTTAAGAGCTGGCTTGGGATGCCAGCAGCCCCGGTTCGGATCCCACATATGAGGGCCAGTGACACTGTCCTCTACAGCTAACAACAGCTCCACCTGGAGCTGGGCTGAGTGAGCCCCTGCAATGGTGTAGGCTGCAGCCCCTGCTGCAGTGGGCTGCCATAGGCTACAGTGAGTGGCCGGTAGCCAACGTGAGCGGCTGGCAGCCAGTGGTGAGCTGCCAATAGCCACTGTGAGTGACCATCCAGAGGCCGACGACCGATCTGCCTGATCCAGGAAGAACGCAATGACAATACCAACATGGGCCAGTGAAGCAACATCCTCCACAACTAGACCGAAGAACAAAAGGACAGCAACTTGTCTGTTCCCCTTCCCGGATTCCCCAAGGCTGTTCCCCTCCCCCAATTCCCCAATAAAATCTTTAAAAAAAAAGGAGTGAAGTAATAAACTTATAGTGTGATGTTGAATGATTTTTAAATAATTATTTTTTAGGACTATAAATATTTTATCCTAAATTCAGTGACTGATTTTTTTTTCTTTTTCTTTTTTGATATTTAAAGTTTTTGTAAGGTGTTCATTAATCTAGGGTATTTAAATAACTAATTTCTTGAAACTGAAATTCTTAAGTGATTTTATTTAATATATATTTGTTGAATTGATTATAATTTTAGAACATGCTGTGTTTAAAATAAGTTTGTGAAAACTTTCTATTTGAATTAGAATATTTTTTTTTTTTTAGTTTTGTCCATCAACTAAAGGCACAACCAGATACCTCACTTCTACTGGTGCTGATGGAACAATCTGTTTCTGGCAATGGCATGTAAAAACAATGAAGTTTAGGTAAGTTAAGAATTTGGTTAGAAATTTTGTGAAAAGTCAAATACATTCATTTTTCTTTGTTACACTGAGAGATTCTTAACATTGCATATAAGTATATTAATTTATGTGTGCATGTGTATGTATACACACCCATACCTACTTCAATTGAATGTTAGCAATTTTAGAATATTATTTTTATGAAACCAAGGTTGAAGAGACTATTTAATTTATGCACAGAATTTTTTGGTAATGAATATTTATTTTATTTTTTACTCTGGTAAGAAGACTTTGAACTTATTATGGTAGTAGTAAGTGACGTGGTAATATGTCTATAAAGCTATAAAAATAATACTAATATCATAAAGTGTATTTATAAAGTTAAATGCATTTTAACCTGAATGATGAGGCTTATTGACTTCCTAAATTTTGTGGTTTTTAAATAATATTAATGCTAAATCTGTCAGTGTCCAGTGTGCTAAGATTCTTGCACATTAAATGCAAAATAAAAACATCTTACTATTTTTTTAGAGATCGCCCAGTGAAATTTACTGAGAGATCCAGACCTGGTGTTCAGATATCTTGTTCATCTTTCAGTTCTGGTATGTGTAAAAATTGAATGTTTTGAGCCTCCAAAATATCAAATAATCTAGTTGTAAAATATATTTTTTTCAATTTTGTGGAGAAAAAATGCAATGTTTGAGTGTTAATGGAATCATATCAAAAACGTGAATCATATATTATAATAAATGGACCTTTGTGAACTCTAATTAACATATTATAGCTTTTGAGTTTTTTTCTTATTTACAATTAATATGTTTTTATATAATGAAGAATTTAGTTGGTAAAAACAAAGTCCCTCTACCCCCAATTCAACATTAAAATCCTGCTCTGACTTTTCAGAGAACATGGACTGTGGCTCCATATGAAAGACACTTTTATAGTGTGTAAATAGTAGTTTCCTGGTACTAAGAATCACATGCTATTTAACCTTTTTTTATTGTGGTAAAATATAACATAAAATTTACCTCTTTAAAGTATACAGTTCTGGGTGGCCGAGTGGCGCATTGGTTAAGAGCTGGTTTTGGGATGCCAACGCCCCGGTTCGGATGCTACATGAGGGCCAGTGACACTGCCTTCTACAGCTAACAACAGCTCCACCTGGAGCTGGGCTGTGCGAGCCCTGGTGATGGTGTAGGCTGCAGCCCCTGCTGCAGTGGGCTGCCATAGGCTACAGTGAGTGGCTGGCAGCCAGCATGAGCTGCCAGTAGCCTCAGTGAGCGACCATCCAGAGGCCAGCGACCGATCTGCGTCATCCAGGAAGAACTCAATGACGATACCAACATGGGCCAGTGAAGCAACATCCTCCGCAACTAGACTGAAGAACAAAAAGACAGCAACTTTTCTGTTCCCCTTCCCCAATTCCCCAACACTGTTCCCCTCCCCCAATTCCCCAATAAAATCTTTAAAAAAAAAAGTATACAGTTCTATGACATTAAGTATATTCACATTGTTTTGCATACATTACCACAATTTATAGAATTTTTTTCATTATCCCAAAAGCAGGTGAGTTTTTACACTTAACCACTATAGCCACTATAAAGAAAATTGTAGACATAGGTCATTTTGTAAATAATTTTGAAACATTATGTTTTCACATAAAATATAAAGAATTCATCAAGGCTGTGTGGCCCTTAATGTTTATGATCCAAAGTCCTGTATTTAATGTATAGTCAGTGGATTTTTGATTGGTTAGTGGTATAATTTTTTAGAAAATATTTCTTTTTTTTATTTACTTTTCTTGGAAATGTTAGTATGTATATAATGATTAGACGATAACCTTGTGTTTCTTGAAGCTTTTTCATTAATATAAATTAGCATATAACTAAGGAAACAGAGGATTTTTAAAGTTTCTTGGTATAATGTTTGTTTTTTAATCCTCCAGGTGGAATGTTCATTACCACAGGTAGCACTGACCATGTGATTAGAATATATTATTTGGGTTCTGAGATCCCTGAGAAAATTGCTGAATTAGAGTCACATACGGTAAGAAAAACATGAAAAATTTAAATATGTTGCTTTTTTTTAAAAACCCCTGGGAAGTTGGTTTTATTTCTTCTTTTCTAGTCTATACCCAATTTAATATAGATTGGTGCTGAAACCTATATGATAACATGCCTCTTTAGTAATATAGATCAGTGTGGAATTCTGGATTTAGTGTGGTTATAATATATAATTCTATTTAACTATGGAAAAAGAAAAAGTATGTATTATAGTAATCGTTTATGAAAATCCTCTTTTAGCCTGCTGTATTTTATTAATTGTATAAGCTGTCTGTCACTTTAAAGTCTATACACTTATTAAAAGACAAATATGTCTTAGGAAAAAAATTATTTTTGCTGAATTTAGCTTATTGATCTTAGTATGGCTATTTTCAGAATGCCAGAGGGAAGTAATAAATGAATGAGAAAGAACTGAGGTGGGAGGATGACGAAAATTTTTTTTGCAGGGGCCCAGCTAAGAAAAAGAGTAATAAAACTTAAACATTCCCTGTTCAAATCAGTGGTAGCTGTTAGTCATTGAAAGTAAGTTATCTTTTCAGAACAGTAAAAACTGATTATTACAACTGGCAGTGAGAATCCAGAATCTGCCAGACAAATACTACAATGAAGTCATGAAACAATGTGAATCACAAATACCTCTGAACATAATGAAGACAGTTTAATAATTTTTAAGAATGATAAATAATTAAAGATATTTAGTATTTGAGCTTCTTATTAATAACTAAGATCAATGCCGTTCAATAATTGAGTGGTTTGGAGAGTGTGTACAATATTTGAGGATTTATTTTTTTGTTTACTTTTTATTTAAGACAATCACAAACTTATAGCAAAGTTGCAAGCACAGTATAAAGAACCTTTTTACTAAACTATTTAAGAGTAAGTTGCCCCATCATCCCCTATACTTTAGTGAGCATTCCCTAAAAAGGAGGACATTTTCTTCATTTTGAAAATTAATTATTTTTTTCAGTTACAGTTGACATTCAATATTATTTATATTAATTTCAGGTGTACAGCCTAGTGGTTAGACATTTATATAATTTATGCAGTGACTTCCCCCAATTAGTCTAGTACCCACCTGGCACTGTACCATAGTTGTTACAGCATTATTAACTATATTCTTTATGCTATACCTTACATCCCCACGACTATTTTGTAACTACTAGTTTATATTTCTTAATCCCTTCACCTTTTTCACCCAGCTCCCCAATCCCCCTCACCTCTGGCAACCATCAGTTTGTTCTCTGTGTCTATGAGTCTATTTCTGTTTTGTTTGTTTATTTTGTTCTTAATATTCCACACATAAGTGAGATCATGTGGTATTTGTCTTTCTTTGTCTGACTTATTTCACTTAGCACAATACCCTCTAGGTCCATCCATGTTGTCGCAAATGGTAAGATTTCATTCTTTTTTATGGCCAAGTACTATTCCACTGTATATAATTACCACCTCTACTTTTTTTTTTTTTGAGGGCAGTGTCACTAGCCCTCACATGTGGGACCGAACCGGGGCCACTGGTTTCCCAAGCCAGCACTTAACCACCACACCACTCAGCCGGCCCTTACCACCTCTTCTTTATCCAGTTGTCGATTGATGGGCACTTGGGTAGCTTCTGTATTTTGGCTATTGTAAATAGTGCTACAGTGAACATAGGGATACATATATCTTTTGAAATTAGTACTTTGGATTTCTTCAGGTAAATACCCAGAAGTAGAATTGCTGGGTCATAAGTTAGTTTTATTTTTGATTTTTTGAGGAACCAACAAACCATTTTCCATAGTGGCTGTACCAAGTTGCAACCTCACTAATAGTGCACAGGGGTTCTCTTTTCTCTACATCCTCACAAACACTTGTTTGTTGATGTATTGATGGTGGCCATCCTGACAGGTATGAGGTGATATCTCATTGGGTTTTTTTTGTTGTTTTTGTTTTTTTTCAAAATACTTCTATTGTGAAAAAAACATTTTTTTTAAAAATTAGTTTCAGGTGTGCAACACAGTGCAATAGTTATACTTTTTACTCCTCAAAGTGACAAACCCCTCCTCCAGTTCGCCACCACACTCCTCCATATCATACATATCTATTACAATTCCTTTGACTCCCTTCCACAGTATACTCCACATCCCCTGACTATCTATATATTCAGTTACAGTTGGCATACAATATTATACAACATCAGCTTCAGGTATACAGTGCAGTGATCAAGCCTCTACTCCATCCATGAAGTGGTGTCCCTAACAAGACATGTGACCATCTGACATGCCACAAAACTTTTACAACATTATTATATTCCCCAAACTGTGTTTCATATCCCTGTGGCAGTATTGTAGTTGTCCATTTATGCTGTCTAATCCCTTCCCCTTTCCCCTTGTCTCCACCCACCTACCAAATAGCAACCCTCACTTATTCCTCTATATCTTTGAGTCTGTTCGATCGTTCATTCAGTTTTTCAGATTCCACATATAAGTGAGATCATATGGTATTTGTCTTTCTCTGACTGATTTATTTCACTTAACATAATATTCTCTTCACAACATTATCAATTACATTTCCAGAACTGCCCCCCATACCCTGCGGCAACATTGTAGTCACCCACCTGCATTGTCCAAAACCTTCCCCGGCTCCCTCATCCCCGCCCCCTCCCAGCCAGCAACCATCAGTTTTTCCTTTATATCTGCTTGATATGATTATAATCTACTTAAATTTGTTGAGACTTGTTTTGTAGCCTAACATGTGGTCTATCCTGGAAAATGTCCCATGCGCACTTGAGAAGAATGTATATTCTGTTGTTTCAGGGTGAAATGCTCTAAAAATATCGACGAAGTCCAGCTGGTCTAAAGTGTCGTTTAAGGCCACTCTTTCCATGTTGATTTTCAGTCTAGAGAATTTGTCCATTGGTGACAATGGGGTGTTGAAGTCCCCCGCTACGAATAGTGTTACTGTTGATCTCTGTCTTTATGTCTGTTAAAATCTGTTGTATATAATTAGGATCTCCTATGTTGGGTGCATAGATGTTTATTAGGGTTAGAGTGCCCTTCTTTGTCTTTTATTGTAGTCTTCATTTTAAAGTCTATTTAGTCCAAAATAAGTACTGCTACTCCAGCTATTTTTCTCATTTCCATTTGCATGAAGTATCTTATTCTGTCTGTAAACAGCATATACATGGGTCCAATTTTCTTATCCACTCAGCCACTCTCTGTCTTTTGATTGGAGCATTTAGCCCATTCACATTTAAAATGATTATTGATAGGTGTATATATTGCCATTTTGTTATTTGTATTCCTGGTCTTCCTGGGTTAGCTTGTTTACCCCTTTCTTTTGTTTAAAAAAGCCCTTTTAACATTTCTTGCAATGCTGGCTTGGTGGTAATGAACTCCTTAAGCTTATTCTTTTCTGAGAAGCTCTTTATTTCTCCTTCAATTTTAAGTGATAGCCATGCTGGGTAGAGCAATCTTGGTTGTAGGCCTTTATTTTGTGTCACTTTGAATATCTCCTGCCACTCCCTTCTGGCCTGCAGAGTTTCTGTAGGCAAGTCAGCTGTTCGTCTAATAGGAGTTCCTTTGTATGTAACTGCTGTGTTTCTCTTGCTGCTTTTAGGATTCTGTCTCTGTCTTTAACCTTTGCCATTTTAACTATGATGTGTCTTGGTATGGACCTGTTTGGGTTCAGCTTGTTTGGAACCGTCTGCACTTCCTGGGCATGTATGTTGATTGCCTTCACTAGGGTAGGGAAGTTTTCAGTCATTATTATTTCAAATATATTCTCGACCCCTTGCTTCTTCTCTTTTCCTTCTGGTTTCCTGTGATGCAAAGATATGTTGTGCTTCATCTTGTCCCATAGAAATCTTAACCTAATATCATTGCTTTTTATTCTTTGGTCTTCTTTTTGTTCCAACTGGGTGATTTCTGCTACTTTGTCTTCCAAATCGCTGATAGATTCTCTGCTTCATCTACTCTACTGGTGATTTCTTCGAGTGTGTTCTTCATTTGAGTTATTGTATTCTTGAGTTGCAATTGGTTGTTTTTTATGATTTCTCTATCCTTCCTTATGTCCTCACTAAGTTTGTTAAACATTCCTATCATCAGTGTTCTAAACTCTGTCTCTGAAATGTTGGATCCCTCTGTTTTATTTGGTTCCATTTCTAGAGGTTTCTTCTGATCTTTTACTTGTGACATGTTCTTTGTTTCCTCATTCTGGCTGTTGTCTGGGATTGTTTGATGTATTAGATAGATCACTAGGAGAGCCTTGGCTGGATCACGCAGGCACACAGCTCACGGCCCAACACTCCCAGGAAACCTCCCAGTCTCAGCCTGTCCCAATGAGCTGCTCGCAGATCAGGCCGAGCAGCCCAACAGCCAATCATCAGCCTGGCAAATCTGCACACGCAGTGTGGAGAGCAGGGACCCGAGGCAGCTCACACTCTCCCGCGTTTCAGTGAACACAGTGTTGGAGACAGAGGGCACCCACCCAGCATTTCCCTGGCAACGCAGTATAAGCCGGGCGGAGGGTGGGGATCCAAGGCTGCAGGCGCACGTGCACACGCACACACGCACTTCTGCGCCAATTCCACCAGACCAATGTCGTCCCAGACCTGATCCTCTGGGAAGACTCAACCTTGACAAAATGGTTCCCTCCTGCACACCACTTGTATGCAAGCTCCACACCAGGGGAACAATAGTCCCAAAACCCCCAGCTTCTGCACAAAAGGTGCTCAGTTCAGTCCGTCCCTACAGGCTCCTGGGCACTGCTCACACAGCTGCTCCCTCCAACAGGAACCAGGTGAGTGGTCACCAGCGAGTGAGCCCGTGCGCCAGCCCCACTGGTTCTCCAGCGCTCTCAGCCTCACCAAGCTGAGCAAAGAGAGTCCTCACTAATTTACTGCCAGCTATTGTGGAACTCCTCTTCCTAGAAAAGGAACTCTGGGCTGGTGAGCTTGCTGTGGGGCCAGAGGATCTTTCCTCCAACTGGAGAAGCCTCCCCGTGGTTGAGGCATCCCTCATGGGGTTCGCCCTCTCTCGACTCTGCCCCACTACCAGACTTGACGTGGCCTCCCCTTTATTTTGAGGGCAGTGTCACTGGCCCTCATATGTGGGACTCGAACCAGGGTCTCTGGCTTCCCAAGGCAGCGCTTAACCACCACGCCACTCGGCCGGCCCACGTGGCCTCCTCTTTAAGTTCTTCATTTAGAGGTTCTGTTCATCTAGTGTCCGGGGACTTCCAGGGTTAAATGTTGTATAAATTATTTTTAATTTTGGTGTGATCCTGGGAGGCAGCTAGCATAATGTCTGTCTATTCTGCCATTTTACCGGAAGTCTCTCATTGTGGTTTTAATTTGCATTTCTCTGATGATTAGTGATGTTGAGCATCTTTTCATATGTCTATAGGCTATCTGGATATGTTGAGAGTACATTTTAGCTATTTTTCAATGAATATAGAGAAGCAAAATACACTTTTGCTTATCCTTTAATCTTCTCTTTAGTACAATACACATAATATTAAAAGAAGGTTCACACAGCAGTATCTAAAGACTGTCAGGTGACTCCATTGTAAAATAATTAACTAAACCATGTGAGAGACAGGAAATGATTTTTTTCTGAAATTAAAAAAAAAAGTTGGAAATTGCATTTAACTACTATTAAATCCATTATTTTAAGGTGGTATTTTAGATTAGTGTGCTGTTTTATTATGGGGATCATAATAAACTAATACCTATTCAGAACTATTTGTCTCTTGATATTATGGTGTAGAAACAGGTTTGATTATGTCTGCTTTGTCTCAAATTACTGCTGATAAATATTTCTCCTCAGTTAAACACATTGTTTCAGCCTTCATTAATTTTTAAACAAAATTGGAGGTGTTTTGTTTTTATTTAAAAGAAAATTTTGGATTTTAAAAATCTACTCTGGTACTCTTGCATGTGAATTTGAGGGGAAAGTTACTTTATACATTTTACAAATAAATTCTAATCAAAAATCTGTTTTATGTCTTAGGACAAAGTTGTTGCTGTTCAGTTCTGTAACAATGGAGACAGGTAATTATGTATAGTACATATCTGTATAAACAGATGTTTGACATTTTACCTCTGTTCCCTCAGAAGTAGCTACCTCTATTCTAAATACTTTCTGTCCGTTCACTTAGGCTGCAAGAGCCTTGTCTATATTTTGATGACATCCTTACCCCATCTCTTATAAACTGTTCAAGTAGTAGCCATAGTCTATTAGTTCTTCCTTTCTGAATGATTTCTCTTTTTATTTGATTTGCTTTTTCCATTTCTGTTATCACCCACCTTAATCAGGATCCCATTATATAGCCCATTACCACCATCTTGTCCATCTCTACCAGATCAACATTGCTCTGTTTAGAAATCTTTAGCGTTTCCTCTTGGTCTATAGAATAGAATTCAGATGTCTGAACCTGGTGTTCAGAACTCACCACAACTTGATTTAGATCTATATTCTTTTCTCATCTATCCCCTCTATAAATCCTCCTCCCCTTCACTCTTTCTCATTGTTTCCTAAATCCTCCCTTTTCCTTCCACTCTCTTTACCTTTATTTTCCTTGTCCCTTTTGTTTCCCTCTCTTCTTCTGTAAGTCCTATCTTTCTTTTAAGATTCATACTCTACCTCAGTCCTTTCCTTACTGCTCCAGATTTTAGCACCTTGTCTTCTGCTGAACATCTATATCACTTATTGTCTCTACTACTCATATGATACATATTTCCTATGTCTGTAAAGTCAGTATTATATGGAGGTATTTGTTCACCCTCTCAAAGGGTGATAATCTGATCTGGCCTAAAAATTGACCTAGAATAGATTTGAAAATCTTAACTACTTAACCGTAAATTTCTATCCATTTATATCTCTAAGGACTTTATATGAGTGACAGTGATTTATTTTTAAATATTTTTGTGACAGTAGGTGATTACTATGATGAATTTGTTCATCTTTGTTAAATATAAGAGTAAATAATGATGGTCCACAAAGAGTGACATCTATATTAGCAATGGAAAAATAAAACCTTCAAATAATTTTTAAGTTTGAATTATTGCATTATACTTAGGTGTATACTTAAAGATTTGTATAGCTATGACTTTTTCATGATAGAAGACTCTGAATTTTTAAATTCCTTGCCTTTTTCCATAAAGGAAAAACAATTGTAATTGGTTATGTGGCCAATAAACACATCAGAACGTGTCCAATTTTAGTAATAATCAAAGAAATGCAATTTAGAATAAAGTAACTTTTCTAAAATTTCAGAATGAAAGGATAATGAAGAATGATAATACCCAGTATTGCTAAGGGTTTAGGAGAAATGTCTGCTTTCCCTCACTTTTTGATGTGATTGTAAATTGGTTAAAAATACTTTTCAGGGAAATAATTTGGCAGTGTGTATCAAAATCTTTAAAAAAGAGAAAAGTATGAGCAGTGATAGAATTATGGGTGAATGGTTGTATTTTTATCACAGTTTTATTGAGATATAATCCATATTACAAAATTCAGTGATTTCTGGTATAGTCATAGGACTGTGCAACATTCACTACAATCAATTTTAGAACATTTTTATCACTCCCAAAAGAAATCCTCTTTTAGTCCTCAACTCCCAATCTTTTTATACCCCCATCCTTAGCTCTGGGCAACCATTAATCCACTTTTTGTCTTTATAAATTTGTCTATTCTGGACAGTTAATATAAATAGAGTCTTTTTAGTGACTTCTTTCACTTAGCATAGTATTTTCAATATTCATCTGTGTTGCAGCATGGATCATTATTTTATTTATTTTTTATTGCTGAATAATATTTGATTGTATGGATATACCACAATTTTTTTATCCATTTATTGATTGATGGATTTTGGGCTGTTACCACTTTTTGGCTTATTAGGAACAAAGCCATGATTATTTGTGTTCAAGTTTTTGTGTGGACTTATGTTTTCATTTTTTTTGAATATATACCTGGGAGTAGAATTGTCAAGTCATATAATAACTCTGTTTATCATTTTGAGGAACTGACAAACTTTTTTTTTTTTAAGATTTTATTGGGAAAGGGAACAATGTTGGGGAATTGGGGGAGGGACCAGCCAAGTTGTTCTTCAATCTTCGTTGTGGAGAGCGCCAGTCGCCATCTGGCTTCCTGTCAGCAGCTCGCGGCCTCTGAGCTCAAGCTGCTGTGTTCAATCTCAGTTGTGGGTGGGCGTAGCCACCATCCCATGTGGGAGTTGAACCCAGCAGCCTTGTTCTTAAGAGTGCACGCCCTATCCACTGAGCTATCCTGGCGGCAGCTCAGCTCAAGGTTCGGAGTTCAATCTTTAGTTGCGGGTGGGCGTAGCCCACCATTGAACAGGCAATCTTGTTGTTACACCAGCTGAGCCATCCTGCCACCTCATGGCAGCTGAGCTACAGCTCAGCTAGGGCACAGCATTCACTGGCCCATGTGAGAATCAAACCGGCGGCCCTGTTGCTCAGAGCATGCGCTCTAAGCCAACTCTTAACCAACTGAGCCACTCTGCCGGCCCCCCAAACTGTTTTTTAAAGTGTACTATTTTTGTTCTCCCCACTAATTAGTGTATGAGGATGAAGGTATTACTTTTATAATTAGCAAAAAAGATGATTTCCTTTTTTGAGGAAAGTAATGATATTTTAATTGTTTCTTTGCAGTTTAAGATTTGTTAGTGGAAGCAGAGATGGAACAGCAAGAATTTGGCAATATCAGCAACAAGAATGGAAGAGTATAGTGCTGGATATGGCTACTAAAATGACTGGGTAAGATTGGATGTTAGATATTTCAGCTGTTCTCATATGGCATAGTATATTTTACATTATTGAATTACATTAGTGAAAATAAAATACCTTTTTAAAATAGTAAATAGTTTGGAGTTAATTGGTAGATGTGAAGTTTGCATCTGTACTTAATCTCTTAAGTAAATTGCCTTTTGCTGTTGATTGACATAACTGGATGATAGGAACATTGCTGACTCATTTAAAATTCTGGTCTCTTGTGACCCAAAGATCACTGTGCTCTACTAATGCCCACAGAGTCATTCTCTGACTTAATTTTCTATAGGACACACACACACACACACACACACACACGCGCGCGCACTACTTTGAGGTTATCCCTATTATATGTCATCATATTGTTAGCTCTTTCTCTAACTTACAGAGGATACCTTTATAATGTTTCATATTGTTAGCATTCCTTTTCAACATTATACGTACACTTAACCAACATTCTGTTTCATCATCTTCACTGTTGATTGGAAGATATACAATTACCTCTTTAGGATACTACCTTTTCTTTAGGGTATGACCCTGAAATTAATTATCTTTCCATTAATAACAGTATAACTTTGTAGTCATAGCCACCTACTGATAATGTCATATTAGATTAAATCAAGTTACTTAATCTCTTACTGCTGTTTTACGAGATCTACTTCTCAAATTTTAATATTTAAGGGAATAAGTCCAGTATGTGTTTTCCTCATATTTTCTAGTAGCTAAATAACCTTGTATTTTATTTTTCAAGGTATTCATAAATGTGTTTCTAATTTCACTTTCTCATGTAGGTAACTACAAAGTTTTTGCCATTTTGTGTCCTTTTTTTCTCCCTAAACTAAACTATGGGTATTGCCTTATGAATGTACTTTTATTATTTTATTTTGTTAGTACTTAAAAGTATAATTTAGGATTTTTATATCCAAAAAATTTGCATGCTCCTGGAGAGATTTTTGTTATAATTTTCTATTTTAATTGCACTTTTATTAAAAATTCACAATGTATGAATACTGTAAATTATTTTGTTTAGGAATAACTTGCCATCTGGAGAAGATAAGGTCACTAAACTTAAGGTGACTATGGTGGCCTGGGATCGCTATGACACCACAGTTATTACTGCAGTGAACAATTTCCTTTTGAAAGTATGGAATTCAATCACAGGACAACTTCTTCATACTTTATCCGTAAGTATTCTGTTTTTAGAATAATTAAAATGGTCAAAAAGGACATTATTCTAGGAGACAGGAAATTTAAGTTCTAATTAACTTTCTATGACTTGATGTCTCTTGGAAAAGTAATTATTGGAGGTACTCTCTTGACATATATTTGTAAAATAGTGATGACACATGATAATAGTTGCGAAAAACAGTTAGGAAATCTTTGCAAGATCCATTCGAGGTCTGGTCCTTATTTATCTGTTATGTTATTGTATGCAGTCAGGGTATATAAGTTACGTTGTTTTTAACATGAGTTGGGATTTTTCTTGTAGTTTAGGGGTAGGGCTAACTTAATTTTGACAAGGGTATCCTGTATATTCTACCTCCATGGATTAGTTTATGTAAGAAATAGAGATAAGAGGAAGAAGTGAGAAAAAAATGTATCTTTCCCTCTTAAAAGGTGTATTTGCATGCAGATGATGTATTATAGAATTATACACTTGAAATCGGTGTAATCTTATTAACCAGTCACCTCGATACATTTAAGAAATTGAATAAAATTTTAAAAATAAATAAATGTATTTTCCGTAGCAAAAGGCTGCAATATTTGTGGTGTGAAAAGTTGATAAGATTAACAACAGAAATCACATGGGTATGGTTGATGTTCGTAAGTTTATCATGGTCCAGAGTGACTTCAGGTTAAATTCAATTATTGATTCATAAGTACTTTAAGGAAAAGGGCCAAGTGATTGCCCTATGGTTTACCCAGTAGTAAGTGATAGGGACTAGAAACCAATCCTTATGACTCAGTTCTCTTTGTAGCATACCATGGTTACATCCTAATTTGACTCCTGTGTTAGATAATCTTAGCTAAGGCCTCTGAGGTTTCTAAAGATTTGTTTGATTTCAGGTGGATTTCCAGTTAATCTTTCAGATATTTCCCAATTCTTCTTTCCTAAATTAAACCTTAACACTGTTTAGTGGAGTTTTAGATTTTTCCTTTTATCTGTTAAACCAATGCTTACCTTGTTCTGGCTTCCCCAGTTCCCTGGTATAGGTTTCTATTAATATATGGAAAATTCTATACTGTGTACTTGATTCTTTATTAGGAAATTTTTGTCTATGATGCTCCAATAGCACTCTACAATAGAAATATAATGTGAGACACATGTATAATATTAATGTTTCTAGAATGCACGATTAAAAAGTAAAGTGCAACAGGTGAAATTAATTTTAATAATATATTTTATTTAACCTAGTATATCCAAAATAGTAGCACTTCAAAGTGTAGTTAATATAAAAATTATTAATGAAATACTTTACATTCTTCTTTCATACTAAGTCTTCGAATACTATCATGTTTTACACTTACAGAACATCTCAATTTGGACTAGCTACATTTCAAATGCGTAATAGTTACATGTGGGTAGCAGACACAGTATTAATTAGCACAAGTCTGTATCTCTAAAAATCACACTTTCAAAGGCCGTGTTGTAGCCATTGTTTTTATAAATCAATGTGAAATTCTGTGTTAGTAAGTTTCTTAATTTAGAGTTCTGTTTAGTTGTACTCTTCCCATGAGCTGACTCATGGGTCATCTGTTTTCAGTGAATACTTATATTTTCTATGTTAACAATTTGTATATCAGGGTCTTAGTGGATGTAAAGTTATTCCATTCAGCAAATACTTATTGAGCATCTCCTGTGTGCCAGCCACTGAGTTAGGTGTTAGGAATAAATGGTAAATTAAAGAGACCCTGTCCTCCTGGGGTTTACAGCCCATTTGGAGAAAACAAATAATCAAATAGATGCTAAGAAAGAAAAGTGCAAAATAACAATGCAGGCTTCTAATAGGGAGACACAACCTGGTCTGGGACAGTAATAGAAAGCTTCCCAAGGAAGTGAGGTTTGGAGTAGGACTTAAAAGATAGGTAGAAATTACCCAGGTAATTTCTGCCTCAATGTCACATCATTGACAGGCCTTCCCTGATCAAATGACCTAGAGTGGCCTCCCAGTTTGTCTTTTTACATCACTTTGCTTTATTTTCACCATAGTGTTTATCACTATCTTATATTTTGTTTTTCGGTTTTTTTAAAGATTTTATTGGGGAATTGGGGGAGGGGAACAGCATTGGGGAATCGGAGAAGGGGAACAGACAAGTTGCTGTCCTTTTGTTCTTCAGTCTAGTTGTGGAGGACATTGTTTCACTGGCCCATGTTGGTATTATTGCGCTCTTCCTGGGTGAGACAGTCACTCGCCTGACGTTGGACAGCCCCTCATGGTGGCTCATGGCAGCTCATGCTGGCTGCCAGCTACTCTCGTTAGCTCACGGCAGTGCAGCCTACGCTCCTGTGGCAACTCACAGCTGCAGGTTGAGCTGTTTTTCACCATCTTAGCTGTAGAGAGTGCAGCGTCACTGGCCCATGTGGGATCCAAACTGATGGCCCTGCTGCTCAGAGCTGGCATCCCAAGCCAATTCTTAACCAATGCGCCACTCGGCTGGCCTACTATCTTATATTTTCTTATTTGTTTATTGTCTCTCAACATGGTAGGGAATCAAAAATATTTGGTAAATACATATGTGAGGAGGTGGGGAAGTTCTTCCAGGAAGAGGGTAAAACAATGTATGAACGTCTTGAGGTAGAAGGCAGTTGAAAGAAAGCCAATTTTTGGCTAGAGCACAGAAAGTAGAAACGGTGTCATCAGATGGGACTGGAGAAATGGACAGGGGCCAGTCCATTTAAAGTGTTGTAATATCTACCCTAAGATCTATAGAATACCACTAAAGGATTTAAAAGCCAAGGAATGACATGTGAATTATGCTTTTGAAAAATACCTTATAATCCTGGTAAGAGAGTAGAGAGACCAGATTGGAATGCAAATAAGTAAGAGTGACTCTGGGTAGACTGTAGGAGTCAAGGGTAGGATGGGCCATTATGATCATTTGGATTTGTGTGACAGTGGTGGAAACAGAAGTGTGCTCAATAAATAAAAATAGGGTAGATGATAAATCTTAAGACATTACTGAGCTTGACTAGGTTTTGTTCCCCATGATCCAGTGACTATGTCCTATCCTAGGCATATGACCAAAATATAAAATCCCCTATTTAAAAGCCTCTTTTTCCCATTGTACATGAAATAGATGTCATTAGAGTTTAACAAAGTAATTTTGTTGTTTACTCGTTAGGAACTTGAGAAAGTATATCAAATTGATTATTCAGCATGAGATTTTGTTATAACAAATATTTTTTTGTAGTCATTGAGAAAAGAGTCTTGGTAAACTTTCAGTTGTGACAGTATTTATTGTAATTTGATTTTACCTAGTCTTCTTAATACTACACATTTTGAGCCAGTCTGCAGTTATTATTTTTTATTATATTATTATTATTATTATTATTATTATTTTTAACTGAGCCATCCTGCCACCTGTTGGCAGCTCAGCGGCAGCTCAACTCGGGCCAGGAATCAAACTGACGACCCTGTTGCTCAGAGCTCACACTCATGAGTGTAATTATTTTTTAATAGGCTATATTTTTGTCTATAATGGTAATATGGCAGGATACTCTATTCCATTTTTTATACAATGATTTGAAATAAAATGCACTTTTTAGATTCAAAATATATTATCAGTTCTAGAAGCTCCTTATATGTAATATGCTGATGTGTTCCTAAGTGAAATGCAACTTCAGGATGTGTACTGTATGCTTTTCTAAGACTTGGAGTCTGTTCTTAATTATGTATTCTCTAACCAGGAGTTAAGTAAAATCAACAATGATCTAAATCAGGTGTCGGCTTACCTTTTCTTTATAGAGGCCAGAGAGAGAGTAAATATTTTAGGCTTTGCCATCCACATATGGTCTTTGTTTCATATTCTTTAATTTTTTGTTGTTGTTTTTTTTTTACAACCTTTTGAAAATATAAAAAACATTCTTAGCTCACAGGCTATGTGTACAGAAATGCCTGGGAGCTGGATTTGGTTTGCAAACTCCTGATCTAAGATCTCTATATATTGATATTCATTGATTTATTAGAAGGGAAACATATACATAGAGCATTGGTTTTCAAACTTTCTTTAGCAGCAAACCCATTTTTCAGATAGTATATTAAATGCAGCCTTCAGCTATAAAGAGATGAAGGGCAGAACCACTATACTTTGTTGTTTGAATGTATCATGGGGCCTCCTAAAATATAGTTTGAATACCAATGATAGAGAGTGCTGAAGAACAATAAAGGTTTGTTTTTTATCACTGTGGCAGAATTGGGTGTTAATGATTGATTCTGTTTGTCACATTTTCTGTGGCCTTTCAAATAGCAGAGTCCTAGAAATATGAATTCCACTTCAGGGACCTGGTTAATGAGCTAGCTGTAACTGTTCTGGGCTATATTTTAAATACTTTTTCAGGTCTTCTTTATGAAATCAGCACTTAAACATATAAGGAACTCTAACTTAACTATTGTAGTGTCCATGTAGTAAGTGCTGTTAAATTGGTGTGCATGAATTAATCTGAACCAGATTGATAGCACACCCTAAAGTTCTTTGACCAAATAAACCAGATAATTGGGGTTGCTTTTCATGTTTAATATTCATTTTTATCACAGGGACATGATGATGAAGTATTTGTTCTGGAAGCACATCCATTTGATCAAAGGATCATACTTTCAGCGGGCCACGATGGGAACATTTTTATTTGGGACCTTGACCGGGGGACCAAAATTCGGAATTATTTTAACATGGTAAGGAAAAGCTGTGCTTAGTTCATATTAAAACAGACTTTTCTTATGTGACAGCTTCATAATTAAAGTATACTTAGTGCCAAGGAACCTGTTGTGATTTGTGTTTAAATCAATATAATGACAGAGAATGACTCAAGACCTGAGAGTAAGGCCAGTAGAAAAGTATACCATTCAGGGCGACCCTGTTATTGTGATGTTAGCATGTTCCAAATTCTGGTCTCCAGCTCTAAACTCTAGAAACTCAAATTTAATAAGCTTTTGGACCTAACACTAACCAAACTCACAAAAAGGTTAATGTTTGAACTATAATCCTAATTTATAAATACAAGAATTGGCTATTTTGTCTGCCTCTGGTAAATCCCATATGGCTTAGTTAGTAATCAGGAAGTTGTTTGGCAAACATGGAATTGGAGATATGGATACTCTTAAGATATATTTCATACAAATCCTGGAAAAATCTGGTGAGCTATCTCTTCTCCCAGTAGAACATCCTCCTGTGGTGATGGGACTGCTCATATCCTCCAAACTTAGTGTCCCTCTCTGAAGAACAGATATAACAGAACATTTCTAAATTGTTGGCCTTTGAGCTCCTTTTTATAGGCTTATCCAGATCCAGAGCTTTAATAATACCCTCTGTCTTTTGTTAATAAAATTGATTTGTGTGCTCTAATATTGCATCACAATATTAGATGTGAAGATAATATATTGACTTTGCTAAGGTAGCACCATTGTCAATTTGGTGTTTTTTTTGTTTTTTTGTTTTTAGCTGAGCTATCCTGCCACCTGTTGGTACCTCAGCGGCAGGTCAGCTCAGGCTGGGCATCGAACTGCTGTTGCTCAGAGCTCAGCTCACACTCTTGAGCAAGCTCTTAATAACTGAGCCATTCGGCTGGCTCTAATTTGGTTGTTTTTTTATTCTCCTCACTCATTTAGTACTTCTTGAAATATGATATTTCTAGTAATATTTGATACCATCCATTGTATTTTGATTCTCCATAATTTCTTTCAGAGCTTTACTGTTTCATTAGGGTTCTGGCTACAGAACCAGAGTACATTGGAATCCAATATATTATCAAGCAGAAGCTATTACGTATTTATTATTTGAAAATCACCTTTTAAGATGACTTAAAGTGATTCCTCTAAATTTTAGATTGAAGGTCAAGGCCATGGTGCAGTGTTTGATTGTAAATTTTCACCAGATGGAAACCATTTTGCCTGCACAGATTCTCATGGGCATTTGCTGCTTTTTGGTTTTGGATGCAGTAAATACTATGAAAAGGTTAGTATATTTAATTTTTGTTGTAGACTTCAGTTTTGGATTGCATCATTTATAAATTTTGTTTGAAATCTTCCAGTTAATAAGGGTCATCGTATGTTAATAGATATAAAGTAACAAAGTCACCTTTCTTGGTAAAATTTTCATCACTGCCAGAACATAAGGCTTGGCAGTTCAAGTCACTATTAAGTTATATATAGGGTGATGTAGATAGAAAAATTCATTGGAAAATCCTTTTGCTTAGAACATATTCTCTGTATTACCTTTTAGGTATAATAGGAGAACTCGACCAGATAACATCTACTAATCATAAATTAGGAATAAATAGCTGGTGACCAAATGTTTATTTTCTTGGCTGCTTTACCTACTATTGATCTTGTTAAAATATTTTGGTAACTAATTTAATTGGTTCCTTATAGTTTATTAGCTGTGAATTTGGAATAGATTTTAGGATCTTGGAAGAGAACACAGAATCACTGAGTTCAGCTCAATACTTGTATTACCTTTGAGCATCTTTATGCAGTTGATATTTAACCTGTTTCACCATTTATATTATACTCCATCTACCCTTATTTGAATAAAAAATAAGTTAGAAAAATAGTTATAAAAGTTTGTATGATTTTTGCAATTTAAATACAAATACCTGGTTTTATTCACTGTGCTGTTGCTTTACTTCTTCCAATCCTAATTGGAGAAGCACAAGATAGAGCCATTAAATCGGATTGTAGGATTTTGTGGAGAAGAGGTAGGATTATGATCCAGGTGATTCATTTCTACCTAGAGGAAACATATGACAACAGAGGAATATAAGAGGATGCAAAAATTGTCTGATTGGAAAACTGCACGTGTTCTAGGAATCAAAGTACTTGTATATAAATTCCCTGTGCACATTAAATACTAAAAATCTGTCATAAAGATTCCAGATCAGATGTTCTTCCACACGGATTATCGACCTCTTATCCGTGATGCCAACAACTACGTATTAGATGAACAAACCCAACAAGCTCCTCACCTCATGCCTCCCCCATTCTTGGTGGATGTTGATGGAAATCCTCATCCTACAAAATTCCAAAGGCTAGTACCAGGACGGGAACATTGTAAAGATGAACAACTCATACCACAACTGGGATATGTGGCTAATGGTATGTTGTCTCCAAAATGAAATTTAAAGCATTTTGCAGAATGTTATACTTGCTGCTGTTCTCTTTACGATATATGCCCCCTGGTAAACTCTGTAGTAGGTTATAATATATTTTACCTAATATTTCTATTAATTTGCTCATCTCACCTGGACACAGATAAATGGATTAGGATAAACCAGCACATGTTCAAGCAGAGAATGTGTTGACCTGCTTTCTTAGTGCCCTGAACATACATATGATCCTGATGTTTATAGTATTGACTTATAGCAATAACTAAATGTGTTAACTTTAATGTGTGAAGCTTTTTATAATTGGTGAAATTCCACTGTTCATTGGTATTTTAACTTGAGAGTCCATAGTTACTGGACCCAAGAAGAGGAAATTTCAAAAGCCACAAACTGGGAAGTGGCTATTTACCCATCCGCATGTTTGAAATACAAAATATATTGAGTGTTGGGAGGGGGGTTGTGTTTAACACTCAATCTTGGAGTATATTGAAGAAACAGTGATGACTATGATGCATGATGGGAGGATTGTAGAATGAGACACTGAAATAAGCTATTCTCTATCAAAGCAACTCTTCAGGTTGTCATATTTCCCTTATGTATACTTCCACTTCCCACACCTCTCACCCCCTACACACCAGAATGCCTTCATATTTTAGTTCGTTACTTGCAGTTTTTCTTCCAGGTGTGAGCCAGTGAGTTACTGATTTGCAAATGGAATTTTATTTTCTTACTAGGGAATTTAGATTTGAACTGACCTTTTTCGAGTGAAATGTAAATCCTTTTATGATCTTTCATAAAGATTTCTAAAACAATGAAATGGTGTTACACATATGTTAACAGTTACTTTGATGATGTCATATTAAACAAGGAGAGAAAGTGTGAATATTAAGTAGGAGATAAAACTAAAAACATCAGAATAAAAAAAATATTTAACTCATCACACTTGATTTCCTATAAGATCTGATCACTTGGCTACTCGGTTAGATACCCTTCTTTTATTTTTCTTTTTTGAGGGCAGTGTCACTGGCCCTCATATGTGAGACCCAAACCGGGGCCGCTGGTGTCGCAAGCCAGCTCTTAACCACTGCACCACTTGGCCGGCCCGGTTAGATACCATTTAATATTACTAGAAGATAAGATGAAAAACAGGTCTAAGATGTAGTTAAGAATGAAAAAATAAATCCTAGAAATAAAGTTTTTGTTCAGAAGTCCTCATTGAATTTCAATGTATTATAAGAAACACAATATCTGAAAGACCATAATTTGATTTATTTCAGAAAGGAAATGCTCATGAAAGGAAGATACAAAACATTTTAGGTATCTGGTTGAACTGGTTTAAACCTTACTCAAATCTCTACTCCCAACTTTTAGTGTGGAATATTCCATGGAGAGAATTTGTTTTTAAATTAATAATTTAATAATTATTATTTAAGAAGAGTAGGCCCTCAACAATGTCTAATTTTGGGATATTGAGTAAGTCACACACACAAACTGACATACTTAAATTTTTTAAAGTTTTTTTTAAAATAATTTGTTTGATACATGCTTTATTTTCATTTTAATCCTTTTTATCATTTGTCTAGAAATTTATATATTAAGCTTATTTTTACTGTCTTTAGGGTATACTAAACTATAAGTAACTTAGAGTCTTTATATCTTTGGTCTCATTAAGGTGATGGTGAGGTGGTAGAACAGGTAATTGGGCAACATGCCAATGACCAAGATGAGAGCATTCTTGATGGAATAATCAGGGAGCTACAGAGAGAACAAGATCTGAGACTAATTAACGAAGGAGATGTTCAGCATTTTCCAATTAATAGATCATATTCTGCTAATGGTGGTAAGTATGTATATATTTGTAAAAGGTATGATAAATATACATTGATTATTTTGGGGTTTTTGTTTTGTTTCTGATGATATTAAAATTTTTTTAAATTTATTTTTCAGTTACAGAAAAAGAACATTTTTATTAATTTACAATTGTGATATCAGATATACCACAGTGCCATAATCTCATTATCATTTGTGGTTAAAATACTTAGCATCTTCTAAGAAATACCAGATGCTTTATTTTAATGCACAGTAGTACCTTCCTTATCTGCGTGGGATACAGTCCAAGTTCCCCAGTGGATGCCTGAAACCATGGATAGTGCCAAACCCTACATACACTATGTTTTTTCCTATATGTATATGCAATAAATGTTAATTTATAAATTAGGCACAGTAAGAGATTAATAAGAATAACTAATAATAGAATGGAACAATTATAACAATATACTATAATAAAAGTTAAGTGAATGTGGTCTCTGATAACCAATCTAATAACCATGACAGCTACTAAGTGAGTAACTGGTGGTGAGTGTATACAGCATGGGTACACTGGACAAAGCAATGATTCATGTCCCAGGGGAACAGAGTAGTATGGTTCAAGATTTCATCATGCTACTGAGAACGATGCACAATTCAAAACTTATGAATTGGGCTGGCCGAGTGGCGCGGTGGTTAAGTGCTGGCCTAGGAAGCCAGCGGCCCCGGTTCGGCCCCACATATGAGGGCCAGTGATACTGCCCTCAAAAAAAACAAAAAAACAAAACAAAACAAAAAAAACTTATGAATTGTTTATTTCTGAAATTGTCCCCTTAATATTTTCAGACTGTGGTTGACCATGGGTAACTGGAACCATAGATAAGAGAGAATTACTACTGTACTAGGTTTCTTTGGATAGATTTAAAATGTCATTTAGTCAGAGGGATCCCATTTAGTTCTATTTACAGTGTTCATTTAGTTTTGATTTTTTTTCTGGTCCTTATTTTAACAGTTCAATGTTTCCATTTCCATTTTTGTTCTATTTACAAATACAACAAAAATAAATTAACAGGGCCCTTGGAGAGGATTAAAAAGAAAAGTAAAACTTTTATTACTTTTTCCCCCTTTCATTGCTTATCAATTTAGAAAATGAAATTTTCATAGTAAATTTTTTTTTGATTTACACTTTTTCTCTTACTATTTTTGAAACCCTTATTGAAGCTTTATTCAGAATCCATTTTTTGTTGTTTTTTTTGTTTTGTTTAGATTCCACATATAAGTGAAACCATGCGATATTTGTCTTTCTCTGACTTATTTCACTTAGTGTAATACACTCTAGATCCATCCATGTTGTCACACATGGCAAGATGTAATTCTTTTTTATGACTGTAATATTCTATTATATATGTACACCACATCTTTTTTTATCCATCCATCTATTGATGGACACCTAGTTTGCTTTAATGTCTTGGCTATTGTGAATAATGCTGCAGTGAACATAGGGATGCATATATCTTTTCAAATTGTTGTTTTCATTTTCTTTGGATAAATACCCAGAAATAGTATTGCCGGGTCCACTTTTAGTTTTTTGAGGAATATCCATACTGTTTTGCATAGGGGCTGCACCAGTTTGCAGTCCCACCAACAGTGCACAAAGATTCCCTTTTCTTCACATCCTCGCCAACATGTTATTTGTTGACTTTTTAATAATAGCCATTCTGGTGTGAAGTGGTGTCTCATTGTGGTTTTGATTTGCATTTCCCTGATGATTAGTGATGTTGAGTATCTTTTCGTATGTCTGTTGGCCATCGGTATGTCTTATTTGGACAAATGTCATGTCATTTGCCCATTTTTCAATTAGATTATTTTTTGTTTTTGAATTGTAAGAGTTTTTTATATATTTTGCATATCAATCCCTATTGGATGTATCACTGGAGAATACCTCTCCTATTCAGTAGGTTGGCTTTTTGTTTTGTTGATGGTTTCCTTGGCTGTGCAAAAACTCTTTAGCTTTATGTAGTCCCATTTGTTTATTTTTGCTTTTGTTATTTTTTGCTGGAGCACATGTACCCAAAAAGATATTACTCAGACTAGTTTACTTCCTATGTTTTCTTCTAAAAAAACAAAACAAACAAAACAAAACTAGACTCATAGAAACAGAGTCCAAAGGGATGGTTACCAGAAGGGAGGGGTGGAGATGGGAAAAATAGGTAAGGAATTATAGTCAATAATATTGTGCTAAGTTTCCACAGTGACAGATGATTACTAGAATTAGTGGAGTGATCACGTTGTAATGTACAAAAATGTCACATCAGGTGATAAAATGTTGTACATCTGAAACTAATATAACAATATAAGATTGTATACCAGCTATACTTCAAAAATAAATTTAAAAAATAAAAATAAATTTCAAAAAGAATCTTTTGGTGGTCCAAATAAAGCTAGAGCTTAGATTAAAAAGCTGCTTTCTGGCCGTCCGAGTGGCACAGTGGTTAAGCGTTGGCTTCGGAAGCCAGCGGCCCCGGTTCGGTCCCACATATGAGGGCCATTGACACTGCCCTCAAAAAAACCCAAAAAGCTGCTTTCTGAGCTAATACTAATAAACATCTGTGAATCTATCAAATCAAGTCAAATATGTTTTTTTTTAGTATTTGCTGAGCATTTAGTAGATGACAGATGTAAAAGTGTTTTGAAAAACATTGAAAGAGCTATAGTAACTTGAAACATTTATTGAGTACCTGCTTTATTCATAACACTATAAAAACCATAATGGGGTACAGCAAAGGTAGAACAAAGGTATAGCAACATTGTCAAGCAGTATTCTTTGAATCTTGTATTCTATTTAGAGCTTAGATATGGAAAAGTTTGGTGCCTTTGCTCCAAACAAAAGAAAGTGGTATTTTTTTTTGTTCTTATTTTAGCTCTGAGAAGTCCAAATATGGACATATCTTCTCCAAATATTGGGCTCCGACGTAGTGGTCAAATTGAAGGTGTCCGACAAATTCATAACAATGCTCTTAGGAGCCAGATGGCCACTGAAAGAGATCTCATGGCATGGAGCAGAAGAGTGGTGGTCAATGAACTCAATCATGGGGTTAGTAGGTGAGTCAAATAGGTAACAATCATAAGAAAACTGCGAGCTTTGTTAATAACTAATAACTAAGGAGTTTTTTTTTAATCCAAGCCAAATTGTGCTTTAGTTGTTACACATTATTTCAGTTAGTTCATTCTATAACAACTATTTATTGAATGTCTTCAATTTGCTTACCTTTGTATTAAATAGTTTGAGGAATACTAAAAAATGAAAATCATGACCTCTGTCTTCCATGGCTTTATAGTCTAAGTTAGAAGATAAGAATACAAACACTATTAAATAAAAACATGTAGCCATAAGTGAATGAATATGCCAGTGATATATGAATCCAAAATTCAACAACAGTTCTGATATTTGAGTAGTTTGGGAGTGCAATATAGATATATAATAGGCTCCAGTGCTTAGGGTTTATTTGTAAATGTCATTTAAGTACACTTCCTAATAGGATGAATGGATTTCATTAGGATGAATTTCAAATTTGGAATCCCTATCCTTATTTGTAAACCTTAACATATGCTTTAATATCAACTCCAGATAATCCAAAGCAACTGGAAATCGATTTTAAAAAGAGAAAGGACATTGACAGAGAATATATAAAATGCATTTTAATCATGTTATCTCCCTAACCAAGCTTGCACCAGGTCAGCCAACAATTAGCAAAATTAATTTTGCTTCACCTTTTCTTTCTTCAGCAGTAATGAAAAGAAATAAAAGGAGACATAGCTAATTTATGAACTGAACTCTACTCTCTGGCAATAGAGCAATTTGAATTAATTTTGTGGTCAAAATGCTAAAACTAGAATTGAAAGGAGGGACTCAAATAGATACTTGTATGACAACGTTCATTGCGGCGGTTGTTCATCATAGCCGAACAGTAGAAACAACTCAAATGTCTGTCAACAGATGAATAGGACAGGAAATAGATTAGAGATTAACAGCCAGGTGGAAAGAGAAATAAAGAGCTACTGCTTAATGGTTATAGTTTATGTTTAGAGTGATGAAAATATTTTGAAAATAGTGATGGTTACACAACATTGTAAATCTCATTAACACTACTGAATTGTATAACCCAAAATGGTTAAAATGGCAAATTTTACATTTAAAAGTATTTTTGTTATCTGACTTTTAAGCTATCGACTTGATTTTTGATTTACTTTGACTTTTGATTTGTTATTAGGGTTCAGGAAGAATGTAGAACTGTGAAAGGTGACATAGAAATCAGTCTTTATACAGTTGAAAAGAAGAAAAAGCCATCTTATGTTACCCAAAGGGTGAGTTTAATTTCTGATACACTATTTGGAAATGTTTGCAGATTCCAGGTTTCTGAAAGGTCACTGTTATGTATTAAGGGACTGTTTTGATAAGTGTTTGCATATAGGGAACCCTTTTTTTAGACCTCAAATTGAGATAAATGTTTATTATTAATAAAGATGAAATTTCACAGGGCTGTCCCAGAAAATCTAAGACATATATGGTCATTGTAGGTTTAGGCTATTTGTATTAAAATACCAGTTTTATATGGTTAAAGAAGAACCTTAAAATTATTCCCTGATCACTAATAACAGTGTAAAACAAAAGGTCAGGCCAGAAGTTGGGAAACTACTGCCCATAGGCTATATCTGGTCTACTTCCCATTCCTGTTAATAAAATTTTACTGGGACCCATCCACACTTATTCATTTAAATATTGTCTCTGGCTGCTTTCACACTATACATAGTTGAGTATTTGCAACGGAGATCATATGACATGCAAAGCTAAAAATATTTACACACTGGACCTTTACAGAAAATGTTGATGACACCTATCCTAAGCACACTCCTGGCCTACTTAATCATACAGGAGCAAAATCTGATCTATACGTTGGGAAGATGCATATTCCCAATAGAAACTGCTAAGCAGGGAATAAGATTCCTATACTCCATTAGGTACATGGTAAAACCCTTACTAGTACTCTGAAGTAGAAAAACTGGTGGCATAAGAAAGTTTAGTTTTTATCCCAGATATAACTATAACTCCTAAAGAGTATGATAAGTTGAGAAGGCTAGAATGCTTTTAATTTTATTGAAAGAAACCTAGGTAGTGGACACTGAATTTTAAGTGTTTTTTTCAGTATTTATAACAAGAGTTTTAGGTAATTATCATATGAATATCCCCAAATAGATCATTTTGATGCCCAATTTCTTTCTTTTTTTTATTTAAATTTTTGATTAGTTTCAGGTGTACAAAACAAGGTTAATAGTTAAGACATTTACACCCCTCACAAAGTGATAACCTACCCCCAGTCTACTACCCCTCTGACATCGTATGTAGCTCTTATACCATTGATTATATTCCCTATGCTGTACTTTATATCCTGTGACTATATATATATATAATTGTAGTTGACATTCAGTATTATTGTACTTAAGCTTCAGTTGTATAGCACAGTGGTCAGTCATCTACACAGTCGATGGAATGATCCCTCTGATATTCTAAATTTTTGTTGAGATTTCATTAGCTTATTTGATGTTCTATGTTAAGGTCATTTTCTTAGAGATTCTGAATGACTCAGATCCATGATTTATATTTTTTCTTGCTAAGTGGATTTATTAAATATCAGACTTATCTGAGACTAATAAATAGGGTAGTTGGGTCTATAAAACATTTTTATTTATAGAAAGTGAGAAACATTTACATGTAAGATAAGAAACTGGCCCTTGAGACTGATTTATAAGACTTTTTTAAAATTTTTATTTTATTATTATTATTATTATTATTAGTTACAGATGTACAAAACAATGCAATAGTTATTTTTTTTTCACCCCTTACAAAGTGATTCCCCTCTCCCCCCTCGCCTGGCCCCCACACCCGATATCATACATATCTATTACAATTCCATTGACTCCATCCCTACACTGTATTCCAAAACTTTTAAACGTGTTTACTCAAAATGACACGTTGGAGTTGTTGCTCTGACATAGTATATCAGTAGTAATAATACTTTATATTTGAAATGGTTAGAATAAAATCATTTTCACTTTACATTTTAGTTGTTAAAAATTAAATATTTCTGGGCCGGCCGAGTGGCGCATTGGTTAAGTGCTGGTTTTGGGATGCCAGCGGCCCCCGGTTCGGATCCCACATGAGGGCCAGTGACACTGCCCTCTACAGCTAACAACAGCTCCATCTGGAGCTGGGCTGTGCGAGCCCCGGTGATGGTGTGGGCTGCAGCCCCTCCTGCAGTGGGCTGCCATAGGCTGCAGTGAGTGGCCCGCAGCCAGCGTGAGCGGCTGGCAGCCAAGCGTGAGCTGCCAATAGCCGCGATGAGCGACATCCAGAGGCCAGCGACTGATCTGCCTCATCCGGGAAGAGCGCAATGACGATACAACAGTGAAGCAACATCCTCCGCAACTAAACTGAAGAACAAGAAGACAGCAACTTATCTGTTCCCCTTCCCCGATTCCCCAACGCTGTTCCCCTCCACCAATTCCCCAATAAAATCTTTAAAAAAAAAAAATTAAATATTTATTTTGACCTATTTACTAAATGTAGTTTTTTTATGGGACTAAAGAAGTTCATATTAGATTAAAAATTATATGTACATAGATATATAGATATCTTCATCCTGTAATAATTTGTGAATAATATAGTATGTGTAAATTCTGATTGGGCAAATTCTTGCAGCCCAGACTTTCAGCACTGTTCTTAATTTGTTTAAAAAGTTTTCAAAATAGGAAAGTAATCAATATTAATGAAAGGTGGGTTAAATCTCTATAAATCTGGTTATATCTTGGGTTTTCTTCTTGGGAATTTATTCCTATCCCTTAACTCCACCCCTGCCCCAACACTGCCCAGTTGATTTGCTTTATGTATGTCCATTTATTTATATTCTCTGAGCCTTTGATTTTTTAAAGCCTGTTTTCCTTCTGTTTTACAGAATGATTATCAGCCTAGCTGTGGACGATCTTTACGAAGGACACAACGTAAGCGTCAGCATACTTACCAAACACGGTCTAACATAGAGCATAATTCGCAAGCACCATGTCAAAATTCACGTGTACAGGAAGACTCAGAAAGCTCCTCAGAGGTTAGATATCTGATATGATTTACTCAACGTAATTTTTTGTTTCCCAGTTTAGTATCATCGGGCTTACTTTTAAGGGTAACTTCTTTAATAGAAAATTATTTTAATGATTTTCTTATAAGAGGATAATTAATTAATAAGGCATTTAATAGGCAAATTTGAGGATTCTATTGAATTCCTTTAGCTATCTTTTCTGAATTGTTCCTAAGATATTATCTTGGTGGAGGGTATCAAACATGCCAGCAAAAGTTTGGCTTTGGGACAGTGAGAAGATGAGAGGAACTCTGCCTAGAAATGGAAAGAAGTGGAATACAAACACTGATAACTAGTTATACAGTCCCAGAACTGATTGACTGTAATCAGCGCAATATACACAGTTTTTGTTGTTGTTTACTTCAGCAGTCATGGAGATTACTGAGTGATGATTTTTCTCAGACCTACCTTTTTCATGGTAATGAGTTAAAGAGAAGAATATATCAGTTATTTCTTCATGTTCTTCTCTAGTCCTTTCCTTTTTGTTCTCTTAACAACTGTAGTGGTTTAGTAAACAATGAGGGTTTAGTTATGTATTGACAATGTGTGGTACCCCATTCTTCTCCCACTATTCACAGTTTTTTCACTCTTATTAATGATGTTCCTCCTATCCCCCACCCATGAAAATCTTGATCTGAAAAGAATGATCACATAGTCAGGAATTGATGTTACCTTTTTAATGTAATAATGGTGTTGTGCTTATGTTTTAAAAAAGAATCCTAATCTTAATAAATATTTATACTTAAGTGAGTTGTCTATAAATTGGAGATTGTGTACACAAGGGTTACCTAGTCACTTCACTTTGGTATGTTTGAAATTTTACATAATAAAATGATACTAATTTTATATGGAGAGTAATTATGCAAACTTGGTAAAGGTATATATTCTTTTTAAAAATTGTTTTAACATATAAGAGGGTTATATTTGGGAGTCTTAGTCTATTCAGTCTTTGAAATAATGATAGATGTCTTATATCAATAAGATAGATACAAAAATATTAATAGCCATATATCTCAATTGCTGGCTCTGTGTTTCAGGAAGATGAAACAGTTGGCACAAGTGATGCTTCTGTAGAGGATCCTGTTATTGAATGGCAAAGTGAAAGTTCCTCCAGGTAGTTTTAATGGTTTTGATTTGGTCAAAGTTATTTGACAGTTTGAATATGTAATTATGTTCTTGTAAGAATATGGTAAGGCCAAAGTTAAAATAGTATTTTATAGTGGAAAAAGAACTGGGTTGGAAGCCTAGAGTCCTGTTATTTTATCTTGGCTCTCTGGCAGTATCTTTTGGGGCATGTCAGTATGGGCTTTAGTTCCCTTATCTATAAAATAATATCTTTTGGAAATCCAAGATTCTACATCTTGGCAAGCTATATGTATTTATTTCAGTTTTAACACAACTAACTATGTTTACCATCTCCAGGGAAAAGGAGCATCTTTATTTAAAGAAGCTTTTGTGATTTAGACAGGAATTTTGAATTTTAAATTCTGTTATGGGAAAATAAGCATTATACTTTAAAAAGTATTTCACTAAAATCACTTAGGTAATGATCAAACTTCTATATTGATATTTTTTTCTCTTCAGTTAGAACAGAATCAAACCATGCTGTTTATAATGCTGTTTGATTATAAAGTGATCATCTTTCAATTCTGAGGGAAAACTATCGTTTTTCTAAACTTATTCATAATTTTGATTCATTCACAGTGACTCATCAAGTGAATATTCTGATTGGACAGCAGATGCTGGAATAAATTTGCAACCTCCAAAAAGACAAACCAGACAGGCAACACGGAAAATATGCAGTAGCTCTGAGGAGGAGAATTTGAAGTCACTAGAAGAAAGGCAGAAGAAACCTAAACAGACTAGAAAGAAGGTTTGTAAGTTTACAGGTTGTTTTTGTTTTTGTCTTTGATACTTGAATATTGAATAGTAACATTTGACTTTTCTCTAAAAATAACTTTCCTTCGGAGAACCTAATTAAGTAAAATTGTTTAAAATGTAAAGAAATTTTGAAATTTTTCTCTTTATCAAAAGTAAAGTCTAGACCATCTGATTATTTTATTTGTTATTAAATGAAAATGTTCACAATTGTTTGTTAACATGTAGTAGAGTGTCAAATAATAAGCCACCATAATATAAAAGTGTTATTCTTGTCATGTAACCAGTCATAATTTTCTATACATTCTTGACTTGTAAAATGGAAGGTATGATAGGTATGATAAATGATGTAGGATTCTTCCATTATTTTATATAGTTTTATTTCACTCCAATGATGGTTTCTTTTCCCCACTATAATTTCGTTTAAGTGATGTAAAGACTTAATCCACATCATTCTTTGAATATTAATTTAAAATTTTCTTTTGTATGCATTCTGTAGCCTGTTGCTTTAGTAGACAGAATTAGCTTTTGTCATTTACTGGCAAAAATTTATTGGGTTACTTGTATTTGAATTCATGTGGTATTCTAGAGATATAAAGAATAAAATATGTAATTATAGATAGTATATAGTGTCATATTTTCTGTCAGCCAAAATTGAGCAACATGTTAAGAATTCATTTGATTATTTTACTTATACAAGTTGTGAATAATTAATTGGTAAAGGAAAATGTTTAAAATTTGTATATTTTAGGTTTTATTATAGTCTAATGTTATTAACATTCTCTACATGTTATTTTTATACTATTGTTCATATATTTATTGTTTATATATTTGTGAACTATATTTTAGAAAGGAGGACTGGTTTCTATGGCAGGTGAGCCCAATGAAGAATGGTTTGCCCCTCAGTGGATCTTGGATACTATTCCACGACGTTCCCCATTTGTCCCACAAATGGGAGATGAGGTAATTGTTACATGTTATAATCCTTTTCTCTTAGATCCTCAAAAGCACTCACTTTAGTTAGTCTAACGGCATTTATGTTCTCAATTCTATTATAGTTATGTGTACACTGTCTTAGCTGCTCTGCTCAATTATATATTTCTTGTAGACAGTGATTGAATCTTATTAATTTTTGTATCCTTTGTAGGGCCTGGCACAGAGTTTTCAGTATGGTAGATGCTCTGTGAACATTGAGATAAATTGATTGGAATGTAAAGTCCTGAAAATAATTGTCTTTATTTTTATCTTAATAGCCATATAATAGAATTAAGTGGTATTTTGAGTTCTAACTCAAGTCCTAATATTGTTTGTTTGTTTGTTTTTTAAAGAAGCCCCTGTTCAATCCGATAGAAAATATGCTAGAGAATAATTAACCCTTTCAGTAATTAGGGGAATTTCATTTCACAGAGAAGACCTTCTTACTGAGCCTATGCTTGAATAACATAGTCATATTTATGATTGGTCAGTCAAAAATTGATTTAAAATCTATCTGGTGAAAAAAAATTATTTTTCATTTTCTTATGAAAATTATGGTAACATTGTAATATTTGAGCTCTAGTTGACTTGTATAGTATCTGATATATTAACTAATTTTTTTTGAGTGATTAAATGCTTACACACAGTTTTCAATTTAAGACTAACAGTAGGAATGTAATGTTGTCAGAGCAATAAAAAAGGAACAAAATCTTACATATGGTTCTAAAAGTCTTAGGACCAATAAAAATTTCACCAAACGTTTCTGTAATTGCCCATTAAAGATAATCTTGTACCAGAGGTAGCTATCAAGTTGCTTTATTAATAAGCTATTACTTGCTGATTATCTTTTGACACTATTAAAATGTGGTTGTTTTTTGCGGGGGCTGGCTGAGTGGCGCGGTGGTTGGGAGCTGGCTTGGGATGCCAGCGGCCCTGGTTCGGATCCCACATATGAGGGCCAGTGACACTGCCCTCAAAAAAAAAAAAAATTTTTTCATAAATTTGTCGTGTAACTATTAGGCTTTTGAGCAATGCTTGTTTGTGTGGTTATTTTAGTAGAACATACTCTGATGAATGCTGAATTAAAAAAAAAATTAAAGAGCTTTTTTGGGGGCATATCCAAAATCATGGTTTCTTGTATTTAGAGCCTATTTTTATGGAGGTTTAAGAGTGATAATTTAAGAGAGATAATTAATCTTAGAAGAATTTATAGGGCAAGATAAAGATCTGTATATGCTATGATATGATCTAATGAGACTGCTCTCTGTTGGGTACAGGAATAAATACATAATAAAGGATATCTGAATAACATGCTTGCTATTAACTTTTTTTTATCCCTACAATTCTGTTTACATATTAATATTTAAATATTTTTAATTTTCTACTTGTATTTTTAGTTGTTAGAAATTCTGACTTAGACATTATTGATTGGTAGAGTATGCCAATGTAGTTTTGAAATCTCATAGTATGGTATTTTTCATGTTGCTTTCTTTTGTTTATCTCTACAACCTCTTTAAAGTTATTGTGGAAAAGAAACTTGTTTTTTCATGAAGCAGAATGTTGTCTTAAGGAGGTGAATGTCTTACCAAGCACTTGGATTCATTTTCCTTACATACAACGCCAGTTCTGATGTTAATTCTTACAAGAGACAATTTTTAATTGTTTTAAAATTACTCTCTTTAGTAGCCTCTGATTATAAATATATATAATGTATAGGCTGACTATTAAAATGTTGATATCAAAATATGAATTATAATTTGAAATATAGAACTTTAAAATATGAATACATATTTAAAATAAATATTTTAAAATAAAATAGGGTTTTTGTGTACATTTGTCATTAGTCTCTGTTTCTGCAGAAATATATGAAGCTGCTAGAGGGGAAAGGACTTCATGTGCAGTGTTTATATTCTACAGTACTTAGTCCAGGGCTACTTAGGCATGAGTACTGAAGGAACATTATTTGATGGCAACAATTACCTTGTACTAATTTTTTAAAATTATAGTTATGTATGTTCATTGTAAACAGAAAAGGACATTTGTAGGAATATATATATAGAATGTGTAGAGTTGTTAAATAGGACACTGCTGTTTAATGGCTCATATTTTTTGTTTTAGCTTATCTATTTTAGGCAAGGGCATGAAGCTTATGTGCGGGCTGTAAGGAAATCAAAAATATACAGTGTTAATTTACAAAAACAGCCATGGAATAAAATGGATCTCAGGGTAAGTTCACTAAATTCATAAGCTATGCAATCGAAGTAGCTTGGGAATTAAGTTACTTGCCCATAGACTTTTTCTCGGTTTCATTCATATTTCACTGTTGATATACCATACATACTTGTATAGCTGAAGTGTTATGGGTCATGTTTTATGTTTGCTGGACTTTGTATGCCACCTGTTGTCTTGATTACTTAACTAAATTTCTTTCAAGCTTTAGGTCCCCTACTGTACATACACTAAAGCAAAGTAGTAGTTCCCTTGTGTGGATAGTCTCCTCAAAAGCTTTGTACATTCTGAGGCTCTATAAACTGACCACGTGTGTGGACTACAAACACCCACATGGTTCTGGTGGCTTTAGGATATAATAAATATCATAAATCCCAGAAATTTGTGGTGCTTTATGGATAATCTTTTGATATAGTAACCGATGTCACTACATTGTATTGAGTAAAATAGGTATGTATATTTTTTTAGAGAAGGATTTTCTGCCTGTAAATATTCATTCATTCATTCATTCATACTTACTTACATAAAGACATAGGGATACATAATCATTTCTACATACGTTTACACGTATTTCGTTCTTTTGTGTTTTTTGACTGGAAAACAAGAGACTAAAGGACAATTTTACAGTGATTTTTAGGTAAATGAAGGGTTGTTGTGTGCTGATGCTTAGCAGGAAGAGACAATGTGTGTATTTCTTGCAATAAAGATTTAGACACTTGTGAAAAAATTGTATTAAGGTTGTAAGATGTTATAGTATCTTATCAAGTAAGCTTTACATAGTCCTCTCCTTGGAAATAGGGATGCTACCATCTATTCTGAATCAGGTGAAAGTTGAGTTGTTTTGTTTTTGTTTTGTTTTAGGGTTGGGGGAATAAAAAAACATGATTTCTTATTTTAAATTCTAACTGTGGTTCTAGCAAATTGTAGGCAGCAGCATATGTGTGATATAAAACCTGGGCTTCGGAATAAGACCTGAATTTCAATCCCAGCTCTGCTATATACAAGTATAGAACTATAACCAAATCAATGTACCTACCAGGCTCTGTCATCAATTAAATATGACTAATAATCAGGCTGGCCAAATGGCGTGGTGGTTAAGCGCTGGCTTGGGAAGCCAGCGGCCCTGGTTAGGGTCCCACATATGAGGGCCAGTGACACTTCCCTAAGAAAAAAAGAATGACTAATAATCTATAATGGTGGTATTGTAAAATAATATTTTAGGCATTCAAAAATGTAAGTCAGTTCCCCAAACATGCATGTACCTGCATACCTGCATATACTTACATACTGTAATTTTGCTAGACGGGTGCATCTGAACCAGGCAGAGCATCATAGTCCCCTGGGGAGATATATATATCTGAGTTATACCCCAGACCTACTGAATTCTATTCTCTAAGAGTAGGGTTTAGGAACATGAAATTTAAAAAGTTTCCCAAGCAGATTCTGTTGCATATCATTGGTTTTGAGCTGTGCAATAAACTACAACCTGTTATTAAGGGTCAACAGCCATGCCTTTGTCTTTTTCCTTTGTTGCTTTCAGTTTTATATCATACATATGAGTGAAGTCATATGGTTCTCAACTTTTTCTGTCTGACAGTTCTAGCATAATCTCAAGATCCATCCATGTTGTCACAAATGGCAATATTTCATGTTTTCTTATGGCAGAGTAGTATTCCATTGTGTATATATACCACATTTTTTAAAGAAAAGATGAAATAATGCCATTTGCGACAACGTGGATGGATCTTGAGATTATTATGCTAGAAATAAGTCAGACAGAAAAAGTAGAGAACCATATGATTTCACTGATGTGGTATATAAAACTGAAAACAACAAAGGAACAAGACCACATCTCTTTTATCCAATCATCTATCAAAGGACACTGAAACAAAAACTCATAGACACAGACAACAGTTTAGTGTTTACCACACACACAGATGGTAGAAGAGGGTAAAGTGGGTCAAGTATATGGTGATGGAAGAAGAACTGACGCTGGGTGGTAAACACATAATGCAATATATAGATGATGTATTACAGAATTTTACACTTGAAACCTATGTGATTTTCTAACCATTGTCACCCCAATAAATTTTAATAAAAACCAGCCATGCCTTGATACCTTTAACGCTTAGTGGAATGCCTAGTGTTTGGTGGGTATTCAGATAATCTTCAAATTGTTCAAATAATGAAATATGTAACTGTTATGCAGTTATTTATGTTGAAAGTAATAGTTTGTTGGTTTTCTCATAGGAACAAGAGTTTGTTAAGATTGTAGGAATCAAATATGAGGTTGGACCACCTACTCTATGCTGCTTGAAGCTTGCATTTTTGGACCCCATTTCAGGCAAAATGACTGGAGAGTCTTTTTCCATTAAGTGAGTAGCTGTGTGTGTGTGTGTGTGTGTGTGTGTGTATGTGTGTGTGTGTGTGTGTATTTTGCGGAATACAAGACTTGATGGGAGAGAAAACACCACAGCACTATAGGCTTTAGTGTTTTAAAGACCAAGGTTTAATGTTTAATTTTTGATTTGTTTATTTTAATTATATATTCATACATACATACATATATAGGTATATCTCTATGAGAAAGTTACTTCTCTGAATTTATGCCTTCATCTGTAAAAGGGGATTGTTAATATGTTCCTCAGGATTGTTGTGAGGAATAAAAGAAAAACCTATATAAGTACTTAACAGTATGCTTGAAACATGCTAGTTGCTTTTATTTCTGTTAATAATAATAGGAGTAATTAGTCAGTGGCACATTTCTTAAAAGTGAGTTTGAAATCTGAGATGAAATAACATCAATTCATACTTTTATAAAAAGTCTTTAGGAGCCAGCCGAGTGGCGCGGTGGTTAAGCGCTGGCTTGGGAAGCCAGCGGCCCCGGTTCGGGTCCCACATATGAGGGCCAGTGTCACTGCCCTGAAAAAATAAATAAATAAAAAGTATTTAATAAAAAATACCTTATATTAAGCTTGAAGAAACTTCATTGATGTTTTTATATCACTGCCGTGGTAACAGCAGTTAGGCAGAGTACTCTCAAACAGATCAAAACAGATGGAGTTTAATTTAAGTAAAGGCATTTATAGGGACGTTGAGATTTATACCATTTTGCTTAATGGCTCCACATTAAACATATTCCTAGATAGTAAGTAAGATATACTGTTCTATCTGTACATTGATTCATATGTACTTTGTTTTCTGTACAGGTATCATGACATGCCAGATGTCATTGACTTCCTTGTGCTACATCAGTTTTATAATGAAGCCAAAGAAAGGAACTGGCAGATTGGTAAGTATAGAATAAGTTTTATGTAGGGTAACTTTTTAAAATCTGATTTAACAGAAAGAAACTAGCTTAACATGTAGCTGGAAAAAGCTGTTAGCCAAATTAGAAAAATTAAATTAAAATTTTATTTTCAGTTATGTTGAGGTGATTTTATGCACATTGCATGTGTGTTATATAACCACTAAACCAATGAATATCTATTCTGTTAGAATACAAATCTGAATTAAAAAGAAATTTATCAAATGTCAGTTGTCCTAAAATAGAGTACTTAACACTTGGGCTCATAATACAGACCATTACTGATTATGGTTTTCTCTCTTCTCTCTCTCTCTCTCTCTCTCTCTCTCTCTCTCTCTCTCTCTCTCTCTCTCTCTCTTTCTCTTTCTCTTTCTCTCTACCTCTACTTCTACTTCTACTTCTACTTCTTTCTGTTCCTACCCCTCCTCCTTTCTTGCTGTCTTCCCCTCTCTCCCTTTCCCTCTTTCTCTATTTCCCTTTCCTCCTCTTCCACTCTGTCCATTCTTCCCTTCCCCCTCATTAGCTATTTGATATTGGGCAAATATTTAACCTCTGTGCCTCACTTCCATTACCTTTAAAATGGGAATCACATGAGATCACACCTATAAGGATGATGTGAGCTATAAATGAGTTGATATATAGAAAGCACTTAAAATTATACCTGACACAGAGTAAATACTATGTAAATGTTTACTGTTAATACTTTTAAATTCTCCTTTCTTATGTGGAAGAAACATTTTTGTTCACGATGGTTTGGTTTTGTAATCCTTAGCCATTTAGAACCAGAAAACTATTATGGAGAGATTTTGACAGGCAAAAAAGCTGAAAGCCAAAAAGAGAAGAAAAAAATTCCAGTAACATGTGTACAGTGCAAGAAGGAGTATGCCTAATGATGATTCCAAGTAATTGATAAAAGTTAAATTATATGTGCTAGCATTTATTTAAAAAGACATGGACATATGCAATTTATTTCAGAAAGATTACTAGTACCTAGAAATCAAAATCCTTGAAGAGCATAAAATGTAAAATTCACTTATCTGGAAACTCAGATTGAAACTGCTAACATTGCTAGTTACAATGCTACTTCTGTGTTCAAGAAAAAGTAGCAATTTAGAGTGGGAACAGAGCTATTATTCTCAAGAGCACCTTTTTAAGAATTTCTAAAAACATTATAGGTGATAGATTCCGCAGTATAATAGATGACGCCTGGTGGTTTGGGACTGTGGAGAGTCAGCAGCCTTTTCAACCAGAGTATCCTGATAGTTCTTTCCAGTGTTACAGTGTTCAGTAAGTACAGTTATGGTTTTTTATGCCTGATATAGTACTTCAGTATTATAAACTTTCTATAAACCCTACCAGGAATAATACTTTTTTATCTGACTTAATGTAGTTTTACAAGACTTGTATCTGTAAGGAAGTAATCATAGTGTACCTATAAGGAAGGACTTTGATGATAAACTTTTTGGTCCAGTATGCTAAAACAGGTAAATGTTCCTGCTAAAACAAAGCAGGAACTGAAGACTTAACTTCTACCTCCCTTATGCCTATATTTTCTCTAAGTATTCCTATTTTAGACAACAGTTATGACTGTTATTTCATGAAGAGGACTGAAATTAATTCAGTGTTTAAAGTAATTGTTGCAGCTGGAATATAGCAATGAATAATAGTACCTAGTCTTTTATTTAATGGTGTGAATTGTAGGCAGAGGTGACTGCATAATATTTGTCTACAACATTTACTTTAGTTCTTCATGAAATCCCAGAGTTATAATATTCCTAATTAATGAAGCTTTCTGGTCAAGAAGAATGATAGAAGAAATGTTTATTCTGTGAATATTGACTTTTAGTTTCCATATTGCATTTCAAAAGCGATTAATAAAAAATTGAAGACATTATAATACTTAAGCTGTTAGGATAAAATCAATTATCTCACAGAAATAAGTGATCTATTAAATCGACATTTTTAACCTGAAAGGAATTTCCCAAAGTAATCTTTTTATTCTGTACCCTGACTTAACATTGAATATATCCTTGAATAGAATTTTAAAAAAGCCAAGTAAGAGTAAGCTTACTGCTCTCTAAGGTTCATATTGGTAGACCATGTTTTCTCTATTAGAGGTTTATTATATTTATGTAAACACAGTTGTACTTTAAAGGAAATTGTATTGTCTTTTTCCAAATTTCATCCCCAAGAAGTTATGCAAATTATGCTAGTATATCAAAGTAAGTGTCATGTGAATTTGATTTGTATCTTGTTTTTTAATAGCTGGGACAATAATGAGAGAGAAAAGATGAGCCCCTGGGATATGGAGCCAATTCCAGAAGGAAGTAAATATGCTTTTAAAAATGAATTACAATTCTTCTAAAAGGAAAAAGACAATAGCATGATATTGGAAACTAATTATTTCTGGTTTTTCATCTTATACATAGCTGCCTTTCCAGATGAAGTTGGTGCTGGTGTTCCTGTGTCACAGGAGGAACTGACTGCTTTATTGTACAAACCCCAGGAAGGAGAATGGGGAGCTCATTCCAGAGATGAGGAATGTGAACGAGTTATTCAGGGCATCAACCACCTTCTTTCCCTTGGTACAGTAAATGTGAAAGAATACTAGAAGGATGGAAGGGAAAAAGGAAAACCAGCAGAATTTTAAGTTCTACAAAAGGAAATGCATTTTTTCACTGTATACTTTTAACTCAAGAGGCACAGTGATTGTAGTTTTAATATTGATGTTTCTGTATGTTTGGCTAGAGCAATGACTGAAACTTTCTCACTTCTTTAGTAGCTTATAATAGTGAAGGCAGGTAGAAGGTGTCTTTTACTTTCTTGAGTCATTTTGGCTTTCTAGCTATTCTCCAAGCCTGACTTTGGATGGTTTCTTTGGTAAAGACAATGGGTGGGTGAGTAATGTATTTTACTCATATAATTAGTTGTATTTTCTAAAGTATATCACTTGAGACATTTGGCATTTATCCAGAAAAGACATAAATTTGAAGTTGAACACAGTTCTTCTTAAATGTTGTCTCCTTTTACCTGATTTCAACACTGTATCATGCATGATTCATAGCTACTATGTCTGGTATTGGCCTAATATTTGCAGAATTGAATCATCATTATTTAAAAAATGTAGTATATTGCCCTTCCTTCTTGATTATGTATGAGTTTTGTTTGTTAACATGAAACATTAATATTCTTTATAATTACTTTTTTTTATCTTGGTAATATTGTAGATTTTGCCAGCCCTTTTGCTGTTCCAGTGGATCTCAGTGCCTATCCCTTGTATTGTACTGTAGTTGCTTATCCAACTGACCTCAACACCATCAGGCAGAGACTTGAAAATCGCTTTTACAGGTCTGTTTAGTTTCATCATTTACTATAAAATTTATAATTTTATGTCTTTTGGTTTCCTTTTTGCATAATGATACACTGAGGTCTGTGTTTTCATAGTCTAAAATAATCATTCAAAAGACCCACTCCTGGGCCAGCCGAGTGGCACAATGGTTAACCACTGGCTTGGGAAGCCAGCGGCCCAGGTTCGGTCCCACATATGAGGGCCAGTGACACTGCCCTCAAAAAACAAACAAAAGACCCACTCCAAATTTTCTTCTAAAAATTTAGAACACTAACTTTCCTTTATTCATTAGATTATCATGATATCTTCCATGGTAAGAAGAGATATGGAATGAAGTACAGAGAGAAAGTCATGAGTAATACAAATCACATGTGACACAAAAACTAAAGTTTAAAATTTTAGTTTATTAAAGGCAGATTAAGTACTTTGTGGATTTATCATAATTAAGGTGCTACAAAGACTTAGAGCATGTTTAAAACTCCTGTTAGGATGTTAACTGGCAGGCAATTAATTAGATTTAATTACCAACCCCAAAATGTGTATGTAGAAAGAACCAGATTATTGTTTTTCTCTGCTTTTAGTTGGGAGTAGAGTGATTCTGTGAAGGCAGTGGAGGGCAGCTTTTGGTACCTCTCTCACCCCAGAGTCCACTGTATCCTAACCAGTTATTCCGTAAACTTGTTATAAATATAACCAGTTGGATGTATTTTGTAACATGACCTATAATTTAATTCGATAATACATATTAGAAAAGTAACTAGAGGGCCGGCCGAGTGGCGCAGCGGTTAAGCGCTGGTTTGGGGAGCCAGCGGCCCCGGTTCAGTCCCACATGTGAGGGCCAGTGACACTGCCCTCAAAAAAAAAAAGTAACTAGATAAAAATCTGTCCTTTTCTATAACCTGGTTATTTTCTTCTTGCTCTTCTCATCTCTTCTCCTGAAAACTAAACTTTCTTTTGACTTTATCTGAACAGTTTGTTTTTGTCTGTATTTGGTCAAATCACTACTCATAATGTCCTGGGATCAGTTCTTTTCCAAATTTTAATATGCAGTCCAGTTATTCTACTCTTGCTTGTGCTTCAGATACTGTAACTATATACCTTTATTAGTGCCCATCAGTCACACACATATGAGTCACATGTTGAAACACCCTTGACATATCATGATTAAGTGCTTAGTTGTTTTATGTTGTATATTCCTAGAATAGACTTTCAATGTATCAACCAAGAGTAACAGAGGGTATTTTTTATTTTATAGGAGAATATCAGCATTAATGTGGGAGGTACGCTATATTGAACATAATGCCAGGACTTTCAATGAGCCAGACAGTCCTATAGTTAAAGCAGCCAAAATTGTAACTGATGTCTTACTTCGATTTATTGGGTAAGAAGCAGTTTTATCCTCCATAGGGACTGACTTCTGATTTTTTTAAAATTTATTGAAATGTATTTTGACTTATCATATTTCTTAGGGACCAGAGCTGTACTGATATACTGGATACTTATAATAAAATTAAAGCAGAAGAACTAAACAGTACTGATACAGAAGAGGTAAGAATTGTAGCATGATTAGTAGGCATGAATTCCTTTTCTGTTATTTGAAGTACAGAAATTATTATATGTAGGTGTTGTAATTCGTTATGAGCGATGAAGCTGATTTCTAAAAGCTGGCTGGAAACCTGCATCTTTTCTTATTAAATTATTTAACCTGTATTTAGATGACATATACCTAAAAATGTAGTAGTGCTACAGTATTAAGGCTGAAACAGGTATCCAGTCATCCTGTCTAACTTAGTGTGTTTAAGTGATAAGAAATCAACACTTCATTTTACAGCCCTTAAAAACAGGACAAAGCATTAAATATTTCGAAAGAATGGTTGGTTGATGGAAATTTAAGTAAGGATTCATTTTTTAAACAATACATGTAAAATAGTAATAATTTTAAAATGTTGATTTTCAAAATATACTTTTAGTGATTTCATGGAGTTGCTGTTTGATTTCCTTTATGGAAGTTTGCTGACATAAATCAGTTTTTCTTAATGAAATGAGATTAGTATTATCAGCAAATCCTCACATATCTGATTTCCCCACCCTGCCATATCCCTGAGTACATAAAGCCATTTTTGACTGGAAGCTATGATGGAGAGAAACTAAAACCGAGATAAGAGTCTGAAACAATAATGAAAAATGAGAATTCAGAAATCTTTAGAGGAAGACAGTTCATCTCAGGGATGAATGACTCAAATATGTTAGATTCTATTGTAGTGTTTAATGTACAGAGATATCTTACATGTTCATATTGTCTCTACTCTTAATTCCCTCAATGGTAAATCTCCAATGTTTTTTACTCTTGAATGAAAATGTATCTGACTATAAAATGTTGTGTTATTGGAGTTAATGTTATTTACATAATAAAAACTGGAATATGCCAATTATATATTATTCTTCTGAAACTATTGAAAAATTTATCATTTTTGTGCCTATTATTTTCTCTGATCTTTCACATGAATGCATTTTGATTCATGATTTCATGTAGTAAGAATTTGTCCTCAGAGTAGCACTAATTGGGTTTAGAAATAGAAAATTAAAGTAAAAAGTAATTCAGCAACATTAATTTTTTGGTGAGAACATTTATTAAGTTCTACTGTCTTAGCAAATTTCAATTATGCAATACAGTGTTATCAACTATAGCCCCATGTTTTATATTAGGTTCTTAGATCCTAAGACTTTATTCATCTTATAGCTAAAAGTTTATACCCTTTTACTAATCTCTCCCTATTTTCCTGACAACTCAGCCCCTGGCAACCACTCTTCTATTCTCTGAGTATGACTTTTTTTTAAAGATTCCACATATAAGTGATACCGTGCAGTATTTATCTTTGTCTGGCTGTTATACTTAGCATAATGCCCACCAGGTTCATCTATGTTGTCTCAGATGGCAGGATTTCCTTCTTTCTCCAGGCTGAAGAATATTCCTCTGTGTGTGTGTGTGTGTGTGTGTGTGTGTGTGTGTGTGTGTGTGTTGTGTGTACTTCACATCTTCTTTATCCATTCATCTGTTGGCAGACACTTAGGTTGTTTTCATACCATGGCTATTGTGAATAATGCTGCAGTGAACATGGGAGTGCAGTTTTATCTCTTTGAGATCCTGTTTTCATTTCCTTTAGATATATAATACACTCAGAAGTGGGATTCATGGATCATATGGTAGTTTTATTTTTAAGTGTTTGAGGGACCACTATACTGTTTTCCAGTGCACATTCACACCAACAGTGTAAGGGTTTCATTTTCACCACATCCTCTCCAGCATTTGTTATTTCTTGTCTTTTGTTGGATAATATCCATTCTAACAGGTGTGAGGTGATACCTCATTGTGGTTTTTATTTGCATTTCCCTGATGATTAGTGATAATCAGCATCTTTTCATGTACTTGGTGACCATTTGGATGTCTTTGGAAAAATGTCTATTCATTTCCTCTGCTCATTTTTTAATTGGATCATTCATTTTTTTGATTTTGCATTTTTTTGTTTAGTTTTGCTATTGAGTTGTATGAGTTTTATGAGTTTTTAAAATATATTTTTGATATTAACCCCCTATCAGATAATATGAATTGCAAATATTTTCTCCCTTTCAGTAGGTTGACTTTTTATTTTGTCGATGGTTTCCTTTGCTATACAGAAAAACTTTATTAGTTTGATGTAATCCCACTTGTTTATTTTTGCTTTTGTTGCCTTTTGATTTTCTCAAATACAAAAAATCGTTGCCAAGACCAATGTCGAACAACTTACCCCTGTGTTTTCTAGAGTTTTATGATTTCATGTCTCATGTCCAAGTTTTTAATTTATTTTGCGTTGAATTTTATGTATGCTGTAAGTTTCATTTTTTTGCACATGAATATTCAGTGTCCTCAGCACCGTTTATTGAAGAGACTCTTCTTTCCCCATTATATATTCTTGGCTCCTTTGCTGTAAATTGACTGTATGTGCATGGGTTTATTTCTGTGGCTCTCTATTCTGTTCCATTAATATATGCTTGGTTTTGTTCTGTTTGTTTTTGCCAGTACCATGCTCTTTTTGATTATAGCTTTGTAATGTAGTTTGAAATCAGGAAGTATGATGCTTCTACCTTTGTTCTTCTTCCTTTTTTCTTTTTTTTTTTTTTGAGGGCAGTGTCACTGGCCCTCATATATGGGACCCGAACCAGGGCCGCTGGCGTCCCAAGCCCGCAGCGCTTAATCACCGCACCACTCGGCCGGTACATGTTCTTCTTTCTTAAGATTTCTTTGGCTACTAAGAGCCTTTTTTTGTGATTCCATACAAATTTTAAGAGTGTTTTTTTTTTTTTTTCTCGGGCCGGCCGAGTGGCGTGGTGGTTAAGCGCTGGCTTGGGAAGCCAGCGGCCCCAGTTCGGTCCCACATATGAGGGCCAGTGACACTGCGTTCAAAAAAAAAGAGTGTTTTTATTTTTTTCTATTTCTATGAAAAATTCCATTGTAATTTTGATAGAGAGTGCATTGACTCCATAGATTGTGGGTAATAGGGACATTTTAACAATATTCTTATAATCCATGAGCACAGAGTATGTTTCCATTTTTTTTTATCTTCTTCAACTTCTTTCATCAATCTCTTATATTTTTCAGTGTACAGATCTTTCACTCTTTGGTTAAATTTACTTCTAGGTATTTTATTTTTTGATACAATCATAAATGGGATTGTTTTCTTAATTTCACTGTTAGTGTATAGAAACGCAACTCATTTTGGTATACTTTTGTATCCTGAAACTGTACTGAATTAATTTATTAGTTCTAACAGTTTCTTGGTAGAGTTTCTATTTGTAATATCATGTCATCTGCTAATAGAGACAGTTTTAGTTTTTTTACTTTCTGATTTGGATACCTTTTGTTGTTCTTGCCTAATTCCTCTAGCTAGAGCTTTCAATCCAATGTTAAATAAAATTGGCTAGAGTGGGGATCCGTGTCATTTTTCTGATCTTCGAGGAAAAGCTTTTAGCTTTTCAGTGTTGATCATAATGTTAGTGTTGGCTTGTCACATATGGCCTTTATTATGTTGAGGTACTTTCCGTCTATGACTAGTTTGTTGACAGTGTTTTTCATGAATGGGTATTAGTCTCCTCAGAGTAGAACACCTTGGGTTAGAATAGAAAATTAAACTGAAATGTAATTCAACAACTTTATTAGAAAAGGGTACCAATAGCCCATGAGCTACTTTATCCTAGGCATTAAATGTGTTTCACTATCACCAGGTGAATAATGGTATGTGGGCCTTTCTCATTGTATTACAAACTATTCTTTAGAGGAATACTTAACCGAATCTTAGATTTTAATACACATCCACATTTTCCCTATAGAAAAGAAATGTATTTCTTTTCTTTTTTTTTTTTTTTTTTGGGTAGCCATCCTGCCACCTGTTGGCGGCTCCACAGCAGCTCAGCTCGGGCTGGGCATTGAACTGCTGTTGCTCGGAGCTTAGCTTACACTCTTGAACGACCTCTTAACTAACTGAGCCACCCAGCCGGCCCCAAGAAATGTATTTCTTGAAATAGCAAATGATTAATCACGAGTAATTCATTGTTATAGTATGTTAAATTAGCATGTCATATAGTGTAAGTTTTGTTTAAATAATAGCATTTAGGTACAAGTTCAGTTACCAATCACTATACTTTTCCCCTTATTTCCTATTCTGATTTAAAGAGAAACTCTGTTTATTCTTCTCCCAGTATATTTTCCATCTTGTATATAACATATTTAAAGTTTGGAGAGAGTCTCTCTCCAACCTTTGTTCTGCTGCCTGCTCCAATAAGGGAATTAATTGTGATTGTATTTTCCATTTCTTTATAAATGTTCATCCGATTTTTAAGAGTTTGAATGTAATTTAACATCTTCTCTCTCTCTTCCCTTTTAATTTTAGGATACAGAAATCGTTGATTTAGATTCAGATGGTCCTGGTACTTCATCTGGAAGACGGGTGAGTGAATAAATGGACTGCTGATAAGAAAACTTTTCAAGCTTCCTGTGTTGGAAATCCCTAACACCAACTCCACCTGTTTGAAAAGTTGCTATTAATAGGGCCGGCCAAGTGGCGTGGTGGTTAAGCGCTGGCTTGGGAAGCCAGCGGCCCCAGTTCGGATCCCACATATGAGGGCCAATGACACTGCCCTCAAAAAAAAAATAGGTTTTGGACCAGCCGAGTGGCGCGGTGGTTAAGTGCTGGCTTGGGAAGCCAGCATCCCCAGTTCGGGTCCCACATGTGAGGGCCAGTGACACTGCCCTCAAAAAAAAAAGTTGCTGTTAATAGAAAGACTCACAAAACTCCGTATATACAGTTGTTACTCATTGCTAAGTTTTATTACAATGACAATGTGAGGATATGCATCTGGGAAAAACACACAGGCAAATCTGGAGGAATCTGTGTGGGGGTTTCTTTATGCTCTCTCTCCTTTGTGGGACCACACAGAGCACACTCTTCCCCAGCAATGAAAATGGAGCAACATGTGTGTGATTAGCGACTCAATTCCTAAGGGAGTTTATTGGGAGCTGGTTATGTAAATGCCATCTGACTACCACATGCCAAGATTCTAGACTCACAGAAAGCAGGAAAAATTTCGGAAACCAGGTGTTCAGTACAAACCACTTCGTTTGCACAAACAATGAAGGTACGGTAGACCACCTTTATTATTTAGAAAACAGTTCAGATGCCAACCAAGGGCCAACCCTGCAAGCAAGCTCTGCTAAAAATAGCAGCCTCGAGTCTGTTATGTTAACTCTGTTGTACACTTCCCCTCTATAATAATTAGAGAAATATTTGCTCTACCTGAAGGAAAGTTTTTAAATACTGAAAGAGATCATATAAAAAAGGCATCAAGTGGTAAAGACTAGCGTTTATCATGACCATAAAGGATTTATTCAAATATATATATATATATATATATATATATATATATATATATATATATATATTTCTTTCAACTGTTACTTTGAAAATATTGTGGGATTATGGTGTCATAGTCAAGTATACTTAACTACCAGCAAATATTAAGGTATTAAAATTGTTAACCATGTAGTGGGAAAAAAACAATTGTTTCTCTGCTTTTGAGTTTCAGATTTTCTTAAAATTAAAATTCATAATACTAGAATTCTTGCTATTTTAATGAATCTAGTTTTTGTGTATATTTTTGCCAGGGAGAATGATGTCTAAATGAAGAAACTTTTAAATAGCAGCTGCTCTATCTTGCATAGATATATTGACATTAGTTAAACAGGAGAAAATCTGTAAAGAGTTAAAGAACTTTTAGATATAATTCTATTGAAATCTGCAGGTCAAATGCCGAGGCAGAAGACAGTCTTTAAAGTGTAATCCTGATGTTTGGAGAAAACAATGCAAAGAACTGTTGAGCCTTATTTATGAGCGTGAAGACTCAGAGCCATTTCGACAGCCAGCTGATCATCTCTCTTACCTAGTAAGCATACAGTTGTTTCAATAATTGCCAATATGTAATTTCCCATAAATGTCTTTGCTAGGCTCTAGTAAAGAGCCACTTTCCCCCTTTTTTCTACATTCTTTTTCCCTCCTTCCTCTTTTCTTCCTCTTCCTTCTTTGTGTATATTTAAACTGTGAAAGTGGATAGTGTGATTAGTCATGACTTTTTAAAATGCCTGTCTTGTACTTTGTGTATAAGTTATACATTTTTAAACCAAATTTGAATCTAAATATCTTTGTGATGCCTTCCTGCTTTTATTTAGGGTATTTGTTTAATACAGTTTACTCACTTCTGGTATACTGCTACCTACTGTACACCCTTGGTAACATATGTCAGCCCTGTTTAATTTATGGTAATTTAAATGTTATCCAATATGGTCACTTAGAGTAACCAATGTACCATACTACTTTTCATCAAATATAAAAGCATAAGAACTTCAATTATAGGATTCCTTTTCTAATATGTTGAATAACCTGTGAGTATAGGTAACAAATCTGTTTTACAAGAGAAAAGGTACAGCAATATTTCAGAAATACATCAAACCATCCTCTGAAATTAGTAAACATCAGTATTTTATACATACACAGCTTTCAGTTGGGAAAAATGATTCAAATAATGAACAAGATTATGTTCAACAAAGCTTGCTTTGTTCTTTTGTAGGGAGTTTGGGTAGAATAAATTAGTCTTGTGTTTTCATGGCAGAAGAGAATGGTGAATGTAAAATTCCTTCATCTTAAAGTACAGTTGTAATAAAACATAATACCTATTTATGGATCTTTGAGCTTTAAATAATAATTGTATTGTAAGTCTTGATATTTTGTTGTAACTGTCTGAAAACACAGTATACCTTCTTTACCCTAATAGGGGCATCAAGAGCAAGAGGGAGAATCCTCAGAGTCAATTGTTCAAGAAAGACAACAAGATCCATCTCTTTCTGAGGTAGGCCTAGTAGTCCCTTAAAAGATATATACTGGTTGTTTTTACGTTGTTTTACTTTAAAAATCCCCATACTGTAAATAAACATTTTATAATTGGTCAAGCCGTTTTCCATCTCTGCTCACTCACTCCCTTTTTACCTTTGTTTGATTTTTTTGGTTGTTTATTTTTTGTTTTTTAAATCTGCATATGTTCTCAAGAGTGTTTTGTACCATCTACATAGGCATTTGTTACTATAGATCTAAAGCTACTATAGCAGAGTAGAACACATCAATTACACAATTACAGGCAATCAATTACAGACAATTTTGTCTGTACTTACAGCTGATTATTTCTACTGGGATTTCATTCAGCAGGCTGATTAGGTCCTTTGAGTTTTGGTTATCATACTACACAAATTTCCAACATTTGTATTCTATGAAAATCTTTGTTTCATAAGCCATGCTGTGTTGGAATATACTTTTGATTTTTATGATTTAAGCAAAAAAAATTTAAAAAGACACATTAAGAGCAATTGTGGTTTCTCATACTTCAAAAAATATTTTTTCTCTTTTTATATCTTTCCTATGTCCCTTTTCTGGTTCTTTGGCTTCTCTTTTGAGAGAAATGTGGTGATTTTACTTTGTAATGATTCCAAATAATGATTCTAAATCAGATGAGGGAATCTCATACTGACAATGTTTTTATTCCAAACCATGTTGGAGTAAAAACTATATTGATGATTGTGGTATATACAGGTATACATTTCATATTCAATTCCATGGTAACCCTAGAAATATCTTAAGTAGACTTGAAATATTTAGGTTAAAATAGAAACTTCCCCCTCCCCTAATCAAAATCAAACTAATTCTGAATATATGAGAATGAAGACCTTAGATGAAGCAAAAGTGTAGCATTCATTAAAAAAAGAAAGATAGGAGAGAGGCACAGACATGGCCAATTTGACTTTGACCTTCAACTAATGACATGTTTAGGTAGAATGCCCTCATAGCTAGGAATGTCTTGGAAATATGTAGCTAATTTTTGATATGGAACTATTTAATTATATGTGAATTATCCCATCTTCTACTTTCATTGAGCATTTTGCCTAGGAATTGGGGGTTACTTCAGCCTTTAAACAAAAAATGAAATTTTGTATTATGGATTTCTGTAAGGATGAAGCCAATGGCTGTGGATTTTCTATTCTGTCCCTTGAGAAAGTCATACCGTTATTGATTGTAGGGTGAAGGTTAGGGCCCTCCCACAGGCCACTGATGTTTTTCTGAGTCACCAAAAGAACTCTGTTAAATGGATGGTTTCAGGTTGCTGGAGGCAATCTCTTTATTTCATGGTGACTTGGCGATGCAAGTCTCAGTCCCATTGTATTATGTAGTATTGTTACCCAGCCTGTGTATTTAATAACACATTCTTCTTTGTAGGATTTTCAAGGTGTTATAGACACTCCTATGGACTTCAGCACTGTGAAAGAAACTTTGGAAGCAGGAAACTATGGTAGTCCTCTGGAATTTTATAAGGATGTTCGCCAAATATTCAGCAACTCCAAAGCTTATACCTCTAATAAAAAGTCAAGGGTATGGAAAACCAATATGTGTATTAATCACCTAAGTATTTAGTTATATATATCAGGCAGCTTTTTCTTTGACCAATTTTAAAATTACTAAACAAGTATGTACTACAATTTTGACATAGTTACTGAAGTTTTATTATCAGTATTTTTCTGGCAGTTTATTAGGCATGCATAAAGATACTTTTAGCAGTCATTCTGAAATTAAGCACCTCTTCTTTCTCCTACCTGCCTCATCTTTACTCTTTAGTAATACTTATATCTGCTAGAGAGAGGTTAAGTAAAGGAGAGGTAGTAATTAGAGTACCCTTTAATATGTCCAATAAATAATTTGATAAATAAAAGTGGTTGATAGTATTAATGTATATAAAATAGTTAGATTAGCTCTGAATCTTTATGTTCCCTTTATTGTAACAAATAGTGAACCATTTTGGGAAGTTAAAACTGTCTGTTCATACTCACATTTAATATTTTCCCTATATTTTGTCAGGACTTAATATCTTGAGAAAAAAAGCAGTAATAATAATTTTTGTGTTTTTTAACCACTGGTATTTGATTACCTTTTAAATAAGTTGCACAATAAGTATATAACTTGCCTGCTTCCATCTCATATAAAATGAATTTTCACCAATTCCTGTAGGCATAATTTTTTCACATTTATTTCCTACATTTACATATACCGGGATACCAAAAAATGTATACACATGACTTGTATTTATCTTTTATTATCGGTACATAGTGAGTATTACAATTTTTAATATAATTTTTTTTCCTGTCTTAAAATGTGTATACATTTTTTTGGCACCCTCTGTATACTTACATATGTTTATATTTAAAACAGTAGGCTTTATATTTTGAAGGCCTTCTTAACTTATATGAGCATTTTCCCATATCATTATTACTTTTAGAAAGCAGATCTTTTACTGTCTCTATACTATTAGATTATATTGTGGTTTTATGTTATTTCACTAGTGTCCTAGCACCGGAGATGCAGGCTGTTTTTTGGTTGTTTCTAGTTTTTCACTTTACATGAATAATGCTGTGGCTAACATCCTTGAACATAATTATTTTGTGGGCAATTCTCAGATATTTCCTTAGGATAAATTCCCAGAAGTGTAAAAATTATTTGCCAAAGGATATGTATATTTTTAAAACTTTTGGTACATATTACAAGTTGTCCTTCAGAATGTTGTTCTAGACTGCCAAGTGCCTCAATTGATTGAGAATTATATTCAAAGTGTGAGCTCTGAGCAATAGAGCCTCCAGTTCGATTCCCACATGGGCCACTGACACTGCACCCCAGCTGAGCTGCTGCTGAGCTGCCAACAGGTGGCAGAAAGGCTCAGCTGGTGAGAGCATGTGCTCCTAACAAGGCTGCCTGTTCGAGGGTGGGCTATGCCCGCCCTCAACTAAGACTGAACTCAGCACCTTGAGATGAGCTGCCACTCGGCTGGCTCAGTGGATAGAGTGTGCACTCTTAACAACAAGGCTGTCGGTTCAATTCCCGCATGGGACAGTGGCTACGTCCATCTGCAACTAAGATTGTAACACAGCACCTTGAGCTTAGTGGGCATGAGCTGCCGTTGGGCAGCCGGATGGCGACTGGCACCCTCCACAACTAAGAACGAAGAAAAACAGCTTGGCTGGTCCCCCTCCCCAATTCCCCAACACGGTTTTTTCCCTCCCCCAAATCCCCAATTTAAAAAAAAAAAAGAATGTTGTTCTAGTTAAAATACCCACTGGAAATGTATTGGAATCTTTTTTCCCTACCCTTCCCAACATTGAATATTCTCTTTTAAAAACCTCTATTAAGTTTTGGTTTAAAATGGTATCTTATTTTAATTGTTCAAGATTTTTTCAAATGTGTGAAATAGCGCATATATTTTGTATGAAAGAATGATGCTGATATTGGTCCAGACATGTTTGTACCTTTGATTTTTTTATATAATTAATGTAGTTGGTAAAACAAGACTAATTTCTACATTTTCAGATCTATAGCATGACGCTGCGATTATCTGCCTTATTTGAAAGTCATATTAAAAATGTCATCTCTGAATATAAGTCCGCAATCCAGAGTCAGAAGAGGAGAAGGCCACGGTATAGAAAACGTCTGAGAAGCAGCAGCAGTTCGTTATCTAGTAGCAGAGCTCCTAGGTATATTACACTGATTTAGCATTTTATGTTTTCAGAGCATTTTGTGCATATTACCCCATTTCTTAAAGTTTATTGGATAGTTTGAGGGGCTCCCAAAACTCAAGATATTTTCTTTTAAGAAATCTTGCATCTGGGTAGGCCGAGTCGCGCATTGGTTAAGAGCTGGCTTGGGACGCCAGCTATCATCAGCAGGGCCCCGGTTCAGTTCCCACATATGAGGGCCCGTGACACTGCCCTCTACAGCTAAGATGGTGAATAACAGCTTGACCTGGAGCTGGGTTGCTGTGAGTAGCCGGCGATGGCTAGGATGTATGTAGCCCCTGCTTCAGTGGGCTGCCATAAGCTACAGTGAGTGGCCGGCAGCCAGCATGAGCTGCCAAGAGCTGCCGCGAGCAACCATCTAGAGTCCAGCGACCGATTTGCCTCACCCAGAAAGAGCGCAGTGATAATTCCAACATGGGCCAGTGATGCAACGTCCTCCACAACTAGACTGAAGAATAAAAAAAAACCCAGCAACTTTTCTGTTCCCCTTCCCCAATGCTGTTCCCCTCCCCCATTCCCCAATAAAATCTTTAAAAAAAAAAAAAGAAATCTTTCACCTGTGTAAAGATGGAGTTGGTAACCCAAAGCTTTTTTTATGTGGATTTTACTATACCAAAAACTTTTAATTTTTTTTTTAAAGATTTTACTGGGGAATCGGGGGAAGGAAACAGACAAGTTGCTGTCTTTTTGTTCTTCAGTCTAGTTGTGGACAATGTAGCTTCACTGGCCCATGTTGGTATCATCATTGCGTTCTTCCCGGGTGAAGCATATCAGTCGCTGGCCTCTGGATGGCCGCTCACCGCAGCTATTTGCAGCTCATGCTGGCCAATCATTATAGCCTATGGCAGCCTACTGCAGCAGGGCTGCAGCCTACACCGTCGCTGGGGCTCGCACACCCCAGCTCCAGGTGCAGCTGTTGTTAGCTGTAGAGGGAAGTGTCCCTGGCCCTCATATGTGGGATCCGAACCGGGGCTGCTGGCATCCCAAACCAGCTCTTAACTAATGTGCCACTCGGCTGGCCCCCTTTATTTCAAATGTTAAATATTGAAGTTTACCTGTCATATTCCCAATTTGAAGCATATCACTTAAATTGTCAGGCATTTCTTTTTTGGTCAGCTTGAGCATTTTGTATCATACTGTCTTTCATAACATGTTTCTCATAGAAAAACTATTCATTCTTACATCTTTTTACTTGTAGTCCAAAAGGGAAACAGAAACAAATCAAACTGCAGCCTAAAAATGACCCGAATACCTCAGTGTCTTATGCCCGGACTAGCTCTCCTTTCTCGTCTCCTGGTAAGTACGTCTTTTACTTTTGGTGGTCTGTATTTCAGTTTAACACTGACATTAAGGATACAGAAAAGGCCGCATGGTTTATAGTACAAAGAGCAATGGATTTCAATGTAGAAAAGTTGTGTTTTATTCCCAATTTCTTCTCTCTAGCTATGTGGTCCTGGGTAAGATATTAGACCATAGGATTAATTTCCTTCATTTTTAAAATGAAGTTCTTCATTTTAAAAATGAAGATTATAGATGAATTTTCAACTCTCTTAGTTTTAACTTCTATAACTTCATGATTTTTAACATTCATATCTCACAGCACTTATCTACCATATATTTACCAGTGTAAGAATTGAGGATTCATTATGTGTGAAAGTGGTTTCCTTGGACAAGTTTTTCTGACATTCTGTCCTTAAAAGCTTAATGATGTGATAAAACATTTGTTCTCAAAATATCCATATTTCGTTCTTCAAACAACCCACAATTTTGATGTTAGAGTAGAATAAATGAGTGAGATATTGTTTTAAAAACAGCCTTACTTTCCTAAAAACATGATAATTATGTTAACATTACAGTCTTTTTAAATATAAGTTTCAGATGCTGCTGAAGGGCTTTCACTATATTTACTTGATGATGAAGTGGATGGGCCATTTTCTTCATCAAGCTTCAGTGGATATAGCCGAAGTGGAAATAGCCATGACCCAGGGAAAGCCAAATCATTTCGGAATAGAGTTTTGCCAATTAAACAAGGTAGGAAATAAATACGGACAGAACGTTCTTTTTTTCCTCATAATGGCAGATAAATTATTTAAAAGCTGATGTACTTCAGTAGAAAAAGTTAGCATTCTTTATAGATAATGAGGATTTTAATATTTTCAAATTTGACTGAGACAGAGTTTCATATCCACAACTAGGAATAGGCCATTACCAAATCTCAAATAATCCTTCCAAACATATTTTAGTCTTTTAAAACAAAATTTAGGGAATATAATCAATAAGGTTGTAAATATTTTTTTAGGGGATCAGAAGGACTCATGTCTTGTCAGGGAGACCACTTCATGGACGGTGTAGTGGCCTGACCACTGCACTGTACATCTGAACCTGCCGCTGAATAATATTAGATGTTGACTATAGTTTAACATATATAGTCATGGGATGTGGAATATAGTGAGGGGATGTAGTCAATGGAATTGTAATAGATATGTATGATATCGGAGGTGAGGGGCAACGGGGGGGTAGTCACTTTGTAAGGGATGAAAAAGATAACTATTGCATTGTTTTGTACATCTGTAACTAATAATAATAATAATAATAAAATCTTTAAAAAATGTTCAACTTAAAAAAAATTTACAAAAATGTAAAATGAATAGGGAGGAAAAACTAAATGAAGAGATCTTTCCCCAAGCACATAAAAACTGGACTGTTAGACACATTTAGGATTTTTCATATATTAAGCCATATTAATAACAAAGGCAAAATTTTTCCCAAAATCATCTTTAAATAGGGCTCCTTTTATTTTTGTTTTTTGTTTTGTTTTGTTTTGTTTTGTTTTTTGAGGGCAGTGTCACTGGCCCTCATGTGGGACCTGAACTGGGGCAGCTGGCGTCCCAAGCCAGCTCTTAACCACATTGCCACTCGGCTGGTCCAAAATAGGGCTCCTTTTAAAAGGCCTACTCCAGAGGCCGGACAAGTGGTGCATTTGTTAAGAGCTGGCTTAGGACGCCAGCGGCCCCGGTTCAGATACCACATATGAGGGCCAGTGACACTTTCCTCTACAACTAACAACTCCACCTGGAGCTGGGCTGCGAGCCCCGCGACGGTGTAGGCTGCAGCCCCTGCTGCAGTGGGCTGCCATAGGCTACAGTGAGTGGCCAGCAGCCAGTGTGAGCGGCTGGCAGCCAGCGTGAGCTGCCAATAGCCGCGGTGAGCGACATCCAAAGGCAGGCGACCGATCTGCCTCATCCGGGAAGAGCTCAATGAGGATACCAACATGGGCCACTGAAACAACATCCTCCACAACTAGGCTGAAGAACAAAAAGACAGCAACTTGTTTGTTCCCATTCCCCGATTCCCCTTCCCCCAATTCCCCAATAAAATCTTTAAAAAAAAAAAAGGCCTACTCCAATATAAAAAAGGGTTTGGGTTGACAAAATTGGCCTTCTTTTAGTCAACGTCTACTTCTACCATCTTCCTTTGATTTTCTAGTTATATAACTAAGATATTCTGTTCCCTTGGGGTCTGCTGTCTCAATCGTTCAGTGGCATTCAGACTTCTCTCTGCCTATTTCTGGGTAATCCACAGAGGTATTTCAGGAATTCTCAAAAGAGCCCTTTGCATTCATCCAGAACAACTCTGTTTTTTAGTTCATGTAATGAGTTTCCATATAACTTTTATTTGAGGAGAAATTTTCACTGATTAAAAACAAATCACTGACCTAATAATCCATTATCACATGCTTTCATTTTGGACCCTGTTAATGAGCGTCAGTTATAAATACTTGAAGGTTGTTGTTATGCAGAACTTGTTCTTATACCTAGTCTTATTTTATGGACCTTGACCATGTTCAAAGAAAGTTCTAATGTGTTCATCTATTTGAAGTTTGTGAAGAATATTTACTATTCTTTTATAGATATCTCTATTGGATTATATATTTTTATTTTATATAAATGTTAATGAAATATTAAGTACCTTATCCATTGTTATTGAAGTATCAAATAACGCAAACATAGACTCTCCAAAGATATATTTTATATTGGTTACATGAGAAATATTGAAACATCTGATAACTCAAAGATAGTTATTTCCTTTATTTTCCCCAATTTTTATCTTTACGCTCTCTGAACCTGCCACACATTACATGTTCATGCTACTTCCTTCTCCTTTTGCCCTTTCCTTCACTGTCAAGTTTTTAGAAAGAGTAGCTTATACTTCCTGCCTTTATTTTCTTTCTATATAAACATCCCTTTATCCGTTAGTCTGGCTTCTGCCTCCACCACTCTCCAGATTTACCAGTAGTCTTAAGTGGCCAACCAGTCTTTCCTTAGTCCTGATCTTCTTGAACTCCCCTCTGTATCATTGCATGCTATTGATGACATCCCCTGGAAACTCGATTGCCTGGCTTTTTTTTTTTAAGAGGGCAGTGTCACTGGCCCCCATATGTGGGATCTCAACCAGAGCCGCTGGCGTCCCAAGCCAGCTCTTAACCACTGCGCCACTCGGCCCGCTCTCCCTGGCTTTTATAATCTACTGATTCTCCTGTATTTCTGTTTCTCCTGTATTTCTGTTTTCTGTTCTTTTCTTTTGCCATACTTGCCTCCTATATGCAGAGTTTCTCACTTTTTTTTCTTTGTTGTCTTGTACAAATAAAGAAATCTAATAGCTACATCAGTCATCTTTATGCAGATGACTCCAAATTAATATATCTAGCCTTAGCATCTGTTTATTCTACCAGTCTTATTTCCAAGTGCTTCCTAAAACAAAATTTCCCTTGGGTGCTTATCATTTATCTTTCTGTCTCATGTTTGCTTCTTTTTCTGCACTCACTATTTTAGGTGATGTCACCACCATCTTCCTAGTCACCGAACTTAAACTTTAGCAGTGTTCTTTGACTCTCCTTTTACCCCTCATATCCAGTCAGTTGCTAAATTTTGTAAATTCTACAACTCTTTAATACCACTTAAATCTTTTATCTACAGTGCCTATTGCTATCACCTTAGACTGTAGCCTAGTCTATTCGTCCACTTGGACTGTCACAAGATACCATAGACTATGTGGCTTAAACAATAGATATTTATTTTTAGGAGCTTTATTGTGATATCATTGACATAAAAATAATATATATATATATATATATATATATATATATATATATATACACACACATACATACACACAGTATACAGCTTGATGTTTCAATATATGTGTACATTGTGACATGGTCGCCACAATCAAACTAATTAACATATCCATCACGTCTACATGGTTACTCTGTGTATGTGTGTGTGTGGAGAAAATTTAAGATCTACCCTCCTAGCAAATTTCAAATACACAATACTGTATTGTTAACTATAGTAATCATGCTGTACATTATATATCTAAAATTTCTTAATAATTGGATCTTTGTACCCTTTGACCAATACCTCCCTATTTCTCATCCCCCAGCTGCTAACAGCCAGCATCTTACTCTGCTTCTATGAGCATGACTATGGTCATGCACTGCTTAACTGCCAGGATATGTTCTGAGAAATGCATCTTTGAATGATTTCGTTCTTGTGCGAACTTCATAGAGTTTATTTGCACAGACCTAGATGGTATAGCCCACTACACAACTAGGCTATATGGCATAGGCTGCAATCCTATAAAGCATGTTACTGTACAAAACAACACAAGAGCAAATCAAGCACAAGAGAAAATGAGGTAATCAAGACATAGTGAACACAAGATGAATTAAGGCTGCTGCTGCTGTATCATGGCATATAGTTTTACAGCAAACATTTTTTTTCCTAAGTAAAAAGAGTATACTATAAAATAACAATGAAAAGCATAGTATAGTAAATACATAAACCAGTAACAAAGTCATTTATTATCATTATCAAGTATTATATACTATACATAATTGTATGCACTATACTTTTATATGACTGGAAGCACAGAAAGTTTGTTTACAACAGCATCACCACAAACACATGAGTAATGTGTTGTGCTATGATATTAGGTTGTCAGAAAAGTCATGATGTATTTTTTTCTGTTTTTTGTTGCAAAAATGCATCATGACTTTTCCGACAACCCAATACTACAGCTACAATGTCAGTAGACGATAGCAATTTTCCAGCTCCATTACAATTTTATGGGACCACCATCATATATGTGGTCCATCATTGACCAAAATATTGTTATGCAGTGTATGGCTGTATTTTACATTACACATGTAAGTGATAAGTGACATGATATAATATTTCTTTTTCTGTGTCTTGCTTATTTTGTTTAACATAACATCCTGAAGCTCCATATATATACAGGTAGGTAAGTAGGTAGGTAGGTAGACAGACAGACATATGATTTCCATATTTTGGCTATTTTGAATAATCTGTAATGAACAAGGGAGTACAGATATCTCTTCAAGATGCTGATTTCAATTCTTTTAAATATATACCCATAAGTGGGCTTCCTGAATCAAATGGTAGTTCTCTATTTGTAATTTTTTAAGGAACCTCCATACTGATATTCATAGTGACTGTACTAATTTACATTCTCACCAGAAGTGTATGGTTCTCTTTTCTCCACATCCTCACCAACACTTTTTTGGTGTGTTTTTTTCATACTAGCCACCCTAACAGGTGTGACATGATACCTCATTGTGGTTTGGTTTGCATTTTCCTGATGATTAAAGATGTTGAACACCTTTTCATATACTTAGCACCTTTTCATATGCTTAAAAGAGACATTTATTTTCTCAGTTCTGGAGGCTCAAAGTCTAAGATCAAGATGCCAGCAGGATTGGTGTCTGGTGAGGCCTCTCATCCTGGCTTACTGATGGCTGCCTTTTTGCTGTGTCCTTACATGGCTTTTTCTCTGTGCATCCACAGACAGGGAGAGAGACAGTGTACACTGGTGTCTTTTTCTCTTACAAGGACACCAGTCCTAATACATTAGAGCCCACTCTTGTGACTTTACTTCATTTTAAGTAAAAACTTCCTTAAGGCCTTATCTCCAAATACAGTCACATTTGGGGTTAGGGGTACAACATGTATTTTGGGGGTGATGCACTTCAGTCCATAACACCAAGATTATTGAATAATCTTGTAACTATGGTTACCATACAACCCTAGGCTTTGCTCCTCCAACTCTGCTAGTTTGTTTTTCCTCCTACTTCACTGACTATTCTTTCTCAAGTATCTTTGCCTGTTCTTTATCTTTAAATGTTGTAATAATTCGATCTCAGTCCTCAGCTACCTTCTCTCACTTTACTTGCTTTCTCAATGAGCTCTCTTAGTTCTCCTGAACCTAAATGTCATCTCTTTACTGAGAATTTCCAAAAGTATATCTCTAGCTCTATCTGAGCCTCCCCTGAGCATCTAGACTGGTCTATCCACCTGCTTTTTTTCTTTTTTTTTTAATGTCTTTATGTGGGTCTCTAGTATTTAAAACTGGAATCTTAATTTTTCTACCAGCCTGCCCATACCTTTTCATCAAACTTAGCAAAATACCTCTACCATTCACCCAGTTGCTCAGGCTACAAAATCTGGAAGTTGACCTTCATTCTTTGCTTAGCACTTGACATTCCAATCCATCAGCTAGTCCCATAAGTTCAAACTTTAAAAATAAAAGGTTGGTTCTGATGGCTCCTTTAGAAGGAAACATTCCACATCTAATCATTTCTCAACACCTCTACTGGTGCATCCTTCAGCATGTCTTACCTAGACTATTGTAATGGACTCCCAACTGGTCTCTGCGTCCAATCTTCCCCTTCTATAATCTGTTCTCTATACACCAAACATAACACTCTTAAAAATGTCAATTAGATACTGTCATTCTCCAGCTTTAAAATCCTTCACTGGTAATCATTTCCTACTACTTCCTCTTTTTTCCTCTTTTTCTTTTCCACTCTAGTTATACTGGGTTTCTATTTCCTTTGATGGAATGTTCTTTCCCCAGATCTCACTTCATTGAATACTTTTCTCAAATACTACCTCTACAGAAAAGTCTTCTCTATATAGAATACCCCATACATACATTCACACACTTTTTTTCACCTCCTCCTTTATAGCATGTATTATTACTTGAAATTATATTATTTGTTCATTTCATTGTCTAGCAAGATTTCCCTACTAAAATATATATTCGGAGAGCAAGGACTTTGTCTCATAATTGCCCTATTTCAAGCTGTAGTAGATAATCAGTAAATATTTGTTGAGTGAATAAATGAAATTATTTTGATACATGTTCCTAGATAATTCTTTCTAGAGTACAAGCCCTTAAAATTTCTGCCTAACTATCTCACCACCCATCATCCCTGTACACTCCCTCTCCCCCCAAAAAAGCAATCAGACAAAAATCAGAGCTTTTAGTATCTTCCATTTCCAACAGATTTAAATTCATACTCCAACATTCTCCATGATTTTACTCCATATATCTTTGGGCATTAAAAGTTTTTTTATTAGCTTCAGGTGTACAAAGCAACATAATAGTTAAGACGTTTACACCCCTCGCAAAGTGATAACCGCCCCTCCAAATCTGTTACCCCACTGACATTGTATATAGCTATTACAACACCCTTGATTATATTCCCTACGCTGTACTTTACATCCCTTAACTAATATATATATATATATATATATATATATATATATATATATATATATATATTAATAGACTGTTTGTTTTACTTTTGAACCTAAAGAACTATCTTACCAGTGTCAAAGGTTGACTTTAAAAAATCATTCATCTTGATTTAGATCAATCCTTTGATGGACCCCTTGCAAATGGTGATGGCAGAGAGCTCCGGACAGGAATCAAGAGGAAACTGTTTAGTGCATCAGAAGAAGATGAAAACATGGGAAGAGAAGATAAAGAGAAAAAAGAAACGAAAGAGAAGTCACATTTATCCTCCTCAGAGAGTGGAGAGTTAGGATCCAGTTTAAGTTCTGAAAGTACCTGTGGTTCTGATTCTGACTCTGAATCAACTTCCAGAACAGACCAAGATTACATAGATGGAGACCATGACTATAGCAAATTCATACAAACCAGGCCTAAAAGAAAACTCAGAAAGCAATATGCCAATGGAAAAAGGAACTGGAAGACAAGAGGCACGGGAGGAAGGGGCAGATGGGGCAGATGGGGCAGGTGGAGTAGAGGAGGTAGAGGAAGAGGTGGCAGGGGGCGGGGTGGTCGAGGAAGAGGTGGAGGTGGCACAAGAGGGAGAGGGAGAGGGAGAGGAGGAAGAGGTGCTTCCAGAGGAACCACCAGAGCCAAGCGTGCACGTGTTGCAGATGACGAATTTGATACCATGTTTTCAGGACGTTTCAGTAGACTGCCTCGAATTAAAACCAGAAACCAGGGCAGGAGGACTGTTTTATATAATGATGATTCTGATAATGACAATTTTGTGTCCACTGAAGATCCCCTGAATCTTGGTACATCCAGATCAGGCAGAGTGCGGAAAATGACAGAAAAAGCCAGGGTTAGCCATCTCATGGGATGGAATTATTAACAGTTAATAAATTTAGAATAATTTAAAAAATTCAATGGCCTTCTACTGCAGGGAATTTCCCAGGAAACCTACAAAGCAAGTTGTGTGGGGACTTATGCTTCCTTTCACATTGGTGCTTTTCCATTATGCCAGTATACATTTGTTTCGAGACTTGATCTCCACACTTCATTTGTTCAGACAAGCCTTACTCATTAGGCCTTAAATTTTAAAAAAAATTCTGCACACACACACACACACACACACACACACACACACACACCACAGACACACTACAGATTTACTACATTAAAGGAGCATTCAGCTTCTTAAGAGTAGCGTAACATTTTTATCTCAATAGAATATCCCTCTTTTGCTTTTGTATCACAGAAGTATAGCACCTTCTTACAGAGTTTTATATAGTTTGTTTTTGCCATTTTGATTCCTGTACCCAGTAATAATAACTTTTGCACAATACACCAATCCTAAAGGCAGCTATTAAATGTTTACAGTTTCTATATTGTAAGAACGATCTGGATTATTTTACTCTTCCCAGGCCAAACTTTCATTAATTGTACTGAACTGAAGTATATATTTATACTACAGTTTTTTTGGGGGGTGGGGGGATCTTGATATGCTTTTCATTGATTTGCTTAATTCATGTTAAAGGTGAGAAAGGGTTGGTGCCTTGTAAATATGTAGCAAATCTTTGTGGTGTGTCTCGATGTGTGCATTAACTTTATTAAAAAAGAGTACTTGAGGTATCGATATAGACAAGGTGCCAAATGCAGAAGTTTCTTGCATTCATTTTCTTTTCCCTGTTATATTTTATTGCATTAACAGGAACTTGTGTAGCTTAAAAGATAACTTAACCATTTGAAAAGTCCTCATCCACAAAGAGTAACTTTGAATAGTAGCTCAGCTACCTCTATTAACTACAACTACTGGGAACGTTAAGGAAAATAGATGCTGTTATTCATTACTGACTGAGGAGAACTATAACAAGCTTGGTGGGAATGAATACTCATAAGTTATAAGCTGAGAGGTTGTTAATAATCATATGGGCTCTCAAATTAATAGTTATAATTACACTTTTATAAAAATAGTATGCTCTACATTAGACTTCTTAGAACATATTTATGTAAGTAGACTTGTGCTACTGCTTGTATGTCTCTGCTAACACTTACAATTTAATAGCTGTGAGTGACTGGTTTTCATTTGAATTTTAAAATGTAACAAAGCACCTAGTTTGAGTTGGAATGTTTTGGCTAGCTAACATTTTGAATCAACATTAATCGGTTCTACACATACCATTCCAAAAGGTTCTTCTGTTATAATCTTTCAGAAAAGAACCTCATTGCACTGCACACTGATATTTTGAGTTATTTTATAAATAGAAGGAAAAAAAATCTTTCAAACCCTTATGGTCTTGTTTACAGCAGTAGAGTGCACGTGGTTCCATAAGTAAGGTTGAGTTCTCAGATCAATTTTACTCCTCAAATCTGAGAGATTGCAAGTTCACTAATTTGTTAGATACTTAGATTTTTGAGATGAGAGGGAATATATTGATCTCTCTTTTAGTGACATCGGATTTGCTGCACTTAGATCAGATTTGTGGGATAAACAAAACTTACTAATGTATGCCTCATAATCCCAGGATATTTCTTAAGCTAATGTGTTTGTCTCATGCTTTCAATCATTTCATGCATCTGAAAATGTTAAGTGCAGAGGAAGGAGTACACACATAACTTTGCTTTTTTGGTTGGGTTGGGTGGGGGTTATTCTTGGACTAACATCTTTAAAAATTTTTCACTTGCAGTAGAAATGATGTTCAGGCTTTAAGAAAGTATTGTTGTGAATTGTTAATGGCACTAACTTCTGTTAACTGGACAGTAGATTAAGCTGACTTTATTTTGTAGTCTTTTTTTTCCCACTAAACCAAAACTACTTCTGGTTGTAACTCGACTGCCACTTTTAACCATAGTACGGATTCAAAAATGTTCATGTTTGATTTTTGCTGAAATGTACTATTTTAGTTATTCATCTCTTGGGCATTTAGACTAAATTTGTGCCTGTGTTTTCCTGGAATCAAGAACACTTTGGCCTACCTTAATCAAAATAACAAGTTTCTTAAATTCATGGATGTACCCAATTGTGTATCACATGTATCATTTTAGTATGAAATTTTTTGTTGACATTCTTCTATGAAGAGCTGACCTCTTTGAAATGTAGAAGAATTGCCATCTGTGTGATTTTAGCTGTCTGAAGCTTTATTTATAATTTATTGAAAAATAAAATGCCACATTTATTTCCAAAATGTCAGGCTTTTTTAGGTTTAGATAATTAGAATAATAAGGCTAAAGACATTTTTAAGCATATTTTATATGTAGTGAAATACTGTGAAAATACTAGTGACAGCATTTTGCTGTAATGTTGATTTCAGTTATTAGGATTTAAAGAGTTAGTTATCAGGGTATGATAGATGATATCATTTATTAAAAAACAAACAGATCATTTTCTGTTTGCATGCAAATTATTTTAATAAGTGTGAAAATAAAAGTTTGGAAGATAGTATTTTTACTTTTATATCTGGACTTCCCCTTCCCCCAATTTACACTTTGCTTTTTTTTGTAACACTGCCTCCTATGAATGTGTTGTAATTTGTATTGCAATGAATATTTTATTGTTTAAATTTTTTAGAGGCCCTTTAAACCTAAATAAGATCTGGGTTCAGCCATAGCAAAGAAAATAGGAAATGAGCTAAGAATGTTGAAGAAAAGTCTACATCTTAAGGGAATTGCTAAGAAAATAAACACTGTTATTATTTTTAGGCCCATGAGAGCGTACAGATGTAAAGCCTAATCCTGTGCTAGATATTAATAGTCAGTGAACTATAACATTTCTCATAAATGGTAATAATATTTTAATTCCCAACTTTAAGATCTTAGCATGTGTATTTGCTTAGAAAACAGAATTGTGTGTTTTTTCTATGGCTTGCTGTATGTATCACTTTCAGCAATCAGATGCGCTCCAAAACATTCACTAGCCTGTTATCCTACTGACTAAATTTATGTGTGTGTGTGAGTGCGCGCATGTGTGTGTGTAGATTTTTTTTCCAACTTAACACACTTTATCTCAGACAAAAAAAAAGAATATATTGTGTGGAAGACAGCTGTGTTCACTGTCTACCAATTCTTTGCCTCTGTTGTAAAGCACTTACCCTGTATATATACTGCTTGATCATCCATTTCATTATAACTTCTAGATAAACAATCTAGGTTTTGTTGTGTACATGTGTCCCTCTATTTTTTTCATTTAATTTGCCCTTTCTTCATTTATTTCTTTTTCTGCTTCCCTTCCCAGAAATCAGGCTTGTGCTAGAATTCTTCCAAATAGCACTTTGTTTCTCCCAGAGTGAAATTCATAAATCTCATTCATACAACTGTGTACTCAGATATCTAACTCAGCCTTCCAATACTTTGAAATAAATTTGAGTGATTTATCTTTTTTGTTTTTTAATTGCAATCCTATCGATTGTCCTCAGACAATATAACAGTGATTTAAAGAGAAAGATGTGAATGCCACCTCCAACTTTTTTATAAAAACTTTTTTGAGCATTTTTGAAAATGTGTATGTTTGTGGTAGTGATAAATTAAACACCTTATTACTTGCTTATATATCTTGGAGACTATTTTATGCACATTTACCAACTGGTACTTATCTTTAAAGTTGGAATTTTCACTTCCACAAAAACGAGACTTGTATCTTGTACAATTTTTAGTATACTTGGATGTCCAGCCTTTTCATTCTGGGGGAAGGAATGGAACTTTTTTTTTTCTTTTTTTTTAGCTGAGCCATCCTGCCACCTGTTGGCAGTTTAAAGGCAACTCAGCTCATACTGGGCATCAGGAATGGAACTTTTGATATTTAAAGTTCATTTTTTTAATGTTAACCCCACCCCCAACATATTTGTGGTACATGAGGCTTTGTGAAAGTTTTGTTGAAAATAGAAGGTCACTTTTAAGACTTGTTTTAAAAATTAGTGTGAAAATGTTTTCATGTTTTTTTCTTTTTACCTCTTAGTAAAGTTTCTTTACCAAATTTTAATTACCAAGTTTACCAAGTTTTGAATCAATTCTAATATGAAGTTTAAAATTTTTTCATGGTGCTGTATTTTGAGGAATGTGGAGTGCCCTCAAGTTTCTTGACATTTATTTCTTATGTAGCTTTATCCTTAACTATTTCCTTTTTCATCATTCATCTCCTGCTTTTATCCTCACTTCTCTTTCTGTAGTGAAGACTTTACCTAATTTAGCACACTTCAACAAGACTGGCAATTTATGATTCATTGGTAGGAGAAGTACAGTAAAAAGTCCCTGCAGTTTAGAGTTAAGGTGTGTTTGTTTATTTATATATGTTCATTTGTTATTCTTGTATGTATCTTAAGTCTAGAATATGAGACTTTGACATATAAAAGCATGATAAGTATTTTCTAAAACACAAGGCTATTGATGCATACTAAAATTGCCATTGGTAATTGACTTTTAAAATCACATATAAAAATATTTAGAAACCCAGTTGGGAAATGTGTTTTTACCTATGTCACCAGATGCACATTAGGCAGTACTACAAATGTTAATTCTTTAAACAATACTGTGGTGATGGCAATCAGTAATTTATTTCTTTGTCTTGTAACTTACCATCCTTGTCTTTTGTAATCTCTTAACAAAGTATTAACAAAACTGTACCTTATGTTTGTTCTTAATATCCATAAGTTTTAAGATGAAATAACAGTTAATAATTGATGTGATGTTTTACATGGACAAATGTCCATTAAACTAAACTTCAGTAAGAAAGGTAAACTAAACTGGCTTGGTTTATAAAAGATGTTTTGTTTGGCAGTTATCAGTCATTATAAGCAATTATCTTCAAAGACAAAAAAACTGGACTAATTTGTTGCCATTCTTTATGGGATGTTTACAATAAAATTCCAAGTTGTTTGGAATCAGTTTCACTCTTGCTGCTTTATGCCTTAACTCAGTACTGAAGATAAATTAACAAAAAAGAAATATTGAGTTACCTTTTCATTTTCCAGCTTCAGACATACATTATGACATGTAACTCTTGGGTCCTTTCTTGTTTCTTTGTCATGTGATATTTTATTCTTATTTTTTTCATCTGAGAAACTAGGTGCTTCACTATCAGATAAAATTAAGGCGCTTTTTTCTTCTTTTTCTTTTTTTTTTTTTTGCCTTAGTCACTGCAGATATTCTGGGTCACTTTTAGGTAATAAATATGTTAACATTTTAAAAGTGGACTGCTTAACTAATTAAATACCAGCCTACTAAGTTTTAGCCAACAGTTTGTTTTGTAGAGCTCTTTGAAATGAATAGATTTGTAATGTCTTTATGGCTTATAAATTTTAGCAGCTAAGCTATGGACTTCTGGTGTTTTTACTTATATTAAAATTGCCCACAGAAGCTTAGTTATATTATAGATTTTTTTTGAGGGCAGTGTCACCAGCCCTCATATGTGGGACCCGAACCGGGGCCGCTGGCTTCCTAAGCCAACGCTTAACCACCATGCCACTCAGCCGGCCCGGCTTAGTTATATTATAAATGGTGCTTCAATTCAATGTAAGTAAGTGGGGAGAGAAGTAAGGTGAGAGGTAACTTTGAGCCAGGAACTGATATCCCTAACAAGAACATTCATCTTACTTATGCACTTATGTATGATTACCCAGAATTTTCTTCCAAATAGCAAGAACTTCATGTGGTTCAAGGTAAGTAAGTTGGCCAAAAACTGGACTGCATGTTTATACATATACTGTCTGTTTTGTGTATTTTGAATAAAGAAATAAGGTATTTAGAAAAAGTGTCACCTCTGTCTTCTGGCATCATATCTTATGGCTATGCAAGTAGCCCAAATTTTCACAATATTTGAATATTGAAGTGGAGATCTATATTTTGGTATTCGTGCTTAATTGCATGATTGATTTAAGATAACCCACTTTAAAGATATAAAACGTACATTAAAATTTTGCTATTAGCATGCTTTGATGTTTTCTGACTTCAGATGCTAGGTTTTTAAAATAGAAACAATAAATAATACCTAACAAATATTACAGAGGTATTCAGAAGATCATTTTTTTTTCTAGTTGTCAGGGGCAAGAACAAAGTGCTCTCTACTCTCTTTCTCAATTACATGCCCTTGACAATTTAAAGCTACTTTCAAAACATGTACAGATTAAATTGAAACCAATATATTAAAACTGAGTTTATTTTCTTGGGGTATTTAAGCCCATACACATACAGTTGCTATCTTAGGTTTTCCATACAAATACTTAAAGGATTTTTATGCTACACATTATTGGCAAACCAAATATAACATTAAATAAAATGAACTTTTTACGGTATCAATGTTTCCCCAAAGTTTTGAGGAAATATTTTTTTTGTTTTTCTTTATTGTAACTTTAGGATGTTTTCCTTGGCTGTGCCAATTGCTTTAATAAACTTACCTTTTATCTGGAGATTACAAGCAGATAATTTTAACTTAATTATTAATTATTAACAAAATTTAATTTGATATTGGAGAATTTTTTTTTTTTTTTTTTTTTTGTTGTTGTTGTTTTTTTTTAGCTGAGCCATCCTGCCAACCTGTTGGCAGCTCAACGGCAACTCAGCTCAGGCTGGCCTCGAGCCGCTGTGGCTCAGAGCTCAGCTCGCACTCTTGAGCGAGCTCTTAACCCACTGAGCCACTCGGCCGGCCCTGATATTGGAGAATTTTTAAAAACAACTTTGTGAAACTAATATCCTTTCACTAATTGGTAAATTTAGCTTGCCTGCTCTGCATCTTTATTATTCTCTTTAGGGAATAAGTTTTGTAGTAAATGTATGAAGAAATAAAAACATTTCAAATTGCTTGATTTAGGTTACTAATATTACTTGGTGGAATTTATTTTAGGGATGTTTTTGTGTTTGATTTTTATGTTATAATTCTGTTATAATGTATAGCAGGATGTTGATTTATATTAGGAATTTTGTGTAGTCTGTCAATCAATTTAAGGCAGCAAAACTATCTTAAGCGATTTTCATTTTTAAAAATTACCGTATGTTAAGATTTGCAGCCCAAAATGTATAATCATTTTTAGGGTGAAATTTTGTTAGGTTTGGGTATCTATCATTTAAAATATTAATGATGAGGGCTGGCCGAGTGGCCCGGTGTTTAAGCGCTGGCTTGGGAAGCCAGCGGTCCCGGTTCGGGTCCCACATGTGAGGGCCAGTGACACTGTCCTCAAAAACATTAATAAATAAAAATTTTAAAAAATATTGATGAAATGCTGGTGTTTCTGAATAGTTTCCATTTGTTAAATTTTAATTTATAAATTAGACCAAACCTTCTCTATAAAAACACAAGTTAATTTTATACAATCTGATCCAATGGAGCAGAAAATACCATGCCCTTGACATTCTCATAGTCACATTACCATGTAATCCTTTCAGTTTTGGAGGTTGCTGTTCATTTTAACTGTAATTGTGGTTAGTAGTTGTCATGATAATGAAAAATAGTTATTAAGGCAAATTAGTAGTTCAAGTACGTTTTTCTTTCCAATTGCCTCGAAAATATAAGACTGGTAAATATGACATTTTACTTTTTTTTTTTTTTTGAGACCCTCATGTGGGACCGAACCGGGGCCGCTGGCTTCCCAAGCCAGCGCTTAACCACCGCACCACTCGGCCAGCCCACAATGACATTTTAAACACTGTCTAAATACTAATCTTTGATTGCTCTGCTTGTAATTATTCAAGCAGAAATTATCAGAGAACAATCTGAAATAAGAAGTCATATTCTTTCTCCAGATACATATGGGGATCTCCTTCATAGAAGATATTTATCATCAGGAATTTGTAGCCTATATATTTTTTTATATTAGTGATAAGAGATAGCTAATAAAAGACTAGTTTATTTCTTTCCAGATTTGTTTATTTCTGTATTCATTGAACATTTACTAAGTCCCTTTTTGTGACAAACATTTTAACTTTAAAAAAAAAGCTTTACATTTGCTCAAGCCCCACATATTTGTAATCATCAGCATGGAACTATCAGTGAATATAATTTTTCAGGTCAGAAAAATGAGTTTCAATGATATCAAGTAAATATTTTATATCTTAATGGGATAATGTTTGGTTCAATTTTCTGCCTTCACATTCTCCATGAAATGGAGACTCCAAAGTCATGCATGTGTACCTTGAAGATCACATTTCCTTTGGATTGGCTAAGATCATTTAATAGAGGACATTGAGATATGGATGCTTTTTTATTTTTTATTTATTTACTTATTTATTTTTTTTGAGGGCAGTGTCACTGGCCCTCATATGTGGAACCGAACCGGGGCCACTGGCTTCCCAAACCACCGCACCACTTGGCCGGCCCCTGGATTCTTTTTTAAAAAATTAAAGTTTATTGGGGTGACAATTGTTAGCAAAGTTACATAGATTTCAGTTGTACAATTCTGTAATACATCATCTATATATCACATTCACCACCCAGAGTCAGTTCTCTTTCCATCAGTATATATTTGATCCCCTTTACCCTTTTCTACCACCCCTCTCCCCGCTTACCCTCTGGTAACCACTAAGCTATTGTCTGTGTCAATGAGAGAGGTGGATCTTTATGCCTCTTAGTGCTTTAGAGAGGTAGTATTTAGAAGCTAATTTTTTAAATTATTTTTTTCAGTTACAGTTGACATTCAATATTTTATATGAGTTTCAGGTGTACAACATAGTAGTTAGACATCTATATAATTTATACAGTGATCCCTCGATTAATCTAGCACCCACCTAGTACCATACATAGTTATTACAGTATTATTGACTATAAGAGGTCAGACAATTAAGTTTGTGAATTTGTTGCAATGATGTTGCTAACCTTTTTTGATATCAGAGGGGTTATTCATTATGAAGCTGTACCAACTGTTAACCAAGTTTACTATTTGGAAGTGCTGAAAAGGCTGTGTGAAAAAGCTAAACGACCTGAACTTTTTGCCAATAATTCATGGCTTTTGCATCACGACAATGCACCAGCTCACACAGCACTGTCTGTGAAGGAGTTCTTAGCCAGTAAACAAATAACTATTGGAACACACTCCCTACTCAACTGATTGTTAGGGCCTACAGTTTTTGAAGGTATCAGGTTTAGAAGTAGAAAATTTAATGGAACTTTTTTTTTTTTAATTTATTTTTTTTAGTTTCAGGTGTACAACACAATGCAATAGTTATACTCTTAACCCCCCAAAGTGACAATCCCCCTCCCCCAGTTCACCACCCCACTCGCCCCCCCCATATCATACATATCTATCACAATTCCCCTAACTCCCCTCCACAGTATACTCCACATCCCATGACCATCCACATATTCAGCTACAGTTGGCATACAATACTATACAACATCAGTTTCAGGTGTACAGTGCAGTGATCAAGCCTCTACTCCATCCATGAAGTGGTCTCCCTAACAAGACATGTGACTATCTGACACGCCACAAAATTTTTACATTATTATATTCCCCAAACTGTGTTTCATATCCCTGTGGCAATATTGTAGTTGTCTATTTATGCTGTCTAATCCCTTCTCCCCATCCCCACCCCCCTCCCAACTAGCAACCCTCAGTTTTTCCTCTACATCTATGAGTCTGTTTACTTTGATCGTTCACTCAGCTCTTCAGACTCCACACACAAGTGAGATCACATGGTACCTGTCCTCCGACTGACTTATTTCACACAACATAATAGTCTCTTCAGGGCCGGCCAAGTGGCGCATTGGTTAAGCGCTGGTTTGGGGATGCCAGCGGCCCCGGTTCGGATCCCACGTGAGGGCCAGTGACACTGCCCTCTACAGCTAGCAACGGCTCCACCTGGAGCTGGGCTGTGCAGGCACCGGTGATGGTGTGGGCTGCAGCCCCTGCTGCAGTGGGCTGCCATGGGCTACAGTGAGTGGCCCGCAGCCGGCGTGAGCGGCTGGCAGCCAAGCGTGAGCTGCCGATAGCCACGGTGAGTGACCATCCAGAGGCCAGCGACCGATCTGCCTCATCCGGGAAGAGCGCAATGACGATACCAACAGTGAAGCAACATCCTCCACAACTAGACTGAAGAACAGGAAGACAGCAACTTGTCTGTTCCCCTTCCCCGATTCCCCAACGCTGTTCCCCTCCGCCAATTCCCCAATAAAATCTTTAAATAAATAAATAAATAAATAAATAAATAAATAAATAAAAAATAGTCTCTTCACAACATTATCAGTTACATTCCCAGAGCTGCCCCCATATCCCTGCAGCAACATTGTAGTCCCACATACACTGTCCAAAACCTTCCCCCTCTCCCTCTTCCCCACTCCCTCCCAGCCAGCAACCATCAGTTTTTCCTTTATATCTGCTTGATATGACTTCAGTCTTCTTAAATTTACTGAGACTTGTTTTGTGGCCTAACATGTTCTATCTTAGAAAATTTAATGGAACTTTTAAAGTGTAAAGCTTATGCAAACTTGCACAAGGGTCAATGCTTAAGAAAAATGTAGAGAATTTACTCCTATCTTATTGTGAAGGTTAATTCTGCTAATAATGTACACAAATATGCTTACAGTACATGATATACAATTTTTCAGTTATTGCTACCTTCCACATGCTATGCTCTTTTGCCGTTTGCAAAATCTAGAACTGTTTTTCCCATCTGAGTTTAAATGAGTTTCAGATACAGTTTTCAGAGAATGCCACAGGGTTTCTGACAACCTGTGGATTTAATTTAGTTTAAGGTTTATCTGGAGAAGTATTTTAACATTGAACTACCTCTGCGTTTTACTTGTTGTTTAATTTGTCACTCTTCCTTTGCACCCTCATTTAAAAAAAAAAACTTGCCCCGGGCCAGCCGAGTGGCGCTGTGGTGAAGCGCTGGCTTGGGAAGCCAGCGGCCCCAGTTCGGTCCCACATGTGAGGGCCAGTGACACTGCCCTCAAAAAAAAAAAAGAAAAAACTTGCCCCAAATTCAAAATGTCCTGGGAAATTAAGACCATTTAAAAAAAGAAACCATTTACTATCAACTTTTATATACTAATTATTTTTTTGATATAAGTTTAATGATTTGGAATTGTTTCCTAATGAAGACTTTGGGGCAGAGTGGTAGTTAGTGGAGTGAGTAGCCTTATAGATACAGTAAAATTGAATTTGAACCCCTCGTAACTTTAATTTTATAACAATTCTGTTATAGTTTACGTGGTTATTAGGGGGGAAAGTTTCAAGTAATTTAACTAAGGACTTGTGTTTATTACATGGTAGATTCCCCTCCCCCTTTATTTTTAAGGAATGGGGTTTTGTAACGGTCTTGAAAAGCTTTTGAGACTGTCCAAGTTGAATTTGGTTCCTGTCATTTACATTGGTCTCATTCATATTTCACAATCCATCTTTTCTAATCACCTTCCACTCATTCTGATCATCCAAGGAACAGAAATGTTGGTTTCTAACAGGTAAGACTATTGAGTTCTTATGTCAACAAAGACGGTTATAAAAATCAAACAGAAGAGGGGTAGAAAATAGAGCACACTATTTTTCACTGGGCTTGCTGCCGAATTTCTAGAAAATCAGTTCTGCTTTATTTTGGCCTTCAAAATAGGAGAGTTTATTTTTCTAGCTAGATAGAGCAATTCAGATTTGGCTAACTGATTATACCTACTTTAATATTTGTATTAGAAGAATGTAACATAGAAATATGGGTCGGACACCCATTCTGTGGCCTGGCATGTATGCTTGACAATGTGTATTTAGATGGAAGTAGCCTGATCTGGATCAGGTATTCTCATTATGGTGCAGGGTAAGGGGAGAAAGGAAAACTAAGGGGAAACTTTGAGACCTAGAGGAGAGAGAAGAATGGGGTTTGGAGAATGAATGAGGAATGAAATCCCTTAGTGTTCAGGGTTTGGATATCAAATGCCTTCAAACGCAATAGCCTCAGAAACAGGTTAGGGGAATTCATCACATAAGTTTTGCTTTTTAGGGAGAGGGGCCTGCAAGGGATTGTTGGTGATGATGGTGGGATTTTAATGTCAGATTTGCTGTATTAGTAATAGTTTTTCTTGAGAGATCAACCCTACTAGAAAGGCATTAGCCCCATTTAGTATATGAGGAAACAGGTATAGAAAACAAAGAGATCACACTGATAATAAATGGCAGGATTTACACTAAAATCTGTTTCGAAAGCCTGTGTACTTATTATTACACAATAATAGTGTGTTGTTGGGCTAGTTTTAGCCCTAGCTCTGTCAGAGGCTTGCTGAGTGGCTTTGGCCAAGTTCTTTTTTTCCTTGGTTTTAGTTGTCTTTAGCTATACAAGGCTGATGTTGATCACTAAATTATTTCTGTGGACCTTATGATTCAATTCTTTTAAATTTCTTGCTTATCCTTTCTTTATGCATCTTCCAAATCTCTAAAACATACTTCCATTGGAAGCCTGATTTTTTTTTTTTTAGAGTCTTATGAACCCTGGATCCTACTGGTTAAAGTTATTCATTTGGAGACAAATATCCCAAGTGAACTGCCCTAGAAGGTTTCAATTTTCATGAAGGAAGGCTTACAAAATGCAATTTAGGAAGTGTCAAAGAGTAATTAAAAGGATTGACTTCTAGCATGACAATGTGAGACTCTCCACTGACTGACTTCTCCGTGGAACTGGTCAAAACTATTTTTTTAAAGTGTTTAAAACCTCTGTAGGGCTGGCCGAGTGGCTCAGTTGGTTAAGAGTTGGTTTAGAGCACGAGCTCTGAGCAACTGGGCTACTGGTTTGATTCCCACATGGGCCAGTGAACTCTGCGCCCTAGCTGAGCTCACCTATCGCTGAGCTACCAACAGGTGGCAGGCTGGCTCAGCTGGTATAACAACAAGATTGCCTGTTCAATGGTGGGCTACGCCCACCAGCAAATAAGACTGAACTCGGCACCTTGAGCTGAGCTGCCGCCTGGATGGCTCAGTGGATAGGGCGTGTGCCTTTAACAACAAGGCTGCTGGTTTGACTCCCAATGGGATGGTGGCTATGCCCACCCGAAACTAATACTGAACCCAGCACCTTGAGCTTAGAGGGCACAAGCTGCCGACTGGAAGCCAGATGGGGACGGGCACCCTGCACAACGAAGATTGAAGAACAACAACTTAGCTAGTCCCCTCCCCCAATTCCCCAATAAAATCTTTAAAAAAAAAACCCAACCTCTGTAAGTGATCCTAAGTGTAAACAGCAAATAGGAAAAAAATTAAGATCCTGAACATATCGGGGGACACAATTCAGTCCATAGCAAGATGCATGCCAACAAATTAAATAACATACATGAAATGGACAAATTCCTAGAAAGACACAAACTGCCAAAACTGACTAAGGATAAATAGAAAATCTGGATAGACCTATAACAACTGTTATGGATTACATGGTTGTGTCTCCCCAAAATTCATTATGTTACTTATATATAAGAACAAACTCAAAATTGATTAAAGACTTAAATGTAAGACCTAAAACCATAAAATTCCTACGAAAAAACATAGGTAGTAAATTTGCAGATATTACCCTGAGTAATAATTTTACTGATATATCCCCTCAGGCAAGGGAAATAAAAGAGAAAAGTGAACATATAGGATTACAAACCTAAAAGTTTTTTTCACAGCAAAGGAAATCATCAATAAAACAAAAAGGCAGCCTACTGAATGAGCGCAGGTATTTGCCAACGAAATATCTGATAAGAGGTTAATATCCAAAATTTATAAAACACATGAAATTCAACACCAAAAAAAAAACCCAATTAAAAAATGGGCAGAGAATATGAAGAAGCATTTCTCTAAAGAGGACATACAGATGGCCAACATGCATATGAAAAAATGTTCAACCTCTCTAATCATCAGAGAAATGCAAATAGAAACCACAATGAGATACCACCTCACTCTGGTCAGAATGGCTATCATCAATAAATCAACAAACAACAAGTGCTGGCAAGGTTGTGGAGAAAAGGTAACCCTGGTGCACTGTTGGTGGGACTGCAGATTGGTGCAGCCATTATGGAAATCAGTATGGAGGTATCTCAAAAAACTGGAAATGGAACTACCATATGACCCAGCAATTCCACTCTTGGAAGTCAGTTCAGGGAATATAATAAGGTAAATATTTTGTGGGGTGTCAGATGGACACATGTCTTGTTAGTGAGATTTCCTGGATGGAGTAGAGACTTGATCACTGCACTGTACACCTGAAGCTGATGTTGTATAATATTGTACGCCAACTGTAACTAAATATATAGATAGTCACAGGATGTGGAGTATAGTGTGGAAGGGAGTGAAAGGAATTGTAATACATATGTATGATATAGGGGGGAGGAGTGAGGTGGCAAATCGGCGGAGGGGGTTTGTCACTTTGAGGGGTAAAAAGTGTAACTATTGCACTGTGTTGTATTCCTCAAACTAATTTAATAAAATGTTTATTTCACAATAAAATAATTATAAAAAAATTCATTAAGTTGAAATCACATCCCTCAGTGGATGTTATTAGGATGTGAGGCCAATTAGATTTAGATGGTCATAAGGGTGGAGTCCCCATGATGGGATTATTGTCATAAGAGAGAGCAAGACTAGAGCTTACTATCTACTGCCATGTTAGGATACAATGAGAATACAGCTATCTTGCATGCAGATGCATGCAAGCCCTCACCAGATAATGAATCTGCCAGCACATTGGTCTTGGACTTCCCAACCCCCAGAACTGTTTGCTTTTAAACTACCCAGCTTATGGTATTTTTGTTACAGCAGCCTTAACTAAGACAAGAAAAGAAATGAATTCTTAATTTTAAAACATCCCATGAAGAAAGCCCCATTTCTGGGCTGGCCGAGTGGTGTGGTGGTGTGGCTTGGGAAGCCAGCAGCCCCGGTTCGGTTCCCACATATGAGGGCCAGTGACACTGCCCTCAAAAAAAAACAATAAAGCCCCATTTCTAGATGATTTCACTTGTGAATTCTACCAAATATTTAAAGAAAAAATTAACACTAAACCCTCAAAAATTATTGCAGAAAATAGAAAAGAACACTTTCCAACTCATTCTATGATACCTCATGAGGTATCATTACACAGATACCAAAATATGACAAAGACATCACAAGGGAACTAAAGATATCACAAGGAAACTAAAGATATGTTCTTTATGAGTATTGGTACAAAAGTTGTCAAAAAATACTAGCAAAACATATCCAGTAACATATAAAAATATATATACATACACAATGTTCAAGTGAGGTTTATCCCAGGAAAGCAGTTTGGTTTAAAAATATAAAATCAGTGTAATGGAATACTAACAGAATGAAATGAAAACTGCATGATCTTTTTATTAGAATTAGAAAAATCATTTGACAAAATTCTACACCCATTCTTGATAAAAACATGCAGCAAACTAGAAATGGATGGAAACTTCCTCAGTCTGATAAAGGGCATCTATGAAAAAAAAATCACAGTTAATATCATACTTAATATAGAAATACTGAATACTTTTTCCTTATGATCAGGAGCAAGACAGGATATCTGCTCTCTCCACTTCTATTTAACATTGTCTTGTAGGTCCAAATATGGGCATTTAGTCAAGAAAAAAATAAAAGGCATCTGGAGTAGAAAAAAAGTAAAATTATTTCTATTTGCCCATTACATTATCTTCTATATTGAAAATCAAAGAATACATGTAAAAAGCATTAGAACAAATAAACGAATACAAGTTTGCATAATACACAATCCAATATGCCAAAATCAGTTATATTCCTAGATACTATCAGTGAAGAATCCAAAAATAAAATCAATAAAGCAATTCCATTTACAATAGCATCAAAATGCTTAAGAATACTTGGGAATCCTAAGTATTCCTAAATACTTAGGGATAAGTTTAACAACAGAAATAAAAGACCTGTACACTGAAAACTTCAAACATTGTTTAATGAAGTTAAAGACGTCCTTAAAATCAATGGAAAGACATAATATTAAAATGGCAATCCACCCAAATCTATCTATAAATTCAACACAATGTCTAGTAAACTACCAACAGCAAAAACTTGAGGAATTCATATGGAAATGCAAGAGACCCAAAACAGACACAACCTGTAAAGAACAAAGTTGGAGGGCTCACACTCCCCAATTTCAAGGCTTACTGAAAGCTACTGTAAAGACAGACTACAGTGCTGACATAAAGATAAATATATTAATCAATGGAATAAAATGAAATTCCTGAAATGAACCATACATTTATGATCAATTCTTTTTAAAAATGGTGTCAAGACAATTCAATGGGGGAAAGAATAGTCCTTTCAATAAGTAGTACTAAGACAACTGGGTATTAACATGTAAAAGAATGAAGTTAGAACATTACATCACACTACATACAAAAATTAACTCAAGATGGACCAAAGACCTAAAGGTAAAGCTAAAATTATAAAAACCTTGAAGAAAAGCTATGTATAAATAATTGTTACATTAGATTAAGCAATAGTTTCTTAAATATGATACATAAAGTAAAAGAAACCAAGAAAAAAATAAATTGAACTTAATCAAAACCAACCACTTTTAGGGCATGCTGAGTGGCTCAGTTGGTTAAGAGCTCGCTCAAGAGTGAAAGCTGAGGGCCGGTCAAGTGGCGCAGTGGTTGGGTGCTGGCTTGGGAAGCCAGCGGCCCCAGTTCGGGTCCCACATATGAGAGCCAGTGACATTGCCCTCAAAAAAAAAAAAAATTGAAAGCTGAGCAACCGCAGGTCGATGCCCAAGCCCGAGCTGAGCTCCCGCTGAGCTGCTAACAGATGGCAGGATGGCTCAGCTAAAAAAAACAACAATAAAAAACTAACCACTCTTGGTCAGAAACATTGTTGCGTGACCAGGGCTCCTTGAAATTTCCTCTGCATTACAATAAACTAAACAGAACAGCTATAATTTAAAAAAGGATTCCCTATGCAACATACAAACACGTCTGAGACATCCATGCATCGAAACATCTGAATTGGGTTGAACAAAGGAAATTGGGGTGAACAGAGGAAGAGGGAAAGGGGGAAATACCGAGACGAGACCTGCAGAATGCAGCCTGGAGCTCACTGTGGTCCTTGGAGAGGGGAGGATTGAATCTGCAGGTGCACTTTCTGTAACCTGCAATCGTGCCTGTGGGATCAGCATATAATACAGCTGAACCTAGTGATTGGGATAGAGACCTTTGGGCAAAGACAGAATACAGAAGTGCAACAGCCCTCACTGCCAGACAGAAAACAAAGCCACAGAGCCTTTGTTTCTCCCACACCCTCTCAGCGTTATCAGCAGGCCCCAGTGGAAAAAAAAAACCAACAAACTATAGCAGTGTTGGATTAAACAGCAGAATATCCACAGCCCTGAGAACTAGAAAGAAAGTTCCACGCAGTGAAGCTAATTCCGATGATGGAAGGAGCTGTGGGCTGGCAGGCACCATTGCTAGACCTATAAACATACCTGGTACCTCTCCCAACCCAACCTGTCCCCACCTTTCCTGACTGATCCCTGTAGGGGCACCCAGGGCTGCTGAGACACACAAACTGCATCAGGCTGCAGGGGCAGCACTGGGCTTTCAGAGGCTCAGAACCCCACTGCCCACCAAGTTCTCTCACGGGGGAGGTGGTCGGAGACTGAGAAGACCTGATTACAGAGGAGAAGCCCACCTCCCCAGGAAATCTCACACCGTGCAGGAAGCCAGAAAAGTGCCAGAGAAAATAAAACACAGCAGTGCAAGAGAGAAAATAAAACGCTCCAGTGCCACCTACTGGAATGCAAAAGAAAGACATCTTCATATCAACCTGCTGCAAAATCCACTCTTGTGGATGCCCAGAAAGGGAAATAATTAATTGATTGCCGAAGATAACCAGGGTAACAAGGCAGCTCAGAAAGAAAATGAAAAATCTCCAGATAGTAAACTTAAAGACATGGAAATACGTGACTTAAATGACAGAGCATTCAAGATTGCATTTCAGAAAAAAATCAATGGGATGCAAGAAAACACAAATAGGCAATTTAGTGAACTCAGAAAATAAAATCAACAAACAAAAGGAATACTTTACAAAAGAGATTGAAATTTTAAAAATAGAACCAAACAGAAATTATGGAGCTGAAGACCTCAGTAAAAGAGATGAAGAATGAAATAGCCAGCTTAGGAAATAAAGCTTCCTAGATGGAGGAAAAAATTAATGATATTGAAGATAGAAAATCTAGAAATGATGCAGATGGAAGAAGAGAGAGACTTAATAGTTGAAAGAAACGAAAAAACTCTACAAGAAATATCGGACTCCATCAGAAAGAGCCATGTAATAATAATGTATATACCAGAAGAAGGAGAGAGAGGAAAGGGCAGAGAATCTATTCAAACAAATAGTTGGTAGGAACTTTTCAAACCTGTGGAAAGAACTGGATCCTCGAATCCAAGAAACAAAGCACCTAATTACCTCAATCCTAAGAGGCATTCTCCAAGACAAATTATATTGTAGCTGTCAAAAATTAATGACAGGGCCGGCCGAGTGGCACGGTGGTTAAGCGCTGGCTTGGGAAGCCAGCGGCCCCGATTCGGTCCCACATATGAGGGCCAGTGACACTGCCCTCAAAAAAAAAATTAATGACAAAGAAAGAATTCTCAAGGCAGCCAGGGAAAATAACATAGTAACCTATAAAGGAAAGCCCATAAGATAATCATCAGACTTTTCAGCAGAAATTCTACAAACAAGGAGAGACTGGAATCAAATATTCAAACTATTGAAAGAGAGAAATTACCAGCCAATTATAATATATCCAGCAAAGGTGTGAAGGTATGAAAAGATATGAACGTATGAAATAGATATGAAGGAGAAATAGAAACCTTTCCTAATTTACAGAAGTGGAGGGAATTTTCCACCACAAGACTTGCATTACAAGGAATACTGTAGAAGGCTATTCAACCTGAAACTAAAAGTCAAAAGGACACAAAACCATGAGCAAGATTACTAACAGACAGACAGAACCAGGGAATGACAACCCCTACACAGAATAGGGCATTAGACACTTACACATAACATACAAGTAAAGAAGAAAAAAAAGAAGACAACTTGCTACTGCAATTCAGAAATCAACTCACAGCCAATTATATATCCAATTATAAATATGGATAATTTGTGACAAAATACAAAAACACATAAAAAGGGAGAACGTAAAGGCCTGAATTTGCAAAGGGGAATGGAGGTAAAAACATGCTGAAGATAAAGGACTACTGTATATATGAAACTTTCTTTTTACATGAACTTAATGGTAACCACTCAAAAAAAAAATCCAGAACTAAGATATAACATTAAAAAAAAAAAAAGGAAATGTAAGAATCATGGGATACCACCAAACTAAAATGACAGAGAGGAACACAAAGGCAAAGAAAAATAGAGACACTGAGCTACCAAGAGGGAAAAAAAGATAAAAAAGCTATAAGAATTCCTCATATATCAATAATTAACCTAAATGTAAATGGACTGAATTCACCAATAAAAAGGCACAGAGTAGCAGATTGGATCAAAAAATTAAACCAAACCATATGCTACCTCCAAGAGACACATCTCAACTACAAGGACAAATATAGTCTCAGAGTAAAAGCGTAGAAATTGACACTCCACGCAAATCGTATTCAGAGAAAAACAGGTATAGCTATACTGATATCGGATGAAACAGACTTCGGGATAAAAAAGGTAATAAGACACAAAGATGGACATTTCATAATGATAAAGGGGACTATACAACAAGAAGACATAACAGTCATCAATATGTATGCCCCCAATCAGAGATCACCAAAATATACAAACCAACTACTAACAGAACTAAAGGGAGAAATTCACCAAAAAACAATTATAGTAGGGGACCAAACTATTGGGTTGTAAGAAAAATCGTGATGCATTTTTGCAATGAAAAACATAGAAAAAATATGTCATGACTTTTCCGACAACCCAATACATCATTGACAGCTATGGTAGATCATCTAAACAGAAAATAAATAAAGAAATATCAGCTTTTAAACACTTTAGACAAAATGGTCACAATTAACATGTACAGAGCACTTCATCAGAGAACACCAGAGTATACGTTGTTTTCTAGTGCACAGGAGCCATTCTCAAGGATAGGCCATATGTTAGGACACAAAGCTAGCCTCAGCAAATTTATTTATTTATTTATTTATTTATTTATTTATTTATTTATTTATTTTGATGGCAGTGTCACTGGCCCTCATATGTGGGACCCAAACTGGGGCCACTGGCTTCCGAAGCCAGCGCTTAACCACTGCACCACTTGGCCTGCCCAGCAAATTTATTTAGATTGAAATCATGCCACATGTATTCTCTGACCACAAAGCTTTGAAACTAGAGATCAACTGCAAAAAGAAAGTGGGAAAAACCACAAATACCTGGAGATTAAACCACATGTTATTAAAAGATGACTGGGTCAGGGACGGCCGAGTGGCGCAGTGGTTAATTGCTCGCTTGGGATGCCAGCGGCCCCAGTTCGGGTCCCACATGTGAGGGCCAGTGACACTACCCTCAAAAAAAAAAGAGATGACTGGGTCAAAGAAGAAATAAACATAGAGATCAAAAGATGCATAGAAACAAATGAGACTGAAAAACATCGTATCAAAATTATTGGGATGCAGCAAAAGCAGTAATAAGAGGGAAATTTATATGACAGACCTATCTCAAGAAACAAGAAAAACCCCAAAACCACAACCTAACATTACATCTTAAACAATTAGAAAAAGAAGAGCAGAAGAAATGCAAAGACAGCAGAAGGAAGGAAAAATTAAAAGTTAGAGCAGAACTTTGTAAAATAGAGAATAAAAAGACAATAGAAAAAATTAATGCTACAAAGAGCTGGTTTTATGAAAAGATTAATAAAATTGACAAACCCTTGGCTAGACTCACTAAGGTAGAAAGAGAAAAGACACAAATAATCAAAATAAGAAATTAAAGAGAAGTTAAAACCGATAACATGGAAATACAAAGTATCAGAAAAGAATACTATGAAGCAATAATCTAGAAGAAATGGACAAGTTTTTAGAAATATATAGCATTCCTAAATTAAATCACAAAGAACTGGAAAGTCTAAATAGACCAATCAACAGTAAAGAAATAGAAACAATCACCCAAAACCTTCCCAAAAGTATACATCCAGGACCAGGTGGTTTCAGTAGAGAATTCTACCAAACATTCAAAGATGATTTAATACTTGTCTTCCTCAAACTCTTCAAATAATTGAAGAAGAGACAATATTCCCTAATTCATTTTATGAGGCCAGCATTACCCTGACACCAAAACCTGGTAAGGATAACACACACAAAAAGAAAATTACAGACCAATATCTCTGATGAATACAGATGTAAAAATCCTAATCAAAATTCTAGCAAACCAAATATAACGATGCATTAAAAAGATTGTACATCATGGTCTAGTGAGGTTCATTCCAGGGGCATAAAGATGTTTCACCATATTCATATGTAAATCAATTAATGTGATACACCACATAAACAAAAGATAAAAAATCATGTGATTATATCAATTGATGCAGAAAAAACATTTGACAAACTACAACACTGATTTATGATTGAAACACTTAATAAAATGGGTATAGAAGGAAAGTACCTCAACATACTAAAGGCCATATATGACAAAACCTCAGCTAATCTCACACTTAATTGTGAAAAACTTAAAGCTTTTCATTTAGTCAGGAACAATAAAGGGATGCTCCCTTTCACCACTGTTATTCAACATAGTACTGGAAGTCCCAGCCAAAGCAGTCAGGCAAGAGAAATAAAAGGCATCCAAATTGGTAATGAGGTTAAATTTTCAATTTTTGCAGATGCCGTGATTCTTTTTATACAAACCCTAAAGATTACACACACACACAAAAAGACCAAAACAAAACAAACGAACAAACAAATAAAAACAACAATTAGAAACAATAAATGAATACAGTAAAGTTGCAGGATACAAAAATGAATGTACAGAGGTTGTCAAAAAATGTATACACATTTTAAGAAAGAAAAATCTGTATTAAAATTGTAATACTCAATATATACCAATAACCAAAGAGGAATACAAGTCACGTTTGACTTCTGCAATTACAACAGCTGCTCAATGTGGTTACCATCAGCATAATTTTAATATAGTTTTTTCCTTTCTTAAAATGTCTATGCATTTTTTTGGCACCCTCTGTATAAAAATTCATTGCATTCCTACATACTAACAATGACATTTCAGAAAAATAAATGAAAAAAATTCCTTTTTCAATTGCAACAATAATAATAAAATACCTAGGAATGAACTTAACAAGGAATGTGAAGGACTTGTACATTCAAAACTATAAGACATTATTAAAGAAATTGAAGAAGACACAAAGAAATGGGAAGATATTGCATGTTCATTGATTGAAAGAAACAACATAGTTAAAATGGCCATATTGCCCAAACCAACACACAGATTTAATGCAATCCACATCAAAAATCCCAATGGCATTGTTTTCAAGAAATAAAAAAAAATCATCAGATATGTATGGAATTACAAAAGAACCTGAATAGCCAAAGCAATCCTAAGAAAAAGAACAAGGCTGGAAATAATACACTATCTGACTTAATTTTGTACTGCAAAGTGACAATAACCAAAACAGCATGCTATTGACAGATAGCAGAGACACAGACCAATGGAATAGAATTAAGAGCCCAGAAATAAACCCACATATATATTTGTCGATAAAGGAGAAAAAAAAACATAGAATGGAGAAGAGAAATCCTCTTCAATAAATGGTGCTGGGAATATTAGAAAGCCACTGCTATCTGTCACCATGTACCAAAATTAACTCAAAATGGATCAAAGACCAAAACATAAGACCTGAAACAATAAACTGCATAGAAGAAAGCATAGGTACTAAACTAATGGACCTTGGGTTCAAAGAGGATTTTATGAATTTGACCTCAAAGGAAGTAAAAGCCCAAATAAATGAATGGGACCATATCAAACTAAAAAGCTTCTGTACAGCAAAAGAAACCATCAACAAAACAAAAAGGCAACCAATGGAGTAGGAGAAGATATTTGCTCACAGTGCCTCTGATAAGGAGCTAATATGAAAACTATATAAAGAACATGTACAACTCAACAACAACAAAACAAAAACAAAAACAAAACAATTCCATTAAAAAATGGGCAGAGGACCTGAACAGACACTTCTTCCAAGAAGACATATGAGGTCTGATAATTAGGTACGTGAACTCATCTTAGAAAAAGTGCTACATATCTCACTCCTGAATATTGCTATTGTCACTTTCAAAGTATTCCCTTTGGGAAGCTATGCGCTGATGCCAGTGCCTAGTCTACCCTTCAAAGCAATTTTGGAACTCTTTCTGGAATGGCCATCAGAGCTGTCATCACATTACCCTTGATGTCCTAAATGTCATCGAAGTGTCTTCCTTTCAATATTTCTTTTATCTTCAGGTAAAGAAAGAAGTCATTGGGGGCCAGATCAGGTGAGTAGGGAGGGTGATCCAATAGAGTTATTTGTTTACTGGCTAAAAACTCCCTCACAGACAGAGCCCTGTGAGCTGGTGCAGTATTGTGATGTAAGAGCCATGAATTGCTGGCAAAAAGTTCAGGTTGTTTAACTTTCTCTCGCAGCCTTTTCAGCACTTCCAAATAGAAAACTTGGTTAACTGTTTGTCCGGTTGGTATAAATTCATAATGAATAAGCCCTCTGATATCAAATGGGTAGCAACATCGTTGCAACAAGTTCTTGAACTTTAATAGAGACCTCATATATTAAAAACCATTGAATTGTTGTATCGATAAGGAAAATTATCGATTAGCTGTGCACCGACTGATTGATTAAATTGAGGATCGATATGCAGGACACACCACCACAAGCCACTTAAGAGTAGATAAAAGGTTTATTATTAACAGGGAAAGAACTAAGGAAAATGGAAAGTAAAGTAAATAGTTACAGCATACCACCAGGACCCCATCAACATCAGTACCGGCAAAGCATCACGGGCGAAGCATCATCAGCATCGGCAGAGCATACTGGACGAAGCATCAGAAAAACATCACGGGCATCAGTAACAGAAAAACAGCATGGGCGAAACACAGAGTTGCATCAGGGCAGTGGTGGCTCTTGCTGCTGCGGCTGATGCTCAGGGACTTTTCAGCTCCCTTCTTATAGGGGACTGGACAAAGAAGGCTTAGTGCCAAAAGACTAGAGCTTGGTGCCAAATGACGTATGCTCAAGCACGTACGGACCCGAATCTGGCCAGGCCAGGGGCTGTAGTGTGTTACTTTGATCTCCTTCCGGGCTACTGCCCAGAAGTTGTTTCTAAAATGTATCTTATCCCAGTTCCTCAAGTGATGGCCAGTTCCTTGAGGGAGTGGGTGCATACCCAAGCTGTATCTTCTTCTATGACCCTGAGCAGGCCTTCATTCTATATCATCAATACAATTGTACATGTAAAGCTGAACTTGAAGGCATGTAAATTATATCTCTAAAAATCTGTTAAAATGTATAGTGCCTTGAATAAGGATTAAAAAAAAATAAAATTTGATTTTCTTTAAAAATTAAATAAAAAATTTGTGTGTAATAGGTTTAAATCACAATTCCAGCATCTTTTTAATATATGTCTTCTCCTACTCACAATTGAAAAATTCAACACACAACAAAACAAATGTGATAACTTAGAAGAATGTCCTTTACTGCTGATTATTTACCATCATCACCCCAATCCCTCATCTTCCACCAGGTCTGAGTCAACCACCACTTAGTGTGAAAGAAATATGAGTGGTATCCAGAGATAGGTATGTGGAAAATAGTAATGGTTACCTGGCTACTGCAAATAATTTGCTGAAAGATACTTACCTCTGCATCTTCAAATCCAGGCCAAAATGACTTGAGGAATGGGATATTAGCCCAAGGGTTTCATCATCATCTAGTTGCAAGATGGAGGCCTAGTCCCATGAGTAGAAGGGTTACCCTAAGGGGTGACAAGAGCCTTTTTCCTCTCTATTTTCTTGGCGAATACAACAGGGTCATCATTTGCAACAACACCAAGGCCTTCTTAGATGAGTCACTCTTGTATCCTACCCTTTGGAAATATTTGGGGAGGGTTTCCTTATTCATTATGTAATATGGCAATATGAGATTGCTAATGAGCCTCATCAAACAGATGAAGTGGCATTTCTTCAAGGGTTTCACACTTTCTTCATCCCTCTGGTTATTAGGAGCTCTGAACTTTTTGACCTGTCAACACTCATTGTTTCATCCTTTCTCCTGAAGCAGTACAGAAAGTAGACTCAGGTAGAATGATAGGGAAATGGACATAAAAATGGCAAGACCCCAATGACTGACCACATTCTCTTTCTCTGACTCCAAACCTCATTTGTACCAAAGAATGAGGATTAGCTGGAACATGGTGAGGCCTTTAGGTTTGTACTACAATTAACAATTTATTAACCCCTGCCTGACTCAAACTATCTCAGGTTTGACCTGTAAAATCATAAAAACCATACTGGTTTTAAAATTCTTAAAAATCAAATTCCCTGTTCTCTCCTACTGCAACCTACTTCATTTGAAAGCATCACAAAAATGTAGTAATACCACTGAACCATTTCCCCTTTCTTCATCAGTAGTACCTGAGGTTATTATTCCAACCATAAAATTGTAGTAAAAAATGCACAAAGCTATGATCACTTATTGGACTTAAAATAAGATTTACTTCCTATGGCTTGTCCTCCATTACAGGAATGAGGGAATTGTCACTGAATTCTCTTGTAAAATTCTGAATCAAGATTTAGAATCTTTCATAATACATTATACATAGTGTTTTTAGTCTATTGATATAAACTGAGCTAAGGATAAAATCTGAACTCTACCATGACTTACAAAACCCTATATCATTTGGTATATGCATACTTTTCCTTTTTTAACTCATGGCTTTTATACTTTCTGTTCCCTTTGCCTGGATCATACCTTGCCTGGCTGCCTCCCACTTGTCAGCCCAAATATCATCTTTTCAAAAAAGTATTTCCAACCACCTTATCTAAAGAACAGCCCTTTCCATCTAGTACTCATCACTGTTTGAAATTATTTTTGCTTATTTGTGTTTTGTCTGTCTCGTGGCACCAGGCTGGGAAGAAGCGCCATGAAAACAGGTACCTTCTCTCTATTGTTTTTCTTTTTCTTTTTAAGATTTTCATTAAAAATATGGAATTGTAATAGATAGTATGATATGGGGGGGAGTGGAGAATTGGGGGAGGAAGGTTGTCACTTTGAGGGGTAAAAAGTATAACTATTGCACTTTGTTGTACACCTGAAGCTAATTAAAAATATATAAATAAATAAATAAATAAATAAATAAATAAATAAATAAATAAATAAATTAAAAAAAAATTATAGCTAACAGCCGGGCCGAGTGGTGCGGTGATTAAGAGCTGGTCCGGGATGCCAGCAGCCCTGGTACAGATCCCACATATGAGGGCCAGTGATACTGCTCTCAAAAAAATAAAATAAAATTAAAATAAAAATATAGGGCCAGCTGAGTGTTAAGCGCTGGCTTAGGAAGCCAGCAGCCCCGGTTTGGGTCCCACATATGAGGTCAAGTGACACTGCCCTCATAAATAAATAAATAAATTAATTAATTAATTAATTAATTAAAAATATAGCTAATATACAATATTATATTAGTTCCAGGTGTTCACCATAGTTATTCAACATTTATGTACCTAAAGAAGTGATCACCATAAGTCCAGCAACCATCTGATGCTGCACTATGCTATGACAATATTATTGAATATATCACCCTGCTGTACATTACATCCCCATGACTTGTTTGTTTTATACCTGGAAATTTGACCTTTATTTGGAAAGTTATTCCCCTTCACCTTTTCCCCCCTTTTTAAATTTATCAATTGCAGTTGACATTCAATATTATTTTATATTAACTTAAGGTGTACAGCATAGTGGTTAGACATTTATATAACATAAGAAGTGATACCCCTGATTAGCCTAGTACCCACCTAGCACTATACATGGTTATTACCATATCATTGAGTATATTCCTTATGATGTATTTTACATCCCCGTGATTATTTTGTAACTACCAATTTGTACTTATTAATCCTTTCACCTTTTTCACCCTGCCTCCAACCTCTTCCTATTTATAACCCCAACAACTCTAGTACCCATCTAACACTGTACATGGTGATTATAATACAATATATTATTGACTATATCCCTTTTGTATACCTTACATCTCCATAACTACTTTCTAACAACCAATTTGTACTTCTTAATCCCGTCTCCTTCTTTCACCCGCATCCCCACCCTACTCCCATCTGGCAACCATCAACATGTTTTCTGTATCCATGAGATTGTTTCTTTTTTATTTGTTAATTTTGTTCTTATATTCCACATATAAGCAAAATCATATTGCATCTGACTTTCTCTGTATGACCCACTCCACTCAGCACAATACCCTCCAAATCCATCCATGCTGCTATAGATGTCAAGAATTCATTCCATTCCATGGCTGAGAAACATTCCATTGTATATATGTATCACTTCCTCTTTATCCATTCTTACATCGATGGACACCAAGGCTGCATCTACATCTTGGCCATTGTAAACAATGCTGTAGTGAACATATAGATAAACACATCTCCTCAAAGTAGCTTGGGTTTCTTTGGATAAGTACCCTAAGTGGAATTACTAGGTCCTTCATTATCTCTTCTTATAGCCTTTGTTTTAAAGTCTATTTTGTCTGGTATTAAGTATTGCTACCCCAGCTTTTCTTTTTTTTTCATTTCCATTTTCATGAAATATCTTTCTTGATCCCTTTACTTTCTGTCTGTGTGTGTCTTTTCTAAGTGAGTTTCTTGTAGGCAGCATATGTAAGGGTCTTAATTTATTATCCATTCAACCACCATATCTTTTGATTGGAGCATTTAATCCATTTACAATGAAAGTAATTGTTGAGAGATATGTAGTTATTATCATTATAATATTCATGATTTTGATTTTTTTTCATCTTAAAGAAGTCCCTCTAACATTCCTTGTAATACTGATTTGGTGGTGATGAACTCCTTTAGTTTTTTCTTGTCTGGGAAGCTCTTTATATGTCCTTCAATTCTAAATGATAGCCTTGCTGGGTAGAGTAGTCTTGGTTGTAAGTTCTTGTTTGTCCTCACATTGAATATTTCCTGTCAGTTCCTCCTCGCCAGTAACATGATACTATAAGTTGATCACAGTTCACTTTTTTTTTTTTGAGGGCAGTATCACTGACTCTCATATATGAGACCCTGGCCGCTGGCTACTGGCATCCCAAGCCAGCTCTTAACCACTGCGCCACTCAGCTGGCCCTCAGTTCAATTTTTTTAATAGATCAAGTGTAATATTTTAGACGTTAAAAATTATGCTTCAGGAACCCTGAGGACTTAACACTGAGAAGAGGGCATTTAATTGATTAGGAGCAACTCCAAGAAAACAGTATGATAAATTAGTTTTATCCTCTACCTCTTGGAGGCAAATAAACTTAAATAAGTGTCAGAATTGCTGTTACATTAGGTACTTGTCAAAATCGGTTAGGGGAGTTAGACAAAAAGAAAGAGATTCCAAAGAAATATACTTTCATAGACAACACAGGACTTCTAAATCTCATTATTAACTGTCAGCAAGAAATTCAACTCATTGTAACTATATGGAGAGCAATAGAATTTTCAGTATAAGCAGTGATAAAACCTCATAAGGTATTCTTGATTATAGACAATGTTGTATGAAAAAACATTTTAACATAGAAGGAAAATCTTTTTAGTAGTGGTAAATAAATTGTTTGAAAAACATATTGTTTGAATTTATAATACAATGCTTTAAAAAGACTTCAAAGTGGAAAGAATTTTGCTAGTTCCTCAAAGGGTTAAATAGAAATACCATATGATTCAGCAATTGCAATCTGAGGTGTGTACCCAAAAGAACTGAAAGCAGGGACTCACAGATATTTGTACACCAATACTCATAACACTCACAACTGCATTGTTGACAATAATCAAAAAGTGAGAACAGGGCCTGCCAAGGGGCTCAGATGTTTAAGAGTTGGCTTAGAGTGTGAGCTCTGACCAACTGGGCCACAGGTTTGAGTCCCACATGGGCCATTGAAAGCTGCGCCCTAGCAGAGCTGTCACTGAGCTGCCAACAGGTAGCAGGATGGCTCAGCTGGTGTAACAACAAGATTTCCTGTTCAATGGTGGGCTACGCCCACCTGCAAGTAAAAAGATTGAACTTGGCACCTTGAGCTGAGCTGCTCCCCAGATGGCTCAGTGGATAGAGCATGTGCTATTAGCAACAAGGATGCTGGTTTGACTCCCACATGGGATGGTGGCTATGCCCACCCACAACTAAGACTGAACTCAGCACCTTGAGCTGAGCTGCCACCCTGATGGCTCAGAGGATAGAGCATGCACTCTTAACAACAAGGATGCTGGTCTGACTCCCGCATGGGATGGTGGCTACGCCCACCTGCAACTAAGATTGAACACAGCACCTTGAGCTTAGAGGCCACGAGCTGCTGACTGGAAGCCAGATGGTGATTGGCGCCCTCCACAACGAAGATTGAAGAACAACTTGGATGGTCCCCTCCCCAAATTCCCCAACACTGTTCCCCTCCCCAAGTTCCCCAACACTGTTCCCCTCTCCAAATTCCCCAATAAAATCTTTAAAAAAAAAGTGAGAACAACCCAATGTCCTTTGGTGGATCAATGGATAAATAACAGATCACACACACACACACACACACACACACACACGGGGTGCCAACAAAAGGAAAAAAACTGTATTAATGACAGAGTTGTACACTTAAAAATGGTTAAATGGTACATATTACATTATGAATATTTTATTACAATTTTTAGAAAGTCCTCTTCTTTTGTCTGCTCTTTCATTAGTTTTAACTAGCTGGATTTAATCTTTCATTATGAGTAACTTCATAGTCTGAGAAACCAACTTGGGCCTTGGAATCAGGCAGACCTTCTCTGCTACTTACTAGCTGTGTGATCTTTGGCTCATGGCTAAACCTCTCTGAGCTTTAGTTTTATCATCTGTAAAGTAGATTTTGAACTCTTACTTTTAAAGAGTAGAATCCTTGCTGTCAACAAAATCTCATATGAAAAGAATCTTACATAGAACCTAAATAGATAAAACATAAAAGCAATTGAACAGGTAGGTAATATATATAAAGGAGGTGAGTGCATTTTGTGGGGTTGGGGTGAGGAGGAAGTCCCATTATCTCTACTCTTACCACTAAGTCACTTCCCTGGAATGCTATGACAAGGAATAATATGATTTGAAAACCACTGGGACTAGCTGTGCTACCATAGCATTTTCAGTTCCAATAGTCTATGATTATTTGCCTTAAAGAATTTATAATCTCTAGATATCGAAATGCTACAAAGACAATGACAAATGAGATCCACAGTTGTGAAGATTATGCCCTGCTCGATTACAAATGTGGTGAAGTGGAAAGAATATTAGACAGGGAAGTCAGAATATCCAGATCCCTTCCTGTAGTGTGGCATTTAGGGATACAGAGGGATATCAGTTAATGCTAAAAAGCAAATACAACAGTACAGACAGAACACTAGATGGCAGCAGCAGAATTGAAAAGCAGGGGAAAAAAAGTGGGGCCCTGACCACCCTTTCCATCCCTCATGGTATAAATTATCACCTTGCTTTCATAACAAAACAATATTCATTATTAGAAAATTCATTAGGTTAAATTTTAACCTAATTAGGTTTAATTCACATTTAAGCAACTTTAGGAAACCCTCTCTATTTTATAATCAGAAGAAACAAATTAAAGTAGAAACTAAAAGATTGGCCCAAACTTCTTAAGTAAACAGTTGTCAGAACTCTATTACTTTCCAGTACTGATAAAAGCTGGACAAGGTCTATAGTTCCATAACTTTAGTATTCTTGGCACTCCAGGATAATGTTAGTTGAACTCCTTGTAGCTAAATTAGAGAGCAGCAATGGACTGAGATTAATATACACCACACAAATTCCTGCATTTAGGTTGGAAGTAGAATTGATAGCTTGCCAGAGGGCTTTGAACTGTTTGCACATTCTTTTTTTCCCCCTTTCTCAGTATAGGAAATAAAGGTAAGGCTGCAGGTTAGTTTTGTTCCGCTTTCTTCATGCAAACATTTATTGAATGTCTAGTGTGTTTAGGTCCTGTGATAAATAAGACATAGACCATCTTCGAGGAGCTCACACTAATGAAGAACACAGAGTACAGGTGCAGTGCAATAAGATATACACTACTGAAGATAAATACCGGGTGTTATGGGAGCACCTTACCCATGCAATGGGAGAAAGCAAGTAAAGGGAATACAGAGAGATAGGAAAAGTACAAAGGCACTTCTGTTAAGAAATCATGTTTGAGCAAATGTGAGTAATTTAATATTCCTCAAGTATTGTGGCAGCCAGGGAAGGGGAATGTAGTATGACAGAGAGATAAGGCTGGACAATAGGTAGAGACCAGATGTTGAAGGACCTTGGAAAAATTTGAACTTTACCCTGCAATCAATGGCTAATCATTGCTTAAGTAAAATGGCATGATGAGGTTTTGTAAAGATTATTCTCTATAGTATGGAGGTTCAGTTGGTTAGTGGGGAAGGCAGAGTTCAAGATGATAGGCAGAAAAACCAGTTAAGAGGCTGTCACCATACTCCAAGCAAGAAATGAGAATGACTTGTCTGTACTAGAACAGTGTCATTGAAGCTAGAGAAAAGGAAATGGACCCAGAGATGTAGAAACAGTGGGACTTGGTGATTTATTGAATGTGGAAGCTTCGAGAATCATTGTGAATGATGGTCTAGTTTCTGATTTGTTCAGCTTGGATACAGAATGCAGAAGAAAGAAGTAGTTCAGTGCATAGCAAGCAGGATGATAAATTCAATTTTGACATGTTGAATACAATTATGAAATATTCAAGTAGGGCAAGTAGTTGGATATATAGATTTTATCTGGGATGGAGACAATACTAGGGGTCATCAATATATAGGTGGTAGTTGGAATCACATAAATGGATTAGATAGATCTTAGAAAGTGTATGGGCTTAAAAAAAGAGGTTAAGTTTAAACACCAAGGAACATCAACATTTAAGGGATGGATTATGTAAGAAGAATTTGCAAAGGAAACTAAGAGTCAAGGATGGATAGAAGGTAAAATGTTGACAAGAACAAATATTTGTTAAATTTCGCTTCAGATAATAGGTGAGAGCAGAAAGCCAGATTCTAGTGAGTTAAAGAAAGGATAGGGATTGAGGGGGGCAAGATGGCGGCTGTGAGGAGGGCTCCATGAAATCTCCCCTGGAAATATCCACAATTTGAACTTCTAATACGCTTCAAAGAGACATCTACTCATCACACAGAGCAACTAAGAGTTTCACACGATTGCTGGAAGGTGGTCAGGCCGGGTGAGTAGGGGAAGAAGGCAGCGAGATGCGTGAGGTGCAGCAAAAAACAAACAAACCAATAATCCACCCACTCCCACAAACTTTGGCCCCCACCAAGACAGTCTTAAACTGACTCCTGAATGGAGCAGTAGGGGAAGACTACGAAAGTATTCCTACCTGCAGGGGGTTGAGAATTTCCACCCCAGTAAAGGCTGCAGAGTGAGACTACCTACCCCGCCCCCACCTTTATGCAAGGCTTGGGAGGCAGGGCAGGTTCACCTGCTGAGGCACTAACTAACAAATTCTGAGCAGCTGGCTTTTGGTAATGAGGAATTCTTTAATTCTCCACAGCTGTCAACCGAAAGGGTGCCCAGAGACACTCATTGAGCCTTTTGGGGGTGCAGCCTGCCTTGGGACAGGCAAAAGCAAAAAGGCAGTGACTTTGTAAAAACCACCAATCACACGTCACAACCACACTCAAGTACAGCAAACCAGCAGTGCCAGGATCACGTAGGCATCAGGTGGCCTACTGTTCCCACAAGACGCACAGGAATTTTTGTACAGCAGAGGACAAACTGAAGAGAGCTTGGTGGACTTTAGCCAAGACTGGCACGGGTGTTTTTGGTTTGTTTGGTTTTATTCTGTTTTGTTTTTCCTTTATTGGTTGCTTATCTTGATTGATTTTGGTTTTTATGTCTATTTCATTCTTATCATTTTGTAGTTTTTAATATAGGCATATATATAGGTGTATATAGGTGAATATATGTCCATATATATGGGTGTGTAGACAACTATATATATATATATATTCTTTTTCTTTTTCTTTCTTTTCTTTTTGTTTCCCACCCTCACTTTCTCCCTTATTTTATTCATTCTTCTCACTGCTATACTTTTCCTCTTTTCCTTTTTTCTGCAAATTTTATTTTTTTAATTTTTATTCTTACTTCTTTTTATTATTATTTTAGTTTATTTTTATTTTTTATTTTTTAGGTATAGCTAATCGGTTTCTCATCTTTATTCTATTTTTTATTTTAGGATATTGTATTTTATTTTGTTTCCTCTTCTGTTATTATTGTGTGTGTGGTTATTGTTTTGTTTCTGTTTGTTTTCTTCATTAGTATGTTTGATATTTCTGTACAAGTTGACTGTAGTTTGATGGTTGGTTTTTTTTACTTGTGCGAGCATTTGGTTTCCTTTGGTGGCTGCGGAGGTTGTTATTGTTGATCTGTTATGCTCTAAAATCACTCTGCAGCAATGGGTCCAAACAGACACAAGAATCATCATACCCGGAGGCCAACTTTTGATAAAACCAGAGCATTTCTGGGTTTGACATACAAGAGTCACACCCAAAAGGAAGTTGCTACAGGTACTAGGGCCCATAAGGTCCAAGTTTCATCAGAGGGGTCAATCCTCTCACAGCAGCTCATAAACTGCAGATGCTGCTGATCCTCACAGCTAATCAATCTGGGAGTCAATCCCACCTACTGACAAGCCAAAAGTAATCAAAACTAAAACTTCAACAAGTGAGGATGCATGACACAAGGAACACCTCAGATACAAGCACAGGAGAATAGGGAGACTCAGTAATTCAAATATAAAGGACACAAACCATATAAGTTTACCCAGAAAAGACTGAGAAACCTGGGGGATCTATCTGTTATATTGAAGAAAACACAAAGAGTAAACCAGAATAGGGAGACAAAGAAACACAACCCAAATAAAAGAACAGAAGAAACTTCCTGAATCAGTGGAAATAGAGGAAATAGAGGTAAACAACCGATCGGAGACAGAGTTCAGAACACTGATTATTAGAATGTTCAAGGAAATTAATGAAAATAGAAAGAAGGATAGAGAAATCATGAAAAGCAACCAGCTAGAACTTAAGAACATGATTACTGAATTAAATAACAAACTTGATGTAATCACTAGCAGATTGGATGAAGCAGAAAATCGAATCAGTGACTTAGAAGACAAAATAGCAGAGATCAGCCATGCAGAACAACAAAAAGAAAAAAGAATGAAAAACATGGAAAATAGTTTAAGAGAGCTGGGGGACAACATGAAACACAATAACTTAAGGGTCACTGGAGTACCAGAAGGAGAAGAGAGGGAGCAAGGGATTGAGAACATATTTGAAGTAATAATGTCTGAAAACTTCCCTAACCTGGCAAAGGACATTGAAATACAAGCCCAGGAAGTGCAGAGAGTTCCAACCAGGATGATTCCAAACAGGCCCACTCCAAGACACATTCTAGTGAAAATGGCAAGGGTTAAGGACAAAGACAGAATCCTTAAAGCAGCAAGGGAAAGGCAGCAAGTTACTTACAATGGTACCCCCATAAGATTATCAGCTGACTTTTCTACAGAAACTTTGCAGGCCTGAAGGGAGTGGCAGGAGGTTTTCAAAGTGATGAAAAATAAAGGCCTACAACCAAGATTGCTGTATCCAGCAAGGTTATCATTTAAAATCGAAGGCGAGATAAGGAGCTTTGCAGAAAAAAATAAGTTAAGGGAATTCATTACCACCAGGCCAGCTTTGCAGGAAATGCTAAAAGGACTTCTTTAAGTAGAAGAGAAAAACAACCTATGAAAGACTACGAACACAAATAACAAAATGGCAATAAATACACACCTATCAATAATCACATTAACTGTAAATGGATTAAATGCTCCAATAAAAAGACATAGGGTGGCTGAATGGATAAGAAAGCAAGACCCCAGCATATGCTGTATACAAGAGACTCACCTCAGATCCAAAGACTCATACAGGCTGAAAGTAAAGGGATGGAGTAAAATATTTCATGCAAATGGTACTGAGAAAAAAGCTGGAGTAGTGATACTTATATCAGATAAAATGGATTTTAAATTGAAGAACATAACAAAGGACAAAGAAGGACACTTCATAGTAATGAAGGGGTCGATCCAACAAGAGGACATAACCCTAGTAAACATCTATGCACCTAACATAGGAGCCCCTAAATATATAAAACAGATATTGTCAGACATAAAGACAGAGATCAACAGTAACACTATCATAGTAGGGGACTTCAACACCCCACATGCCACTAATGGACAGATCCTCCAGACAAAATCAATGTGGAAGCAGCGACCTTAAATGACACATTAGACCAGCTGGATTTAACAGACATTTTCAGAGCATTTCACCCCAAAGCTACAGAATATGTGTTCCTTTCAAGTGCACATGGAACATTTTGTAAGATAGACCACGTGTTAGGCCACAAAACAAGTCTCAATAAATTTAAGAAGATTGAAATCATTTCAACTGTATTCTCTGACCACAATACTATGAAACTAGAAATAAATTATAAGAAATCCGGGAAGCTGACAAATAAATGGAGGCTAAACAATGTGCTATTAAATAGTGAGTGGGTCACAAATGAGATTAAGGAGGAAATCAAAAGATACCTCGAGACAAACGAAAATGAAAACACCACGACCTAAAACCTCTGGGATGCTGTGAAAGCAGACCTAAGAGGGAAGTTTATAGCAGTGCAGGCCTACCTAAAGAAGGAAGAAAAATCTCAACTCAACAGGTTATTCTTACACCTAAGGGAACTGGAAAAAGAACAGCAAAAGAGGCCCAAGGGGAGTACAAGAAAGGAGATAATAAAGACCAGAGCAGAAATAAACAATATAGAGAACAGAAAAACAATTCAAAAGATCAATGAAACCAAGAGCTGGTTTCTTGAGAAGATAAACAAAATTGACAAACCTCTAGCCAGGCTCATCAAAAAAAAAAAGAGACAGGACTCAAATTAGCAAAATCAGGAATGAAAGAGGGGAAATGACTACAGACATCACAGAATACAAAAAATTCTAAGAAATTACTATGAGCAACTATATGCCAACAAATTTGACAATCTGGAAGAAATGGATAATTTTCTAGAAGCATATAACCTTCCAAAGCTAACGCAAGAAGAAACAGAAAATCTAAATACCCTGATTACTACCAAGGAAATTGAATCAGTAATTGACAAGCTCCCAAAAAACAAAAGCCCTGGACCAGACGGCTTCACAAGTGAATTTTATCAAACATTCAAAAAAGAACTATCACCTATTCTTCTCAAACTATTCCAAAAAATCTAGAAGGAGGGAAGACTCCCAAACTCTTTTTATGAAGCCACTATCACCCTGATTCCAAAACCAGATAAAGACATCACAAAAAAGGAAAACTACAGGCCAATCTCCCTGATGAATATAGATGCAAAAATTCTCAATAAAATATTAGCAAACAGAATTCAGCAATATATTAAGAAGACCACACATCATGATCAAGTGGGATTCATCCCTAGTGCGCAAGGCTGGTTCAACATCCGTAAATCAATTAATGTGATACACCGCATCAACAAAATGAAGGATAAAGATCACATGGTCATCTCAATAGATGCAGAAAAAGCATTTGACAAAATCCAACAGCCATTTATGTTAAAAACCCTTAGCAATGTGGGAATACAGGGATCATATCTCAACATCATAAAAGCCATATATGATAAACCTACAGCTAACATCATACTCAATGGGGAAAAGCTAAAACCATTCCCCTTAAGATCAGGTACAAGACAAGGCTGTCCACTTTCTCCTCTTTTATTCAACATAGTGCTGGAAGTTCTAGCCACAGCAATCAGACAACAAAAAGAAATAAAAGGCATCCAAATGGGCAAGGAAGAAGTAAAATTGTGATTATATGCAGAGGACATGATACGGTATATAGAGAACACCAAAGACTCCATCAAAAAACTATTGGAACTGATAGATGCATTCAGTAAAGTAGCAGGATATAAAATCAATGTTCAGAAATCAGTGGCATTTGCATATACCAATAATAAACTAACTGAAAGAGAAATTAAGAAAACTGTCCCATTTACAATTGCGTCAAGAACCATAAAATACCTAGGAATAAATTTAACCAAAGAAGTGAAAGATCTGTACTCAGAAAATTATAAGACACTGAAGAAAGAAATCATAGAAGATACAAATAAATAGAAACACCTACCATGCTCATGGATAGGAAGAATTAATATAGTTAAAATGTCCATACTGCCTAAAGCAATATATAGATTCAATGCAATTCCTATCAAACTACCAAGGGCATTTTTCACAGAAATAGAAAATATAATCCTAAAATTTATACGGAATCATAAAAGACCCCAAATAGCCTCGGCAATTCTGAGAAGTAAAAACAAAGTCGGGGGGATCACGCTACCAGACATCAAAACCTACTACAAGGCTACAGTAATCAAGACAGTTTGGTATTGGCATAAAAACAGGCACATCGATCAGTGGAACAGAACAGAGAGCCCAGAAATAAATCCAGGCATTTACGGACAGTTAATCTATGACAAGGGAAGCAAGAATTTACACTGGAGTAAAGATAGTCTATTCAATAAATGGTGCTGGGAAAATTGGACTGACACATGCAAAAAAATGAAACTGGACCACCTCCTTACGCCTTATACAAGAACAAATTCAAAATGGATTAAAGACTTAAATGTGAGACCTGAAACCATAAAAATCCTAAAAGAAAATATAGGGAGTACATTTGCAGACATTACCCGGAGCAATATTTTTACTGATACATCCCTACGGGCAAGGGAAGTAAAAGAAAAAATGAACATATGGGATTATATCAGACTTAATAGTTTTTTCACAACAAAGGAAACCATTAATAAAACAAAAAGGAAGCCTACTGAATGGGAGAATATATTTGCCAACGATATATCTGATAAGGGGTTAATATCCAAAATTTATAAAACACTCATGAAACTCAACACCACAAAAACAAACAACCCAATTAAAAAATGGGCAGAAGATATGAAGAGACATTTCTCTAAAGAAGACATACAGATGGCCAACAGGCATATGAAAAAAAGTTCAACCTCACTGGTCATTAGGGAAATGCAAATAAAAACCACCATGAGATACCACCTCACTCCTGTCAGAATGGCTATCATCAATAAATCAACAAACAACAAGTGCTGGTGGGGCTGTGGGGAAAAGGGGACCCTGCTGCACTGTTGGTGGGATTGCAGATTGGTGCAGCCACTATGGAAGTCAGTATGGAGGTATCGCAAAGAACTGGAAATAGAGCTACCTTTTGACCCAGCAATTCCACTCCTAGGTATTTATCCTGAAAAAACCAAGACATTTATTCAAAAAAAGTTATGCACCCCTATGTTCGTAGCAGCACAATTTACAATAGCTAAGACTTGGAAACAACCAAAATTCCCATCGGTAGATGACTAGATTAAGAAACTGTGGTATATTTATACAATGGAGTATTATTCTGCTATAAAGAAGAATGAAATCATACCATTTGCAATGATATGGATGGACCTAGAGACAATTATGTTAAGTGAAATAAGTCAGTCAGTGAAAGACAAATACCATATGATCTCACTCGTATGTGGAATCTGAAAAACTGTATGAATGAGCAAAGTAAACAGAAACTGTCTCATAGATATAGAGGAAAAATCAGGGTTGCTAATTGGGAGGGGAATGGGGGTGAGGGAGAGCGGGAAGGGATTAGACAGCAAAAATAGGCAACTACAATATTGCCATTGGGATATGAAAAACAGTTTGGGGAATATAATTAATAATGTTGTAAATATTTTGTGGGATGTCAGATGGTCATAGGTCTTGTTAGGGAGACCATTTCATGGATGGAGTAGAGGTTTGATCACTGCACTGTACACCTGAAGCTGATGTTGTATAATATTGTATACCTACTGTAATTGAATATATATATATATATATATATATATATATATATATATATATATATATAGTCAGGGATGTGGATTATACTGTGGAAGAGAGTCAGAGGAAGAGTAATAAATATATATGATATGGAGGGGGAGAGGGGTGGCGAATTGGAGGTGGGAGGTTGTCACTTTGAGGGGCAAAATGTATAACTATTGCACTGTGTTGTACACCTGAAACTAATCAAGAATGAATAAATAAATAAATAAATAAATAAATAAATAAATAAATAAATAGAAACAACTGCGCAAAAAATAAGGAAGGATAGGAAAATAATTTCCAGTACCAAAATGGACTAGATACATTGAGGGGCTTTCTCACAATGTATCATCTAGTTCTTGAATAAAACAAAGATTTAATGTATTGCTGGACTTAGAAAATAAGGGGAAATTTTGAGGCACCCTCCCTGCCAGCTAAAATGAGGGTAAGCTGAAACCAGAGCAGATAGCAATAAGCAAGAAGAAAGATGGCTTAAATATGAGGGCAAATATCATTATCAGCACTGAAATGGATTAGGAGACCAAGTTTGTATTTGCAACAAGCAGAGGAGCTGAATTTGAGGCTATGGGCATTAAGCTAAGATGCCTACCCAAAAAAGAGCTAACATGGTTCCAGGTTAATAGTGTATTCTGGCACACACAGAGATAAAAGCAAATCTTCTCTGGTGGAGGAAAGTATTTTCAATTTAAACTCCTTGGAGCTCCACAGATGAAGACCAATAAAATATGAGCTCACAATAGAAGGTCAAAAAAACACTAGGACAATAACCATTATGAATGAGTGTCAACAGATAAAAAGCAAACCACAGATTTTGAGTTCTGAAGAGTTTCTTCAGTTGTTGGAATAGTCAATACAGATTATAAAATACCTGTGAATGAACTGTTTCATGAAATACAAGATGAGATTATGAGATCCAAAAGTGAGTAAGCAACAAAATTATGTACACACACACACACACACGGTCTGAAAAGTTTGGGAACTTCTTGCAATAATGTTGCTAACCTTTTTTGATATCAGAGGGATTATTCATTATGAATTTGTACCAACTGAATAAACAGTTAATGAAGTTTACTATTTGGAAGTGCTGAAAAGGCTGTATGAAAAAGTTAGACAACTTGAACTTTTCGCCAGCGATTCATGGCTCTTGCATCACAACAATGCACCAGCTCACACAGCACTATCTATGAGGGAGTTTTAGCCAGTAAACAAATAACTGCATTGGGACACCCTCCCTATTCACCTGATCTGGTCCCCAATGACTTCTTTCTTTACCTGAAGATAAAGGAAATATTGAAATGAAGATATTTTGATGACATTCAGCACATCAAGGGTAATGCGATGACAGCTCTGATGGCCATTCCAGAAAAAGATTTCCAAAATTACTTTGAAAGGTAGACAAGATGCTGGCATTAGTGCATAGCTTCCCAACGGGAATACTTCGAAGGTGACCATAGTGATACTCAGCAATGAGGTATGTAGCACTTTTTCTAGGATAAATTTGCAAACTTAATTATCTGAACTCACACACACACACACACACACACACACACACACACACACACTCAAAGGGTGCCCAAAAATGTATACACATCTTAAGAAAAAAAAACTGTATTAAAATTGTAATACTCAATATATACTGATAACAAAAGATGAATATAAGTCACATGTATACATATTCTTGACAACTCTGGTATATATATATATAATATATATATAAAATATATATATATATATATATAATATATATATATATATCTCCAGGCAAATTTGAAACCAAATGGAACTTAGCATACTGAAAAAAATAATTGCTAAAAATAAGTGTATGTGCTAAAAAGCAGATTAGACAGAGTTAAATTATGAGGAAACTAGATCAATCTAATGAAATTACACATAATTTCAACACAGAAAGGAAAATGAAATTTTTAAAGGGGGAGTTTATAGATATTGATAAGTGAATGAGAAGCTTTAATATATTATCCCAGAAGAAGAGAATAAAGAAAATGGAAAAGAGGTTATATTTGAAAAGTTAATGACCAAGAATTTTCTAAACTTCATAAAAGATGTACCTATAGATTGGAAGCAAAAAGTATGTGAAACCAGGTAAATAGAAATGTGGTTCTAGTTCAATATGGTGAAGTGACAGCATCCTGAACTAACCTCCCATAAACACACCAAATCTATAGCTACATATGGAACAATATCCTCTGAAAAAAAACAAACCCTAAAATCTGACTGAGTGACTCCTATATATCAGACAAACAAGAGAACACCCATGTCAAAGAAGGTATAGGAGAGGCTGGGGCACAATCTCACCATAAATCCCACCCCCAGCAGGGTGACCCACAGTCAGGAGATAAGTAAAAAATCTGGACCTTCTCACTGTGGAGTGAATGGATTGAACTCCACATTGGTGTCCCCCATCTTTTAAGACCTGCACCTGAGAAACAAGTCCCCAAAACATCTAGCTTTAAAAACCAAGGGCGGGGCAGCCGAGTGGCGCAGTGGTTAAGAGCTGGCTTGAGATGCCAGCGGCCCCGGTTCGGGTCCCACATATGAGGGCCAGTGACACTGCCCTCAAAAAACAAAACAAAACAAAACCCAAGGGGGCTCGTGTCCATGAGACCCACAGGACTATAGTGATCTGAGAAATGACCCTTCAAGGACTCACACACTCAGACTCACCCACCCCAGGGACCATTGTGGGAGTGGCCAATCAATGGGCACCCAGACTTTGTGTGGGAGTGGCTCATTTGCTTGTTTTGAGCATTGGCCTGATGGGAATGCATCTAATTTGACATACTTTTGGGGGCTTGTTTGGATGCTGTCCTGGACAAAGACGAGCGGGTACCATCTTTGTGCTCTCCCTCTGCCTTTCTCCAGCTGGTGGACATCATAGTTTTGCTCTCCCTCTTCTGCACTCCAGAGTGCAAGTAACTCCCATAGCAAAGACTTTACATATATCTGGTGTCCCAGCTTTTGTGGCTGCTGCCAGTGGACACCTCTATGTTGCCTGGCTTTAGTGCCCAGTGGAGCTTTTTATTCATGGGTCCCACAGGGTTGTAAAGAACAGAGAAAGAGTTCATAAATGGCTACCACCTTCAGTACACTAGAAGAGGCAACAGACCTAGGAGTTCAGTCTTCCTGTGCAATAAACCTATTAATATCTTCATAGCTGCAGCCTGAGGGGCAGGCTTCTAGTTAAACACACATCAAAGGGCTGACTGTAATCTTTCCCAGAGACCTCCTGAAAGGAAATTTTATACATGTCTGGTGCCCCTTTTTATACTTCTGGTGCTCTGGTTTTGTGGCTGTTTCCCAGGATCACCTAGATTTGGTGGTCAGGGGGGTTTGTGTTCCTGGGTCCCATGGGACTATAATAATCACAGAGATAGTTCTTGGCAGAATACTACCCCAAGGGCTCTGTATAGATAGCGGACTGAAACACCCCCAGTATTTTTGTGAAAGAAGCCCATTTGCTTGTCCTAGAGCTTTGGCCTGAAGGGTAGGCTTCAAGTTTGGCACACATCCATGGATCTATGGATGTGCTCTCAGGGATGTGCTCTCAGGGAACATAGGCTGGTGCAAACAATCCTTGTGCTCTCCCTCTGCCTCACTACAACTCACTGGTATCTCCCAGGCAGGAGCGTATACACTCATTTAGATTCCTGATGTTTGCAACTGCCACCCAGTGAGCACCTCTAGATCACCTACCACTGGTGGCCATAGGGTTGACACTTGTAGTCCTAGAAAACTCCATATATTTGCTATTTTTTATTTTATTATTATTATTAGTTACAGATGTACAAAATAATGCAATAGTTATCCTTTTCACCCCTTACAAAGTGACTCTCCCCTCCCCCTTCACTGCCCCCCACCCCCGATATCATATATATCTATTACAATTCCATTGACTCCATCCCACAATATACTCCACATCCCATGATTATATATGTGTTAAATTTGGATTGCAGATTGGTGCAGCCACTATGGAAGTCAGTATAGAGGTATCTATCTCAAAAAACTGGAAATGGAACTACCTTTTGACTCAGCAATTCCACTCTTAGGTATTTGCAGATTTATAAGTTGCTACCCGAGAATCTGGCTTCCAATCAACCTGAATCTAGGTGCTGACTGAAATTCTCCCCTTCTGAATAGTAACAAGTCATGACACACCCTCAACTACTTGAAGCTATTAAAAACAAAACAGGCCGCTTGAACAATCATAAAGGTTTGAGAAACAACTTAGAGCTAAGGCAGTGTTGAAAATAAAGTTCATCTCCTACACTACTTTTATGAGCCCAGAAATAAAAACACACATATATGGCCAATCAATTTATGACAAAGGAGCTAATAATACACAATGGGAAAAGGACTGTTTCTTCAATAAATGGTGTTGGAAAAACTGCACAGCCACATTCAAAGGAATGAAACTGGACCACTACCTTATACTATATGCAAAATTAATTCAAAATGGGTTAAAGACATGAGTGTAGACCTGAAACTATAAAACACCTAGAAGAAAACACTTGTAAACGCCTTGACATGAGTCTTGGCAGTATTCTTTTTTGCATTTGACACCAAAAACAAAGGGAACAAAGGTGAAAATAAATAAGTGGCACTACATCAAACTAAAAACCTTTGAAATTATCTGATCCAATAGACAGAAATTATTTGCATTTCTACTACACAAAAATTTGTAAGTCACCATGTAAGTTTACTAAATCTGGGACTTTTAATCAATAACAATGAATCAAACTAGGTTCATTTTTCTAAATAATTTGTGGGTGTCTTTTGCCCTATATGACATTAAAAGATATACTGCCCACATGTTTACTTCAATTTAATATTTTGATAATATTTCATAGTCAAATGGATGGATAAATATAATTTGTTTCACAGGACAAAACAAAACTTTTTAATATGTATCATGATGAGATTTGGATTCATGGATTAAAATAAGGGAAAAAAATAAAGGATACATATATTAGAGGCAAATGGCCAAGCTTCAAATCCTAATTCTTCCACTTCCTGACCACATGGCCTTTGAAAGATCATGTGGCCTCTTGAAGCCCAAGGCAATCTATTTTTGAAATGGAAAACATAATCATCATGATCATAATTATCATCATCTCTTTACATTCCTCACAATATTGTGTGGATTAAATCACATGAAATACGGTTTGTGAAACTATTCTCTCATATATTAAGGGATCTGCAAATTAATAGAATTGGGTTTTTTTTATTTTAATTTTAATTTTTTAGTTAGTTTCAGGTGTACAACACAATGCAATAGTTTTACTCTTTACCCCCCCCAAAGTGAAAACCCCGCTCCCCCAGTTCGCCACCCCACTCCTCCCCCACCATATCATACATATCCACTACAATTCCTTTGACTCCTTTCCACAGTATACTCCACATCCAGTGACTATATATTCAGTTACAGTTGGCATACAATATTATACAACATCAGCTTCAGGTGTACAGGGCAGTGGTCAAGCCTCTACTCCATCCATGAAGTGGTCTCCCTAACAAGACATGTGACTATCTGACACGCCACAAAATTTTTACATTATTATATTCCCCGAACTGTGTTTCATATCCCTGTGGTAATACTGTAGTTGTCTATTCTGTCTAATCCCTTCCCTTTCCCTATTATCCCCAACCCCCTCCCAACTAGCAACCCTCAGTTTTTCCTCTATATCTATGAGTCTGATTGCTTTGCTCATTCATTCATTTTTTCAGATTCTACATATAAGTCAGATCATATGGTACTTGTGTTTCTCTGACTGACTTATTTTACTTAACATGATAGTCTCTTCACAACATTATCAATTACATTCCCAGAACTGCCCCCATATCCCTGCAGCAACACGTATGCTGTCCAAAACCTTCCTCCTCTCCCTCGTCCCAACTCCCTCCCAGCCAGCAACCATAAATTTTTCCTTTATATCTGTTTGATATGACTTCAATCTTCTTACATTTACTGAGACTTGTTTTGTGGCCTAACGTGGTCTATCTTGGAAAATGTCCCATGTGTACTTGAGAAGAATGTATATTCTGTTTTTTCAGGGTGAAATGCTCTAACAATATCAATGAAGTCCAGCTGGTCTAAAGTGTCATTTAAAGCCCCTCTTTCTGTGTTGATTTTCTGTCTAAAGGGTCTGTCTATTGGTGACAATGGTGTTGAAGTCCCCTACTATGATAGTGTTACTGTTGATCTCTGTCTTTATGTCTGTCAAAATCTTTTATATGTAATTAGGAGTTCCTATGTTGGGTGCATAGATGTTTATTAGGGTTATAGTGCCCTTCTTTATCTTTTATTGTAGTCATTTTAAAGTCTATTTTGTCCAAAATAAGAATTGGTACTCCAGCTTTTTTTTTTTCTCATTTCCATTTGCACGAAATATCTTATTCCATCTGTAAACAGCATATACATTGGTCCTATTTTCTTATCCACTCAGCCACTCTCTGTCTTTTGATTGGAGCATTTAGCCCATTCACATTTAAAATGATTATTGATAGGTGCCTATGTATTGCCATTTTGTTATTTGTATTCCTGGTCTTCCTGGGTTAGCTTGTTTACCCCTTTCTTTTGTTTAAAAAAAGCGCTTTTAACATTTTTTGCAATGCTGGTTTGGTGGTAATGAATTCCTTAAGCTTATTCTTTTCCGAGAAGCTCTTTATTTCTCCTTCAATTTTAAGCGATAGCCGTGCTGGGTAGAACAACCTTAGTTGTAGACCTTTATTTTGTGTCACTTTGAATATCTCCTGCCACTCCCTTCTGGCCTGCAGAGTTTGTGTAGACAAGTCAGCTGTTAGTCTAATAGGAATTCCTTTGTATGTAACCTACTGTCTTTCTCTTGCTGCCTCTAGGATTCTGTCTCTGTCTTTAACCTTTGCCATTTTAACTATGATATGTCTTGGTGTGGACCTGTTTGGATTCGGCTTGTTTGGAACCCTCTGCACTTCCTGGGCATGTATGTTGATTTCCTTCACCAGGGTAGGGAGGTTTTCAGTCATTATTTTTTCAAATACATTCTCGACCCCTTGCTTCTTCTCTTCTCCTTCTGGTATTCCTGTGATTCCAAGGTTGTTGTGCTTCATCTTGTCCCATAGGGCTCTTAAACTATTTTCATTGTTTTTTGTTCTTTGGTCTTTTTGTTGTGCCAACTGGGTGATTTCTGCTATTTTGTCTTCCAAATCACTGATCCGCTCCTCTGCTTCATCTACTCTACTGGTGATTCCTTCGAGTGAGTTCTTCATTTCAATTATTGTATTCTTTAGTTCTAACGGGACGTTTTTTATGATTTCTCTATCCTTCCTTATGTCCTCACTAAGTTTGTTAAACATTTTTATCATCAGTGTTCTAAACTCTGTCTCTGAAAGGTTGGATCCCTCTGTTTCATATAGTTCCATTTCTAGAGGTTTCTTCTGATCTTTTACTTGTGACGTGCTTCTTTGTTTCCTCATTCTGGCTGTCGCTCTGGGATTGCTTTGATGTATTAGATAGATCATCAGGAGAGCCCCAGCTGGATCATGCAGGCACACAGCTCATGGCCCAACACTTCCAGGAAAACTCCTAGTCTCAGCCTGTCCCAACCAGTCTCTCGCAGATCAGGCCGAGCAGCCCGACATCCAGTCACCAGTCTGGCAACTCTGCAAGCGCAGTGCAGAGAGCCAGGACCTGAGGCGGCTTGTGCACTCCCGAGTCTCAGTGAGCAGCATGTTGGAGCCAGAGCCCGCCCACCAGGCGTTTCCATGGCAACGCAGCACAAGCCGTGCAGAGGGTGGGGATCCGAGGCAGCTCATGCACTCCCAGGTCTCAGCATGCACACATGCACTTCTGTGCCAATTCCACCAGACCAATGAGGTCCCGGATCTGACCCTCTGTGGGAGGGCCCAACCCTGACAAAATGGCTCTATGCTGTACACCACTCGTGTGCAGGCTCCACACCAGGGGAATAATTGTTCCAAAACCTCCAGCCTTTGGTGCTCAGTTCAGTCCATCCCCGCAGGCTCCTGGGCCCGGCTTACACAGCTACTCCCTCCACCAGGAACAAGGTAAGTGCTCACTGGTGAGCAAGCCCGTGGGCTGGTCCCACTGATTCTCTAGCCGCTCTTAGCCTCACCGAGTTAAGCAAAGAGAGTCTTCACTAATTTACTGCCAGCTATCTTAGAACTCCTCTTCCCGGCAAAGGAACTCTGGGCTGGTGAGCTTGGTGTGCAGCCAGAGGGTCTCTCCCCCAACTGGAGAAGCCTCCCCACAGCTGGGGCTTCCCTGGGCTCTCTATTCCATTCCATTGATCTGTGTGTCTGTTTTTATGCCAATACCATACTGTTTTGATTATATAGCCTTGTAGTATGATTTGATATCAGGTAGCATGATACCTCACACTTTGTTCTTATTTCTCAATATTGCTGTGGCGATTCAGGGTCTTTTGTGGTTCCATATAAATTTTAGGATTCTATGTTCTATTTCTGAGAAAAATGTCCTGAGTAGTTTGATTGGAATTGCATTGAATCTATATATTGCCTTAGGTAGTATTGACATATTAATTCTTCCTATCCATGAATATGGTATGTATTTCCATTTATTTGTGTCTTCTTTGATTTCTCTCTTCAGTGTCTCATAATTTTCTGAGTACAGGTCTTTTACTTCTTTAGTTAAATTTATTCCTAGATATTTTATTGTTTTTGAAGCAATTGTAAATGGGATTGATACCAGATTTCTTCTTCTGATAGTTTATTATTGGTGTATACAAATGCAACTGATTTCTGAATATTAATTTTGTATCCTGCTACCTTACCAAATTCATTTATCAGTTCTAACACTTTTGTGGTGGAGTCTTCGGATACTCTATATATAAAATCACGTCGTCTGCATATAATGACAATTTTACTTACTCCTTTCCAATTTGGATGCCTTTTATTTCATTTTCTTTTCTAATTGTTGTGGCTAGAACTCCCAGAACTATGTTAAATAGAAGTGGTGAAAGTGGGCAGCCTTGTCTTGTTCCTGATCTTAAGGGGAAAGCTTTTAGCCTTTCCCCATTGAGTACGATGTTTGCTGTGGGCTTATCATATATGGCCTTTATTATGTTGAGATATGATCCCAGTATTCCAACTTTGCTAAGAGTTTTTATCATAAATGCCTGCTGGATTTTGTCAAATGCTTTTTCTGTGTCTATTGATATGATCATATGTTTATTATTTTTCATTTTGTTAATGTGATGTATTACGTTAATTGATTTGCGGATATTGAACCAATCTTGCATACCAGGAATGAATCCCACTTGATCGTGGTTTATGATCTTTTTAATGCGATGTTGAATTCAGTTTGCTAGTACTTCGTTGAGGATTTTTGCATCTATGTTCATTAGGGATATCGGCTTGTAGTTTTCTTTTTTCGTAATATCATTGTCTGACTTAGGAATCAGGGTGATAGTGGCTCCATAGAATGAGTTTGGGAGCCTTCCCCCCTTCTGTTGTTTTTTTTTGGAATAGTTTGAGGAGAATAGGTATTAATTCTTTTTGAATGTTTTGTAAAATTCACCTGTGAAGCCATCTGGTCCAGGACTTTTGTTTGTTGGCTTTTGTTTGTTGGAAGCTTGTTGATTACTGATTCAATTTCTTTGGTAGTAATCAGTCTGTTCAGAGTTTATCTTTCTTTAGGGTTCAGACTTGGTAGATTGTATGTTTCTAGAAATTTATCCATTTCTTCCATATTGTCGAATATGTTGGCACATAGTTTCTAGTAGTATTTTCTTAAAATTTCCTGTATTTCTGGGGTATCTGTTGTCACTTCTCTTTCATTTCTGATTTTATTAATTTGGGTGCTCTCTTTCTTTTTCTTGGTGAGTCTGGCTAAGGGTTTGCCGATTTTGTTTATCTTTTCAAAAAACCAATTATTGATTTCATTGTTCTTTTTTATTGTTTGTTTGGTCTCTATTTCCTTTTTTTTCTGCTCTGGTCTTTATTATTTCCTTCCTTGTACTCCCTTTGTGCTTATTTTGCTGTTCTTTTTCCAGTTCACTTAAGTGTAAAGATAGTCTGTTTATGTGAGATTTTTCTTCCTTCCTGAGGTAGGCCTGCACTGCTATGAACTTCCCGCTTAAGACTGCTTTCACGGCATCCCAGAGATTTTGGGTCGTGGTGTTTTCATTTTCGTTTGTCTCAATTTCCAACTTGATCTCATTTTGACCCACTCACTATTTAGTAGCATGTTATTCAGCCTCCACTTATTTGTGTGTTCTCCAGATTTCTTCTTGTAATTGATTTCTAGTGTCATAGCATTTTTTCAGAAAATACACTTGATATGATTTCAATCTATTTAAATTTGTTGAGACTTGTTTTGTGGCCTAACAAGTGTTTTATCTTGGAAAATGTTCCATGTGCACTTGAGAAGGATATATATTCTGTTGCTTTTGGGTGAAATGCTTTAAAACTATCGATTAAATCCAGGTGGTCTAGCTTGATCACTGCACTGTACACCTGAAGCTGAAGTTGTATAATACTGTATACCAACTGTAATTGAATATATAGATAGTCACAGGATGTGGATTATAATGTGGAAGGGAGTCAGAGGAATTGTAATAGATATATATGATATGGGGGGAGGAGTGGGGTGGCTAACTGGGGGAGGGGTGGTGTCACTTTGAGGGGTAAAAAGTATAGCTATTGCACTGTGTTGTACACCTGAAACTAATTAAAAATAAATTAATTAATTTAAAAAGGGGAGATTTAAAAAGAAACACCAAACCTTTTCCCCTGGTTTTAATGTAACTTTTACTTGTTCCATAGTCATTTTCACTGGAAAATTTGAGATTCCTTTTATAATAGATCAGATATGGAAAATATTGTGTGGCCCATTCTGTCTTAGCCAACTGAGAATCAGTCTCTGGGTAATGAAAGTAAGTTGAGAATTGGGGTTTTTTTGCACATGTTTGAGCGATCTTGATTTCATCATAAGGTACAACAGAAATCATATTCCTGTCAAATATTTGCTGATGTTTATGAGGCCATGGTTTTGGAATAAGAGCAATGAGCGACAGTCATTCCATTTGTAAAGTGCCTTTCTCCTGGGACCAAAGTAAGATACTGGGTGTATTTCTTTTTAATTTATGTGATGACATTAATATAAATTGAAGTCTTGATTCTGATAATGGGCTGCTGCTGATAGACAAATATGGAAGAGAGAAGTATTTGCTTTTCTTAAGTTGTTGTGATGACATAATTGTACAAATAAAACTTCAATAATGCTGTCAAAAAAAATCCAGGTGGTCTAAAGTATCATTTAAGGCCACTGTTTCTGTATTGATTTTCTGTCTGGAGGATCTCTCCATTGGTGTTGACCTCTGGATCCACAAATTTTTCATCCACCCTGTGTGGCCTTGAATTCATGGCTGCATCTACCTCCTCCACAGTGGCAAAGGCAACAAACCCAAAGCCTCTGGAGTGCTTAATATTTGGATCTCTCATCACCACACAGTCTGTGAGCATTCCCCATTGCTCAAAATGGTTCCTCAGACATGCATTGGTTGATTCAAAACTCAAACCTTTGATGAAGAGCTTCTGCAGCTGTTCAGGTTCTTTGGAAGACTCCAACTTAGACTTGATGACAGTGAGAGGCGAGACTTTAACAATGCTTATGCAGCAGTGTCCACCTACAGAAAGTCGTTTCAGGTCTTACATTTAAGTCTTTATTTTGAGTTTATTCTTGTATTTGGAATAAGAAGGTGGTGCCGTTTCATTTTTTGCATGTATCTGTCCAGTTTTCCTACCACCACCCTCTAATGTATTCTTTATTTCAGTTATTCTTCATTTCTGACTGGTTCTTTTTAATTTTTCTATCTCCATTTTTATATTTCTATCTCTTTGTTGAAGTTCTCACTGACTTCATCTGTTCTTCCCCTAAGTTTATCCTTATAACCATTGTGTGAAATTTGCCTCTTGTAGATTCCTTGTCTCCATTTCATTTAGCTCCTTTTCTGGAGTCTTGTCCTGTTTTTAATTTGGGACATATTTCTTTGTCTCCTCATTTTGCTTGACTCTCTGTGTTTGCTTCTATGTGTTAGGTAACTCTCCTCCATCTCCTGGTCTTTACAGAATGGCCTTATGTAGTAGCTGTGCTGGGGGACCCAGTGGCCCAGTCTCCTTGGTCACCTGAGCCAGGTGCTTCAAGGGTTGTTCCTTATGGGGGTTATGTGTGCCGACCTGTTGTAGTTGAGCCTTGATTGTTGCTGGCACATCAGTAGGTGGGATTGACCCTCAGACTGACTCGCTGTGAGGAATGGCTGTGACTACAGCAGACAAGCTCTTGTGCTGGGGTTAACCCCATGGAGTGGGTTTTACTTTAGCAGGGCTTGGATGTCTACCAAGTGTGTCCTTTGTGTTTGTCATCTGTGGAGCTGGTTGAGTGGGATTTGGTGTGGTCTGAAGCTGGCCACTGGGTGTATTGGTTCTGGGCCCTATTGTTATGGACACTGTTGTGGACCAAGTTCATCTGCTGCCTGTACCTGGCCCGGGGCTACCTAGTAGGAGCTACAAAGTGATAAATTCCCACATGTGCTGGGTTTGGAGGTGCTGGGAGAGGCTAGGCTGTCAACCAAATCCTGCTTTCACTAGTACCTGACTTGAGGCCACATAGCAAGAGGTACAGGGAACACCAAGGACAGCTGTTGCTTGTTTGGGTATGTGGACCTTTGGAAGATTTTAGAAAAGTTCACAGCATGAGTCAGGACAGGCCATTTATGTGGAAAAGCCAGTGTAAAGGGTTTGGGTGTGTGTGTGTGTGTGTATTGAGTGGGGATGGAATCTTAGGGAATCACCAGGGCAGAGCAAACACTGTTAGCCAAGTTAATTGAGAGCTCATATTTGATGCCTGCATGTACCTGCTAGTTAGGTGTGGGTGGGCTAAAAAAAAGAACAATAGCACCTGCCAGCACTTCCATCCCTAGAGAGAGCTGCCTTGACCCCTGCCTCTGCAGCCCTGAACCAAGTCTATCCAGCTCCTTCATGTTTGTACCTGGTGCGTTTTGAGCCACTGCCCCACTGCTGGAGCTCATAGTGAATTAGTTTGTGAATGAGTCCCTGTGCAGGCTCTTTAAGTCCTGCTGTGCCTAGGTCTTCAGCTGCCTTTCATCTCACTCAGCTGCAATCTCCACTGGTTTTCACAGCCAGATGTAATGAAGACTTCTTTTCATTGCACTGGAGGCCTGGGATGGGGGTGGGGTAGGGCAAGGGAAGGCATGGGATGTTGTAAGAAATATCCCCTTCCTTTTTCACCTCTCAAAGGATGGCTGAGCACTTGTTAACTATAGAGTAGTACTCTGAGTGTCTTGATCTATTTGAGCTGCTATAACAAAATACCACAAACTGGGCCACTTATAAAAAATAAAAATATATTTCTCACAGTTCTGGATGCTGGGAAGTCTAAGATCAAGGTGCCAGCATTGTTAAGTGAGAGACTTTTTGCTGATTCATAGGTGGTACCTTATTTCTGTGTCCTCACATGGTGGAAAGGGTGGGATTTCCATAGGGTTTCTTTTATAAGGGCACCAATCCCATTCATGAGAGTCACACCCTTATGACTTAATCACATCCCAAAGGCCCCACCTCTTAATACCATCAACTTTGGGGTTAGGATTTCAACATATGAATTTGGGGCAGACACAAACACTCAAATCATAACACTAATCATGCAAATAAAGAAGCAATATAAGCATAATAGAAGCGTCAGCACTAGAAAGATCATCTTGTCTAATCTTCAAATCAACAGAGGAAAAGTGAGGCCCAGAGAGGAATTACCAGTGCTGTGCTGAGCTATGTTGGAACCAGAGGAAAAGGAACAATCAGTAATATTGACCCTGCCTTTATTTAAAATTTTGCTATTTTGGGGGGCTGGCCGAGTGGCGCAGTGGTTAAGCACTGGCTTTGGAAGCCAGCGGCCCCGGTACAGGTCCCACATATGAGGGCCAGTGACACTGCCCTCAAAAAAAAATTGCTGGGCCGGCTGAGTGGTGTGGTGGTTAAGCACTGGCTTGGGAAGCCAGCGGCCTCGGTTCAGGTCCCACATATGAGGGCTAATGCCCTCAAAAAAAAAAAAAAGAAAAAAAAATTGCTATTTTGTTAATCATGGATTTGTGCATTAATTTTGATTTTTAGAAATATTTCATTAAGATATTATTTATCTTGGTTACTGATTTTTTTTGCCCCTTAAATTTTGCACCTCAAAGGTGACTGTCTTACTCACCTCCCCATAGATCCTGTCCTTTGACTCAAGATTATTCAGCTGAGTGATGCCAAATTTGGGAATAGAACCAAAGATTCCTGACATTTATGGAGAGCCTAATAGGTCAATCCACTCTTTAATATTGTACACAAGTGGCTTTTCACCTGTTACAATTTTACTCTCTTTTTCTGTCTCCTAATGTTCCCCAAATTTCCAAGCTCTTTGACTGATATTCAAATGAGTACTTCATTGTAGCTCATTGGCTTCAGCATTACAGAATAAAGAGGTAAGTAGTATATATTTGCCATACCAAAAAATAAAACAAAACAAAACTTACTGAGCTTATTGGTATTTACATTTTCTCATGATTTGTTCTCTACCCATGAGTCTGCACTATTTTCATTGTTGCTGAAGGATATGCTAATCAACAGGAAAATGGTACAAAAGATTGGAGATATAGGGTGGGAAAAGTAATACAGAGGTGACTTAAAGAAACCTCCCTCACCTTTAGTGCTTTACTTCCCCCACAGAGAATGAAAAGTTAGTTTTACATCCCTTCTCATATATTGCTTCCAGTGTTTACAGTGAAGGAGAGCTTCCCAAGGATAGGCAGCCTTTGAAACATCCTTCCTGAATGGCCCACACTGAACAAGATAATTGATGAGGAAAGAATATTTCATTTATTGCATGCCAAATGTATTAGCCTCATAAGAGAAATGCTTTGAAGTAGGTATTTTGATTTTCCCCATTGTATGGATGAGGAAAATGAGGCTTTGAGAAATTTCCACTTGTTCAAAGTCACACAAGTGTCTATAGAGCAGGGAATTAAAGGTACATGTGTTAGATGCCAACATACATGTTCTTTCCTCAAATACTTCTCTTCATTTCCTACTAAGTCATCTTCTCATTTAACAGGGCAATAAAGTTCAAATGAAGCTCAGCAGCTGCCTTTTGCTTTATCTCCTAATTGGATGCTTAATCATTGTTAATCTGCAGAAAGTTGGGCCTGAGCTTTCTGTTCTATTCATCTTCCTGAAAACTTGTAACCATGGTGATATATATATAGAAATTTTGTGTACAGTTTTTCTCTTACTTTTCACTGGGTGAGTGGGGCTCAATCTCACAAATGTACCAAAGATTTAAATTGAGACAACCTAGATATCCAATTAACTTAACAACAAAATAGAAGGCTTTGTTCCCTTCTGCTTCATTTTCATTTTTGTCACTCTATGATAACTTGCAATTCACAAGTGTGCTCACATAACCTGAATGTGAAAATAGGGAAAAAGAGCTAAGTCTATAGTCAAAACTTCCATTTTCATCTGTTGAATTTTCCAGACTGCATAGACATGTCTGGAAACTATAAAGAATTTGTCTTACTGGCCTTGGACTTGTATTTTCATCACAGAGTAAATGTGTAGTGTACATGTGCCATAAAACTAAACCAGTATTTAGATTATTGGCATTTGTATTTTTCTCACAATTCATACTCTTTTCTGGGTTGCTGTATTTTCAGTGTTTCTAATATGGTGAGTTTATTCTCCTTATACTGTGTGATTTGTAGGCATTGCTCAGAGACACTTGGAAAATACCTCCTTTGTGGTGAAAATAAACCCAAATTCATATAGAGGATCTCATAAATTCAACACTATAGAGATGTGCAGCATCCCTAGGTCCATCTCACAGACTTAATTCTCCATATGAAGTGTAGATGATGAAACCAGTAAAACAGTTTTTTGGCTGAAAACTAAACTAAGACTAATTCAGATTAGTGATATGCCTTCTAAGAAAGCATTGTGGGTTATCTAGAATTAAAAAGTTCATGTTTTCCCTTTGGGGAAGGTAGATAAAACTATTTAAGGTATTAAATGAACATAAATAATATTCTACTTGATTCAATAAACACCAGGGACCTTTTATGGTCAAATTACTGTGTTAAGTATCATGAAGGATTCGAAAATAAGTAAGATACCATCTCACAGAGGAGGAAACTAGGTCTAGTGGGTGAGAAAAATCACACAAATTATTCTAATACAAAGCACACTCACCACCAGTACTACACTAGAGACACAAACAAAGGCAATATTGAGGAAGATGTTATAAAGGAAGGAGAGGTTTAATCTGAATAGGGGAATAAATAAAGTGAACTTTGAGGTTAGGTTGGTTTTAAAGGATAAATTGGGGATGGAGGGGAGGAAAGTACAAACAGCAGAAAAACACGAGCAAAGGACCAGAGGGGTGAAAAGATATGGTGTGTTTGGGATACAGCAAGTAGTACAGTGTGTCTGCAAGGCCAAAAATAGAGAGTGATATGTTAGAGCCGGATGGTGACTTAAAGTTTTGGAGTTTATCTTGTAGGTAATACAAGGAAGCAAAGGTTATTAAATGTAGAATGAGATGATCAAGAAAGACGAAATACTGACAAAATATACTTGTCAAAAAGTTAAAACATGGCTCACATATAAAAATGTAATATGTATAAGTGATCTCATATCAAAGGTATATTTAATTCATTAATGAAGGAAATCAACAGGATAGCAAAGCTGGTTCAAAGGAAGGTATGATACACACCCACCTATATGTATGCATGTAATCAATGGAAAACAGAATACTGGAAGAAAAATGCAGAATTGCATTCAAAACTCATCAACAATATTCAAATATTACTTTGAAAGGGACCATAGTAATTTATTGGCTTTATTTCCAAGGTCTAGATAATTTCCTTAACAATAGTCAAAATAATTACATCTAATATATATTGGGTACTAATTAGCTGCCAGGCACTCTGCTAGGCACATTCATATTTGTCTAAATATCTGAAAAAACCTTGGTGTGGTAGGTTGTTAAACCAATGTGTACCCAGTCTAGCCCCATTAATTATCTGAAATCAGAAGAGAGTTCTCCACCTGCAACCCCCGCCACACGTACATTCAGGGATGTGCTTTTTATGAAGTTCTCTCATTTTACACTTTCCTACTCTGTGCTTTTCTTGCCAGGTTCTAAGGGAAGTGAAAAGGAAGGTTTTGTAGTACATGACTCCTTTGTTCCAGCAATTTCATATTGTTATTTGAAACCCAACTAATCTTTCTGGTGAAAATATTTAGAATTTGACTTCAGGAAAAACAAGAATAGATGTTTCCATATGTAAGGAATAAAACTCAAAGTCTTATTAAACTTCAAGATGTAAGTTTTCTATTCTAAGTGGATCATTTACCTACAACTGTAGCTTTAATCTGTTGGGGTTTGTGATGCATGCGCTCCCTGAGGAGGAAAAACATTTTTCATTGCAGGTGGAACCTGGAAGCCCATCTTCTAGTCTACCAGGTTTTCTCTGTTGCTCTGATTGACATAATATGACCACCAGCAGCTGAGACCAAAGCTGGGCGTGTACTTTCCCAGGAGCAAACCGATAATTGCATTTTACAGTTTTGAAGGGAGATCACTGAGAAACCTAAATAGGTAATTCCTTGAGAGTTTTCACTTTCTTTTTAAATACAAACATTTATGAATAATTTTCACCAAGGACTTGAGAGAATAAGTACCCAGAGTTTCAGGGGACACCAACAATGATTTACTAGCAGGGTAAAAGAGAGATTAAGAAATAGCAGTCCCGGGACGAGTGGTGCGGTGGGTAAGAGCTGGCTTGGGATGCCAGCAGCCCTGGTTCGGGTCACACATATGAGGGCCAGTGACACTGCCTTCAAAAAAAAAATAGCAATCTCTCGGGAAACTGTCCCCCTCTCTCTGGCAAAAGAAAACACTTCCTTTGAACCTATTTGGGACCAATAGGACCTATTTGCATTAAACTATGTATAACAATATTATAAGGTTGGCTAAGAAAAAAAAAGAAAAAAATGTTTTTTTTTTTAAGAATATAGAGTGGTTTGTGAATTCAGTTGCAAAAATTTAGTGGAGACCAACCAGGAGGAGAGTTCTTTGAAATGAGGGGAAGGACAAATTAAGCTAGTAGATATACTTTACAAGGGGCATAGAGAATAAGAAAATTAAGAGGAAAGAGTTAATGTGACCAAAAATTGTATTAATGCAGCAGATTCAGCCAGCCTATTAAAAAAAAAATGTGTTCAGTATATTCTGAAATAACTGCCCAATGGCATTTGAGCACGACACACACACACACACACACACACACACACACACACACACACACACACACAGTGTCCCCCCCAAAAAATGTGTACACATATTAAGAAAGGGACAAACTATTAAAATTGTAATACTCATTATATACTGATAAAAAAAGATGAATACAAGTCACATTTGACTTCAGCAATTACAAGATGTGCTCAAAGTGGTTACCATCAGTGTCCAGACACTTCTGATAACAGCAACTACTGCTTGAGCAGCGTTGACCAAAGTGTCCACTTGTATACATTTTGTTGGCACCCCTGGTGTGTATGTGTATGTGTGTGTATTCCATTGTTTATCTGAAATTCAAATTTAACTGGGTGTCCTATATTTTACCTGACTACCTTACTAGGTAGTGAGGGGAGCTCCCACAACCAACTAGCACTTCATCAAAGATTAGCTGATAACTCCCAGAGCCAAGATGCCAACTCTGAAGTTACACTTCTCTTGTTTACTGTAGGAAAACCACCTAGAACTAAGGGGAGCATTCTGCTGTCCCTGGGTGCTGCTGAATTAGACATCAGTCCTTTCCTCTTCAAGGTACAAGAATCTCATTTGCCATGAGAGACCTGCAAACAGTTGTTGCCCTAGTTTCCAAATCTTTCTGTTATATTCTGCTGTAAGTCAGTCATCTGTCCTTATTTGCACTGTAGAATAAAATAAGGGGATATCATTACTTTAAGTACAAGGAGGAGTGGGCAATTTATTGTTCAGTAGAAATGAGAGGAATGTCTTAATTTGGATAAAATGACTTTAACTCAGTCTTGCCACACTTTTTAAAATTATGCTGTCTTAGATTTCACCTGTCACCTCCCAGTTTAAGAATACAACTCACAGTAATTTGGACTTGGTATAGAGCTGCTGTGAAAGTAAACAAAATCAGAAGAGGGCCTAGCTTGTTCATCACCATTTTGTACCAGTAGTTGTATTTTCCCATATCACTTCTCTGTATGATCACTCTTTGTGCTCAGGTTATTAGATTAACATTTCAGAATACTTTGCAACTACTTAGATGGTTAACGTGGCATGATTTGCTATAGAAGTATAAAAGATTTGAGAAGAAACGCATTTTTCAATTTTATTTATTTATTTTTTATTTTAAAAAATTGTTAATTTTATTTTATGTCAATTACTTCTCAATAATGCTGTTATAAAAAGTCAATAAGAAATGTAATTAGCATCCCTTACACAGAATGACTCTCAGAAACCTTTGAAAATCTCATTCAAATCAGTATGTTGTTGAAGATTAATAAACAAAAACTTAAGAAAATGTAACAATTTACCCTAAGTGTTTAAAGTTTTCTTCTGAATTCTCTTTAATTTAGTTGATCAGATTTTGAAAATTGCTGCTGTTGTCCTTTTTTAAAAAATATTTTTATTAAAAATATAACTAATATACAACATTATATCAGTTTCAGGTATACACCACAGTCATTTAACATTAATATACCTAAAGAACTGATCACCATGATAAGCCCAGCAACATCTGACACAGTACTATGCTATCACATTATTGACTATATGCTCTATGCTGCACATTATATCCCCATGACTTATTTGTTTTATACCTAGAACTCTGGACCTCTTATTCCGCTTCAAGTTCTCCCCCGTTTTAAAAATTTTCAATGAAAGTTGGCATTCATTATTATTATAGAAATTTTTTGGGGGAACAGCCATGGTCTTTTTTTGGTGGGGGGGCTTCTTTTCCATTTTATTTTTTTTATTTTTTTAAATTTTATTTATTTATTTATTTTATATTAGTTTCAGGTGTACAACACAGTGCAATAGTTATACTTTTTACCCCTCAAAGTGACAACACCTCTCCCCCAATTCGCCACGCCACTCCTCCCCCCCATATCATATATATCTATTACACTTCCTCTGAGTCCCTTCCACAGTATAATCCACATCCCGTGACTACCTATATATTCAAATACAGTTGGTATACAATATTATACAACATCAGCTTCAGGTGTACAGTGCAGTGATCAAGCCTCTACTCCATCCATGAAACGGTCTCCCTAATAAGACATGTGACCATCTGACACCCCACAAAGTATTTACAACATTATTAATTATATTCCCCAAACTGTCTTTCATATCCCTGTGTCAATATTGTAGTTAACAATTTATGCTGTCTAATCCCTTCCCCTTCTCCGTCATCCCCACCCCACTCCCAACTAGCAATCCTCAGTTTTTCCTCTATATCTATGAGACTGTTTCTGTTTACTTTGCTCACTCATTCAGTTTTTCAGATTCCACATATAAGTGAGATCATACGGTATTTGTCTTTCTCCAACTGACTTATTTCACTTAACATAATAGTCTCTAGGTCCATCCATATCATTGCAAATGGTACGATTTCATTCTTCTTTATAGCGGAGTAATTCTCCATTGTATAAATGTACCACCTTTTCTTAATCTAGTCATCTACCAATGGGCATTTTGGTTGTTTCCAAGTCTTGGCTATTGTAAATAGCGCTGCTATGAACTTAGGGGTGCATATATTTTTTTGAAGTAGTGTCTTGGGTTTTTCGGGATAAATACCTAGGAGCAGAATTGCTGGGTCAAAAGGTAGTTCCATTTCCAGTTTTTTGAGATACCTCCATACTGACTTCCATAGTGGCTGCACCAATCTGCAATTCCACCAACAGGGTCCCCTTTTCCCCACAGCCCCGCCAGCACTTGTTGTTTGTTGATTTATTGATGATAGTCACTCTGACTGGAGTGAGGTGGTATCTCATTGTGGCTTTTATTTGCAATTCCCTGATGACCAGTGAGGTTAAACATTTTTTCATATGCCTGTAGGCCATCTGTATGTCCTCTTTAGAGAAATGTCTCTTCATATCCTCTGCCCATTTTTTTAATTGGGTTGTTTGCTTTTTGATGTTGAGTTTCATGAGTGTTTTATAAATTTTGTATATTAACCCCTTATCAGATATATCGTTGGCAAATATATTTTCTGATTCAATAGGTTTCCTTTTTGTTTTTTGATGGTTTCCTTTGTTGTGGAAAAACTTTTAAGTCTGATATAATCCAATATGTTCATTTTCTCTTTTACTTCCCTTGCTCACAGGGATGTATCAGCAAAAATATTGCTCAGGGTAATGTCTGCAAATATACTCCCTATATTTTCTTTTAGGAGTCTTATGGTTTCAGGTCTTACATTTAAGTCTTTAATCCATTTTGAATTTTTTCTTGTATATGGCGTAAGGAGGTGGTCCAGTTTCATATTTTTGCATGAGTCAGTCCAATTTTCCCAGCACCATTTATTGAATAGACTATCTTTACTCCAGTGTAAATTCTTGCTTCCCTTGTCATAGATTAACTGTCTGTAAATGCTTGGATTTATTTCTGGGCTCTCTGTTCTGTTCCTTTGATCTATATGTCCGTTTTCATGCCAATACCATACTGTTTTGATTACTATAGCCTTGTAGTATGTTTTGATGTCTAGTAGCGTGATCCCCCGACTTTGTTCTTATTTCTCAGGATTGCCGAGGCTATTTGGGGTCTTTTACAGTTCCCTATAAATTTTAGGATAATATTTTCTATCTCTGTGAAAAATGCCATTGGTAGTTTGATAGGAATTGCACTGAATCTATATATTGCTTTAGGCAGTATGGACATTTTAACTATATTAATTCTTCCTATCCATGAGCATGGTAGGTGTTTCCATTTATTTGTATCTTTGATTTCTTTCTTCAGTGTCTTATAATTTTCTGAGTAGAGATCTTTTACTTCTTTGGTTAAATTTATTCCTAGGTATTTTTTTGTTTTGTTTTTTTTTTTTGAGGCCAGTGTCACTGGCCCTCATATGTGGGACCCGAACCGGGGCTGCTGGCATCCCAAGACAGCGCTTAACCACCGCGCCACTCAGCCGGCCCTATTCCTAGGTACTTCATAGTTCTTGAAGCAATTATAAATGGGACATTTCTCCTTCTGTTAGTTTAGTATTGGTATATGCAAATGCCACTGATTTCTGAACATTGATTTTATATCCTGCTACCTTACTAAATTTGTCTATCAGATCCAATAGTTTTTTGATGGAGTCTTTGGGGTTCTCTATATACAGTATCATGTCATCTGCATATAATAACAATTTTACTTCTTCCTTGCAAATTTGGATGCCTTTTCTTTTTCTTATCTGATTGCTGTGGCTAGAACTTCCTGAACTATGTTGAATGAAAGAGGAGAAAGTGGAGAGCCTTGTCTTGTTCCTGATCTTAAGGAGAATGGTTTTAGAATTTCCCCATTGAGTATGATGTTAGCTGTATGTTTATCATATATGACCTTTATTATATTAAGATATGATCCCTGTATTCCCACTTGGCTAAGGGTTTTTAACATAAATGGCTGTTGGATTTTGTCAAATGCTTTTTCTGCATGTATTGATATGACCATGTGATTTTTTAAAAAGATTTTATTGAGGAATTGGGGGAGGGGAACAGCATTGTGGAATGGAGGAAGGGGAACAGACAATTTGCTGTCCTTTTGTTGTTCAGTGTAATTGCGGAGGACATTGCTTCACTGGCCTATGTTGGTATCGTCATTGCGCTCTTCCCAGATGAGGCAGATTGGTCGCCGGCCTCTGGATATCTGGTCCAGGACTTTTGTCTTTTGGAAACTCATTGATTACTTATTCAATTTCTTTGGCAGGAATCAGTCTGTTCAGAGTTCCTATTTCTTTGTGATACAGACTTTGAAGATTGTATGCTTCTAGAAATTTATCCATTTCTTCCAGATTGTCAAATTTGTTAGCATACAGTTGCTCATAGTATTTTCTTAAAATTTTCTGTATTTCTGTGGTATCTGTTGTCACTTCTTCTCTTTCATGTCTGATTTTTATAGGGCCCTCTCTCTTTTTCTTGGGGAGTCTGGCTAAAGGTTTGTCAATTTTGTTTATCTTTTCAAAAATCCAGCTCTTGGTTTCATTGATTGTATGTATTTTTTTTTTGGTCTCTATTTCATTTATTTCTGCTCTGATCTTTATTATTTCCTTCCTTGCACTCCCTTTGGGCTTGTTTTGATGTTCTTTTTCCAGTTCCTTTTTTGCTTAGGTGTAAAGATAGCCTGTTGATTTGAGATTTTTCTTGTTGTTTTTTTTTTTGATAGGCCTGCATTGCTATGAATTTCCCTCTCAGAACTGCTTTCACTGCATCCTATAGATTTTGGGTTATTGTGTTTTCATTTTCGTTTGTCTCAAGGTAACTTTTGTTTTCTTCCTTGATCTCATTGCTGACCCACTCACTATTTAGTAACATGTTATTCAGCTGCCAATATTTGTGTACTTTCTGGGTTTCTTCTTATAATTCGTTTCTAGTTTCATAGTATTATGGTCAGAGAAGACACTTTATATGATTTAAATCTTCTTAAATTTATTGAGACTTCTTTTGTGGCCTAACATGTGGTCTATCTTGGAAAATATTCCATGTGAGCTTGAGAAGAATGTATATTCTGTTGCTTTGGAGTGAAATGCTCTAAAAATATTGATTAAATCCAACTGGTCTAATGTGTCATTTAAGACCACTGTTTCCAAGTTGATTTTCTGTCTGGAGGATCTGTCCATTGGTGACAATGGGGTGTTGAAATCCCCTACTATGATAGTGTTACTGTTGATCTCTGTCTTTATGTCTGTCAAAATCTGTTTTATATTTTAGGAGCTCCTATATTGGGTGCATAGATGTTTACTAGGGTTATGTCCTCTTGTTGAATTGATCCCTTTATTATTATGTAGTGCCCTTCTTTGTCTTTTATTGTAGTCTTCATTTTAAAGTCTAATTTATCTGAAATATGTATTGCTATCCTGCTTTTTTCTCATTTCCATTTGCATGAAGTATCTTATTCCATCCCTTTACTTTCAGTCTGTGTGTCTTTTGATCTGAGATGTGTATCTTGTAAACTGAATATGCATGGATCTTGTTTTCTTATCCACTCTGCCATTTTCTGTCTTTTTAAAAAAATATTTTATTGGGGAATTGGGGAGGGGAACAGCATTGGGGAATCAGGGAAGGGGAACAGACAAGTTACTGTCCTTTTTTCTTCAGTCTAGTTGTGGAGGATGTTGATTCACTGGCCCATGTTGGTATCATCATTGCACTCTTCCCGGATGAGGCAGATTGGTCGCCAGCCTCTGGATGGTCACTCACCGCGGCTATTGGCAGCTCACACTGGCTGCCGGCCACTCACTGTAGCCTATGGCAGCCTACTGCAGCAGGGGTTGCAGCCTACACTGTCGCTGGAGCTTGCGCAGCCCAGCTCCAGGTGGAGCTGTTGTTAGCTATAGAGGACAGTGTCACTGGCCCTCATATGTGGGATCCGAACTGGGGCCGCTGGCATCCCAAACCAGCTCTTAACAAATGCGCCACTCAGCCGGCCGATTCTCTGTCTTCTGATTGGAGCATTTAGCCCATTCACATTTATAATGATTATTGATAGGTGCATATGTATTACCATTTTGTTATTTGTATTCCCGGTCATCCTAGGTTAGCTTGTTTACCTCTTTCTTTTGTTTAAAAAAGCCCTTTTAACATTTCTTGCAATGCTGGCTTGGTGGTAATGAATTCCTTAAGCTTATTCTTTTCTGAGAAGCTCTTTATTTCTCCATTAATTTTAAGTGATAGCCATGCTGGGTAGAGCAGTCTTGGTTGTAGGCATTTGGCATTTGTTTTTCATCACTTTGAATTATTCCTGCCACTCCCTTCTGGCCTGCAGAGTTTCTCTGGAAAAGTCAGCTGTTAGTTTTATATGAGTTCCTTTGTATGTAACCCGCTGTCTTTCTCTTGCTGCTTTTAGGATTCTATCTTTGTCTTTAACGTTTGCCATTTTAACTATGATGTTTCTTAGTGTGGGCCTGTTCAGGTTCAGCTCTTTTGGCAGTCTCTGCACTTCCTAGGCTTTTTTGTCTATTTCCTTCATCAGGGTAAGGAAGTTTTCAGTCATTATTTCTTTGAATACATTCTCGATCCCTTGCTTCTCTTATCCTTCTGGTATTCTTATGATGCAATTGTTGTTGCACTTGATCTTGTCCCACAGGTCTCTTAAAAACTATTTTAATTGTTTTTTATTCTGTTTCTTTTTGTTGTTCCAACTGGGTTATTTCTGCTATTTTGTCTTCCAAATTGCTGATCTGATCCTCTGCTTCATCTAATCTACTTGTGATTCCTTTGAGTTCTTCATTTCAGTTATTGTATTCTTTAGTTCTAACTGTTTGTTTTTTTATGATTTCTCCATGCTTCTTTATGTCCTCACTAAGTTCCTTAAATATTCTTATCATCAGTGTTCTAAACTCTGTCTGAAAGGTTGGATACCTGTTTCATTTTGTTCCATTTTTAGAGGTTTCTTGTGATCTTTTACTTGAGACATGTTTCTTTGTTTCTTCATTCTGGCTGTCACTCTGTGATTGCTTCAATGTATTAGGTAGATTGCCTATGTCTTTCAGTTGTTGCTGGGTGGTCTTATGTAGTATGTGTCCTTTGTATTTGAATTGCACAGTCTGCGGATTCTCCTGTCACATGTGTTCCAAAGGTGTCACTGTTGAAGTTGCTCTTTAATTGCTTTTGGCTTGTCAGAGTGTTCGATTGACCCTCAGACTGGTTAACTGGGAGAATTAGCTTTGTTCACAGTTTATGAGATGCTGTGTAGAGGTTGACCTCTCAGAGGAGTCTTGGCCACTATCGGCTTTTGTGCCTGTGGAAAATGTCCTTTGCGATTGCCACTTGTAGTTTCAACCAGGTAGTGCTCTGGGTTGGTCTAACACTGGCTTCTGTGTGTATTGGTTCTGGTTTCTCTTGGGAAGAGCTCCCACACAGAGCTGTTTCAGCCCTGTCTGTTACCAGCTTGTAGCTACCTGGTAGGTGCCTCAAGGCTGTATGTAGTTGGCTGCTGCTTGTGCTGGACCTGGGGTCATGTGGGGGTGGTCTCTGTGTGAACTGAGGCTGGCTGCCCTCAATATTGGTCATGAGGCAATTTAGCAAAATGGCCATGGCTCCCTAGGCCTGCTGCCATCTTTTAGATGCCGATAAGGCGCAACTATTGTGAGAGGCTCTTTAGGGGCATGTATTTGGCTATTTGACCTGGTGTTGAGGGTGCACTTGGTGATGTGGCACTAAGTGGGCAGGATGGAGTTCAAGTGAATTATGAGATGTGATTTGTGGTTTTTAAGACATTAATGCATAGTCAGGTCTTATGCCAATACCTGGCCTGTGACCCCTTGTTTACCGTCTCAATGGCACCACAGCAAGCCTCTGCCTCATGCTCACAAATTCACGAAAGCTGCTCCTGAGTGGCTGTCGTGCAGGTTTTTGGTCACTGAACACTGCCAAGTTGACCCCAGGGCTCTGAAGACCACCTTCTGTTGTAAAAAACCTTTTCTACTGTTTGTGAGAATGGGGCCAGTCACCCAGGAACCCCGCTTTCCCTGACAGCTGTAGGTGGGCAAAGTGGTGTTACAGGTGTTTAAAGGATGTGGTTTCTACAAATTTAGTGTAGTCTCAGCTCCTGGACCAGTGTTAGGCCCATGTCCAATTCATAAAACAAAAACAAAGCAAGGAAACCCAACAACACCAAAAAACAAATACACATCCACTAAAACATGATAAACAATGATCAAACAGGAGAAATAAAAACATAAAAGAGACACAAACACAAACATAAAAACAGGAGAAGAAGACAGAAAAACAGTAACCAAATCAATAACCACATAAACAAGGCTGAGAAACAACAACAACAAAACACATTAAAGAAAAGAAGAAAAAGGAACAAAAAAATGAAAGAGAAAGAAAAGAAAAAAAGAATATTAAAAAAAGGGTAAAAAAGGGGTGGATGGAAAACAAAGAAAAAAGAGAATAAATAAATTTTTTAAAAAAGGCTCTCCAGGACCAGCCGAGTGGCGCATTGGTTAAGAGCTGGTTTGGGGATGTCAGTGGCCCCGGTTCAGATCCCACATGTGAGGGCCAGTGACACTGCCCTCTACAGCTAACAACAGCTCCACCTGGAGCTGGGCTGTGCGAGCCCCCGCAACGGTGTAGGCTGCAGCCCTCCTGCAGTCAGCTGCTAAGGCTAAATTGAGTGGCCGGCAGCCAGCGTGAGCTACTGACAGCCGGCGTGCACTGCCAATAACCGCGGTGAGCGACATCCAGAGGCCAGCGACTGATCTGCCTCATCTGGGAAGAGCACAATGATGAGACCAACATGGGCCAGTGAAGCAACATCCTCCGCAACTAGACTGAAGAATAAGAAGACAGTAATTTGTCTGTTCTCCTCCCCCAATTCCCCAATAAAATCTTTTTTTAAAAAAAGGCTCTCCACCCGCTTTATCTGCAGACTGCTTGCTCAGCAATAGTGAGTTTCTGGGTCACTCAGTACCAGTTGTGTTGAGGGAAGGGCCCCACCAGTCCATCTCAGGCTTGCAATGGGCTTCTCGCAATTAGCTGCCATATATTCTGGGGCCGTGCTCACCACCAAAAATCCTCACAGATTGCTGTTGGCTGTCCACTGCTGTGAAAACCCACTGTGGTCTGTGGAGTAGGGCCAGGCCCCAGGGACTCAGGGTGCACCCAGCAACCCAGCTCTAGGTGGGTGGGGCAGGCCCCCAGGGCACCACAGGGTGTGGTTAGTGGCTCCCGCCAAATCAGAGCAGCATGTGCTCCTAGACCTGCAACCAAACCACACAAATGCGTCATGAATACCCCAGCCAGATCATGCAGGCACAGAGCTCCCAGCCCAATACTCCCAGGAAAACTCCCAGTATCAGCCTGTCCCAATCAGCAGCCCACAGATCAGGCAGAGCCACCAGACAAGCTGGCAGTACCCTAGCAACTCTGCACATGCAGTGCAGAGAATCAGGACCCAAGGCAGCTTGCATGGGCCCACGTTTCAATTAGCAGCCTGTTAGAACCAGAGTATGCCCACCAGGTGATACACTGGCTATGCAGCACAAGCAGTATGGAGAGAAGAGACCCAAGGCAGTATGCACGTGCACATGCACATGCCTGCTCCAATCCAGCAAACCAATGTGTTTCCAGATCTGACCCTCTGGGGGAGGGCCCAACCCTGGAAAAATGGTGCCCTCCTGTACATTACTCGTATGCAAGCTCCACACAGGGGGAACAATGGTCCTCAAACCTCCAGCTCCAGCACTAAAGGCTCTCAGTTCAGTCATTCTCCACAGGCTTCTGCACCCTCCCCCACCCCCACTCATGCAACCACTCCCTCCACCTGGGACTGGGTGAGTGCTCACCAGCAAGGGAGTCCGTGTGCCCACTCTTCAGGAGAGTGACTGTTTCTCTAGCCACCCCTTGCCTCACCAAATTGAGCAAACAGAATCCACACTAATTTCTACTGCCCGCTATCGTGGAACTCCTCTGCCTGGAAAAGTAACTCTGGGCTGGTGAGCTTGGATTGGATCCAGAGGGTCCCTCCCAGAACATGAAAAGCCTCTTCAACACTAAGGTATCCCTTGTGGGGTTCGCCTTCTTTCTGTGAGCCTGGATTCAGCCTGCCTCATGTCTCCACTCCTCATACCAGTCTCGACGTGGCCTCTTCTTTAAGTCCTTAATTTAGAGGTTCTGTTCATCTAATGTTCACATGACTTCCTAGGTTGAATGCTGTATAAATTATTTGTAATTTTGGTGTCATCCTGTGAGGCAGTTGGCACAGCACCCATCTATCGAGATTTTTCTTGTTTCTTGAGGTAGGCCTGTATTGCTATGAATTTCCCTCTTAGGACTGCTTCTGCTGTGACCCATAGATTTTGGGTCTTTGTGTCCTCATTTTTCATTTGTCTCAATGTATTTTGATTTCTTCCTTGATCTCATTGTTGACCCATTCATTATTTAGTAGCATGTCATTTGCCTCTATGTGTTTGTGTGATTTTCAGTTTTTTCCCTTGTAATTGATATCTAGTTTCATACAATTGTGGTCTGAGAAAATGTTTGATATGATTTCACTCTTTTTAAATTTATTGAGACTTGTTTTATGGCCTAACATGTGGTCTATATTGAAAAACTTTCCTTGAAAATAATGTATTTTCAGCTGCTTTGGGGTGAAATGCTCTCAAAATATCAATTGAATCTATCTGGCTTAGTGTGTGTGCGTCTTTTGATCTGAAGTGTGTCGCTTTTAGACAGCATATTATGTGTCTTGCATTCATATCCAGCTACCCTATGTCTTTTTTTTTTTTTGAGGACAGTGTCACTGGCCCTCATATGTGGGATCTGAACCGGGGCCACTGGCGTCCTAAGCCAGCGCTCAACCACTGCGACACTCGGCCAGCCCTACCCTATGTCTTTTGATTGGAGCATTTAATCCATTTACATTTAATATGATTTAATATGATTATTGGTAGATATATAGTTATTGACATTTTATTATTCATCTTTATGTTCTTTCACCCCCCTTCTTCTTCTGAAGTTCCTTTGATATTTCTTATAATACTGGTTTTGTATTGATGAAACCCTTTAGATTTTGTTGTCTGGGAGGTTCTTTTGCTGTCCTTCAATTTTAGACAGTCATGCTAGGTAGAGTAATCTTGGTTATAGGCCCTTCCTTTTCATCACTTTGAATATTTCCTGCCACTCCCATCTGGCCTGCGAAGTTTCTGTTGAGAAATCAGCTGACAATCTTATCAGACCCCCTTGTAATAACTAATTGCCTTTCTATTGCTGCTTTCTATTGCTTCACAGCCATCTCAAACTTATACTTGTTCTTTTGGTCTTCAACCCAGTCCCATGTCCTTCCTGTACCGTTTAAATCTAAGTTTGGCAATGTCAGTCATTTAGTTGCTTATGTCAGAGACATTGTAATTAGCTTTATCTTTGACATCATTCCTTTATTTTCATAGCCATTTTCCAGGTCTGGTTAGCTCTACCCCCAAATATACCATAATGTATCCACTTCTCTCTACTTACTCTACCACCACTATAGTAAATCTTAACACCATCTCTCACCAGGATGACTAGAATAGTCCCCTAAGTGATCTTTCTAATCCTTTCTTGACTTCTTCTAATATTTTCTCTTGCATCCTTCTGTCCATGCATTCAGGCATCCATGCAACTATGAAAATGATCCTTCAACATTTTTAATCTGGATGGAGAGGGATGAACTCTGGGATGGTATGTCATGGTAAAACTTGACCACAAAACCCTATTTCAAAAAAAAGCTTGAAAATAAGAAAAAACTCAACATTATAAAAAATAAAAAAGGCATGATCTCAGACCATGCAGTCTTGAAAAGTAGTATCCAAGATAGAGATACAAACAATTTTATGTATTGACACATATCTTCTATCCTTATTTCCGAAGGTGTCATTCAGTTATCGGGTTTAGGGTTGGGTTGGCAGGAAGAAAATGGACAAAACTTGGAAAAATATGACTCATATCTCTTAATACAGAGGAAAATGGCTTATGAGGGCAAATAAAAGTTTATTGGGATGAAAGGTAGAGAAGGTCTATCCATACATACTCCATACCTCCACCCTGAAAGGGAGATAAGAAAAACTGCTAGCACTCTGGTAGGAAGATAAAAAAAAATAAGGCAGAGGGCATGATTAATCAGGGGTAATTAGGCCTAACAATAAGCAGGGATTTAGCAAGCTTGAAGATAAAAAGGGGATTAATTATAATTATAATAACTGCAGAGGGAATAAGTAGCCTATTTGGAAATGGAACAAGGTAAATGTCCATTTAAGTACTTTCCCTCACCTGTAGTCTAATAAGGTCTTGGATAAAATGCACAGCCATATAATTATGGTTTCATAAAAAAAAGTTACGATAGTCTTGCACCACTGAACAACAATGATACATTCTGAGAAATGCATGATTAGGTGATTTTGTCATTGTGTGAAAATCATAGAGGGTACTTCCACAAACCTAGATTGTAAGGCCTACTACACACCTAGGCTATATGGTATCCAGGGGTCGGCAAAGTTTTGAGATGGAAGAGCCTCCAGGGGTCAGGAAACTATGGCTCGTGAGACACAGGATCTGAAGTACAATTGAAAATGAAAATAAAACTATCATAGTTTCATTTATAAAATTTTTAAAGGATATTATTCACATAATGGTGATTATGTAAAATATATTTATGGCTCTCAAATAATTTTCAAATTGTTTTGAGGCACAGGGTTGGCTCTTCCAGGGGTCAGCAAATTTTTGAGACAGAAAGTACCCAAAGAGCCGCATGTAGCTTGCAAGCAGCAGTTTGCCGACCCCTGAATAGTCTATTGATCTTAAGCTACAAGCCTGTACAGCATGTCAAACTATAGAAAAGCACAATATTAAATCAAGCACAAGAGAAAATGATACAATCAAGAAATGTGGTAAAAAGACATATATAAGATTGCTGCCATGATAATATGGCATACTGTTTAATAGCTAACTTCTTTTTTTTTTTGAGGGCAGTGTCACTGGCCCTCATATGTGGGACCCGAACTGGGGCCGCTGGCCTCCCAAGCCAGCGCTCAACCACCATGCCACTCGGCCGGCCCCAAACTTCTTTTTATATAAGTAGAAAAAGCACACTCTAAAATAAAGTTAAAAAGTACCGGGAGTGCCAAAAAAATGTATACACATGATTTGTATGCATCTTTTATTATCAGTATATATTGAGTATTACAATTTTAATAATTTTTCCTTTTGGCACCCTCTGTATATTATAGTAAATACATAACCAGTAACATAGTCATTTATTATAATTATCAAGTATTATTGCCTGTGCATAATTATGTGCTATGCTTTTATATGACTGGCATGGCAGTAGGTATGATTACACTAGCACCCCACAAACACATGAGTAATGTATTGTACTATGACATTACAGGTGCTACAACATCACTGGGTGATAGGAATTTTTTAGTTCCATTAAAATCTTATGAAACTATAGGTGGCCCATCATTGGCTAAAATGTTATGCAGTGTATGACTGTATAATATAATTGAAATAATTGAAAATATGTTTTTGATACTATGTTGAAACAAAAATTGATAGGTATAAAAAAGTTTAAAAGGAAGTTATGAATATGTGATTTTTTGTTATAATGGTAAAATATACAATTAAAAAAAGTTATAGGGATATGAATATATCAATTTATAAATTAATGATTAATTTAGTTCACAATATTTATTAAATGCTATTTTGTTCAGGGAACATAAGGCATTTCCATGAAGACATAATACTAAATGTAAATGCCCTGAGACAGGAACCAGCATGTCTTGCATAAGACACAGCAAGAAGTCCTTGCATAAGACACAGCAAGAAGTGGTGAGGAGAATGGCATGAGATGAGATTTGAGGAACTGACAGATCATGCATCTGAAGGGCATGGTAAAGATTTGGATTATAATCTGAGAGTCAATGGACTCCATCGAGGGATTTAAGTAGGGATGAGATGTGATCCATTTATGTTTTAAAAGTTTATTCTCGGGGACTTCCAGTAAAATGGTGGATTAGACAGACACTGTGTCAACTGCCTCCCAGGATCACACCAAAATTACAAATAATTTATATAACATTCAACCCCGGAAGTCCCTGGAACACTAGATGAACAGAACCACTAAATGAAGAACTTAAAGAGGAGACCACATCAAGTCTGGTAGGAGGGGTGGAGATGAGAGAGGACAAACCCCGTGAGGGAAGCCCCAGCAGTGGGGAGGTTTCTCTGGTTGTGGGAGAGAACCTCCGGCCCTACACAGAAGTCACCAGCCCAGAGTTTCTTTGCTGGGACGAGGAGTTCCACGATAGCTGGCAGTAGAAATTAGTGAGGTCTTTCTTTGCTCAGCTCAGTGAGGCTGACAGTGGCTAGAGAACCAGTGGAGCCAGCACACAGACTCGCTCACTGGTGAGCACTCACCCAGTTCCTGGTGGAGGGAGTAGCTGTGTGAGCGGGGCCCAGGAGCCTGCAGGGACAGACTAAAATGAGCACCTTTGGTGCAGAAGCTGGAGGTTTTGGGACTATTGTTCCCCTGGAGTGTAGCTTGCACATGAGTGGTATAAAAGAGGGAGCCATTTTGTCAGGGTTAAACTCCCACAGAGGGTCAGGTCTGGGACTGCACTGGTCTGGTGGAATTGGCGCAGAAGTGTGTATGTGTGCATGCACGTGCATGAGTCCTTGGATCCCCATCTTCTGCTCTGCTTGTGCTGTGTTGCCAGGGAAATGCCGGGCTGGTATGACCCAGCTCCAACAGGCTGCTCACTGAGACGCAGGAGTGCGGGAGCCGCATTGGATCCCCTGCTCTGAGTACTGCGAGTTTAGAGTTGCCAGGCTGCTAATAGGTTGTCGGGCTGCTCCACCTGATCTATGAGCAGCTGATTGGGACAGGCTGAGACTGGGAGTTTTCCTGGGAGTGTTGGGCTGTGAGCTGTGCACCTGCATGATCCAGCCTGAGCTTTCCTGGTGATCTATCTAATACATCAAAGCAATCCCATAGTAACAGCCAGAATGAGGAAAAAGAGAAACATGTCCCAAGTAAAAGATCAGAAGAAACCTCTAGAAATGAAACTAAATGAAACAGGGATCCAACCTTTCAGAGACAGAGTTTAGAACACTGATGATAAGAATGTTTAACGAACTTAGTGAGCACATAAAAAGGGATAGAGAAATCATAAAAAACAACCAGTTAGAACTAAAGAATACAATAACTGAAATGAAGAACACTGGTAGAGTAGGAGAAGCAGAGCATCAGATAAGCGATTTGGAAGACAAAATAACAGAAATCACCCAGTTGGAACAACAAAAAGACAAAAGAATAAAAAGCAGTGAAAATAGTTTAAGAGCCCTATGGGACAAGATGAAGCACAAGAATAATCACATCATAGGAATAACAGAAGGAGAAGAGAAGAAGCAAGGGGTCAAGAATGTATTTGAAAAATAATGACTGAACACTTCCCTACCCAGGTGAAGGAAGTTGACATACAAGCCCAGGAAGTGAAAAGAGTTCCAAACAAGCTGAACCCAAACAGATCCACACCAAGACACATCATAGTTAAAATGGGAAAGTTAAAAACAGAGACAGAATCCTAAAAGCAGCAAGAGAAACACAGCAGGTTACATACAAAGGAATTCCTATAAGACTAACAGCTGACTTTTCTACAGAAACTCTGCAGGCCAGGAGGGAGTGGCAGGAAATATTCAAAGTGATGCAAAATAAAGGCCTACAACCAAGATTGCTCTACCCAGCACAGCTATCACTTAAAATTGAAGGAGGGCTGGCCAAGTGGCGCTGTGAAGGAGGGCTGGCCAAGTGGCGCTGTGGTTAAGTGCTGGCTTGGGAAGCCAGTGGCCTCGGTTTGGGTCCCACATATGAGGGCCAGTGACACTGCCCTCAAAAACAAAACAAAACAAAATTGAAGGAGAAATAAAGAGCTCAGAAAATAATAAGCTTAAGGAATTCATTACCACCAAACCAGCATTGCAAGAAAACTTAAAACGGTTTTTTTAAACAGAAGAAAGGGGTTAACAAGCTAACCTACGAAGACGGGGAATACAAATAACAAAATGACAATACGTATGCACCTGTCAATAATCATTTTTAATGTGAATGGGCTAAATTCTCCAATCAAAAGACAGAGAGTGGCTGAGCGGATAAGAAAATAGGATCCATGTATATACTGTTTACAGGTTGAATGAGATTTTTTTCTTTTAAGATTATTTATTGGGGAATTGGGGGAGGGGAACAGTCAAGTTGCTGTCTTTTTGTTCTTCAGTCTATTTGGCGGAGGACATTGCTTCACTGGTTCATGTTGGTATCGTCATTGCGCTCTTCCCAGATGAGGCAGATCGGTCGCTGGCCTCAGGATTTTGCTCACTGCGGCTATTGGCAGCTCACGCTGGCTTCCAGGTGCTCATGCTGGCTGCCGGCCACTCACTGTAGCCTATGGCAGCCCACTGCAGCAGGGGCTGCAGCCTACACCGTCGCTGGGGTTCACGCAGCCCAGCTCCAGGTGGAGCTGTTGTTAGCTGTAAAGGGCAGTGTCACTGGCACTCATATGTGGGATCTGAACCATGGCCACTGGTGTCCCAAGCCAGCTCTTAACCAATGCGCCACTTGGCTGGCCCTGGAATAAGATATTTCATGCAAATGGAAATGAGAAAAAAAGCTGGAGCAGCAGTACTTATTTTGGACAAAATAGACTTAAAATGAAGACTACAATGAAAGACAAAGAAGGGCACTATAACCCTAATAAACTTCTATGCACCCAACATAGGAGCTCCTACTTGTATAAAACAGATTTTGACAGACATAAACACAGAGATCAACAGTAACACTATCATAGTAGGGGACTTCAACACTCCGTTGTTACCAATGGACAGATCCTCCAGACAGAAAATCAACAAGGAAAGAGTGGCTTTAAATGACACTATATATTTTTTTTGAGGGCAGTATCAGTGGCCCTCATATGTGGGACCCAAACTGGGGCTGCTGGCTTCCCAAGCCAGCGCTTAACAACCATGCCACTTGGCGGGCCCTCTCAAATGACACTTTAGACCAGCTGTATTTCACTGATATTTTTGGAGCATTTCACCCCAAAACAACAGAATATACATTCTTTGGACAGCGTAGGTGGGTGACTACAATTTTACCGCAGGGATATGAGGGGCAGTCTTGGAATGTAATTGTTAATGTTGTGAATTCTTTGCGGTGTGTCAGATGGTCACATGTCTTGTTGGGGAGACCGCTTCGGGGATGGGATAGAGGCTTGATCACTGTTCTGTACACCTGAAGCTGATGTTGTATAATATTGAATGTTAACTGTGATTGAATGTATACATATAGTCACGGGATGAGGAGTACAGTGTAGGAGTGGAGTCAGGGGAGTTGTAATAGGTATTATGATTTGGGGGGAGTGGGGCAGTGAATTGAGGGAGAGGAGTTGTCACTTTGAGGGGTAAAACGTATAACTATAGCAGTGTTGTAAAAAATAAATTAAAAAATAAAATAAAATAAAAACAAAAATAAAAAGTAAGTTTACTCTCTAGATTACATCACAGAAATGGTGCTGTGAGGATTGATTCTTGAAATCTGCCCCGGAAGTCACAACAAATTGAATAGCTATAATTCAACAAAGGCTAACTTAAGCAACATGCATGTCTGAGAGATCCACACATTGAATCACCTGGTCAATTTGGGGAAGCAGAAGAGGATGGAAGGGGAAAATGTAGAGAGGTGAGCTGCAAGCCATAGGCCACAGTCTGGAGCTCTTTGCAGTCTTGGGAGATGGAAGAATCCAGGCTGCAGATGGACTCCTTGTGGCCCATAGTCCTGCCTGAAGGAGCAGCATATAATATGGTTGAATCCAGCATTTGGGCCAGAGACCTCAGAACAAAGACCAAATACAGAAGGGTGAGAACTGTGGTTTAAGCCCTTAGTATCATGCAGAAAACAGGAAACAGACACAGGGCTAGCCAACTCCTGTCCCTTTTCCCAGAGCTCACCCCACCCACACCCTCCCACTGTTAAAATTAGGCTCCAGGAGAAATGGTAGCAGTGTCAGATTACAAACCAGAATATCTACAGCCCTGAAAACTGGAGTTATGGTCCTGCATTTGCAGATGCACATACTGGCAATAGCGAAAGAGTTTTAGGGGTGAGGCAACTGTGGACTTGTAGCTGCAGTTGCTTGGAATCACAAATGCACCAGCTGCCTCTCACAGCTCATCCCACCCCCACCTTTCTAGGCTGATCTCTGTGGGGATAACCAGAGCCACTGAGACACATAGGCTATGCATCAGTCTGCAGGAGCAGCATTGGGATTTCAGAAGCTCAGAACTCTATTGCCCTGCACATCCTTCCATGGAGGTGTTGCTCTGAGACTCAGGTTACTTTCTCACAGAGGAAAAGCCCACCTTCAATTGTGTGAGAAGCTGGAACAGTGCAAGAGAAAATAAAATGCTACAGTGTAAGAGAAAATAAAATGCTGCAGTGGGAGAGAAAATAAAACATTCCAAGAATGCCTACTGGAAAGCAAAAGAAAGACCTATTTATATCAACCTGCTGCAGATCCAACTCCTGCAGATAATCTGGAAGGGAAATAATCGTTCATTAATTGCCATAAATAACCAAGGGAACAAGGCAGCTCAGAAAGAAAACGAAAACTCTCCATAAAATGAACTTAAAGACATCGAATTATGTGACTTAAATGACAGAGAATTCAAGATTACAGTTCGGAAAAAACTCGACATGCAAGAAAACACAGATAGGTAGTTTAACAAACTCAGAAACACAATCAAAGAACAAAATAAACATTTTACCAAAGAGATTGAAATTTTATAAAAGAACCAAATAGAATTTCTGGAGATGAAGAACTCATTAAAAAAATAAAGAATGATATAGCCAGCTTAGGTAATAGAGCTGACCAGATGGAGGAAAGAATTAGTGATATCAAATATAGAAATCAGGAATGACATACTCATAGATGCAAGAAGAAAGAGACTTGAGAATTAAAAGAAATGAAAGAGTTAAGTGCTGGCTTTGGAAGCCAGCCGCCCCAGTTCGGGTCCCACATATGAGGACCAGTGACACTGCCCTCAAAAAAAAAAAAAAAAGAAAGAAATGAAAGAACTCTATAAGAACTTTCTGACTCCATCAGAAAGAGCAACATGAGAATAACAGATATACCAGAAGGAGAAGAGAGGACAAAGGGCAGAGACTCCATTCAAATATTTGGTGAGAACTTTCAAACCTGTGAAAAGAACTGGATCCTCAAATCCAAGAAGCAAACAGAACACCTAATTACTTCAATCTCAACAGGCCTTCTCCAAGGCACATTGTATGTAAGCTGTCAAAAGTTAATGACAAAGAATTCTCAAGGCATCCAGGGAAGACAGTAACTTACACAGGAAATACCATGAGATAGTCATCAGATTTTTGAGCAGAAACTCTACAAGTCAGTAGGGAATGGAATAAAATATTCAAACTATTGAAAGACAGAAATTACCATCCAAGAACAATATATCTAGCAAATTATCCTTTAGATATAAAGGAGAAATAAAGACCTTTAGAGACACACAGAAACCGAGAGCATTTTCTAAGATACGACCTTCATTACAGGAAATACTGAAGGAGGCTATTCAACCTGAAACAAAAAAATCCAAAGAACATGAAACCATGAGTAGTATTACAAACTGACTGACAGAAGCAGGAAATGGCAACCCCTACACCAAATAAAACATTATTCACTTAAACATAACATAAAGGGTAAAGAAGAAAAAAAAAACAATAAAAAAGAAAAAGTGAAGAAAAAGACAACTTGCTACTGCAACTCAAAAATCAACTCAAAACAAAAGTAGGAGTAACTTGTAACAATAAAACATAAAATTGAAGAGAGTAAAGGTCTGAATCTGCAAGGGGGAATGGAGATAAGAGGCACGCTGAAGAAAGAGGACTACTACATATATGAAACTTTCTTTTTCATAAACTTAAAGGTAACCACTCAAAAAAATCCAGAACTGTTATACACACACACACACACACACACACACACACACACACACACACACACAAAGAAGAAACAGAGGGAAAAGGCAAAGAAACAATGGAGACACCAAGCCACCAGAAAACAAAAGACAGAATGATAGGAAATCCTCATAGAGAGCATGCCAAGAAAAAGTATACACATTTTAAGAAAGGAAAAAAACTGTATTAAAATTATAATACTCAATATATACTGATAACAAAAGATGAATACAAGTCATGTGTATGCATTATTTTGGCACCCCTGAGTGTCATGTCTTCTTGCTGTATTGTCCCTCTTATCGTTATGAAATGTCCATCTTTTTCTTTTGTTACCTTTTTCATCCTGAAGTGTGTTTCATCTGGTATAAGCATGTATACACCTGATTTTCTTTCGATACCATTTGCTTGGAGTATCATTTTCCACCCTTTCACTTTGAGTCTATGTTTATCCTTGTAGTTGAGATGTCTCTTGGAGGCAGCTTATGGTTGGGTTTTGGTTTTTGATCCAATGTTACTCTGTGCCTATTTATTGGTGAGTTCAGTCTATTTACATTTAGAATGATTATTGATAAACAGAGAGTACCAAAAAAATTATACACATTTTAAGAAAGGAAAAAACTGGATTAAAATTATGCTTATGGTAACCACTTTGAGCACCTCTTGTAATTGCAGAAGTCAAAGGAGATTTGTATTCATCTTTTGTTATTAGTATATATTATTATAATTTTAATATAGTTTTTTTTTCTTAAAATGTGTATATGTTTTTGCAACCCTCTGTATGTATTTAATTACAATTGACATTCAATATTATTCAACTTCAGCTTCAAGTGTATTGCACAGTGGTCAGGCATCTACACAGTCTGTGAAGTGGTCTCACTAATAAGTCCAGTGCCCATCTAGCACCCTACATAATCTTTACAACATTGTTGATTATATTCCCGATACTGTTTTTCATATCCTTGTGACAATATTGTGACTACTAGTTTGTACTTTCTAATCTCTTTAACTTCTCCCCCACCCTCCTCCCATTTAGCCACCCTCAGTTTTTTTCCCTATAAGTCTGAGTCTATTTCTGTTTTGTTTGTTCATTTATTTTGTTCTTTAGATTTCACATAAAAGTGAGATCATATGGTATTTGTCTTTCTCAATCTGATTTATTTCACTTTGCATAATATTCTCTAGGTCCATCCATGTCGTTGCAAATGGTAAGATTTCATTCTTTATGACCGAGTAATACTCCATTGTATAAATATACCACTGTTTCTTTATCCAATTGGTTATCGATAAGCATTTTGGTTGTTTCCATACCTTGGCTATTGTGAATAATGCTGTAATAAACATAGGGATATATATATATATATATATATATATATATATATATATATATATATATATAGATATATTTCAAATTAGTATTTTGGAATTCTTTGTATAGATACTCAGGAGTAGCATTGCTGGGTTGTAAGGTAGTTCCATTTTCAATTTTTTGAGGTACCTTCATACAGTTTTCCATAGGGGCTGCACCATCTGCAATTCCACCAACAGTGCACCAAGTTCCCTTTACTCCACATCTTCACCAGTACTTGTTGTTTGTTGATTTATTGATGATAGCCATTCTGACCAGAGTGAAGTGATATCTCATAGTGGTTTTTTTGTTTTTGTTTTTATTTCAGCTGAGCCATCCAGCCACCTGTTGGCAGCTCAATGGCAACTCAACTCAGGCTGTTGCTCAGAGCTCAGCTCGCACTCTTGAGTGAGCTCTTAACCAACTGAGCCACTCGGCTGGCCCTCTTATAGTGGTTTTTATTTGCATTTCTGTAATGATTAGTAACGTTGAGCATCTTTTCATACCTCTATTGGCCACTTGTATGTCCTCTTTGGAGAAATGTCTCTTCATGTCCTCTGCTCATTTTTTAAATGGGCTGTCTGGGCTCTTTTTGGTGTTAAGTTGTATAAGTTTTTATAAATTTTGTACATTAACCCCTTACCAGGTGTGTCATTGGCAAATATCTTCTATTCATTATGATGCTTTTTTGTTTTATTGATCATTTCTTTTGCTATGAAAAACTTTTTATTTTGATGTAATCCAACATGTTTATTTTTTCTTTTGCTTCCCTTGCCTGGGGGATATATCAGTAAAAATATTATTAAGGGTAAAATATTATTAAGGGTCTGCAAATTTATTTCCTATATTTTCTATTAGGAATTTTATGGTTTCAGGTCTTACATTTAAGTCTTTATTCCATTTTGAATTTAGTTTTATATATGATATAATAAGTTGGTCCAGCTTAATTTTTTTTGCATGTGTCTGTCCAGTTTTTCCAGCACCATTTATTAAATAGACTGTCTTTACCCCAGTGTAAATTCTTGCTTCCACTGTCATAGATTAAATTACCACATAGTCATGGATTTATTTCTGGGCTCTCTATTCTCTTCCATTGATCTATGTGTCTGTTTTTGAGGGTTTTTTTTTCTTTTTTTTTTAGCTGAGCCAACCTGCCACCTGTTGGCAGCTTAGTAGCAGCTCGGCTCGGGCTGGGCATCGAACTGCTGTTGCTCAGAGCTCAGCTTGCACTCTTGAGCAAGCTCTTTACTAACTGAGCCACTCGGCCGGCACTACATTTCTGTTTTTTATGTGAATACCATGCTGTTTTAATTACTATAGCCATGTGAGATAACGTGATACCTCCCATTTTGTTCTTATTTCTCAAGATTGCTGTAGCTATTTGGGGTCTTTTATGATTCCATGTTAATTTTAGAATTATAAGTTATACATCTGCGAAAAATTGGTAATTTGACAGGGATTGTGTTGAATCTATATATTCCCTTAGTTAGAATGGACCTTTTAACTATATTAATTCTTCCTATCCATGAGCGTGGTGTATCTTTCCATTTATTTGTATCTGCTTTAATTTCTCTCTTCAGTGTCTTATAATTTTCTGAGTACAGGTCTTTTACTTCCTCGGTTAAATTTCCTCATAAGTATTTTATTTTCTTTTTCTCTTTTTAATTAATTGATTAATTAATGTATTTATTTTTAAAAATTCATTGGGGCAACAAAGATTAGTAAAATTACATAGGTTTCAGGTGTATAATTCTTTAATACATCATCTGTAATGTAATACATGACATTTTTGATGAAATTGTAAATGGGATTGTTTCCTTAATTTTATAAACCAATATTTCTTATTGATTTATAAAAATGCAACCAACTTCCTATTTAATTTTGTATCCTGCTATTTTACTAAATTCATTTATCAGGTTTTTGGATTTTTTTTGATGGCAGTGTCACTGGCCCTCATATGTGGGACCCAAACCGGGGCTGCTGGCTTCCCAAGCCAGCGCTTAACCACCATGCCACTCGGCTGGCCCCATTTATCAGTTTTAATAGTTAGTCATGGAATCTTTGGGGTTCTCTATATGTAGTATTGTATTATTTGCAAATAATGTCAATTTTACTTCCTCCTTTCCAATTTGTATGCCTTTTATTTCTTTCTCTTGCCTGATTGCTGTGGCTAGAATTTCCAGTACTATGCTGAATAAAAATGGTGAGAGTTGGTATCCTTGTCTTCTTCCTGATCTTAAGGGGAATGCTTTTAGCTTTTCCCCATTGAATTTGATGTTAGCAGTGGGTTTATTATATATGGCCTTTATTATGTTGAGAAATAATCCCTCTATTCCCACTTTGCTAACAGTTTTTATCATAAAACTCTGCTGGATATCGTCAAATGCTTTTTATGCATCTATTGATATGACAATGTGATTTTTTTTTTGAGGGCAGTGTCACTGGCCCTCATATGTGGGACCCGAACTGGTGCCGCTGGCTTCCCAAGCCAGCCCTTAACCACTGCGCCACTTGGTGGGCCTTGACCATGTGATTTTTAATTTTTATTTTTTTAATGTGGTGTATCACATTAATTGGTTTGCTGATATTGAACCAAACTTACATACCAGGAATGAAATGAATCCCAATTGATTGTGGGGTATGATCCTTTTAATGTATTGTTAAATTTGGTTTGCTAATATTTGTTGAGGATTTTTCATCTATGTTCATTGGGAAAATCAGCCTATGTTTTGTTTGTTTGTTGTAGTGTTTTTGTCTGGTTTTAGGATCAGTGAGATAGTGGCCCTGTAAAAAGAGTTTGGGAGCCTTCCATCCTTTTGGAATTTTTGGAATAGTTTGAGAATAGGTGATAATCTTTTTTTGAATGTTTGGTAACATTTACCTGTGAAGCCATGTGGTCCATGGCTTTTGTTTGTTGGGACCTTGTTGGTTACCATTTCAATTTCATTGGTAGTAATCTGTGTGGTCAGATTTTCTGTTACTTGTTGATTCAGCCTTAGAAGATTGTATGCTTGTAGAAATTTATCCATTTCTTCCAGATTGTCTAATTTATTGGTGTATAGTCGCTCACAGTATTTTCATCATTTTTTAAATTCGTTTGTTTTTCTGTGGTGTCTGTAGTCACTTCTCTCATTTTTTATTTTATTTATTTGGGTCCTTTCCCTCTTTTTCTTGATGAATCTGGCTAAAGATTTGTTGATATTGTTTATCTTTTCCAAAAACCAGCTCTTGGTTTCATGTATCATTTGTATTGTTTTTTTGGTCACCATTTCATTTATTTCCAATCTGATCTTTATTGTTTCCTTTCTTGTACTCACTTTGGTCTTATTTTGCTGTTCTTTTTCAATTCCCTTAGGCATAAGGGTAGGCTATTGATTTGAGATTTTTCTTGTTCTTATAGGTAAGCCTGCATTGCTATGATTTTCCCTCTCAGGACTGCTTTTGCCACATCCCATAAATTTCGGGTCATTGTGTTTTCAGTTCTGTTTGTCTTGAACTATCTCTCTTTTTTTTTTTTAAGAGGGCAGTGTCACTGGCCTGCGTATGTGGGATCTGAACCAGGGCCGCTGGCATCCCAAGCCAGCTCTTAATCACTGCGCCACTTGGCCGGTCCTTGAACTATCTTTTGATTTCTTCCTTATCTCACTGTTGACCCATTAATTATTTATTAGCATGTTATTTAGCCTCCATGTGTTTGTGTGTTGTAGTTTTTTCATTGTAATTAATTTCTAGTTTCATACCATTGTGGTTAGAGAAGATACTTGATATGATTTCAGTCTTTTTAAATTTATTGAGACTTATTTTTTGGCCTAATATGTGGTCTACCTTGGGAAATATTCCATCTGCACTTGAAAAGAATGCATGTTCTGTTGCTTTAGGGTAAAATACTCTAAAAACTTCAATTAAATCTATCTGATCGAGTGTGTCATTGAAAAGACCACTGTTTCCATGTTGATTTCTGTCTGGAAGATCAGTACTTTGTTGTTTTTGCGTTGTTAAAGTCCCCCAGCTATGATTATGTTACTGCTGATTTCTGCCTTTATGTTGGTCAGCGTTTGTTTTATATATTTAGATGCTCCTATGTTGGGTGAATAGAAGTTTGCTAGGGTCATGTTCTCCTGTTGGATTCATTCCTTTACTATTATGTTTAGTCAGTCTTTGTCACTTATTGTAGTCTTAGTTTTAAAGTTTATTTTGTCCTGTACAAATGTTGCTACTCCAGCTTTTTCTCATTTCCATTCACATGAAATAACTTTTTCCATCCCTTTACTTCACACCTGTGTATATCTTTCAATCTGAGGCAGGTCTCTTGTAGACAGCATGTGCCTTGGTCTTGTTTACTTATGCACTCAGCTACCCTATATATTTTGAGAGAACTTAATCCATTTACATTTAAAGTGATTATTGATAGGTACATAATTTTGCCATTTTATTATTGGTATTTTTTATGTTCATTGGTTTGTTTATTTGTTTTCTCCTTTCTTCTGCTTAAAGAAGTCCCTTTAACTTATATTGCAATACTGACTTGGTGGTAATGAATTCCTTTAGCTTCTTCTTCTCTGGGAAGCATTTTATCTCTTCCAACTTTAAATGAGAGACTTCCTGGGTAAAGTAGTCCTGGTTGTAGTCTCTCACTTTTCATCACTTTGAATATCTCCTTCTACTGCCTTCTAGCCTGCAAAGTTTCTGTTGAGAAATCAGTTAATTATCTTATGGGAGTGCCTTTGTAATTAACTAGACTTTCTTTTTTGCTGCTTGTAAGATTCCCTCTTTAACCTTTGCCATTTTAATTATGATGTGTCTTGGTATAGGCCTTTTTGGGTTCTTCTTGTTTGGAACTCTGTACTTCCTGGCCTCGTATGTCTATTTCCTTTGCCAGATTAGGGAAGTTTTTGGTCATTATTTCTTCAAGTAAATTCCCAATCCTTTGCTTCCTCTCTTCTCCTTCTGGTACTCCTATAATGCAATTTTTTTTTTTATATTGTCCAGAGATTTCTTACACTGTCAATCACTCTGTTAGATTTAGCACTCAAGTTTTGGCCTACTTTTATGAGCTTTGGATTCAATGGCATTTTAATTTTCAGTCTTTGTGAATCTGTTTTAGTCTACCTTGTTTATCTCATGCAACTAGAGCTCCCACTAGTCCCTTATGGTATTCCCCTGAAGGAATGGAAAGAATGCTAATCCAGGCATTTTGGCTTTCATAGGTAAAATAAGGGAGTCTCCAGCCATGCCTGCTGGGACAAAGAGTGCTTTGATCTGGGCAATTTGTTACCATGGGATCCTACTCTGTAGAAGAGACAAAGAACATTTTTAGGGCAGGGATTTTTGTGACGGACTAAACATTGCTGGAGCCACCCAACTTCCTACTATCTGTGTGAAGGCAAGAAGTCTCAGGAGCAACAAAAATGGGGAGAGTTTCCTAGGCTCAGTTTGCTGCTTTGGTGGAATCCTCCTTGCTTATATTCCAGCTTGCTGGAGTTGGTCATGTCTAGGGATTGCTTAGTTTGGGTATTGCCTACAAGACACAAAGAATTCATGGATAAATTAGCACAGCTACAAAGTATTGAGAATAATTAAATAAATTTCATTTATTTATTTATTTATTTTATTTATTTTTTTACCTGAGCCATCGTGCCACCTGTTGGCAGCTCAGTGGCAGCTCAGCTCGGGCTGGACATCGAACGGCTGTTGCTCACAGCTGAGCTCGCACTGTTGAGCGAGCCCTTTACCAACTGAGCCACTCGGCTGGCCCCTAAATAAATTTAAAAGTCTGCCAAGGCAAATCAATATAAGTCAAGAGAGGCTTATTATGTAGACTATTACATTTTCAAGGCAGGTTTTTAATAATGCCATGGGTGACAAAAGCCACGAAGCTTTGTTTCTCCATGGGAATAGAACTAAGATCCAGTCCAAAATACGTAGTAAAACAACTCTTAAACTTATACTTAAGCTTAGAATTAAGAGAAATTATATGTCTGGCCAAGGTTCTTTCAGAAGATTTTTCCATTCAATCCAACAGTTTGAAAGACCAAAAGCAAAGAACCCGCATATCCTTCAAGTCCTTCATTATAAGATGACCAATAACAATATAAAAGCATGAGAAGGAGAATGTTAGTATAATATGCAGCACACCTACATTAATCAGAAATCCTCTGATACAATTTTGAATTTGGACCCTAAAAAGTTAGAGAAATTGTTTATTGGAGGTAGTATCAACTTTGCACATAGATCAGAAAGATAGTAAATATCATTATTACAGGCAAGAAGAATGGTGAGACTATAAGTTAGGTGATAGGGCAGATAGGCTTTTCAAGCATTATGGACAAGTGCTATAAGAATGAGTGTATTTGGGCAGCTGGATGGCTCATTTGGTTACAGCATGTGTTCTTAACAACAAGGCTGCTTGTTCGACTCCTGCATGGGATGGTGACTATGCCCCACCGCCCACACCCCTGCAGGTAGATTGAAAGCAGCAACTGGACTTAGAGCTGAGCTTGCACCCTCCACGACTAGGATTGAAGGACAACAACTTGAGTTGGAGCTGATGGGTCCTGGAAAAACACAATGTTCCCCTTCCCCAATTCCCCAACTGTTCCCCTCCCTAATTCCCCAATAAAATTCTAAAAAAAAAGTATAAGGGTATTGTTAGTGTTTTCATATAACTTAATTTAATACAACATATTTATAGAACATTTTTCAGGTATGGTATGTTTTTACAAGTATCACATTTGATGCAAATGACATATTATGTAGGTGCGATTATTATTCACATAATTGCAGGTTTCACAGAAACTAATATTGGAATAACAACATACGTTTACTTAAAATGGCCATTTTACCCACAGATAAAACTTTTATGTCCTTACTGAGCCAGTGTTTTGCCCTATTTACTTACCATTCTAAGAAACATGGTGATCTTTACAAGAGTATAGTAGATCAGAAGCAGAAAATTTTAAATGATGGAAGGAGTGAAAAAGAGGAGATGCTAATGGCAAGGAAATGTAATTGTTTACTATAAGACAGGTTCCAGGGCTAAGGGGTACTAGAAACAAATAATTCCCTTTTGCCTGTGCAGAAATGAGAATACCTAGCAACAATATCTTGGTTTCTACATATGATTACCACAATGAAATAAATTGACTTTCCTTGAATAAGTGACTGAAAACAGGGCTGAGTCAGGGAAGGAATATGAGTCTGGAATATTTTATTATGAGAGAAAGTAAGGAATTGCTATAAAAAAAAAATGGAGTAATGCCAAAAAGACATAGGTATCAACTGAAAGGTGCCCTCACTGACCAAATATGGAAAAATGTCACATACAATAAATATTAATAGATAAATCTGGTTATTATTTATGAAAGTTGTTCATAAATTTGAAATTATATCAGAATAAAAATTACAAGAAAAAGATATGGTACAAGAAAATTAACTAAAAGTAGTTATCAGTACTCAAAGAACACATAAGTCTGTGTTACTGAAAAAAAAACAGGCTTGAATACCTCAATAGCCCTTGAGAGTTTCCCTATAAAGGAGAATATGATAATAGTGAATAATGTAGACTCCGGGAGCACACTGAATGAATTCAAATCATGACACCACTATTTACTAGCTGAATTACCTTTGGGAAATTATATAACCAATGTGTTTATTATTTTCCTCATTTGTAAGATGGGGATAATTATAATATTAACTTCATAACCTTGTTGTGATAATTATATGCGTTGATCATGTTCAATATTTAGAATACCTGTCACATAATAATCACTCAAAATAATGATTTATGTTAATTTGAAGCATTATCCATGAAGTTTATAATGATAGTCATGATCAATCAGGAAATTTTGGAACATGATGGGAAAACTCCGTTTAAAAGGAGAAGAAAATATATTTAATTATTTTTGAATATTTCTCTTCCCAAAAATGTATAATATTGAAATGTGAATATAAAAAGAACTAAGATATAGTTACCTGAGAAATATAGTTTTCTGCAAATGGCAAATGAATGAAGAAAAATAGTATTAATCATGAAATTTCAAAACACTCTTCACAATATTAAAATATCTAAAATAAGGGGTCACCATCAGACTGACTCCTATTCTTCCAAAAAAGGAATGATAACGCTTAAATTTCCATCTAGCAGGTGAAATTCACTTTCTCAAAAAGTAGTAAAGGTATTAAGAAGGTTCAGACTCTTTTAAAAGGAAGGAGCCCCAGGAATGCTCACTATTAGAATATATGGAAGACAGCACCATCTTTTTACATAATGAATATAGATGAATATATATATATATATATATATATATATATATATATATATATATGAAAATGTGGGTTTAAGAAATATTTTCTGGACTTCTTCTACTGAAAATGAAGGAATAAGAACTGATTTATCCATTTGCCTGAAACAACCGACTAACCATGTGAACCATGTGTGTCAAGGCATTGGACATCAGGTAACGCAAGGGGATGATCTCTGAATGACAGGTAACAAATGAGTCAAGCACTAAAATTTATTCAGTTTGAAGGGTAATAGATTGGGGGAGGGGGTTATCACTTTGTGAGGGGTGTCAATGTCTGACCATTATATTGCTTTGTACACCTGAAACTAATAAAAAATTAAATAAAATTTACCTAGTTTACTGGCTGATGAGAGTTTCTAGGTCATGATTAATAGAAGTGAATTCAAAGCAGAGCTCTTGGATCTGTTAATTTGAGAATACAGAGATGGAAGTTTGAGGAAGCCAAGTTGGATAAGATTCACAGGGCAGAGCACTGGAGAGCACAGAGCTACATGGCACAAGAACAGTAGAGATAATCAGAGTGTTCTCATTAAGTATTTAACTGAATACTGACTATTGCACTTGGGTGGGAAAACATGAAGGCAGGGAATATGTGTTCAAAAGTATTAGAACAGTGCTAATAGTTCATACAGAGCTAGGAATAGTTTATGTTTCAATAAGAAAATAGAAAACCTCACTATTCATTGTGCATCAATTAGAATACTTTTTAAAAAAGGTCTTGACTCAGTACTGAACATTAAATAATCCTAGGCTAACCTAGGTAACCAGAGTGGTACCTTCCAAAATGGCTTAGAAGTTAGACCTGAAAGATCCAAATTGATTCCAAGTAACTTAAACATGTCCCAGAAAAAAAAATAATATTTATAACATTACAAAAATATCCAGCACTCAAAACAAGAAAAAAATTCACAAAAACTGACATCCAATCAAAAATTATCCAATATGCAAAAAAACATAAAAATACAGACTATAAAGAGAGGAGAAAAATTGATCAATCAACTGACAGAAATGGCACAAATGGCAGAATTCATAGACAAGGATGTCAAAAGTTATAACATTAATTCATATGTTCAAGGTGCTAGAATAAAATTGAGCATGTTAGTAGAGACATGGAAGATACAAAAATAAACCAAATCAAACTTCTATATATTCAAAAGATTACAGTGTTTTAGATTTCAAAAATTACACTAGGGGGCCAACCGAGTGGTGTGGTGGTTAAGTGCTGGCTTGGGAAGCCAGCGGCCCCGGTTCAGGTCTCACATATGAGGGCCAGTGACACTGCCCTCAAAAAAAATAAAAAATAAAAAAATAAAAATTACACTAGCTAGCATTAAAGACAGATTTGATGCTGAAGAAAAAAATATAAGTGAACTTAAAGATGTAACAATAGAAACTATCAAAAATGTAAAACAGAGATAAAAGACTGAGAAAAATAATGTTTATTATTCAACTGTAAAATAACTTTAAGCAGCCAATATATGTATAATTGAAATCCTCCAAAGAGATGAGAGATGATATGAATAGAAAAAAGTATTTCAAAAAATATTGTTGATTTTTCCCAATTTGATGACACTTACAAAATACATATTCAAAAATCTCAAAAATGCTAACACAAGAAACTTGAATAAAACTACACCAATACACATTATAACAAACTTGCTTAAAAATGAGTGATAAAGAAAATTTCAAAGCAGACAGAGGAGAAAATATTCTTGTGTGTATAAAGAAAAAAGAGTGGCTCAGTTGGTTAAGAGCTGGCTTGGGAACACAAACTCAGAGCAGCAGGACTGCCGGTTCAGTTCCACATTGGCCAGTGACACTGCATCCTCTACAGCTAAGATTGTAAACAACAGCTCGCCCTGGAGCTGGGCTGTCATGAGTGGCTGGTGACAGCATAGGTTGCAGCCCCTGCTGCAGTGGGCTTCCGTGAGCTACCAGGAGAGACCGGCAGCCAGTGTGTGGGGCCGGCAGCTGGGCGAGAGCTGCCATGAACTGGCATGAGCTGCCGAGAGCCACCGTGAGCTGCCATCCAATGGCCATTGACTGACTGCCTCATCCAGGAAGAGCACAATGATCATAATACCACATGGGCCAGTTAAGCAACAATCTCCACAACAAGACTGAAGAACAAAAGGACAGCAACTTGTCTGTTCTCCTTCCCCGATTCTCCAACACTGTTCCCCTCCCCCAATTCATCAATAAATTCTTTTTTTTTAAAAGAAAAAAGATAAAGATAAAAGTAATTTCCTTGTCAGAAAAATTCAATCAAGATAGTGAAGCAACATCTTTATAGTACTAAAAGGAGGGCTGGCCAAGTGGCATGGTGGTTAAGCGGTGGCTTGGGACGCCAGTGGCCCCAGTTCAGATCCCATATGTGAGGGCCAGTGACACTGCCCTCAAAAAAAAAAAAAGGACTAAAAGGACCAAGGACATTTTTGCCAGAAATAGAACATAGTATCCTAAAATTTATATGAAACCACCAAAGACCCCAAATAGCCACGGCAATCCTGAGAAATAAGAACAAAGTGGGAGGCATCACACTACCTGACATCAAAACATAGTACAAGGCTACAGTAATCAAAACAGTATGGTACTGGCATAAAAACAGACACATAGACCAATGGAACAGAATAGAGAGCCCAGGAACAAACCCAGCCATCTACGGTCATTTAATCTATGATGATGGAAGCAAGAATTTACATTGGAGTAAAGATAGTCTATTTAATAAATGGTGCTGGGAAAATTGGACTGACACGTGCAAAAAAATGAAAATGGTCCACCTACTTACACCATATACGAGAACAAACTCAAAATGGATTAAAGACTTAAATGTAAGACCTGAAACCATAAAATTCCTACAAGAAAACATTGGGAGTAAGTCTGCAGACATTACCCTGAGTAATATTTTTACTGATATATCTCCCTGGGCAAGGGAAGTAAAAGAAAAAATGTACATATGGGATTATATCAAACTTAAAAATTTGTTTACAGCAAAGGAAATCATCAATAAAACAAAAAGGCAGCCTACTGAATGGAAGAAGATATTTGCCAATGATATATCTGATAAGGGGTTAATATCCAAAATTTATAAAATACTCATGCAACTCAACACCAAAAAAAACAAACAACCCAATTTAAAAAATGGGCGGAGGATATGAAAACGCATTTCTCTAAAGAGGACATACAGATGGCCAACAGGCATATGAAAAAACGTTCAACCTCACTAATTATCAGAGAAATGCAAATGAAAACCACAATGAGATACCACCTCACTCCAGTCAGAATGGCTATCATCAATAATCAACAAACAACAAGTCCTGGTGAGGGTGTGGAGAAAAGGGAACCCTGGTGCACTGTTGGTGGGACTGCATATTGGTGCAGCCATTATGGAAATCATTATGGAGGTATCTCAAAAAACTGGAAATGGAACACCCATATGACCCAGCAATTCCACTCTTGGGTATCTACCCAGAGGAATCCAAGACTCTAATTCGAAAAAAATATATGCACTCCTATGTTTATTGCAGCGCTATTTACAATAGCCAAGACTTGGAAACAACCGAAATGCCCATCGGTAGATGACTGGATTAAAGAACTCGGGCCGGTCGAGTGGTGCGGTGGTTAAGCGATGGCTTGGGAAGCCAGTGGCCCTGGTTCGGTCCCACATATGAGGGCCAGTTACACTGCCCTCAAAAAAAAAAGAAAAAAGAAACTGTGGTACATTTACACAATGAAGTATTACTCCGCTATAAAGAAGAATGAAATCATACCATTTGCAACGATATGGATGGACCTAGAGACTACTATGTTAAGTGAAATAAGTCAGTTGGAGAAAGACAAATACCATATGATCTCACTTATATGTGGAATCTGAAAAACCGAATGAATGAGCAAAGTAAACAGAAACAGTCTCATAGATATGGAAGAAAAACAGGGTTGCTATTTGGGAAGGGGGTGGGGATGAGGAAAAAGGGGAAGGGATTAGACAGCATAAATAGGTAACTACAATACTGCCACAGGGATATGAAAGACAGTTCAGGGAATATAATAATGTTGTAAATATTTTGTGGGGTGTCAGATGATCACATGTCTTGTTAGGGAGACCACTTCATGGATGGAAGAGAGGCTTGATCACTGCACTGTATATCTGAAAATGATGTTGTATAATATTGTATGCCAACTGTAATTGAATGTATAGATAGTCACGGGATTTGGATTATACTGTGGAAGGGAGTCAAAGGAATTGTAATAAACATGTATGATATGGTGGGGAGAAGTTGGATGGTGAACTAGAGGAGGGGGATTGTCACTTTGATGGTAAAAAGTATAACTATTGTACTGTGTTGTACACCTGAAGCTAATTTTATTTATTTATTTATTTATTTTTGAGGGCAGTGTCACTGGTCCTCATATATGGGACCTGAACGGGGGCCGCTGGTGTCCCAAGCCAGCGCTTAACCACCACACCACTCTGCAGGACCTGAAGCTAATTTTTAAAAAATGTTTATTTCACATAAAAGAATAAAATAATTTAAAAAAAGGTACTAAAAGGAAAAATCGTCAAAGTAGAATCCTATATATGGTAAGTGGGGAATTATATATATTTAAAATTTTATTTTATTTTATTTTAATTAGCCTCAGGTGTACAACACAGTGCAATAGTTATACTTTTCCCCCTCAAAGTGACAACCTCCCTCCCCCAATTCACCACCCCATTCCTCCTGGAGAATTATATATTTTATATATGATAACTATATGAGTAATGACAAAGAATTTTAAGTCATTATTTAAATCACTTTAAAAGATTATCACCTTTTAAAATTAAATGTATTGGTGTGACAATGGTTAGTAAAATTGTACAGGTTCCAAGTGTACAATTCTATAATACATCATCTATATATCACATTGTGTGTTCACCACCCAGAGTCAGTACTTCTTCCATCACCGTACATTTGACCCTCTTTACCCTCTTCTACTATTCCTCCTTCCCTTTACATTATTGTAACCACTAATCTGCTGTCTGTGTCTTTGAATTTTTGTTTATTTATTTGTCTTGTTCCTTTATTGCTTTCAGTTTTATATCCCACATATGAGTGAAGTCATATGGCTCTCAACTTTTTCTGTCTGATTTATTTTGCTTAGCATACATATATTAAGATGATTTAGTATGTGAACACAAGAAATACATGCATTTGTCTCATTTTTTAGAGAAATTTAATTTATAGTGTTACAATCTACATTAAACAGATTATTTTCTTATTCTGCATCAAAATATGTGTATGTTAAAATGGAAAGCAATTATAGTTGATGGTAGTTTGTTAATAAACATTGCACTGCTATTCTCAGAATCTGAATTCAGTGTATAAACCTCATTAGTATCTGGTGTCTGACTGTCAATGAATTACAGTCATATTTTGTTTGAACTACACAAACTGGTTACAATCTACCAGCATTCTTAAATTAGTAGATTTTTAAACTATAATTTATTAAGTGTTTAATTCATGGCGTTTTTCTCAGGGTTAAATGAAATAAATGCTAAATGTGTAGCTCGGAGTATTGAACATAGTAAGCCTTCAAAACCCTTTCTTTTGTCAGTTAGACTCTTTTAATTCTGAAAAGGTAGTAAGTTAGCAGTAATTGGGTCTAAATTTCTATTTAATATTCAAGAAGAAATGTTAAAATGTTTTATTGACCTAAAAACAGTTGATAAAAATTTAAAGTCACTCTTAACTTGTTTGTAAGGCATTGTGACAAGCACTTTAGATGAGTTATCTATATCATTTTATCCTCACTTTGTGGAGTGTTATTATTTTTATTAGCATTATTTTTAGATGAAGAAACTGCAAGGTACTTGCTCAAATCCTACAAGTATATTGTACTTATTTTAGCACTTTGGTTAAAAAAACTGAAGAGTTTTTTTGTTTTGTTTTGTTTTGTTTTTAATGAGTAACTAATTGGTGGAGAGTGGGATGGAATTAGTAACATTTATAAATATTGAATGTGATTCAGGGAAAGCAACATATTTTGCTTATTTTGCTTCCAGTCCTGTTTTTTCTGAAATAGTTTAATTTAAATCATAGAAATTATTATACTAATAGTCCCCAATGAGTGAAATAAACATATTGAAAGAAGAGGAGTTAGAGCTCATATAGTTTATGAGCATAACCAGGTGCTCTGACTTAAGCCAGCAGTGATAGCTGGATTTATAATAAAATCTATGTTGTTGAGAGTGTGGGTTTCTTCTTAAGGTGAATTAACTGCCCAAGACTGCTACTGTGTGACTTTTCAACTTCATGTGAGTTAGAGCACAGCATAAGGAAGATTCCCAAATAAGATCTGTTTTGGCTGGGTGGAGTCATTTATATAACTGTCGTAATCCTTGATATGTAAAACTTAAAAATGTAGAAGCAAATGAAATGTCCACCAACACATGACTGTTTAAGTAAATGATAGATACACACAAAATACAGCTGTTTACAAAGAAAGGTGGATCTACATGTGCTAGAATGCAAATATTTCCAACACATTTTTTCTTTTTTTAAAGATTTTTTTTTTTACATATTTTCAAGATTTTTTTTTAGGAGGGCAGTGTCATTGGCCCTCATATGTGGGATCCAAACTTGGGCCACTAACATCCTGAGCCAGCTCTTAACCACCGCGCCACTTGACCGGCCCAGATTTTTTTTTTATTGGGGAATTAGGGGAGGAGAACATATTTGAGGAATTGGGGAAGGGGAACAGTTGTCCTTTTTTGTTCTTCAGTCTAGTTGTGGAGTATGTCACTTCACTGGCCCATGTTGGTATTATGATTGCACTGTTTGTGGGTGAGGCAGATCAGTCACCAGCCTCTGGATGACCGCTCACAGTGGCTATTGGCAACTCACTCCAGCTGCCGGCCACTCACGCTGGCTGCCAGCCATTCACTGTAGCTTATGGCAGCCCACTGCAGCAGGGGCTGCAGCCTAAACCGTTGCCAGGGCTCGCAGCCCAGCTCCAGGTAGAGCTGATGTTCACCATCTTGGCTGTAGAGAGCAGTATCACTGGCCCTCTATGTGGGATCCCAACTGGGGCCGCTGGCATCCCAAGCCAGCTCTTAACCTATGTGTCACTCAGCTGGTCCTATTTTTTTCTTAATTAAAGGTTATTTGGGTGACAATTGTTAGTAAAGTTACATAGGTTTCAAGTGTACAGTTCTGTAATATATCATCTATATATCATGTTGTGTGTTCACCACCCAGAGTCAGTTCTCTTTTCATCAACACATTTTATGAAGAAAGAAAAATATAAGGTGAAGAAGAATGTATGTATAATATGACTTGACCTATTTGACCATATGCACTATGTATTTCATGCATAACATATTTCTAGTATAAAAAAGAAATTGCTAAGTGGTGATGATTAACTGTGAGGAATGGAACTGGGAAGAAACACATGGAGTACAACTGCAATTTTTCATATGCATTTGTTAAATTTATTTAAGAGATGAGAGCAGACATAAGCATCATGGTAGCATGAGAAAACTTTGTTTCTCTCCTTAAATTTACAATTCAGAAAATTATAACTCAATAAAGAATCCCCTGATCAACACATAAATATATCTGAAAGATCCACGCATTGGTACATCTAAAGGTGGGTGTATTTGAACAACTAGGGGAATTATGACTGGTGGAAGGACAGGAATGGGGGCTGTCAAAGCAGTCCAGTGCCTATTGCAGTTCCAGCAAGCATGGTAGTCGTGCATTCAGGCTGAAGCATTCATGCTAGGGCCTGGAGTGTATTAGGATTGAAGCAGTGTTCCTCTGGGAAAAGGCATTTTCCCTTCCTCCTCCTCATTATGGCAGACCCTGGTAGAGGTGGCTGGGAAGCCTTAAACAGCACAACAGTGCTCAAAGCCATTGCTGGCAAGGGGTTTAGAGCCATGAGATCAAGAACATGTCTCCCTTGCCTCCACCCATCCCAGCAGAGCCAAGAAAAGAAAGTTTAGACACCCGAAACAGCACAGCAGTGCTGATATCCATTGCTGGCAGGTAAGCAGAACTGCAAAATCTTGCTCACCCTGCCCCACTCATCTTGGCCAAAGCCTTGTAGAAGCAATGGAGATGACTCCAAAAACAAGCAGGGTCAGCTAACATTAGTATAAAGAAAATAGCTCTGGGAGCTTGCAAAACCAGTTCTCCACAACCTGCCACATATCCCCACCACAGTGGTGGTGCCCATAACTGAGGCAAGCTGGACAGAGAGGAGACACCACCATTGAAGTGGATATGCAGCATTTTCCTTAATCAAAATGACACCACTCTACCATGATCCTAGAGATACAAATAGTGCAGGTAAGAGAAAACAAAAAATTGTGCTATAAAACAATTTACTGGAAAACAAAAGAAAGTACCCAAATGATCAACCTGATGAATTGTTGAGAGCAAAACAATATCTAAACAAGAAAATTGCTTACTACCACAAATGTTCAAGAAGAGAAACAATCCACCAAATACCATTTACAACCAAAGTAACATGGGTACATAGAAAGAAAATGAAAAGTCTCCAGAAGCCAAACTTAAAGTCATGGAAGAATACAATTTAAATGACAGAGAATTTAATACTGCAGTTATGAAGAAGCTCAACGAGATACATAAAAATTCAAAAAGGCAGCTCAATAAACCCAGGAATAAAATTAACAAATAAAAGGAGTACTTTACCAAAGAGGTTGAAACTATAAAAAAGAAACAAACACATTTTGGAGCTGAATAACTCAATAAATGAGACAAATGCATTAGAAAGCATTGGAAATAAAGTAGACTATATGGGAGAGAATTAGCTAGCTCAATGATACAAATCTAGAAATGACCAAAGAGGAAGAAAAGAGACAATTAAGAGTTAAAAATGTAAAAGAAATCTATGAGAAATATCTGAGTCCATTAGAAAGAGCAACATAAGTATAATGGTACACCAGAAGGGCAACAGAGAGCCTACTTAAAAAAAAATTGATGAGAATTTTCTAAGACTACGGGAAGAACTGAACTTTGGAAAGAGGAAGGTAACAGAACACCTAATTATGTCAATGCAAAACAGGCAAAGAGGCCTTCTACAAGACACATGTTATTCAAATTGTCAAAGATTCATGACAAATAAGAAGAATTCGCAAGGCAGCTGGGGATGGGGGGTTACCTAAAAAGGAAGTACCACTATATTATCATCAGATTTTTTAGTAGAAACATTACAAACCAGAAGAGAGTGGAAGGAAATATTCAAAATTTTGATAGAAAGGAAACATAGCCAAGGATAATAATCCAGAAGAATTATCCTTTAGATATGAAGGAGAAATGTCTTTCCCAGACAAACAAAGGCTGAGAGAATTTACCATCACAAGACCTACTAAAATTGTTAAAAGGAGCTCTTCTTCTGGAAACAAAAAGACAAAAATATACGAAACTTTGAGTAAGATGACTAACAGACAAGCAAGAAATTGCAACTTTTCTTCGGAAAAGAATATTAAACAATTATAACATAAAGGGGGAAAAGGCATTAAAATAGCTATAAATACTGCAATTTGATAATGAAAGCAATAGATCAAAAGGGATAATTTGTGATGAAAATAATAAGAGAAAGAAGGAAAAGGACTGAAGGAGTACAGGTTAAGATAAGATGCAATCAGAAGAAAAAAGGACTATTGTATGTATGAAACATTTTACACAACCCTAATGATAACTACAAAACAAAAATCCAGAGCTGAGACACAAAACATTAAAAAAGAAAAAGGAGGGCCGGCTGAGTAGCGTGGTGGTTAAGAGCTGGCTTGGGATGTCAGTGGCCCAAGTTCGGATCCCATATGTGAGGGCCAGTGACACTGCCCTCTAAAAAAAAGAAAAAGAAAAGAAAAAAGAGAAAAAGGAAATGGAGAAATCAGTCATAGAAAATCGCTGAACTAAAACAGCACAAAGAATCACAAGGGGGAAGAAACAATTAAGATACAGAGCAATCAGAAAACAAAAGATAAAATGGCTGTAGTAAGTCTTCATATATCAATAACCCCCTTAAATGTAAATGGACTAAACGCTCCAATCAAAGGGAGAGTATGGCATGGATTAAAAAACAAGACCTAACTATTGGGTTGTCAGAAAATTCATTATGCATTTTTGCAACAATAAACATAGAAAAAATACGTCATGACTTTTCCCACAACTCAATATATGTTTACTGCAGGAGACTCAAATCAGCTTCAAAGATAAACATAGGCTGAAAGCAAAATGATAAAAGATGATACTTCAAGCAAATGACATCCAGAGGAAAGTGGGTGTGTCAGTACTTATATCAGAAAAAAACTGGAGATTAACTAAAAGAGAAAACCTGGAAAAACCACAAATATGTAGAGATTCAGTGACATGCTAAAGAACAATGACTGTGTCAAAGAAGAAATAAGAGATCAACAGATACATAGAGTTAAATGAAAACGAAAATATGACATGCCAAAATTATTGCCACAATAAACTTAAAAAAAAGACAATAGAAAAAATTAATGCAATGAAGAGCTGGTTCTTTGAAAAACATTAGTACAATTGACAAACCCCTGGCTAGAGTTACTTAGAAAAAAGAGAAAAGACTCAAATAAAAAATATCAGAAATGAAAGAGGAAAAATTACAATGGACACTACAGAAATACAAAGGATCATACAAGAGTACTATGAAAGACTACATGCTACCAAATTCAATAATCTACAATGAATGGACAAGTTCTTAGTAATATGTAACCTTCCTAGACTGGATCACAAAGAACTGGAAAATCTAAATAGACCAATCAACAGTAAAGAAATTATGATTAATACAATTCTGTGCATATATATTTCGAAACTTAATGACTTGGTTAATAATAATAATTTATGTCAATTATAGTTTCTGTAGGTCATGGATTTAGTAGTTTAGCTGTTTTGCTTTAACATGGTGAAGTTTGATTTTAGAAACATTACCTTAGCAGTGGTTTGCAAAAATGGACTATTGAACTTAATAGTCTCTAGGTCCATCCATATCATTGCAAATGATACGATTTCATTCTTTTTTATAGCGGAGTAATACTCCATTGTATAAATGTACCATAGTTTCTTAATTCAGTCATCTACTGATGGGCATTTCGGTTGTTTCCAAGCCGGAGAAAGACAAATACCATATTATCTCACTTATATGTGGAATCTGAAAAACTGAATGAATGAGCAAAGTAAACAGAAACTGTCTCATAGATATAGAGGAAAAACAGGGTTGCTAGTTGGGAAGGGAGTGGGGATGAGGGAGAAGGGGAAGGGATTAGACAGCATAAATAGGCAACTACAATATTGCCACAGGGATATGAAAGACAGTTTGGGGAATATAATTAATAATGTTGTAAATATTTTATGGGGTGTTAGATGCTCACATGTCTTGCTAGGGAGACAATTTCATGGATGGAGTAGAGGCTTGATCACTGCCCTGTACACCTGAAGCTGATGTTGTATAATATTGTATACCAACTGTAATTGAATATATAGATAGTCACGAGATTTGGATTATACTGTGGAAGGGAGTCAGAGGAAGTGTAATAGATATATATGATATGGGGGGGAGGAGTGAGGTGGAAAATTGGGGGAGGGGTGTTGTCACTTTGAGAGGCAAAAAGTATAACTATTGCACTGTGTTGTACACCTGAAACTAATTTTTAAAAAATTTTTAAAAATGGACTATTGGAAGAAAGACTGGGGTAGGGAGTCAAGGTAGAAGACAATAAGAATTGTTTAAGACTAAGGACCTTCACAAAGGCGGTGACATTGGAAATAGGAAAGTAAAGGTATGCATTTTGTCTTCAATACTTTCTTATTATTTTACTTATTATTTTGAGTCTGAGAGAAATATCCTTCTAACTTTCTGTAACATGGTTGGTAGTGACAATGACTATAATATTTTCTCACCAAAGGCTATGTATCCATTTCTGTTTGAATCTTTGTCTCCATTTGTTGAAAGCTCTGAATTTCAGTGCTTCTGAGAGTTAAAAATCTCAGTTTTGAACCATTAGCTTCAAATACAGTTCTTTAAATGACTGAAATAAAGACCAGTAACTATTCCAGCTAAGACTTCTGTTCTCTTCGATGTTGGTTAGCAATGCAGAACTCCTATTTTTAACTTTGGAATTAGTAGAGTCAAAGACTGGGCAGAACAACCTTTCTAGACTCTGGAAGTTGGGCTTTGAACATGTATTTTCCAAGCTAAAGAATTGTTTCAGGGGCCAGCCAAGCGGCGCGGTGGTTAAGCGCTGGCCTGCAAAGTCAGTGGCCCCGGTTCAGGTCCCACATATGCGGGTCAATGACACTGCCCTAAAAAAAAAAAAAAAAAAAAATTGTTTCAGGTCATAAGTGATAACACTTGTTTCCACGACCCAAAGCTTTAAGTACATCGTTGCTCATATCAGTCTAATTTAACATCAAAGTGTTGCAATTAGTTTCCTCAAATTGGATTACAGAATGGCCTTATTCAATATCATGGACAAATCTTAAGTCTCTAACTAGTTACCATTCAGGATTTGAACATTATTTTTGAGAGGGCTGTGAGATCAGTAAATAAGTAGACCAAAAATAATGGTAGGGCTTCAAATATTATTTATTTGCAACTTTTGAGTTTTCTTTTAATCACAATTGAGAACTTTTGTCTTTGTATTCTTGAGACTAATACTCATTTCAGCTTATGTCACAAATAGGATGTACTTACTTAAATGACCTAACTGCATTGGCTTTGTTTCTTTTCTTGGGGGTGGGGGTAAAATTGGGTAAAATTTTTTTATTGGAAAACAAAGACACAACTTGGAAGGGATTTGAGACAAATTGTTCCATAAGATTTTAAGTGGCTAAACAAAGTTTAAAAAGCAAGTAACAATAAAAGAAATGTTTCTGGCACAGGACTAGTAGTACAAAAAATAGTGTATGAGTACCTGGATAATACACCCGTTTTGCAATAGTGCAACTTTTAAGTACATATTGTTGACTGTCCATGGTCCACGGAGAGTTACAACTCCACACTTCAACAACAACATGCTGACAACTCCTAAAGAAAACTACTTTAAAAAAGGCATAACCCAGGTGTTCCCTCATTTGACCAACTCCATCTAAGTTTAGATGTGCAGAAGGGCTTAGATATACCCAGAGTAAGCCACATGCAACATGTTACTTGATCAATTTTCTAAAATAAGGTTTCAAGACAATGACAGTAAGATAAGGGAAGAAAACATGGAGGAATGAAGTCCTAATTACTATCCATGCATATTTTTTTGACAGTAGGGGGAAAGCTTTTACAGATAAGTTACAAAAAAAGAAAAGGCAAATAAACAATTTTGTACAATAAATTTAACACATTCTGTACAACATCTTCACTTTGCTGTCATCATTTGTACAAACTCTTCATAGTTTACTTGCCTATCACCATCAATATCTGCTTTCTTGATAATTTCATCAACCTCTTCATCTGTTAAATCTCTCCAAGCTTTGTCATCATGTGGCAAAGCTCTGCTGCACTAATATAGCCATTGCCATCCTTATCAAACACATGGAATGCTTCTCTAATTTCTGCTTCACTGTCTGTGTCTTTCATTTTTCTTGCCATCATTGTCAGAAATTCCGGGATGTCAATTGTGCCATTACCATCAGCATCCACTTCATTTATCATGTCCTGTAACTCTGCTTCTGTGGGATTCTGATTGGCTTTGTTTCTTAAACATGTAATTGAAAAAATGGTTTTCTAGTAACAAGGGAAGGGAGACTGCAGTAGTCATACAAAGTGTTAGGGGGACACATGAGTCACAAACACAAATGTGGTTTTTAAAAATTGTTATGCTTAATCTTTATTGCCTATTATAAAAGTGCAAAAAATGACCTCAGGAAAATTTTAAGTGTGTAGTACACAATAATTCCAACATAAATTATGACCAGTTCTTGTTTACCTTAATTGGATAAGTAATATTTTTGTAGGGCTTTGAACTTGTTACACTCCAATAATTTTAATTTTGTTTTTATTGTCAGTGCATTTTTAGGGGTAGTGTTAGGAGTGGGAAGAGCAGAAAATACAAATGCTTCAGACTGTTGGAATAGGGAATACTAGGCTGCCTTTGATTTGTTCCAGTGTTTTAGCTTACTCTTAATTCCTCAAATAGTGCTACCAACCCACCCATTTTATTACCACCTTTTTGTTTGTTTGTTTGTTTGTTTGTTTGTTTTTAGAGGGCAGTGTCACTGGCCCTCATATGTGGGATCCAAACTGGGGCCGCTGGTGTCCCAAGCCAGTACTTAACCACCGCGCCACTCGGCCAGCCCTTATTACCACATTTTAAGAGAATTTTGATAATGAGGAACCTCTACCCATTTCTGAGTAAAACTGGGAAGCAGAAAAAAGATTGTTTATGGTAACTTCTGTTAATACCTCACTTTTCCTTTCCCCAAAACATACTCTTATAATGCTTTCTCTGTTTTCTCTGGGTCTTCCACTATGAGGTTCAGTTTAATGAACACCTGTAGTTCTTTTTTTTATCTCCTACTTTTTTTTAACTGCCTATATTTTCTTCCATGTGATCCAGTTCTGTCAATTATATAGCTTTACTGCCTCACCACTTAGCCCAGGCTGGCCAGAGTATGTTAGTCTCATGGATGTAGTGATTCGACCAGATGTGAGCTAACAGCCTAAAAAAGACCAATTAGTCTTTAAAGGAAAATATTGATATACATGAAATGGAAGACTTCCAATCTATTTCTATATATTAAAGATCTGACCCTTATATAAAGACTCCTTTGAGTAAAGGCCTGGCAAAGAGAAGGAGGTATCTCTTAAACTTCAACCAAAAATTCTAACACGTACTCATCTAGGCTTTCCTATAAGGGCAGTACATTAGATATGGAGTACCTAATCTATTTTCTTCTTTCAAAATTCCTTCTTGATTCTTTCCTTGACTATGTTACATTAATTCTCTTTAGCCAGGTGCTGAAGGAAAGATAATCTTTTTTTTTTCTTAGCTGAGCCATCCTGCTACCTGTTGGCAGCTCAGTGGCTACTCAGCTCGGGCGAGGCATCGAACTGCTGTTGCTCAGAGCTCAGCTCGCACTCTTGAGTGAGCTCTTAACCAACTGAGCCACTCGGCTGGCCCGGAAAGATAATCTTTTGAATCCCAGTCTCTATCCCTTACAATTTCGTTGATCAAACCAAACAGATTCATAATACACATGAAGTAGCTAAGTACTGATGCCTAACGGTGATTGATTCAAAGCTGAAAGTTAATAGCTCTGACAATAAATACTGCCAGATTTCAGAGAAAGGATTACAGTGTAGGCTGAAGTAATGTGTGGAGCCTTCATCAAATTCCTAGGGTTTTAGAACTGAAGATGAAACTTTAGAGGTCTAGCTCCCTCCTTTCACCCCAAAGAGGTAGAGCATGGTGAAGGAGGGAAGAAGAGGCAAATCATTCCTAGCAGAAAGAATGAGAATGAGACTGATCAAATATTTGGATCTGGAACTGAGACCATGAATAGGTATTAGCATGAGGGTGGGAATGAGATAGATGTAAGGGCTGTAACATTAAAATCTGTTTGGATCACACTGAACAAATCAAGTGCCTATGGTCTTAGTCCTATAACTGTCTAATATTCTATTGTTGATGACATACAGGAAGATGGTCAGTAAAATGATGAGTTTTCTGATAATTGGTAATGTGACTGATTACCTGTCCAGCCCCAACTTTGGAGTTTAGATGTGAAATAAATTATGAACATGATTCTGGAAGGAAAAATGAGGAAATTATTTTAATGACAGAAATATATTCAGATGAAAAGAAAGCTTAACAAAAGAGTTCAGTTAATTAGTTAATAAACTTATCTCCTCATGAATGAGGTTGATATTTTAACCATTTTTTTTAAAAATGTGGTAAAAACACATAACATAAGTTTCCCCTCCTAACAATATTTAAGTGTACAGTATAATATTGTTGACTATATGCACATTATTGTTCAAGAGGTCTCTAGAGTTTTTTTTATCTTGCATGACTGAAACTCTAATCCTATTGAAAAACAACATCCCATTTTTCTCTCTCCCCATTCCCTGACAGCCACTATTCTTTCTGTTCTATGAGTTTGATTACTTTAGATATCAAAGTTGAAGTATGTAATGAATGCCTTTTTGTGACTGACTTATTTCACTTAGTATAATGTCAACTTTCATCCATGTTGTAGCATATGACAGTATTTCATTCTTTGTAAAGGTTGCATAAATTCCATTGTATGCATATAATACATTTTCTTTATCCATTTTTCAGTTGATGGACATTTACTTATGCCCTTTGGTTGTTTCCACAGCTTGGATATTGTGAATGCAAAAAATATAGGTCTATAAATATCTCTGAGGTCCTGTTTTCAATTCTTTTGGATATGTACCCAGAAGTGGAATTGCTGGAATATGTGGTAGTTAGTTTTGTTTGTTGTTTTTTTTGAACCTTCATACTGTTGTCCACAGCAGCTGCTTCATTTTACAATCTCACCAGCAGTGTACAATGGTTCTAATTTATCCTCATTCTCTCTTACACTTGTTATTTACAGGTTTTTTTGTTTTGTACTGGCCATTCTAAAGGGTGTAAGATGATATCTAATGGGGGTTTCGGTTTGCATTTCCATAATGATTAGTGATGTTGAGCATATTTTATATGTTTGTTGGTCATATGTATATTTTCTTTAGAGAAATGTCTATTTATTTAAGTCTTTTGCCCTTCTAAAAATTAGGGCTTTCTGTTGCTGAATTGTAGAAGTTCCTTATATAATATGAACCCTTTATCTGATATATGGTTTGCAAATATATTCTCCCATTCTGTAAGTTGCCTTTTTCCCTGCTGCACAGACGTTTTTAAGTTTGTTGTCCCATTTGTCTATTTTTGCTTTTGTTGCTTGTGCTTTAGGTGTTATATCCAAGTAATCTTTGCCCATTCCAATGTCACAAAAGTTTTCGCCTATTTTTCTAACCATGGGTTTCATAGTTTCAAGTTTTATGTTTTGGTCTTTAATTCATTTTGAGTTAATTTTTTATGTGATGCAAGATAAGGGTTTATCTTCATTCTTTTGAGTGTGGATATTCAGTTTTCTCAACACTATTTCTTGAAAGACTATCCTTTCCCCATTGCGTATTTTTGACACCCTGTCAAAGATCATTTGATCATATGTGTAATGGTTTATTTCAGGGATCTCCATTCTGTTCCACTGGCTGATATGTCTGTCTTTATGCCAATACCATATTAATATGATTACTGTAGATTTAAATATATTTTGAACCAGAAATTGTGAGGCCTTCAGCTTTCTGCATGTTTCTCAAAATTATATTTGATTGTTTGAGTTCTTCGAAATTTCATAGGAACTTTAGAATTTTTAAAAAATTTCTATTTCTGCAAAAATACCATTTGGATTTTGACAGAGATGTCATTGAGTCTGTAGATTGCTTTGAATAGTGTGGATATTTAACAATATTAAATGTTCCAATTCATGAACATGGACACCTTTCCATTTATCTCTATATTCATCTTTTTTTTTGAGGGTAGTGTCACTGTCCCTCATATGTGGGACCCGAACCGGGGCTGCTGGCCTCCCAAGCCAGTGCTTAACCACTGCACCACTCTGCCGGCCCTATGTTCATTTCTTTTAAGCAGTGTTTTGTTTTGTTTTTTACTTTTCAGTGTCTTTCACCTCATTGGTTATGTTTATTCCTAAGTATTTTACTATTTTTGATACTGTTATAAATGAGATTATTTTCTTAATTTCCTTTTCAATCATCTATTTGTAATGTATAAAAATACAACTGATTTTTGAATGATAATTTTATATGCTACAACATTGATGAATTAGTTTATTAGTTTTATTTGTGTGTGTGTGTGTGTGTGTATGTGTGTGTAGAATTTTAGGTATTTCTACATCTAAGATCAAGTAATCTGTGCACAGAGATAATTTTAATTCTTCCATTTCATTTTGACCATTTACCCTTCCTCACATTTCATATTTTTTACTGTCCTCAGCCAAGCTTTTGCTTTTTGCATTTGAATATTCAAAATATGCTTGAAGTTTTGTTTTTTTTTTTCTTTAAAGATTTTATTGGGGAATTGGGTGAGGGGAACAGCGTTGGGGAATCAGGAAAGAGGAACAGACAAGCTGCTGTCTTTTTGTTCTTCAGTCTAGTTGTGGAGGATGTTGCTTCACTGGCCCATGTTGGTATCATCATTGTGCTCTTCCCAGATGAAGCAGATCGGTTGCTGGCCTCTGAATGGTCGCTCATCATGGCTGTTGGCAGCTCATGCTGGCTGCCAGCTGCTCATGCTGGCAGCTGGCCACTCACTGTAGCCTATGGCAGCCCACTGCAGCAGAGGCTACAGCCTACATCATCACTGGGGCTCGCAGCCCAGCTCCAGGTACACTTAGCTGTAGAGTGCAGTGTCAGTGGCCCTCATATTTGGGATCTGAACCGGGGCTGCTGGCATATCAAGCCAGCTCATAACCAATGTGCCATTCTGCCGGCCCTATATTTGAAGTTTTAAATTGCAGTTGATATACAATATTATATTACCTTTTGGTTTACAACATAGAGATTAGACATTTATATAACTTATGGAGCGATCACCCCAATAAGCCTTGTACCCATTTCACACCATACAGTTATTGCAATATTATTGAGTACATTTTTATGGTGTACTTTACATCTCAGTGACAGTTTTTATAACTGGCAATTTGTACATCTTAATTCCTTACACTTTTCAACCCATCCCTCCGATCCCCCTCCCATCTGGAAACTATCAGAATATTCTCTGTATCCATGGGTTTATTTCTGTTTTGTTTGTTCATTTATTTTGTCATTTTGATTCTATATACAGCTGAATTCATATGGTATTTGTCTTTCTCTGTTTAACTCATTTCACTTAACATAATTTACTCTAGATCCATCCATGTGGTTACAAATGGCAAGAATTCAATCTTTCTATGACTGAGTAATATTCCATTGTATATATGTACCACATCTTTTTACTCGTTCATCTGTCACACATCTGAATTTTTAAAACTACCTGTTGGTGGTCAAGATGGCAGAGTTCCTAAACACTGTGCTTGCTTCCTCTCATGACCACACCAAAAATACCACTAAACTACAGAATAACCATCATTCAGAATTACCTGAACTCTAGCTGAACACAAGCCCTATAAATAAAGACATACAGAAGAAGCCACCTCTAGACTGGTAAGAGGGACAGAGCCCGTTCAGTGTCTCTGTCCATTAAAAATAGGGAGGGATATCTCGGCTGTGGAGATCCACTCTGAGGAACTAGGGACCATACCCTTTGCCAAGCTCCCCACCCCAGGATTCCAGGGCTGGGAACAGAAGTTCCACCAACTTCTGTCTGTGAAAACCAGTAGAAATTGTGGCCTAGTGAGATGAGGGTGACTGTAGTCCCAGGTGTGCCTCTTAATGGGCACATGAATGGAATTACTCCCTGATGAATCATGTGCTGTGAGCTCCAATGCTAGTGCCAAAGTTCAAAAATGTGCCAGCGAAATACAGGGAAAAATTGAATTGTCTGTCTTCAGGGCGAGGGCTGGAGGGGCAGTTTTCTCCCAAATAGAAGAGTTAGAGGAAGCCAGTCTTTCTCTGTTGATTCTTCCCCATCCTAATGTGCAGATGCAGGCAGCTGCCATGTCTGAGTTTCCATCAACCTAGCTAACACCATCCATCTGCCCCACCCTATTGATTCCCTGACACCCCGTCCCACGCAACTTTTGGGTACACCCAAAACACTTCCATTGGCTTTTCCGTACAAACAGCTTGTCTTGGCTCATGCTGCAGACTTTTCTAAAGTTTCTCAAAGATTCATAAAACCCAAACCAGCAGCATCTGACTTCAGCTTGTCCAATACCTCTCACTGAGCAGCCCTAAGCCCAGCAGTAGCGACAGCTAGCCTCGGTTCACAGCTTGACCTCTAGAAGCACTGCCAAGCCTAGTACAGGTAGTGACCATCTTTGGATTGCTTTATGGGTTATGCCCGTTGGCCCTACACAGGTCACAGGCTGTAACTGAACTTGATCAGCAATGGGCCCCTCCCAGAGGCCCCAGTGCTGCAACTCCTGGAGGCCAGCTTCAGACCAAGCCAGAACATCACCTGGCTGCCTCCAAGAATGAAACACCTAAGAGTCAGAACGGGCAGGCTCCAGATCCCTGCTAAAGCTAATTCTGCTCTGTGGGGTAGGCCTCTTCACAACAGCTCCTCCACTATAGTCACAACCAGTCCTCACAATGGATCTTCCTGAAGGTCAATCATTCCCATTGACATGCAAACAGCAACCAAGACTCAACTACAATAAGAGGGGACACACAACCCACACAAGGGACACACCTGGAGTGCCTGGCTCAGGTAACCAGGGTGACTATGCCACTGAGCACCACAAGACACCTACTACATAAGTTCACTCTACAAAGACTGGGAGGCATAGCAGCCCTACCTAATACATGGAAACAAACACAAGGAGGCAGCCAAAATGGGGAGACAAAGAAACATATCCCAAATCAAAGAATAGAACAAAGCTCCAGAGAAAGAGCTAAACAAAATGGAGACAAGAAATCTACCTATCACAGAGTTTCTAACACAGGTTATAGGGATGCTCAGTGATCTCATAGAGTACTTCAACAAAGAGATAGGAAACATAAAAATGGAGGTAGCAAACAAAACAGAACTAATGAATAAGAAATAAAGAATATAATAACTTAAATGAAGAATACATTAGAGGGAATCAACAGTAGATTAGATGAAACAGAGTATCAAATAAATGATTTAAAATGTAAGGTAGCAGAAGACACCTAATCAGAACAGAAAAAAAAATGAATCCAAAAAATAAGGACAGTTAAAGGGGCCTCTGGGACAACATTAAGCACACCAACATTCACATCATATGGATACCTGAAGGAGAAGAAAGAAAGCAAGAAATTGAAAACATATTTGAAGACATAATGAAGTAAAGCTTCCCTAAACTGATGAAGGAAACAGACATATAAGCTCAGGAAGGGCAGAGAGTCCCAAACAAGATGAACCTGAAGAGATCCACACCAAGACACAACATAATAAAAATGCCAGTGGTTAAAGACAAAGAGACAATCTTAAAATCATTAGTTACCTACAAGGGAGCTTCCATTAGACTATCTATCAGCTGATTTTTCTACAGGAGTTTTGCAGGCCAGAAGGGATTGTTTTAAAATATTCAATGTAATGAAAACCAAGGCCCTACAACCAAGATGACTCTACCCAGCAAAGCTATCATCTAGAATTGAAACATAAATAAAGAGCTACCAGAAAAGAAAAAGCTAAAAAAGGAATTCATCACCACCAAAGGAGTATTACAAGGAATGTTAGAGAGACTTCTTTAAGATGAGAAAACAAAGGTAAAAATCTGAATAAGGGCTGACCAAGTGGCTCAGTTGGCTTAGTGTGCAAGCTCTGAGCAACAGGGCTGTTGGTTAGATTCCCACATGGGCCAGTGAATGCTGCTCCCTAGATGAGCTGTCACTGGGCTACCAAAAGGTGGCAGGATGGCTCAGCTGGTGTAACAACAAGATTGCCTGTTGAATGGTGGGCTACACCCACCTGCAACTAAGACTGAACTTGACACCTTGAGCTGAGCTGCCACCCGAATGGCTCAGTGGATAGGGCGTGTGCTCTTAAAAACAAGGCTGCAGGGTTCATCTCCCACATGTGATGGTGGCTAGGCCCACCCACAACTAAGATTGAACATAGCACCTTTAGCTTAGAGGCCACGAGCTGCTGACCGGAAGCCAGATGGCCACTGGCGCCCTCCACAACGAAGATTGAAGAACAACTTGTCCGGTCCTCCCCCAATTCCCTAACACTGATCTCCTCCCCCAATTCCCCAATTAAAAACAAATCTAAAAAAAAACAAAACAAAAAAAATCTGAATAATAAAATGGCAATAAATACATATCTATCAGCAATCACTTTAAATATAAATGGATTAAATGTTCCAATCAAAAGATAGGGGGGCTGAATGAATATAAAAATGAGACCCTTGCTTAATTGCCTACAAGAGACCCACTTCAGATAAAAAGAGACAGACTGGGCCGACCGAGTGGCGCGGTGGTTGGGCGCTTGCTTGGGAGGCCAGCGGCCCTGGTTCGGGTCCCACATATGAAGGCCAGTGACACTGCCCTCAAAAACAAAACAAAAAAGACACACAGACTGAAAGTAGAGGGGTGGAAAAAATTATTTCATGAAAATAGAAAAAGAAAAAAAGCTTGAGTAGCAATACTTATACCAGACAAAGTAAACTTCAAAGCAAAGGCTATAAAAATAGACAAAGACAGACCCAGTAATCCCACTTGTTTGAAGAAACTCAAAATGCAACTTTGAAAGGATGTGTGCATCGTGCATCCATATGTTCATTGGAGCATTGTTTACAATGGCCAAGATTTGGAGGCAGCCTGGGTGTTTGTTGATGGGTGAATAAAGAAAAGGTGAATATGTCTATCTATATATCTATATCTATATCTATATCTATATCTATATCTATATCTATATCTATATCTACACACACAGAGGGTGCCAAAAAATGTATACAAATTTTAAGAAATGAAAAAACTGTATTAAAATTGTAATACTCAATATTTACCAATAACAAAAGATGAATACAAGTCATGTTTGACTTCTGCAATTACAAGAGGTGCTCAAAGTGGTTACCATCAGTCTCCAGACACTTCTGATTGTAGCAAACTACTGCTTGAGTAACGTTGACCAAAGTGTTCACTTGTATACATTTTTTAGCACCCCAGTCTGTGTGTGTGTGTGTGTGTGTGTATGTGTGTGTGATGTAATATTGCTTAGCCATGGAAGGGAATGGGTTTTTGCCATCTGCAATGGCATGGGTGGACCTGGAGGGTATTGTGCTGAGTGCAAGGTATCAGACAGAGAAAGATAGATGCCATATGATTTTTCTTAGTTGTGGACACTAAAGAACAAAATAAACAAACACCCCTCCCCCAGGAACTCGTAGACACAGAGAACATTTTGATGGTTGCCAGATGGGAGGGGGGTTAGTGGGAAGATAAAAAAGGGAAAGAGATTAAGAAGTACAAATTGTTTGTTACAAAGTAGCTTTGAGGATGTAGGGTATAGCATACAGAATATAGTCAATAATATTATAATAACTATGTATGGTATCAAATGCATACTAGATTTATTGGGGTGATAGATGGGAGGGGTTTTGGAAGGCAGGGTGAAAACTGTGAAGGGATTCAAAAGTACATATTGGTAGTTACAAAATAGTCATGGGATGTAAAGTAAAGCATAGGGAATATAATCAATAATATGGTAATAACTATGTACAGTGTCAGATAGATACTCAACTAATCAGGGGGATCACTTCTTAAATTATATAAATGTCTAATCACTATGCTGTACACTTGAAATTAATATAAAATAACACTGAATGTCAACTGTAATTTAAAAATTTAAAAAGGGTTGTAAAAAGTTTAAGGAGAAGAAGAGGTTCAAATTTTCAGGTAGAAAACAAATTAAGTCATGGGGTTGGAACATACAGCATAAGGAATATAGTCAATAATATTATAATAGCATGGTACAATATCAAATGGTTCTGGACTTGTCATGGTCAACATTTCTCTGGGTATATAAATGTTGAATAACTATGGTACATATCTGAAACTAACATAATGTAGTATGTTAGTTGTATTTTAATTAAAGTCTCAAAAAATTAACTACGTCTTGGCTGAGATGTTAGACTGTAGCCTGGTATCCTGTCCATCAAACCTGTACCCTCTTAAAGATGCCACTGAAAGTGGTATCATGTGGACAGTTGCCAAACTGAAATCTATATTATTGGAAGTGTGATGCAAATATCTAGTTGCCAAAGATTTGCAAAAGTGCATTCCAGGCCAATGTTAGTTTTTGTTTTGTTTTTGTTTTAGTTTTGAGAACTGTACAATGGTTATGTGAGATGCAAATATACGAAAAGCTGGGTGAAGAGGCATTTTGGCAACTCTTCCGAAAATCTTATTTTTCTCAAAATAAAAAGCTAAAAAAATATGGTATTGCATCCAATAAAATTACCACTTTGGGGTAGAGGTTGGGGTGAAATATAGAAGGAGTCTGATATTATGCTTCTGATCCAATTTTCTTGGATGCTATTGTGAGAATTTCCTCAGGCCTCCCAATATGTAGGTAAAACTGGTACCACATTGATACCTTCAAGTTTCATTGCTCATTCCCAATATTTGCTTATGAAGACTTTCCTATGTATGTCTACCTTAATTTCTGGGGTTCCAAGTAATACTGTGAAATAATACAGTGTGCTCATCATAGAAAAGGGCCTTAGAATGAACAGCTTATTATCCACTAGCTATGTGATTTCAGGCAGCTTAGTTAACATCTATGCCTCATGGTTTCAGCTGTAAAATGGAAGTTTTATAGATTTATAGGTTATACATGTTTAGAGATTTCATATATTTATTGTGAGAGTCAAATATGTTAATACATAAAATTGTTAAAACAGGATCTTATTTCTCAATTTTGACTGTTGTCATTCCACTGTAGGTAGCAGCTGTTGCCATTATTCCCACTGTTCTTATTCCTGCTGCAACATTTACAGCTGTTACTCTAGGTTGTTTTACCAGGGGTGTTAATCTCCTCTGGTTCACTGCTGAAAAAAAGATATTCATCTTTGTAGCACTCATCAGCTAAGGCTACAGAATAATGTACAGTGAGATGATTGCTAAATGGCATTTGAATCATACCCTCTCTTCAGTAAAATTAATTCCTTCCTATTTTTGTTTGTACTCCCCAAAATGTTATACAGATCTGTGCTGTGGTGTTTATATGTCTATTTCACTAAACTGTAAGCCCTTAAAGAGCTGACACCAGGACTGATTAATATCTGTATCTTTAGGACCTAGCATGGTGTTTGAAACAGTGGATGAGTAAAAAAAATAATAAAAAAAATAAAAAAGCCTATTTTTTGAGATCTTAGAAGGAACCAGAGTAAGAATCACATTGTATTATCACACAGTTGTGTCAGTAGCTTTTGCCAGTTCAATTCATCCTTGCTGAATTTGGTGCTTGGCACAGAACAAGAACTCTACCCATTTTCAATAAGTAAGTTTAAACCACCATAGATGCCAAACTCTGTCTGTACATTGATGGCTCTGGAAGGGCAGAATAGCCAGATAGTTTTGGCCTAGGAACTGGGCAGGTTCAAATCCGAATTTCTATTTATCTACTGACCCACTCTATGGCTTTGGCAAAATCATCTTAACTCCCATTGCCTCTAATTGCATTATGGATTCTTCATCTCTAAACTGATGTAGCAATACTTGCTCTGCCAGTCTCCTAGGGATGCTGTAAAGCCCAAATGAGACTCAGTGTGTGAAAGTTCTTGGTAACCTATAATGTGCTATGTGAATAGAATGCCAGGACTACAGAATGGTATATGGTGAGCCAATGGAGAATGTTTCTCTCTCCTTTGAGTTACAGTTGCTTGAGGAGAGGAAGTTTAATAAAGCAGTCTTGTTTGTGCCACAACAAACTGCAGAGGGCTGTTTGTGGGGGTTTGTTTGTTAGTTTTTGTTTTTATGAAACCTCTCTTTCAGGTTTTACTTGTAGCCTCTTCTTTCCATAATACCTAGAGGGCTTAGCCAAAGTTATAGTCCAGTAATAGCCAGAATCTCTATTCCCCTCACAAAGAACTGAGATTTTGTTACTAGGATAAGAATGACATCACTAGTCACTTTTTATCTTAGGATGAATTATTTTTGTGATAACACTTAAGCTCCTTAAATATTGTTCCTCTGATAACCACAGCTTTTGTTAATAATGCCTCAATCCTAGCAACTTCATTTCCTTACCATAAGGTCTTCAGCCCCCAAGCAAATATATTTTTGTTGGGCCAGTACCACCAGTTCCCAAGATATGGCCAACTCTGCCCTAAAACTCCAGGACTCAGCCCAGGCAAACAGCCTCTGTTGAGAGAACCACTTGAAAGCTGTAATTATTATCAAAATATTATAAGCAATAAAATACTAAAACCAATCGTAAATCAAGTACTCAACTTGAAAATTGACAGATGTCTCACCTTTATATTATCTCTTTAGGTTTTCAAGCAAAAAAATAATTTGATATTTAAGGTACAAATACTAAACTAAATATATTTATGTTATACTCATAGATTTCATTAGTTCTCTTATAATCCTATTCTCTTTAGGGAAAATCTTATATCAATGTTTATACATAAGAAAACCAGGTAACGCTTAAACTATGAAAACAAATGTATTTTTTTCTATCAGAAATATAAATACACATGGTAAATCTAACTCTCCAAGCAATGAATCAGAACTCATCAAGCTGTGTAAGAGCATCCCCTAGGAAAGTATCTCAGGGGTGGTGGAATTCATTCTCTCACACCATAGAAGGAACGAAGAGAGAATTTGAAATGATATTCTAGGGTTTAATGTGTTTGATTTCCTAGGTGTTTGTTTCACAAGTAAAGGCCTTCAGGTTATCAGGGAATCATTTGAGGGCAATAGTATATACTGAGCATCTCTTGAAGTCATTGATGTGAAACACTCTGAATCAAATATTTCCTCCTCCAAATTATTTGATCTTTCTTGAAAGTGTACTGGCCCACCTTGTCTGTACTTTTTCAGCTGTTAAGAAAAACTTGTGATCATTTAAGTAGCCATGTGAGAAGTTAACTATATTTTGCTTAGAAAAGTTCAAAGACTTTACAGTATCATTCTATAAAATAGAACCATTTCTATAACCTACAAAGTTTTCCATTGGCTATCATAGCCAGTCCAAATGACAATTAAGATGCTCCTTTATCTTTCCCTATCCTCTGTGTCCATATAATTACAACCTGTTTTTTAAATAAAGAGGTTGGTATTTTTCCCCTTGGCCAGGACAATCTTCTAAATATCTCTGCTTCCAAAATATTCACTTGTGCCTGACTTCGTGCTTTTCTAAATTAGTAGAATGTGCCTCCATTCTCCCTACATTTGTTAATGTGTTGTTCAGTTTTCCAGGTCCAGCTTAGTTCCTTTCTCCTCCCTGAATAACTCCAGCCCATGCACATATCTTCTGTTACTCACCCCTGTTATACTTACTACCTGAAGTATCTTCTAAGCACCTCATCATACACTAATATGCAATTATTTGTACTTCACAACAAGCATATATTAGACCGAAATACAACTAAGTCAAGAAATAGTCTCTTTGGAGCATATTTATATGTCTTATCATTTAAACTATAACAAAAAATCCTTGAGATTGAATTTGATGTGTTTGTTGTTGTTGTTGCTGTTGGGGTTAAGACACATTGTTATTTTTATGGTATATATTTTATGATTGTTAAATTATTATCACCTTTGCTTTCTCTGCAGGTTTAAACCCTATTCAATCTTCAAGGTTCCATATTAAGTAGAAACTCAGTCAACAAGTATTTTGTGTCTGTCCTGAGGACTTCAGCTGTTGGCAGCTCAACTTGGGCAGGAAATCAAACTGGCAAAAGGTAGTTCTATTTTTAATTTTTAAGGAACTTCCAAATAGTTTTCCATAGTGGCTGAACCAATTTGCAATCCCACCAAAAGTATATGATGGTTCCCTTTTCTCTGCATTCTTGTCAACACTTGTTTGTTGATGTATTGATGATAGCCATCCTGATAGGTGTGAGGTGATATCTCATTGTAGTTTTAATTTGCAATTCCCTAATGATTAGTGATGTTGAGATTTTCATATGTTTATTGGCCATATATATCATCTTTGGAGAAATGTCCATTGAGGTCCTCTGGCCATTCGTTAACTGGACTTTTTTTTTAATATGGAGTTGTATTCTTTATAAATTTTGGATATTGACCCCTTACCAGATGTATCATTGACAAATATCTTCTCTCATTCACTAGGCTGTCTTTTCGTTTTGTCGATGGTTTCAATTGCTGTGCAAAATCTTTTTAGTTTGATGTAGTCCCTTTTAATTTATCTTTTTCTTTTGTTTCCCTTGCCTGAAGAAACAGAGAAATAAATATATATGTATTTATTTATTGATATCACGTGAGATATATATGTATACATAGTGGAATGTATATGTGTATATATATATATATATACATATATATATATATATATATATATATATGAGAGTTTACTGCATATATTTAGTTTTATGGTTTCAGGTATTACATTTTACTCTTTAATCCACTTTGAATTTTTGTATATGACATAAAAAGGTGGCCCAGTTTCATTTGTTTGGCAGGTATCTGTCCAGTTTTCCCTACACCATTTATTAAATAGACTGTCTTTACCCCATTGTATATTCTTTCCTCCTTTGTCATAGGTTAAATGATCACATTTAATCTTGTTTTATTTCTGGGCTCTCAGTTCTGTTCCATTGATCTATGTGCCTGTTTTTATGCCAATACTGTGCTGTTTTGATTACTATAGACTTGCAGTGTTGTTTGATCAGTTAGCATGATGCATCAATTTTGTTCTTCTTTCTCAAGATTGCTGTAGCTATTTGGGATCTTTTGTGGTTCCATATAAATTTTAAGTTTATTTATTCTAGTTCTGTGGAAAATGTCATTTGTATTTTTATTTGTATTGAATTGAATCTATCGATTGCTTTGGGTAGTATGGACATTTAATGATGTTAATTCTTCCTATCCATGAACACAGTATATGCTGTCATTTATTTGTATCTCCTTCAATTTCTTTCTTCAGTGTCTTATAGTTTTCTGATTACAGGTATTTTACTTACTTGGTTAAATTTATTTCTAGGTTTTTAATTTATTTTTTGGATGCAATGGTAAATGGAATTATTTTGTTAATTTCTTTTTAAAAGTTCATTATCGGTGTATAAAAATGCAACTGATTTCTGGATATTAATTTTGTTACTTTACTGAATTCATTTATCAGTTCTAATAGTTTCTTCATGAACTTTTTTGGGTTTTCTACACATAGTATCATGTCATCTGCAAATAATACCAGTTTTATTTCTTCCTTTCCAATTTGGATAACTTTTATTTCTTTTTGTGTCTGATTGCTGTGGCTTGGATTTCCAGTACTATGTTGAATAGAAGTAGTGAATGTGGACTTGTTCCTGATCTTAAGGAGAATGCTTTTCCCGTTGACTATGAGGTTAGCTGTGGGTTTGTTGGATATAGCCTTAATTATATTGAGGTATGTTCCTTGTATTCTACTTTTGCTGAGAGTTGTTATTATAAATGGATACTGGAATTTTTTGAATGTTTTTCTGTATCTATTGATATGACCATATGATTTTTATCCTTCATTTTGTTTAAGTGGTGTATCATTTTAATTGATTTTCAGATATTGAACCAGGCTTGCATACCAGGATTAAATCCCACTTGATCATGGTGTATGATCTTTTTTAATGTATTGATGAAATTGGTATGCTACTAGATTGTTGAGCAATTTTGCATCTATGTTCATTAGGGATATCACCATGTAATTTTTATTTTTTGTAATGTTTTTGTCTGGTATTGGAATCAGAGTAATTGTGACCTTGTATAATGATCTTGGTAGCTTTCACTCCTCTTGAATTTTATGGAATAGTTTAAGAAGGTACAGTGTTGATTCTTCTTTGAATGCTTGGTAAAATTCACTTGTGAGGCCATTTAACCCAGGACTTTTGTTTGTTGGGAGTTTTTTGATTACTAATTCCATTTTGTTAATAGTAATGGGTGAATTCAGGTTTTCTGTTTATTCTGGATTCAGTCTTGGAAGATTTGATGTTTCTAGGAATTTATCCACTTCTTTCAGATTGCCCCTTTTGTTGGTATGTGATTGCTCATAGTATTTTCTTTTTATTAAAATTTATTAAGGTGACAATTGTTAGTAAATTTACATAAGTTTGAAGTGTACAATTCTGTAATACATCATCTGCTATGTATCATATTATGTGTTCACCACAGAGTCAGTTCTCTTTCCATCACCAAATATTTGACCCCTTTTACCCTCTTCTATTATCCCCCTCCCCCTTTACCCTCTGGTAACCACTAAACTATTGTCTGAGTCTATGAGTTTTTGTTTATTTGTTTTTCTTGTTCCTTTGTTGCCTTCAGTTTTATATCTTACATATCATGAAATCATATGGTTCTCGACTTTTTCTGTCTGACATATTTCACTTAGCATAATAATCTCAAGATCCATCCATATTGTCACAAATGGCAGTATTTCATTTTATCTTATGGCAGAGTGGTATTCCATTGTGTATGTATATACTACATCTTTATCCAATCATCTATTGAAGGACACTTTGGTTGTTTACATGTCTTGGCCACTGTAAATAAATTTACAATGAACATCAGAGTATGTATATCTTTATGGATAAATGTTTGCAATTTTGGGGGTATATATACCCAGGAGAATTATTGCTGGGTCATATTTTCTAATAATTTTTTTTATTGCTGCTGCGTCCATTGTCACTTCTGTTTTATTTCTAATTTTCTCTCTCTCTCTCTCTCTCTCTCTCTCTCTCTCGCTCTCTCGCTCTCTCTCTCGCTCGATGAGTCTGGCGAAATGTTTACAAATCTTGTTTATATTTTCAAAGAACCGTTCTTGGTTTCCTTAACATTTTGTGTTTATTTTTAAGACTATTTCATTTATTTCCACTCTGATATTTATTATTTCCTTCCATCTGCTCACTTTGGGCTTTGTTTGCTATTTTTCTAGTTCCTTTAAGTGTACAGTGAGATTATTTGAGATTTTTCTTGCTTTTTGAAGTAGGCCTGCCTTGCTATTAATTTCCCTCTTAGGATTGGTTTTGCTGTGTCCCATAGATTTTGGGTTATTGTGTTTTCTTTTTCGTTTGCATGAAGGTATCTTTTGATTTCTTCTTTGATATCATTGTTGATCCATTTATTATTTATGATGTGATTTAGTCACCATGTGTTTCTGTGATTTTCAGATTTTATTTGTAATTGATTTCAATTTCATATTATTATGGTCAGAAAAAGATGCTTGATATTATTTCAATCTTCTTAAAATTATTGAGACTTGTTTTGTGGTCTAACATGTGCTCTATCTTGGAAAATATTTCGTATACACTTGAAAAGAATATGTATTCTCCTGCTTTGGAGTGAAATGTTTTAAAAAATATCAATTAAATCCATCTTGTTTAGTGTGTCATTTAAGGCCATTATTTTCTGTTGATTTTCTGCCTGGAAGATCTGTCCTTTGGTGTCAATGAGGTGTTAATGTCTCCTACTATGATTATATTACCGTTGATCTCTTATGCTATGTCAGTTAAAATTCGCTTTATATATTTAGGTGCTCCTATTTTGGGTGCATAAATGTTTACAAGGGTTATATAAACTTGTTAGGTTGGTCCCTGCATCTTTATTTATTTATTTATTTATTTATTTATTTATTTATTAAGATTTTATTGGGGAATTGCGGGAGGGGAACAGCGTTGGGGAATCAGGGAAGGGGAACAGACAAGTTGCTATCTTTTTGTTTTTCAGTCTAGTTGCGGAGGATATTGTTTCACTGGCCCATGTTGGTATCGTCATTGTGCTCTTCCCGGATGAGGCAGATCGGTCGCCGGCCTCTGGATGTCGCTCACCGCAGCTATTGGCAGCTCAGGCTGGCTGCCAGCTGCTCACGTTGGCTGCCGGCCACTCACTGTAGCCTATGGCAGCCCACTGCAGCAGAGGCTGCAGTCTACACCGTCGCCAGGGCTCACGCAGCCCAGCTCCAGGTGGAGCTGTTGTTAGCTGTGGAGGGCAGTGTCACTGGCCCTCATATGTGGGATCCGAACCGTGGCCGCTGGCATCCCCAAACCAGCTCTTAACCAGTGTGCCACTCGGCTGGCCCCCTTCATCATTTTTTAAATGTCCCTCTTTGTCTCTTATTATAGCCTTTGTTTTAAAGTCTATTTTGTCTGATATAAATATTGTTATCCCAGCTTTTGTTCATTTCCATTCATATGAAATATCTTTTCCATCCCTTTACTTCTAGTCTGTGTGTGTCTTTCAATCGGAAGTGGGTCTCTTGTAGACAGCATATGTATGGGTCTTGGTTTCTTATCCACTCAAGTACCCTATGTGTTTGAATTGAAACATTTAATATATTCACATTTAAAGTGATAATTGATAAATACATAGTTATTATCATTTCATTACTCATCTTTATGTTCTTTTTTCACTCCCTTCTTTTTCTTAAACAAGTTCTATTCACATTTCTTGTCATACTTATTTTGTTGTGATGAACTCCTTTATCTTTTTCTTGGCTGGGAAGCTTTTTATTTCCCTGTTAATGTTAAATGCTAGCCTTGTTGGGTAGAGTAGTCTTGGTTGTAGGTCCTTGCTTTTTATCTCATTCAATATTTTGTGCCAATCCCTTCTTGCCTGCCAAGTGTCTGTTGAGAAATCAGCTAACATTTTGTGGGAACTCCCTTGTAATTAACTAGTTGCCTTTCTCTCACTGCTTTTAGGATTCATTTTATCTTAAATTTTTTCCCATTTTAATTATAATGTAACTTCATGTGGACCTGCTTGGGTTCATCTTTTTGGGGACTCTCTATGCTTCCTGAGCTTGGATATCTGTTCCCTTCACCAAGTTAGGAAAGTTTTCAGTCATTAGTTCTTCAAATAGGTTCTCAATCCTTTGCTTTCTCTCTTTTCTTTCTGGTACCCTTATGATGCGAATGTTGTTATGCTTGATGTTGTCCCAGAGATTTCTTAAATTATCCTTATTTGTTTTCATTCTTTTTTTTTTTTTTTGCTGTCCCAGTTAGGTATTTTCTGCAACCAGATTTCCAAAACACTGATTTGATCCTTTGCTTCATCTAGTCTGCTGGTAATTCCTGTTAGTGCATTCTTCATCTCAGTTATTATATTCTTTAATTCCGACCTATTTCTTTTTATGGTTTCGTGTCCTTTTTTATACTTACTATCTTTTTGTTGAAGTTCTCACTGATTTCATGTATTCTTCCTTTATGTTTGTTGAGCATCCTTATAACCATTGTTTTGAACTCTGTGTCTGGTAGCTTGCTTCCCTATATTTATTTTTTCTGGAGTGTTCTTTCCTTTGGGATGTATTTCTTTATTTTCTCATCGTGGCAGCCTCTCTGTGTTTGTTTCTCTATTTTACATAGATTTGCTACACCAAGTCTTGGTCAGGTGATCTTATGTAGTAAGACCTTTTAGCCTGTGACACAGTCTTCCAGGTCACCTGTGCCGAGTGTTCCAGGAGTGCCCCTTGTGTGTGCCCTCCTATTATCATTGGTATTAGTATAATATAGATTGGTATTGGCACATCAGTTGGTGTGATTGACCCTCAAGCATACTGTCTGTGGAGTTTGGCCATGTTCATGGCTTACAAGCTACTGTACAGAGGGCTTACCCCATGAAGCTGGATTTGCTGTAGCTAGGCTCTGGTGCCCATTGATTTCACCCTTTTTTTGTGCTGATTGTGGGGCTATTTGGGTGGTGCTCTGCCATGGTCTGAAGCCAACCTCCATGTATGCTGGTTCTTGGGGCTCTTGGGAGGGTCTCTAGTGGAGGCCCAGGTCAGCCATTACTTGTGAATGGCTAGGGAGTACCTGGTAGGTGTTACAAAGCAATCTGCAGTTGCTCCCTACCTGTGCTAGACCAGGGGGAATGTGGGAGAGGCCATGTTGTGAACCAAAGACTGCTGTCACCAGTACTAGGCCTGGGGTAGCTCTGCCAAAATCCAAGGACACCCTGAGACCTGTTACTTCCTCACAGCTCTTGTAAGGCTCAGCTGCTGAAAAAGCTTCGTGTAATATGCAAGTTGGGTGAGCCATGGTCTCCAGTTGTCACCAGGGTGGCACAAGTGGTGTTTATTATGTTAGATTTTGGTTTGGTGCCAGTCTGATCATGAAGCTACTCATCAAAAATCTCAGAGCATCCATGAAATGGTACACCTGAAGCTGATGTTGTATAATATTGTATACCAACTGTAATTGAATATATAGATAGTCACAGGATGTGGATTATACTGTGGAAGGGAGTCAGAGGAAGTGTAATAGATATATATGATATGGGGGGAGGAGTGGGGTGGCGAATTGGGGGAGGGGGTTGTCACTTTGAGGGGTAAAAAGTATAACTATTGCACTATGTTGTACACCTGAAACTAATTTAAAAAATAATAATAAAAAATAAAATAAAATAAAATGTGACATTTTTTAAAAAAAATCACAGAGCACACTGAGGCCACTTGCTGCCCACCTGGTACCCATGGACCCTTGAGAATTATCCATGAGAGAGTGCAATATGGGCAGGGATGGCTGTTTGTCAAGAAATTGCTTCTTGCATTGCATGCATTGCATGGGATAGGGTCCCAAGAAGTCAACAAGGTGGAGACAGTGGAGCTTACCAGGCCAATTCCAATATAGATTTGGCTATGTGGCAGAGGATTCAAGACAGGAAAAATGGCAGCTGCCTGCTGGCTGCACAGGAAGTAGATTCTACACAGGGAAAATGTGACTGTCCCTCCAATCCTTGCATTGAAACCACACAACTCAGTCTCTCCCCATATGTCTCCCAAATCACTGTCCCTACATCAGAGCCCAGGTTGAGTGCCTGTGAGTTCTTTTTGTCAGCCTTTTAAGAGGATATCTGGGGCCAGCCTAGTGGCGCATTGGTTAAGAGCTGGCTTGGGATGCCAGTGGCCCCGGTTTGGATCCCACATGAGGGCCAGTGACACTGCCTTCTACAGCTAACAGCAGCTCCACATGGAGCTGGGCTGCCTGAGATCCAGTGATGGTGTAGGCTGCAGCCCGTGTTGCAGTGGGCTGCCGTAGGCTACAGTGAGTGGCCAGCAGCCAGTGTGAGCTGCCAATAGCCATGATGAGCGAGCATATAGAGGCCATCGACTGATCTGCCTCATCTGGGAAGAGAGCAATGACACCAACATGGGCCAGTGAAGCAACGTCCCCCGCAACCAGACTGAAGAACAAAAAGACAGCAACTTGTCTGTTCCCCTTCCCCAGTTCCACAATGCTTTTCCCCTCCCCCAATTCCCCAATAAAATCTTAAAAAATATATATATGTGTATATATATATATATATATATATATATATATATATATATCCTGAAAAAAAAAATAAATAAGAGGATGTCTGGGTTCCCCACAGCCTTTGCGCCTACCCAGATGATTGGAATCAGCACTCTTTTAAACAACCAGATGTGGTGGAGGCTCTTTTTGCAAGCACCAGTACTCTGAGCTGTTGATCCCAGTGTGGGGCTGGAGTTCCTCTCTTCTCTAGGGGATGGTGGACTTCCATTGCCAGGATATGCTTCCCAATTCTCAGCCACCACAACAGGTATGGCACTGGTCGATTCTGCATCTCCACTTCTCCTACGATTCTCAATGTGGCTTCTTTATATCGTTAGTTATGAAACTTCCTTTCAGCTAGACTTCAGATGGTCCTCCAGGTTGATTTTTTTATAACTCAATTGTAATTTTAATCTGGTTACTGGAGGATGGTCACTGCCATCTTGGATCCTTTCTAGCATCATAATTTTTAGACAGCTTTGTTTCATGAAGCTTTGTGTTCTTCATCTCTGAAACAGAAATTAGGTATCTAATTTTTAAGACCTTAAATTCTAACATTCTAGGATTTTAAATATCAAGGTTGAACTTATAATGCCACCATTTCCTAAATGTTCCTCAGATCAAGTTATTTAACTTTTTTAAAAATTTTTTTTATTATTGGGGAATTGGGGGAGGGGAACAGACAAGTTGCGGTCCTTTTTTGTTCTTCAGTCTAGTGGATAACGTCACTTCACTGGCCCATGTTATTGTGACCATTGTGCTCTTCCTGAGGCAGATGGGTCACCAGCCATTTGAACAGCTGCTCATAGCAGCTCATGCCAGCTGCCAGCTGCTCAGCCTGGCTACTGGTCACTTATAGTAGCTTACAGCAGCCCACTGCAACAGGGGCTGTAGCCTACACCTTCACTGGTGACTCACGGCAGCCCAGCTCCAGGTTGAGCTGTTGTTCACCATCTTAGCTGTAGGAGGTGGTACATCACTGGCCCTCATGTGGAATCCGAACCTGTGCCCTACTGCTCAAAGCTGGTGCTCCCAAGCCAACTCTTAACCAAGGCACCACTCAGCAAGCCTTTATTTAACTTCTTTGAGCATCACTATCATCATTTGAAAAATAGTATTAACCATATGATCTCACTTATATGTGGAATCTGAAAAACTGAATGAATGAGCAAAGTAAACAGAAACTGTCTCATAGATATAGAGGAAAAACAGGGTTGCAAGTTGGGAAGGCGGTGGGGATGACGGAGAAGGGGAAGGGATTAGACAGCAAAAATAGGCAATTACAATATTGCCACAGGGATATGAAAGACAGTTCGGGGAATATAATTAATAATGTTGTAAATATTTTGAGGGGTGTCAGATGGTCACATGTCTTGTTGGGGAGACCATTTCGTGGATGGAGTACAGGCTTGATCACTGCACTGTACACTGCAAGCTGATGTTGTATAATATTGTATACCAACTGTAATTGAATATATAGATAGTCACGGGATATGGATTATACTGTGGAAGGGAGTCAGAGGAAGTGTAATAGATATATATGATATGAGTGAGAGGAGTGGGGTGGCAAATTGGGGGAGGGGTTGTCACTTTGAGGGGTAAGAAGTATAACTATTGCACTGTGTTGTACACCTGAAACTAATTAAAAATAAATAAATTTTTAAAAGAAAAATAGTATTAACATACCATACAAATAATTCATCATTGTTGTAATGATTAGTGATGAAATATTTAATGGGCCTAATATTGTCTCAACACATACCAGATTGTCATTAAATGAAAGTGGGTAATAATAATAATACGATTTACAAAAAAGATAAAAGTTATAAGGCTCTAGGCAAAGCAAAAAATTATTTAAAATTCCAAAAATGCTTGTAATATTAATGAATATCAATTCAAACACAAACTGTATCCTTTATATGATGTGTCATTTTCTCCTACATGGTTGCTTTTAACTGTTTTATTGTGGTATAATACCATACGAATCTCTCCGTGTGTACAAGTCCATGTTTTTGGTAGAATCAAGAAACTGTTCAGTGATTACTACCTTCAAATTTTAGAACATGTGCATCACCACACACACACAACCACACGCACACACACAAACATTATAACTATTAGCAATTATTCCCCACCCCACCCCCATTGCTTGCCACCTCATCCCATCCTCATCTAGCCAATACTAGACCATCACTAATCTACTATTTTTGTCCATAGATTTACCTATTATGCAAATATTATTAATGCAATCATAGAGTATGTTATCTTTTGTGATTTTCTTCTTTCACTTGGATAATGTTTTCAATATCCACACACATTGTATGTAGTATTTATGAATAATGTATTCCCTTTTTGGAAGAATAATATTTCATTGTATAGATATATCACATTTGCATATCCAGTCACCAGCTAATTAAAATTCAGTTTCTTTCCTGTTTTTGATAATTACAGGTAATGTGCTGCAATGAACATTTTTGTCTAAGTTTTTATGTGAATGTATATATTTGTTTCTCTTATATAGATACCTAAAAATGGATTTTCTGGGTCATAACTTAATTGTTCTTTTTAGTTGCTTATTGATGGTGTATTGAAATATAATCAATTTTTATATATTGATATTGTATCCTTTAACATTGCTGACTTAGTTTCTTAGTTTCTTAGTTTCTAATAGATTTTCTCTATATAAAATATTGTCACCTGCAAAGAGATGTGGTTTTATTTTTTCTTTACAAATCTGGTTTATTTTCTAATTGCCCTGACTAGAACTACCACTGCAGTGTTGAATAGAAATGATACAGTGTACATTTACGTTAATTTTCTTCCTGGACTTAGCGGGGAACCATGCAATCTTTCACCAACAATATGATGTGGAGCTGTGAGGATTTTGTGAATGTGTATTTTCAGGTTAAGACAAGTCCGTTTTCTTTTTAATTCATTCAGTGATTTTATTTTGAAAGTGTGTTGAATTTTGTCTAATGTTTATTAGATATAGTGAGATAATCATGATGTTTTATCCTTTATGAATATTATATATAACATTGTTTTGTTTTTACATGTTAATGAATAAACTTTTTTTTTCCTAGGATAAATTCCAGTTGTCATGATGTATGATAAATTTTATAATTTGCTGGATTTAGTTTGCTATTATTTTTTTGAGGATATTTGTGTCTATATTAACAAGGGATATTGGTGCTCAGCTTTGTTTTCTTGTGATGTCTTTGTCTGCGGTTGTGATAAGGTAATATTTATTTCACAGAATGACTTAGGTGTTTTCACCTCATGTAATTTTTGGAAAGGTTTTTGAAGAATTGGTGTTAATTCTTTCAATTTTTGGTTGAAATCACCAGTAAAGCCCTTTGTGTTGTAGTTTAATTTGGGGGAACTATTTCAATTTCCAATTCAATGTTTTTACTTGTAATTGGTCTATTTAAATTTTCTATTTATTCTTGAGTCATTTTTATAATATATCTCCTACTAATTTTCTATTTCATTCAAGTAATCTAATATGTTGAAATACAGTTTTTATAGTATCCCCTTATAATCATTTATATTTATGCCAGTAATGATTTCATTGTTTTGAGTCTTGTCATTCCTGATTTCATTATTTTGAGTCTTCTATTTTTCTTGTTCAATCTAGCCAGAGGTTTATCATTTCTAATCATTTAAATAATCGTATTCAGGTTTATTGACTTTTTTCTATCCTCTATTTCTTTTATTTTTGCTCTAATTTTATTTTTTCCTTTTTCTTCTGCTTGCATATGTTAATTGCTTTTGGTTTTATAATTTATCAAGAAGAAGGTAAGTTTATTGATTTGACATTTTCCTATATTTGTAATATGGATGTTTAGAGCTATAAATGCACTCATATGGCTATGTACAATTCACTTTGCATCCTATAATTTTGATATGCTGTGTTTAATTTCATTAATCTAAAATTGTCTTTTAATTTTCTTGTCATTTTTTTTCTTTGATCCTTTGGATATTTAGAAATGTTGCTGTTTTTTGTTTTTTGTTTTTTTTTTGTTTGTTTTGAGGGCAGTGTCACTGGCCCTCATATGTGGAACCCAAACTGGGGCCACTGGCTTCCCAAGCCAGCGCTTAACCACCAAGCCACTCGGCCGGCCCTAGAAATGTTTTGATTAATATTTTTCTAGTTGTTTTTGTTATCAATTTCTTTTTTTTTTGAAGGCAGTGTCACTGACCCACATACGTGGGACTCGAACCAGGGCCACCAGCTTCCCAAGCCAGCGTTTATCCACCGCACCACTCGGCCAGTCCATGCACAACTTTTTTATTTATGTTATATTTTGCCCCCTCAGTATAAACCCTGCATCAATGCATTGGAGCTAGAGGCAGAGTGTGCTTTGCTCAGAGTGACAACTCCGTCTGTATGAGCAGACAATTGGTGTGAGTGGCAAACCCTGGTATTCTCAGTTTACACTCCTGGGATGAAACTTCCACCCTACAAGTGAGGTGAAAAGTGGGCAATTAGTATCCCAGTAGTGTCAGCCTGACTTGCCTCTACTAGGGTTTTCAATACAGCCAATGGGGCTCAGTGGAAGGAAAAAGTCAAGTCTTGTGGCCATGCTTGCTAGTTGCATAGCTTTTGAAATGCAGAGCTGGGAGGATGTGAAATACTGATGGCAGCCTTCCCCTCCTGGAGTAAAACTGTAGTTCCATACTGAGGCCTGAAGATAAAAGGAAACCTTGTCTTTTTATTGCATCTGCATGGAGTAAAGTACATGGGGGTAGAGCTTCTTAAATGGAAGTGTGTAAGACACAACGAAGTAGATCATGGCTAAAATGCCAGACCTTTGCTCTTCCGACTGAAATTTAATAGATTTTTAAAAACTGAATGTTTCCTCATTTGCTCTATCCCATAGGACAATTTCCTGAGTCTTGAAATCTTTTTTTTTTTAAATAAAGTGAAGAATTAAATTGTTTGGCTGGGGAGGAAATCTGCTAAGCTTCTTATTTCACATTTATATTCCATACACATATTTATAAATAAAAATGCATGAGATTAAGGCTGGCTGAGTGGCACGTTGGTTAAGAGCTGGCTTGGGATGCCACTATCCCCGGTTCAGATCCCACATATGAGGGCCAGTGACACTGCCCTCTATAGCTAAGATGGTGAACAACAGCTCCACCTAGAGCTGGGCTGCTGTGAGTCCCCTGAACGGTATAGCTGAATCCCCTGCTTCAGTGGGCTGCCATAGGCTACAGTGAGTGACTGGCAGCCAGCGTGAGTAGCTGGCAGCTGGTGTGAGCTGCCAAGAGCCACTGTGAGTGGCTCTCCAGAGGCCGGCGACCATTCTGCCTCCCCCAAGAAGAGCGCAGTGATAATACCAACATGGGCCAGTGAAGCAATGTCCTCCGCACCTAGACTGAAGAACAAAAGGACAGCAACTTGTCTGTTCCTCTTCCCCGATTCCCCAACCCTGTTCCCCTCCCTCAATTCCCCAATAAAATCTTAAAAATAAAGTGCATGAGTTTTATTCCAATTAAAACAAAAAACCACAAATCTCAAAAGTGTGACCATTGTGTGACTTTTCACAAACATAACATATAATTAAATGACCTGGGTAATAATAAAATCAGAGCAATATATACATCTTCTTTTATGTAAGACAACTGAAATGATGATGTGCCTTTCAAATTATATCGTCTACAGTTTATAAAATATATTAAAATAAATGTTAAAAAGTTAGCTTGATTAAATGCAAATCCTCATAACACAATGAATCTATTTATAAGTAGGCACAATGAGGCGTGAAAGCTACAAAAGACAAATAAGAAACTTAATTTTTACCTAAATGTATTCTCTGAAATCCCCAGCAATTTAATATAGAATACAAAAACAATAATCAGTGGTATATTCAAAATTGCCAACCACTGAAATAATTTAATACTAATTTTAAAGACATAATCTAAATATGAGAGTCTGTAGCTCTGAAAAACTCACAAATGTGCCTAAAGCAAACATGTCTTTTAAAAACAAATTAATGGCAAACATTTTCTAGATGGTCTCTGCTTAGAGTTAGATAGTCATTTATCTTCCTTGCTGACCCCATTTGAATAAAGTCTTCTCTGGAGCCAGCTTTATTTTGGGTGACAGACAAGTTCTGACAATTAAGTTTGTGAACTCATCCTAGAAAATGTGCTGCATACCTCATTGCTGAATATTACTACGGTCACCTTTGAGTACTCCAATTGGAAATCTATGCACGGATGCCAGTGCCTAGTCCACCCTTCAAAGCAATTTTGGAACTCTTTTTCTGGAATGGCCATCAGAGCTGTCATTGTTTTACCCTTGATGTTCTGAATGTCATCAAAATGTCTTCCTTTCAATATTTCCTTTATCTTCAGATAAAGAAAGAAGACATTGGGGGCCAGATCAGGTGAGGAGGGGGGGTGTTCCAATAGAGTTATTTGTTTACTGGCTGAAAACTCCCTCACAGACAGCATTGTGTGAGCTAGTGCATTGTCATGATGCAACAGCCATGAATTGTTGTTGAAAATTTCAGGTTGTCTAACTTCTTCATGCAGACTTTACAGCACTTCCAAAATAGTAAAGGTGGATAACTGTTTGTCCAATTGGTACAAATTCATAAAAAATAATCTCGCTGATATCAAAAAAGGTTAGCAATATTGTTGCAACAAGTTCGCAAACTTAATTGTCAGACTCTGACTCTCTCTCTCTCTGTGTGTGTGTGTGTGTGTGTGTGTGTGTGTGTGTATTGGGTGCCAAAAAACGTATACAAGTTGACACTTTGGTCAACATTGCTCAAGCAATAGTTTGCCATAATCAGAAGTATCTGGACACTGATGATTTCCACTTTATGCATGTCTTGTAATTGCAGAAGTCAAAAGTGACTTGTATTCATCTTTTGTCATTGGTATATGTTGAGTATTACAGTTTTAATACAGTTTTCGTTTCTTAAAATATGTATACGTTTTTTGGCACCCTGTGTGTGTGCGTGTGTGTGTGTGTGTGCGCGCGTACGTGTGTGTGTTTGTGATACTAGGTAAAAAAAAACCCCGAAGTCTTAACAAATTTAAGAAGGCTGGAATTATTTAAAGTGTCTTTTTCAATCACAATGCAATGACATTGGAATTGATAACCAATTAAAAACAGAAATATTCATAAATAAATGGAAATTAAACAACACATTCTTGTACAACACTTAGGTCAAAGAGGAAATTAAAAGAGAAGTTAGAAAATACCTGAAAACAAACATAACAATAACAAAATATCAAATCTTTTTTCAGAGTGATTTCAGCAAGATGGAGGGCTAGGAGTTGCATCTGCTTATCTCTCTTACAAAAACAATAAATAAACAAATACAAACTAATGAAAACAGCTCTGGGACAGCTCTGGAATACAACTAAGATGCAACAGAAACCCTGCAGAGCTCCAAAACCAAGGATAGTTGCATAAGAAAGTATAAAAAACATTTTATTTGGGGCACCCCATACCCCAGTCGATAGCAGCTTAGTACAAGGAGGGATTTCCTCAAACTTATTTTACCCCACCAAGCCTCACCACTGTGGAAGTTTGCAGCTTTTTTCTAGTGAGGACTCCCACAGTCTTCACCAACATTGATCCCAACTGTTGGAGCCGCCTAGAGTCCCTGCCACTATGTCTCTTCCCAGGGGTTAGTGCTGTCACTGCAGTGAGAACTGTCCTGAGGGACTGCAGTTGCTGCTGTGCCCCACTCTGCAGGATCAGGACACCACAGCACTATACCATCCATGGTGCTGCAGCTGCCCCTGCTCTGAGTCCAACCCCCAAATTGTAGGTTGTAGCCTTGACCAGCAACTACCTGGCTGTGTTGTCACTGCCTTGTGCCATACACCCTTGATCCCAAGTCCCACTTTGACTTGACATTACTGGGGCATGCTACTGCTGCTGAGTGCCAACCCTAAATTACAGGTTATGGCTTTGATCTGTCATTGTAGGGGCCAAGTTGCTGCTTCTCTGATCCTTGCCCCCAGGTACCAGGTCGGGCTCTGATGCTCCACTACCAGGATTATGCTGCCGCTGCTATACTCCTTACCTGTTATGTCCTGACAAGTGGCTTTAATGGGACATCACTAGGTTGCTGTTTGCTGTTATGAGACTGCCACCTTGGGGCCAGAGTTGGGACTTTGACACATAATCACCAAACTGTACTGCTACTGCACCCTGGTCCCTGGACCCAATCCACTGCTTCTCCCTGTCATTGTAGACCCAGTGCTGTTGCTGCATCCACCTCCTCCTTGACCTGAGTCACTGTGACAAGCATGAGAGACCCAAACCCCAGGTCTACAGAAGATCTCCCCATGCCTGCAACTCAGATAGTAGCATCAGTGCCACATTAAGTGCACCTGTGCCCAGAACTCAGGTACCCTGGTAGCTCCATGTGTGCCTGACCCCAGGTCCCCAGTTCTGCTATAGCTCTGAGAGCCAGCACATCAGACATAGTGCCAAGAGGGATCCCCTTAGAAATAACTTCCTCTCACAAGAAAAAAATTGAAAAGGAAAACTCCGGTACCCTTTGACCTCAAGGACCCCAACAGCCCTAGCCGTGACTGATCTCCATAGGACTTCTACAGTCTTGGCCACAGATGACCCCTGCAGTCTTTGCCAATGTTTACCTTTGCTGACAGAGCTGCATGAAGACTACACCACTGTGCCTTCCCAGAAATCAGAGATGCTGTACCCTACCCACCTGGGGACATCAGAACCACCTTCAGGTGAGTTTTCCTCCACTAAATCCAATCTGAATAGGCTGGAAGAGGTGACTGGTCTCTCAAAAATACAGGCATCAATGCAAAGTCATCAGAAACACACACACAAAAAAACAAAGGAACATAACACATTCAAAGGAACACAATAATTTCCTGGTAACTGATCCAAAAGAAATAGAGATCTGCATGTTATAAAAAAGAATTAAAAGTAATTGTTTTACTTAAAAAAAGAGGAAAAGGACAACTTGCTACTGCAATGCAGACATCAACTCACAGCATAAATAGGGATAATTTGTGACAACAGAAACATAAATGGGGGGAAGAGTAAAGTTCTGAACTGGAACAAAAGAATGGAGAAAGTAAGCATGCTGAAGAAAATGGAATACTCTAAATATGAAACTTTCTTTTACATAAATTTAATGGTAAGTACTCAAAAAAAAAACCAAACCCAACAACAACAAAAAAACTCCTGAACTGAAATATATAACATGAATAAAAGAAAAAACAGAGGGGAAAATCACAGAATACCACCACACTGAAATAATAGACAGCAATAAAGAGTCAAAGAAACAATGGAGACACAGTCCTACCAGAAAAATCAAAGATAGAATGATAGGAAATCCTCATATATCAATAATCACCCTAAATACAAATGGACTGAATTCACCAATAAATAGGCACAGAATAGCAGATTGGATAAAAAAAACTAAACCCAACCATATGCTGTCTCCAAGAGACACATCTCAGCTACAAAAAGAAATATAAATTCAAAGTGAAAGGGTGGAAATTGACACTCCAAGCAAATGGTATTCAGAGAAAATCACGTGTAGCTATACTGATATAAGATGAAACAGACTTCAGGATAAAAATGGTAACAAGAGACAAAATCAACATTTCAACAAGAAGACATAACTGTCATCAATATTTATGATCCCCATCAGGGTGCACCGAAATACACAAAGCAACTACTAACAGAACTAAAGGGAGAAATTGATCAAAACACAATTATAGCAGGGGACCTAACTACATCATTGATAGCTATGGATAGATCATCTAAACAGAAAATAAATAGCCCTAAATGATACATTAGATGAAATGGACATAATTGACATTTATAGAGCACTTTATCCTAGAACACCAGACTATACATTTTTTTCTAGTGTACATTGAACATTATCAAGGATAGACCATATACTGGGACATAAAACTAGCCTCAGCAAATTTAAGAAGATTGAAATCATACCAAGCATATTCTCTGATCACAAGGCTTTGAAATTGGATATCAACTGCAAAAAGAAAGCAGCAAAAAACACAAATATGTGGAGATTAAACAACATATTTTCAAAGAACTACTGGGTCAAAGGAGAAATAAGAGGAGAGATCAAAAGATACATAGAAACAAATGAGAATTAAAATATTGGGTTGTCGGAAAAGTCATGACGCACTTTTGCAATGAAAACAGGAAAAAAAGTATGACTTTTGCGACAACCCAATAGGTCCTACCAAAATTTTTGGGATGGAGTGAAAGAAGTTTTAAGATAGAAATTTATATTATTACAAGTATATCTCAAGAAAGAAGAAAAAATCCAGATAAATAACGTCACGTTGCACCTTAAAGAACCAGATAAAGAAGACCAAATGAGACCCAAAGTCAGCAGAAGGAAGGAAATAGTAAAAAGCAGAGCAGAACTAAATGAGATAGAGAACAGAAAGACAACAGAAAAAAATTAATGCAATAAAAAGCTGGTTCTTTGAAAAGATTAATAAAATTGACAAACCCTTGGCTAGACTCACTAAGATAAAAAGAGAAAAAATACAAATAAACAAAATCAGAAATGAAAGAGGAGAAGTTACCACAAGATGCCACAGAAATACAAAGGATCATCCAAGAATACTAAGGGTTAAATGCCACCAAATTCAATAACCTAGAAGAAATGGACATGTTCTTAAAAACATAGCCAGGGTCCGGCCGAGTGGCAAGGTGGTTAAACACTGGCTTGGGAAGCCAGTGGCCCTGCTTCGGGTCCCACATATGAGGGCCAGTGACACTACCCTCAAAAAAAACCCAAAAAACATATAGCCATCCTAGTGTGTATCACGAAGAATTGGAAAATCTAAATAGAATGATCAACAGTACAGAAATTGAATGAGTCTTCCAAACCTTCCCAAAAGCAAAAGTCTGGGACCAGATGGCTTCACTAGTGATTTCTACCAAACATCCAAAGAGGATCTAATACCTGTCCTACTCAAACTCTTCCAAAAAATTGAAGAGGAGACTATACTCCCTAACTCATTTTATGAGGCCAATATTACCCTGATACCAAAACCTGGTAAGGATAAAACAGAAAAAGAAATAGACTAATATCTCTAATGAATGCAGATGCAAAAGTCCTAAACAAAATTCTAGCAAGTCGAATGCAACAATGCATTAAAAAAAATTATACATCATGACCAAGTGGGGATCTTCCTAGGAGCACAAGGATGGTTCAACATACACAGATCAATCAATGTGATACACCACATAAACAAAGGACAAAAATCATATGATTATATCAATAGATGCAGAGAAATCGTTTGACAAGATACAACATCCATTTATGATTAAAACACTTAATAAAATGAGTATAGAAGGAAAATATCTCAATATAATATAGGCCATATATGACAAACCTTCAGCGAATATCATAATTAATGGTGAAAGACTGAAGCCCTTTGCTCTACATTCAGGAACATGACAGGGCTGTCCCCTATCACCTTTGCTGTTCAGCATAGTATTGGAAGTCCTAGCCAGAGTAATCAGGGAAGAGAAAGGAATAAAAAGCATCCAAATAAGGACCAAAGAAGTTCACTTGTCACTTATTGAAGATGACATCATGCTATATATAGAAAACCCTAAAGACTACCAAAAAGCTGTTAGAAACAATAAATGAATATAGTAAAGTTGCCGGCTACAAAATCAAAGTACAAAAGTCCATTGCATTCCTATATACTAACAGTGAAACCTCAGAAAAATAAATAATAAAAAAAAATTCCTCTTGCAATTGCAACAAAAAGAATAAAATACCCAGGAATAGACTTAACAAACATGTGAAAGACCTATACATTGAAAACATTAAGATATTTTATTTTTATTTATTTAATTATTTATTTATTTGAGGGCAGTGTCATTGGCCCTCATATGTGGGGCCTGAACCGGGACCGCTGGCTTCCCAAGCCAGCGCTTAACCACCATGCCACTCGGCGAGCCCAAGATATTTTAAAAAGAAATTGAAGGGGACGGCCGAGTGGCACATTGGTTAAGAGCTGTTTTTGTGATGCTAGCGGCCCCGGAATGGATCCCACATATGAGGGCCAGTGACACTGCCCTCTACAGCTAACAACAGCTCAACATGGAGCTGGCCAGTGAGTCCCAGCGATGGTGTAGGCTGCAGCCCCTGCTGCAGTGGGCTGCCATAGGCTACAGCGAGTGGCCAGCAGCCAGTGAGAGTGGCTGGCAGCCAGCCGTAAGCTGCCAATAACTGCGGTGAGCCACATCCAGAGGCCGGCAACCAATCAGCCTCATCCGGGAAGAGTGCAATGACAATACCAACATGGGCCAATGAAGCAAAGTCCTCCACAACTAGACTGAAGAACAAAAGGACAGCAACTTGTCTGCTCCCCTTCCCCGATTCCCCAATGCTGTTCCCCTCTCCCAATTCCCCCATAAAATCTTTAAAAAAAATTTGAAGAAGACACGAAAAAAAGGAAAGATATTCTGTATTCAGGGATTGGAAGAATCAACATAATTAAAATGGCCATATTACCCAACGCAATATACAGATTTAATGATATCCCCATCAAAATCCCAATGACAATTTTTAAAGAAATACAACAAAAAAACCCATCAGATTTGTATGGAACCACAAAAGACCCCAGATAGCCAAATCAATCCTCAGGAAAAAGAACAATGCTGGTGGTATCACACTCCCTGAGTTCAGCTTTTACTACAGGGTAACAATAAGGAAAATAGTATGGTATTGGCAGAAGAAACAGACACACAGAAAAATGGAATAGAATTGAAAACCCAGAAATGAACCCACATAAATATGGATAGAAAATTTTTGACAAAGAAGCCTAAAATTTACAGTGGAGGAAAGACAGCCTCTTCAATAAATGGTGTTGGGAGAATCAGAAAGTACATGCAAAAGAATGAAACTAGACTGCCATCTGTCACTGTGTACCAAAATTAACTCAAAATGAATCAAAGACCTAAACTTAAGGACTGAAACATAAACTGCATAGAAGAAAACATAGGTATTAAACTTATGGACCTTTGGTTCAAAGAGGATTTTATGAATATGACCTCAAAGGCAATGGAAGTAAAAGCCAAAATAAATCAATGGGACTATATCAAACTAAAAAGCTTCTGCACAGCAAAAGGAACCATCAACAAAATAAAGAAGCAACCAACCAAATGAAAGAAGATTTTTGCAAACAACACCTCTGATCAGGGGCTAATATCCAAAATATAGAAGGAACTCATACAACTCAACAACAAACAAACAAACAAACAAACAAACATTCCAATTAAAAAATGGGCAGAGGCTCTGAATAGACATTGCTGCAAAGAGAACATACAAATGGCCAATAGAAATATGAAAAAATGCTCAACATCACTAATCATCAGAGAAATACAAATAAAAACCCCAACCAGATATCAAATCACACCAGTTAGATTTTTTTTTTAAATCACACCAGTTAGAATGGCTATCATCAACAAGACAAATAATAACAAGTGTTGGAGAGGCTGAGGAGAAAACAGCACCCTCATACACTGTTGGTGGGAATGTAGATTGGAACAAACCCTATGGAAAGCTACATGAAGATTCCTCAAAAAATTAAAAATAGAATTACCATATGACCCAGGAATGCCTCTTTTGGGTATCTACCTAAAAAGTTTGAAAAATATATTCATAAAGATATATGTGCTCTGATGTTCACTGCAGTTTTTTTTTTAGAGAGATCCCTTATTTTACTTATTTATTTATTTATTTTAATTTTTTTTTTATTTTTTAAAGATTTTATTGGGGAATTGGGGGAGGGGAACAGCATTGGGAAATCGGGGAAGGGGAACAGACAAGTTGCTGTCCTTTTTTTGTTCTTCAGTCTAGTTGTGGAGGACATTGCTTCACTGGCCCATGTTGGTATCGTCATTGCACTCTTCCTGGGTGAGGCAGATTGGTCGCCAGCCTCTGGAAGAGCCTCTGGAAGAGCAGCCTCTGGCAGCTCTTGGTAGCTCACAGTGGCTGCTGGCCTCTCACACTTGCTGCCAGCCACTCACTGTAGCCTATGGTAGCCCATTGCAGCACAGGCTGCAGGTACACCCTCACCAGCAACTCATGGAAGCCCAGCTCCAGGTCGAGCTATTGTTCACCATCTTAGCTGTAGAGGGAAGTGTTACGAGCCCTCATATGTGGGATCTGAACCGGGACCCTGCTGCTCAGAGCTGGCATCCCAAGCTAGCTCTTGACCAACATGCCACTTGGCTGGCCATGACTGCAGTTTTATTTATGGTGGCCAAGATATGGAAACAACCTAAATGTCCTTTGATATATAATTCGTTAAAGAAGTGGTGGTGTATATACACAATGGAATACTATGCTGCCATTAGAAAAGATGAAATAATGCCATTTTTGACAACATGGATGGATCTTGAGATTATCATGTTAAGCGAAATAAATGAGACAGAAAAAGTTGAGAACCATATGATTTTACTGATATGTGGTATGTAAAACTGAAAACAATAAAGGATCAAGACAAACAGATGAAGAAACAAAAACGCAGACACAGACAATAGTTTAGTGGTCACCAGAGGGTAGGGGTGAAGGAAGTGTTAGATGAGGGTAAAAGGGATCAAATATATTGTGATGGAAGGAGAACTTACTCTGGGTCATGAGCATACAATGTGATTTAGAGGTGATGTATTAGAGAGCTGTACACCTGAAACCTATGTGACTTTACTAACAATTGTCACCCCAGTATATTTTTATTTTAAAATGTTTTTGTTTCCCCTCCACTCTTCCCCCCCCATATCATATGTGCACTTTGTTGTACACCTGAAGCTAATTAAAATAAATAAATTAATTTAAAAAATAATATTAAAAATAAGATGATATTAAAAATAAACTAGTCAAAACCAAAAAAAAAAAAGTTTTTGTTTTAACGAAGCTCAGCAAGAATCAATAGAACAAAGATATAGTCAGCATGAGGGAGATGGCTACGGGATGGCTGGGTGTTAGTCCTATCTCTAGTGGCTGTCTGTGGGCAGTGGCATGGGGCTATGCAGTGAAGCAATGAGGTGTTGCATATCCACTCTGTGTTCCCTGTTCATTTTTCAAAAAAATATGTTTTAAATTGCTGCTCAGATTTCAGAATTTACTTTAACTGTCAGATCAAAGAACCCTGTCTGGACCTGTTTCATTTTTACAGCAACTTGGTAAAAATGCTGCTCTCCTCTGGAGGCTTCCACAATTAAACTGCCTGTGAGATGTGAAAAACAAACGACAAACAAAATCCCACACAAATAGACAGCTCAATGAACTCAGATAAAGAAAGCATGAACAAAATGAGAAGTTAAACAAAGTGATGCAAATCATTAAAAATACAATTTCTGGAGATAAACAATACAAATGTGCAAAATGGAAAAAAAATTCAACAGAAAGCTTCAACATCAGGCTCAATCAAGCAAAAGAGAATATCTCTGAACTTGAAGACAGATGTTTTTTCATTATCTAGTCAGAGGAGGAAAAAGAATTAATGAGGGCCGGCAGAGTGGCTCAGTTGGTTAAGAGCTCGTTCAAGAGTGTGAGCTGAGCTCTGAGCAACGGCGGTTCAATGCCAGCCTGAGCTGAGTTGCCGTTGAGCTACCAACAGCTGGCAGGATGGCTCAGCTAAAAAAAAAAAAAAAAGAATTAATGAAAATGAGTAAAGAAAGCCCATGTGCCTTATGGCAAACCATAGAAAGAAACAGTATTTACATATGGGAGTCCTAAAAGGAGAAGAGAGATGGGGACAGAAAATTTATTTAAAGAAATGATGACTGAAAACTTCCCAAATCTGTGGACTGATATGGCCATTGAAATACATGAAGCTCAAAGATCTACATACAGATTCAACCCAAAGAGATCTTCACCAGACACAATGTAATCAAGCTCTCAAAAATATAAAATGAAGGAAGGATTTTGAAAGCAGCAAGAAAAAAAGACTAATCACATGTAAGGGAATGCCTATAAGGCTAACAGCAGATTTCTCCCAAGAAATCATCACAGGCCAAGAGAGAGTAGGATGATATGCATATATTCAAAGTGCTCAAAAGACAAACAGCCTGAAAGCGAAGAATACTTTTCCCAGCATGGTTGCAATTTAGCAATTAGGGAGAAATAAAGACTTTTCCACATAAACAAAAGCTGAAGGAATATATCACCACTAGACTTGCTGTGCAAGAAAAATGCTAAAGGAAGTTCTGCAGGGTGAAATAAAAGGACATTAGCCCTTTCAGTAACATGAAAACATGTGAAAGTATAAAATTCACTGGTAAAGGTAAATACATAGTCAAATTCAAATTAATATTGAAGTTGTGGTACATAAAATAATTTGAACTCTATAATATAGATTACACTGCAAAAGTGTCAAAATAACTTGAGCTACAATAATTTGTTAAGGAATGAACAATATGAAATACTTAAATTGAAACACCAATGACACAAAATATGGGGACGGGCAGGTAAATGTGTATAATGTTTTATGAAGTTGAAATTAATTCTCAGCCTTAAGTAGACTTATAACTATAAGATATATTATGATAGCCACATTGGAATCACAAAGCATAAACCCATAATAGCTACACAAATGATAAAGAGAAAACAATCAAAGGTACTGCTACAAAAAAGCATCAACTCAAAAAGAAGACAGAAAGAAAGGATGAAGCAATCAGAGAAGGTACAAAATAATCATGTAATAAATAAGAAAATGCTGATAATAAGTCCAGATATATCAGTATTATAAATTTAAATGGTTTAAATTCTCCAATTAAAATTCATGGAGTGGCTGAATGGATAAAACAAGAACAACTGTCTTCTGCATACAAGAGACTCACTTCAGTTATGAGGACACTCATAGGCTGAAAGTGAGGGGATATGAATAGATATTCCAAGCAAGTGAAAAACAAAAGAGATCAGAAGTAGCTATACTTACAGCAGATAAAATAGACTTTAAGTCAAAAGCTGTAATAAGAGACAAAGGTCATTATATATAATGATAAAGTGGTCAATTCATTAAGAGGATATAATGATTGTAAATATATGTGCAACCAGTATCAGTGCACCTAAATATATTAAACAATTATCAATAGATCTGAAAGCAAAAATGAGAACAATACAATAATAGTAGGGGATTTCAATAACCCACTTTCAAGAATAGATAAGTCATCCAGACGAAAATCAATAACGAAATAATGAGCTTTAATATAGGCCTAATGGACTGAACAGATGTATACAGACCATTCCATTCAACAGCAACAGAATACACATTCTTAAGTGCCTAGAACATTCTTGAGGATATATCATATGTAGGTCACAAAACATGTGTTAACAAATGTAAGATCTGGTCAAGATGGTGAAGTAGGCAAGTGCTGTGCTTACCTATTCCCATAACTACATCAAAATTACAACTAAGTTATAGAACAATCAACCTGGAGAACCACTGGAAGACTAGCTTAACAGAGCTCCTGTAACTAAGGATAAAAAGTATCCATGCTGAGGCTGGTAGGAGAGGTGGAGATGTGAAATGGGCTGGTCCCACACCCACATGTGGCGGTTGAGAGTCAGGAGAGATATCTAATTCCAGAGGTCCCCACCAAGGATTGAGGGGTCCAAGGCTCACAATGGGCTCCCAGCCCAGGGATGCAGTGCAAGGTAGAGTAACTCCCCCAAACAGCTGTCACTGATGATAAGCAGCAATTTTGTCCCATCCTGGTGAGACTGAGAGCAGCTGGAAACACCAACATCCACTTAAAGGGCCCACACACAGTTTCACTCACAGGTACTCACCCTAGTTGCAGTAAAAGAACAGCAGCTCAAAAGTTCCATAGACATATGAGGATAAACTGATTTGTGTGGCTCCAGGGTGAGGGCCACAATTGTCACTGTGTTAAACTGTCCCCTGACACAGCCTGCTGAGGCACACAGATGCCAAATATGAATCTTCACTAACCATTTAAATACCACTTGCCCCACCATGGTGACTCCCTGAGACCCCATCCCACTCAACTCAGCAGACACTACCTCCAGGTAAGACAGATGGCTGCTGGAAATCCAGGCATCCTCTTAAAGGGCACTTGCACAAATTTGCTCGCTCACAAACGCAAACCCTGAGCTGCAGTGAAGTAATAGTGGCTCAAAACATGCCAGAGACATATGGGGAGAAACTGATTTGTGTGGCTTAGGGCTAAGGGCTTCCATTGTCCCTGTTTGAGCCCTCTCCTACATAGCCAGCAGGGTCAGGAAGGCAGCAAATCTGAATCTACATTAACCTGGTGAACACTGCTCACCTCAGCCTGTAACTCCCTGAGACCCTATTTTAGTCAACTTTCACACTGCCCTCAATTCTTTCAGTGCTATGCTTCATAGGAAGCCTTGGCCTGTGCTGCAAGCTTTCTGAAAAGCTCCAACGTCTGCAGGCCCCAGGGAGGTGGTGGCTGGACTCAATGTGCCCTGTGCCTTTTGCTGACTGGCCTCAGATATAGCATATGTGGCAGCTGGACTGGGGTCACAGCATGGCTCCTCCAACCCATGCCTCTGAACACAGCACAGGCAGCTGCCAACTGCAGATCACTTCGTAGTTCCTAACAGGTGGTCCTGGTACACATACAAGTAGTGGCGGACTTCAGCCTGTATTGGAGCCCCTCCCAAGAGACACAGGAACCAACACACATGGTGGCCAGGCACAGAGAACAACACAGTACCACCCAATTAGATCCATAAATGACACACTGAAAAGTTGGTCTCTGTAGGCAACAGAGCCCCTCAAAAACAAATCAGCACTTGCTATGGTTGTGGCCAGATGTCACAGCCATTCAGCCTGAAAGTCAAACCCAGACACTGATGAGCAAACAGCAAACAAGCATCAATACAACAGGTGGGCACACACAATCCACACCAGGAATGTAACTGGAGCATCTGACTCAAGTGACAAGGGAGTATGCTCTACCTGGCCCCACAGAACACCTACTATATACGGCCATACTGCTAAGTCTAGGAAATATAGTACATATACCTACTATATAAAAATAAACACAGAGAGGTAGCCAAAATGAGAAAACAAAGAAATACGTTCCAAATAAAAGACCAGGTGAAAACTCCAGAGAAACAACTGAATGAAATGGAGGCAAACAAGCTACTAGATACAGTGTTCAAAACACTGGTTATAAGGCTGCTCAATGTACTTAGGGGAAGAATAAACTCAGTGAGAACTTCAACAAAGAGATAATAACCATAAAAAGGGACATAGAAACCATTAAAAAGCAGCTTCAGGAATGAAGAATAGAATACCTGAAAAGAATGCACTAGAGAAGGAATCACCAGCAGACTAGATGACGCACAGGATTTAATCAGTGATTTTGAAGATAAGGTAGCAAAAAACACCCAATCAGAACAGCAAAAAGAAAAAAAAATTAAAAATCATTAGCTTAACAGACCTCTGGAACAAAATCAAGCATAACAACAATCACATCATAGGAGTATCAGGAAGAGAAGAGAGAGAACAATGAATTGCAAACCTATTTGATGAAATAATGACTGAAAATTTCCCTAACTTGGTTAAGGAAATACACACACAAGTCCAGGAAGCACAGAGAATCTCAAAGAAGATGAACCCATAGGGGCCCACACGAAGACACATCATAATTAAAATGCAAAAGGCTAAAGACAAAAAGAGTCTTAAAAGCACTAAGAGAAAAGCAGTTAGTTACTTACAAGGGAGCGTCCATAAGACTGTCAGCTGATTTCTCAACAGAAACTTTGCAGGAGACAAGGCATTGGTGCAAAATATTCAAAGTGATGAAAACAAGGACTACAACCAAGATTACTCTACACAGCAAGGCTAACATTTAAAAATGAAGAAGAAATAAAGAGCTTCCCAGACAACAAAATGTTAAAGGAATTCATCACTACCAAACCAGTATTATAAGAAACTTTAAAGGGACTTCTTTAAAAAGAAGAAGGAAAAACAGTGTATAAATATGAATAATAAAATGACAATAACTACATACCTATTAACAATCACTAAATGTAGATGGATTGAATGATCCAACCAAAAGACACTGGGTAGCTGAATGATAAGAAAATAAGAACGATAGTTATGGTTTTTACAAGAGATCCACTTCAGTTTGAAAGAAACAGAAGAAACTGTAAGTTAAGATTTAGGAAAAGATATTTCATGCAAATGGAAATGAAAACAAATGCTAGAGTAGCAATACTTATATCAGACAAAACAGACTTTAAAACAAAGGTTATAACAAGAGACAAAGCAGGATTTTACATAATGACAAAAGGATCAATCCAACAAGAGGATATAACCCATGCAAACATTATGCACACAATGTAAGAGCACCTAAATATATAAGGAAAATATTGACCAATATAAAAGGAGAGATTGACAGTAATACAATCATAGTAGGGGACTTTAACGCCCCGTTGACACCAATGGACTGATATTCCAGACAGAAAATCAACAAGGAAACATTGACCTTAAATGACACACTAAGCGAGATGGATTTAATTGACATTTTTAGAGCATTTCACCCCAAAGCAGCAGAATATATATTCTTTTCAAGCAATCATAGAATATTTTCCAGGATAGACCACATCTTAGGTTAAAAATCAAGTCTCAGGGCCGGCCGAGTGGCGCATTGGTTAAGCGCTGGTTTTGGGATGCCAGCGGCCCCGGTTCGGATCCCACATGAGGGTCAGTGACACTGCCCTCTACAGCTAACAACAGCTCCACCTGGAGCTGGGCTGTGCGAGCCCTGGTGATGGTGTGGGCTGCAGCCCCTGCTGCAGTGGGCTGCCACAGGCTGCAGTGAGAGGCCGGCAGCCAGCGTGAGCGGCTGGCAGCCAAGCATGAGCTGCCAATAGCCGCGGTGAGCGACATCCAGAGGCCGGCGACTGATCTGCCTCATCCGGGAAGAGCACAATGACAATACCAACAGTGAAGCAACATTCTCCGCAACTAAACTGAAGAACAAAAAGACAGCAACTTGTCTGTTCCCCTTCCCCGATCCCCCAACGCTGTTCACCACCGCCAATTCCCCAATAAAATCTTAAAAAAAAAAAAAAATCAAGTCTCAGGAAACTTAAGACTGAAATCACATCAAGTGCCTTCTCTGACCACAATTGTATGATAATAACAATCAATTATAAGAAGAAAACTGAAACACACATGGTTACTAAAAAAATGCTACTGAACAATGAATGGGTTAACAATGAGATCAAGGAAGAAATCAAAAGATACCTTGAGACAAATGAAAATGAAAACACAACCCAAAATCTATGGAATACAGCGAAAGCAGTTTTCTAAGAGGGAAAGTCATAGCAATACAAGCCTACCTTAAGTAACAAGGAACATCTCAAATAAACAATCTAGACTTACAACTAAAGGAAAGAAAAAAAAAGAATAAGAAACCCGAAAGTAAGTAGAAGGAAGGAAATAATAAATATCAGAGTGGCAATAAGCAAAATAAAGTCTAAATAAACACTACAAAAAAATCAATGAAACCAAGAGATGGTTTTTTCAGGAGATAAGCAAAATTGATAAAACTTTAACTGGACTCATCAAGAAAAAAGGGGAGGACCCAAATAAATAAAATCAGAAATCAAAGAGATAAAGTGACAACTGACACCAAAGAAGTACAAAGGATTATAGGTAATACTATGAGCAATTATATACCAAACAATTGGACAATCTTGTAGTAAAGGATAAATTCCTAGAAACATACAATATTCCAAGACTGCAAAGCTATAGTAATCAAAACAACATGATACTGGAATAAAAACAGATGCATAGATTAATGGAACCGAATAAATCCACACATATATGGTCATTTAATCTATGACAAAAGAGGCAAGAATATACATTGGGTTAAAGACAATCTATTCAATAAATGGTGCTGGGAAAACTGGACAGATACTTGCAAAAAATAAAGCTAGACCACCTTCTTACATGACATACAAGAATAAACTCAAAATAGATTAAAAACTTAAATGTAAGACCCCAAACCATAAAACTTTTAGAAGAAAATATGGGCAGTAAACACTCTGACACTGCTCTTAGTAGTATATTTGTTTAGATGTATCTCTTCGGGTAAGGGAAACAAAAGAAAAAAGAAAAAAATGGGACTACATTAGACTAAAAAAGTTTTTGCACCGCAAAGGAAACCATCAAGAAAACAAAAAGAGGGCTGGCTGAGTGGCTCAGTTGGTTAAGAGCTCGCTCAAGAGGGTGAAATGTGTAACTATTGCACTGTGTTCTACACCTGAAACTAATTAAAATAAAATAAAATAAAATAAAATAAAATAAAAAGTAGTGTGATCTCTGAGCAACAGGGTTGCCAGTTCGATTCCCAGCCCAAGTAGAGCTGCCACTGAGCTGCCAACATGTGGCAGGATGACTCAGCCAAAAAAAAAAAAGAAAAAAGGAAAACACCCTATTGAATGGGAGAAGATATTTACCAATGATACATCTGATAAGGGGTTAATATCCAAAATGTATGAAGAACTCATATAATCGAACACACACAAACAACAAACAATGCAATTTAAAAATGGGCGAAGACCTGAATAGACATTTCTCCAAAGAAGACATACACATGGCCAATAGACATATGAAAAGATGCTCGATGTCACCAATTATCAGAGAAATGCAAAATAAGACTACAAGGAGTTATCACCTCACATCTGTCAGAATTGCTATCATCAATAAATCAATAAACAGCAAGTGTTGCCAAGAATGTGGAGAAAAATGAACCCCCTTGTGCACTGTTCTTGGGACTGCAAATTGGTACAGCCACTATGGAAAAGAAAATGGTGGTTCCTCAAAATTTAAATATAGAACTACCTTATGACCCAGCATTTCCAATTCTGGGTATTTATCTGAAGAAATCCAAACCACTAGTTTCAAAAGATATATGCACCCCTATGTTCACTGCATTTCTATTACAATAGCCAAGATATGGAAGCTAACTAAGTGCCTGTCAATATAGGATTGGATAAGGATGAAGTGGTACATATATACAATGGGATATTACTTGGTCATAGAAAAGAAGGAACTCTTACCATTTGTGATAAGATGGATGGACGTGGAAGGTATTATGGCCAGTGAAATAAGTCATACAGAAGGATAAATACCATATTATCTCACTTATATGTGGAATCTAAAGAACAAAATACAAACAAAATAGAAACAGACTCATAGATGCAGGGAACAAGCTGATAGTTGCCAGATGGGAGCGGGGTTGGGGAGCTGGGTGAAAAAATGTTAGGCATTAAGAAGTACAAATTGGTAGTTACAAAATACTCATGGGGATATAAAACAGAGCATCAGAAATATAGTTAATCATATTTTAATGACTATGTATTGTGCCAGGTGGATTCTAGACTATCGGGGGGATCATTTTGTAAATTATAAAAATGTCTAACCACTATGTTGTACACCTGAAACTAATATAAAATAATATTGATGTCAAGTTAATTGAAAAAAAATAAAATGTTTCTAAAAAGGAAAATAAAATAAAAAAGGAATGAGCTATCCAGTCACAAAGGGGCATGGAAGAATATTAAATACATATTACTTAGTGAAAGAAGCCAATTTGAAAAGACTACATTCTTGACTTACAATATAATACAACATCAGCTTCAGGTGCACAGTGCAGTGATCAAGCCTCTACTCCATCCGTGAAATGGTCTCCCTAACAAGACATGTAACCATCTGACAACCTACAAAATATTTATAAAGTTATTAATTATATTTCCCAAGCTGTCTTCCATATCCCTGTGGCAATATTGTAGTTACCTATTTATGCTGTCTAATCCCTTCCCCTTCTCCCTCATCCGCACTCCCCTCCCAACTAGCAACCATCAGTTTTCCCTCTATATCTCTGAGAGTATTTCTGTGTACTTTGCTCATTCATTCAGTATTTTAGATTCCATATATAAGTGAGATCATATGGTATTTGTCTTTCTCTGACTTATTTCACTTAACATAATGTTCTCTAGGTCCATCCATATCATTACAAATGGTACGATTTCATTCTTTATAGTGGAGTAATAATCCATTGTATAAATGTACCACAGATTCTTAATGCAGTCTTCTACCGATGGGCATTTCAGCTGTCTCCCAAGTTTTGGTTATTGTAAATAGCGCTGCAATAAACATAGGGGTGTATGTATTTTTTTTGAATTAGCATCTTGGGTTCCTCTGGATAGATATCCAAGAGTGGAATTGCTGGGTCATAAGGTAGTTCCATTTCCAGTTTTTTGAGATACCTCCGTACTGATTCCCATAATGGCTGCACCAATCTGCAGTCCCACCAAGAATGCACCAGGTTCCCTTTTCTCCACAACCTCACCAGCTCTTGTTGTTTGTTGATTTATTGATGATAGCCATTCTGACCAGAGTGAGGTGGTATCTTATTGTGGTTTTTGTTTGCATTTCTCTAATGATTAGTGAAGTTGAACATTTTTTCATATGCCTGTTGACCATCCATCTGTATGTCCTCTTTAGAGAAATGCCTCTTGATATCCTCTGTTGAGTCAATGGAATTGTAATAGAAATGTATGATATCGGGGAGGGGGAGTGTGGCAGTGGATTGGAGGAGTGGGGTTGTCACTTTGAGGAGTAAAAAGTATAACTATTGCACTGTGCTGTACACCTGAAACTAATTTAAAAAAGCAAACTATTAAATAAAGGGAAGGATTGAATCATAAAAAAAAGGCTACATACTGTAAGATCCAAAATATATGACAATCTGGGAAAGGAAAACTATATACATTAAAATGATCAGTGGTTGCCAGTGTTTAGGTGGAGGGGCTGTGAGGATTTTTACGGTAGTGAAAATATTCTATGTGATACTATAATGCTAGGAATATGTCATTTTCAATTTATCTGAACACATAGAATGTACACCATCAAGAATGAACTCTAATAAAAACTATGTGTTTGGGTATAGATGATGTGTCAATGTAGGTTCATTGAGTTTAACACATATATGACTCTGGCACCTAATGTTAATAGTGGGGGATGGTGGGCATGTGTAGGGGCAATGTATTTATGGGAGTTCTCTGAACTTTCCACAGAATTTTTCAGTTAATGTAAAAATGCTCTGAAAATTAAATATTTTTAAAAAAACTGCAAAGTTTCTGTTCCTATTAAGATACAGCCATTGTTTTTTGTTATGGTTTTTTTTTTTTCCCCTGTGTGTTGCTGAAAGTCTCTGATATGAAAAAGTTACTTATCACAATTTTGGCTTTTTTTTAAAAAAAGATTTTATTGGGGAATCGGGAAAGAGGAACACACAAATTGCTGTCCTTTTGTTCTTCAGTCTAGTTGTGGAGGTCGTCGCTTCACTGGCCCATGTTGACATTATCATTGTGCTCTTTCCGGGTGAGGCAGTTGCTTGCTGGCCATTGGACAGCTGCTCACGGCAGCTCACAAATGCGCATGCCAGATGCCGGCCAGCCCCACTGCAGTCTACACCATCGTCAGCAACTCACAGCAGCCCAGCTTCTGGTAGAGCTGTTGTTAACCATCTTAGCTGTAGAGGGCGCAGCATCTCTGGCCCCCATGTGGGATCCGAACTGGGAACCTGCTGCTCAGAGCTGGTGTTCCAAGACAACTCTTATCCAACGTGCCACTCGGCAGGCCCTTGACATTTTTCATTGTTTTCATCAATAATTGAACTTTTGGAAGTCCTCCACCACTTTTACTGATTTCACCCTAAACGTTTCACGATATAGGGCAAGTTAAAAAACAAAAACTTGGGCCGGTCGAGTGGCTCAATTGGTTAAGAGCTTGCTCAAGAGTGCAAGCTGAGCTCTGAGCAACAGCAGTTCGATGCCCAGCCTGAGCTGAGCTGCCGCTGAGCTACCAACAGGTGGCAGGATGGCTCAGCTAAAAAAAAAAATAACTTGCTTGGTGAGAGTTGATACCATGGGGCACTAACATTTTTATGGAGGGACATAGGGTACAGATCATAGAGGGGGAATCACATCATAGTTTGTATGTATATGACCTGGAATGAAATGGTGGGAAGGGCAGAATTCTGGGATGCAGAGTCAAATGCATAGAGGTATAAGTCTTTGGAAGTGTGTGACAAAGCCATATATAACAATTTCTCTGAGTGCTTCCCCATTGTGGCATTTCAAAATGAGGTGGATTAAGGAAGTCACCACTCTAGGGACAGTGTGGTCTTTGAATTTTGAAAGAAGATACCCAGACATATCCAGACAATGGTTGATCAGGTGAGTTTTTATTTTCCTTTAGGAGAATCAGAAACCCACAGAAAGATGGTATTTATCTTGCTGTAGATTCTAGAACAACTCTCAGAAAACTTCCTTTTTTTGATTTTTTGTTTTTTTTTACAGTTTTCTGTACTACTGGTAATGCCTCTCAGTTTAGCAATTGTTTTATTCCCGATTCTCTCGTGTTCTTAGAAAAAAATATCAGTTTCAACTAAATATTTTAACTATAACCTATTACCATTCTTATTTATATCAGTTTTCAGTCTCCCTTTGAAACTCGAGAGGTGGTTTTCCTCCATGACATGGATTTTAAGAACCTGCTGCATTAGTGTACCATTGTATGTGTGGATGTAGTGGGGAGGGAGTCTCTAATAAAGACCTGAAAGAAATGTAGAATCCATTTAACAGATATATGCATATGCTAAAAGAGGCTCAATTTGTATTTGGTCATATTATTCAAATTATAATTTTAACATAATTCTTTCCATGGCAACAAATTGTGATTTCAGAAATAACCTTTTGTAATAACATAGGATATGAGAGATGAACATAAAAACAGCTGGGAAGGACAACATGTAATGTGAGCAATGATGGGAAACAGAATACTGCTCATCATCTTTTTATGTCTTCTCAATTTTATTTTTACATGTGTTAAAATAGTTAAAATTTTATGAAAATATAAATGAAGAATACCTTTGAAGAAATCGTACAAGCAGATAATTTTTGTTATTCCTATAAAGGACCAGATGTGATATGGACATGGATGAGACCATATAGAGTTATAATGCGTCGCCATTTTGTTTTAACATCATAAATAATGTGTGGGGAAGACAAGTACAGCAATCACTAAGTCTAATCAAATTTTGTAATACGAAAGTACCTTAATGGCATCATTGTCAGGGATCCCAATTTAAATGAATCTTATGTCTACTGATCCTCAATAATGAAATAATGTTACAGTGCTTGATAAAATACACTATAGGAATATAATGGTGCCCTTTTTAAATATATTAGAAATTATTTAACTGTCACATTACAAGGAAAACATTGTGTGATAAAAACAGGAATTTTTTACCAATTTGTGTAAATGTCTAACTTTTACACTGTTTTGTAAACCTGAAACTTATAAAAAAAAAGACAGAGTAAAAAAAATGATGTTTTGGGGGCGGTTACGTTTGTTATTTACCATTTGTTAATAAACTTAAAGTTGGCTATTTTTATAAAAAGTGGATAATATTTATGTTTTCTGGTAAAGTTTAAAGTACCAGACAAGGCACAATTTATCCTTGCATATTATGGGATTTAAAAACTGTGTTCATTGTGTAGGTGTTTATTTTTTTATTGTAATCATCTATTTTGTTTTAAGCTTTAGTAATCTGATAATTTACATTATGTTGAGAAAATATGTCATCTTTAGCATAAGGGCATTTACTGATATATTGCTCTATTATTTCACATAATAAGATACTTAATCCTTTAGAATTGCTAGGCTGTTGCTAAAGCTGTAGAAACTTCAAGTAAACCATATCGAGTGGTGTTTTATCTCCCTGATCATTTTACCACAGCTCTTTATTCTTCAAACAAACATTGTATTAGAAAATATTGGGTTGTCGGAAAAAGACATGATGCATTTTGCAATGAAAAACAGAAAAAATACGTCATGACTTTTCCAACAACCCAATAGGCTTGGTTTTTCTTTTTTTTGTTTGTTTTATAGCTGAGTCATCCTGCCACCTGTTGGCAGCTCAGCGGCAGCTCACCTCAGGCTGGGCATCGAACTTCTGTTGCTCAGAGCTCAGCTCGCACTCTTGAGCAAGCTCTTAACCATCTGAGTCACTCTGCCGGCCCACAATAGGCTTATTATTCACCCCATAGAGTGATCACTTAACATCATTGCTTGGATATGTGGTTAGCATATACAGACCTAACTAGAGACGCTATCTGGCTCTGCTAATGTATGGTGCTGGTGTGTGTGTGTGTGTCAATACAATGTCATTATCATTTTGACTCATTTCCTTGAGTGATACTGCCATCTTATTTATTTCACCACCAAATATGTTCTTTTTTTTTTTTTTTTTAATTTTATTTTATTTTTAATTAGTTTCAGGTGTACAACACAGTGCAATAGTTATACATTTTACCCGTCAAAGTGACAACCCCCCCACCCTCAATAGTTTCAGGTGTACAACACAGTGCAATAGTTATACATTTTACCCCCCAAAGTGACAAACCCCCCACCCCCAATACACCCCCCCACACACCCCCATATCATACATATCTATTACTCTTCCTCTGACTCTCTTCCACAGTATAATCCACATCCCGTGACTATCTATATATATTCAATTACAGTAGGTATACCACCTCCACTTTAGTAATACAGTGCAGTGATCAAACCTCTACTCCATCCATGAAATGGTCTCCTTAACAAGACCTATGATCATCTGACATTCCACAGAATATTTACAACATTATTAATTATATTCCCCAAACTGTTTTTCCTATCCCAGTAGCAATATTGTAGTTGCCTATTTTTGCTGTCTAATCCCTTCCCCTTCTCCCTCATTCCCATTCCTCTCCAAATTAGCAACCTTGATTTTTCCTCTATATCTATGAGACAGTTTCTGTTTACTTTGCTCATTCATACAGTTTTTCATATTCCACATATAAGTGAGATCATATGGTATTTGTCCTTCTCTGACTGACTTACTTCACTCAACATTATAGTCTCTAGGTCCATCCATATCATTGCAAATGGCACGATTTCATTCTTCTTTATAGCGGAGTAATACTCCATTGTATAAATATACCACAGTTTCTTAATCCAGTCATCTACTGATGGGCATTTTGGTTGTTTCCAAGTCTTAGCTATTGTAAATTGTGCTGCTATGAACATCGGGGTGCATAACTTGTTTTGAATAAGTGTCTTGGTTTTTTCAGGATAAATACCTAGGAGTGGAATTGCTGGGTCAAAAGGTAGCTCTATTTCCAGTTCTTTGAGATACCTCCATACTGACTTCCATAGTGGCTGCACCAATCTGCAGTCCCACCAACTGTGCAGCAGGGTCCCCTTTTCCCCACAGCCCCGCCAGCACTTGTTGTTTGTTGATTTGTTGATGATAGCCATTCTGACTGGAGTGAGGTGGTATCTCATGGTGGTTTTTATTTGCATTTCCCTAATGACCAGTGAGGTTGAACTTTTTTCATATGCCTGTTGGCCATCTGTATGTCCTCTTTAGAGAAATGTCTCTTCATATCTTCTGCCCATTTTTTAATTGGGTTGTTTGTTTTTTTGGTGTTGAGTTTCATGAGTGTTTTATAAATTTTGGATATTAACCCCTTATCAGATATATCGTTGGCAAATATATTCTCCCATTCAGTAGGCTTCCTTTTTGTTTTATTAATGGTTTCCTTTGTTGTGAAAAACTTTTAAGTCTGATATAATCCCATATGTTCATTTTTCTTTTACTTCCCTTGCCCGTAGGGATGTATCAGTAAAAATATTGCTCCGGTAATGTCTGCAAATGTACTCCCTATATTTTCATTTAGGATTTTTATGGTTTCAGGTCTTACATTTAAGTCTTTAATCCATTTTGAATTTGTTCTTGTATAAGGCGTAAGGAGATGATCCAGTTTCATTTTTTTGCATGTGTCAGTCCAATTTTCCCAGCACCATTTATTGAATAGACTATCTTTACTCCAGTGTAAATTCTTGCTTCCCTTGTCATAGATTAACTGTCCGTAAATGCTTGGATTTATTTCTGGGCTCTCTGTTCTGTTCCACTGATCGATGTGCCTGTTTTTATGCCAATACCAAACTGTCTTGATTACTGTGGCCTTGTAGTAGGTTTTGATGTCTGGTAGCGTGATCCCCCCAACTTTGTTTTTATTCCTCAGAATTGCCGAGGCTATTCTGGGTCTTTTATGATTCCATATAAACTTTAGGATTATATTTTCTATTTCTGTGAAAAATGCCCTTGGTAGTTTGATAGGAATTGCATTGAATCTATATATTGCTTTAGGCAGTATGGACATTTTAACTATATTAATTCTTCCTATCCATTAGCATGGTAGGTGTTTCCATTTATTTGTATCTTCTATGATTTCTTTCTTCAATGTCTTATAATTTTCTGAGTACAGATCTTTCACTTCTTTGGTTAAATTTATTCCTAGGTATTTTATAGTTCTTGACGCAATTGTAAATGGGACAGTTTTCTTAATTTCGCTTTCCATTAGTTTATTATTGGTATATGCAAATGCCACTGATTTCTGAACATTGATTTTATATCCTGCTACTTTACTGAATTCGTCTATCAGTTCCAATAGTTTTTTGATGGAGTCTTTGGGGTTCTCTATATACAGTATCATGTCATCTGCATATAGTGACAATTTTACTTCTTCCTTGCCAATTTGGATGCCTTTTATTTCTTTTTGTTGTCTGATTGCTGTGGCTAGAACTTCCAGCACTATGTTGAATAAAAGAGGAGAAAGTGGACAGCCTTGTCTTGTTCCTGATCTTAAGGGGAATGGTTTTAGCTTTTCCCCATTGAGTATGATGTTAGCTGTAGGTTTATCATATATGGCTTTTATTATGTTGAGATATGATCCCTGTATTCCCACTTTGCTAAGGGTTTTTAACATAAATGGCTGTTGGATTTTGTCAAATGCTTTTTCTGCATCTATTGAAATGACCATGTGATCTTTATCCTTCATTTTGTTGATGTGGTGTATCACATTAATTGATTTACGGATGTTGAACCAGCCTTGCGCACTAGGGATGAATCCCACTTGATCATGATGTATGATCTTCTTAATATATTGCTGAATTCTGTTTGCTAATATTTTATTGAGAATTTTTGCATCTATATTCATCAGGGAGATTGGCCTGTAGTTTTCCTTTGTTGTGATGTCTTTATCTGGTTTTGGAATCAGGGTGATAGAGGCTTCATAAAAAGAGTTTGGGAGCCTTCCCTCCTTCTGGATTTTTTGGAATAGTTTGAGAAGAATAGGTGATAGTTCTTTTTTGAATGTTTGATAAAATTCACTTGTGAAGCCGTCTGGTCCAGGGCTTTTGTTTTTTGGGAGCTTGTCAATTACTGATTCAATTTCCTTGGTAGTAATCAGGGTATTTAGATTTTCTGTTTCTTCTTGAGTTAGCTTTGGAAGGTTGTATGCTTCTAGAAAATTATCCATTTCATCCAGATTGTCAAATTTGTTGGCATATAGTTGCTCATAGTAATTTCTTAGAATTTTTTGTATTTCTGTGATGTCTGTAGTCATTTCCCCTCTTTCATTCCTGATTTTGCTAATTTGAGTCCTCTCTTTTTTTTTTGATGAGCCTGGCTAGAGGTTTGTCAATTTTGTTTATCTTCTCAAGAAACCAGCTCTTGGTTTCATTGATCTTTTGAATTGTTTTTCTGTTCTCTATATTGTTTATTTCTGCTCTGGTCTTTATTATCTCCTTTCTTGTACTCCCCTTAGGCCTCTTTTTGCTGTTCTTTTTCCAGTTCCCTTAGGTGTAAGGATAACCTGTTGATTTGAGATTTTTCTTCCTTCTTTAGGTAGGCCTGCACTGCTATAAACTTCCCTCTTAGGACTGCTTTCGCAGCATCCCAGAGATTTTGGGTCGTGGTGTTTTCATTTTCGTTTGTCTCGAGGTATCTTTTGATTTCCTCCTTGATCTCATTTGTGACCCACTCACTATTTAATAGCATATTGTTTAGCCTCCATTTATTTGTCAGCTTCCCGGATTTCTTCTTATAATTGATTTCTAGTTTCATAGCATTGTGGTCAGAGAATACAGTTGAAATGATTTCAATCTTCTTAAATTTATTGAGACTTGTTTTGTGGCCTAACATATGGTCTATCTTAGAAAATGTTCCATGTGCACTTGAAAAGAACGTATATTCTGTAGCTTTGGGATGAAATGCTCTGAAAATGTCTGTTAAATCCAGCTGGTCTAATGTGTCATTTAAGGTCGCTGTTTCCACATTGATTTTCTGTCTGGAGGATCTGTCCATTAGTGACAGCGGGGTGTTGAAGTCCCCTACTATGATAGTGTTACTGTTGATCTCTGTCTTTATGTCTGACAATATCTGTTTTATATATTTAGGGGCTCCTATGTTAGGTGCATAGATGTTTACTAGAGTTATGTCCTCTTGTTGGATCGATCCCTTCATTACTATGAAGTGTCCTTCTTTGTCCTTTGTTATATTCTTCAATTTAAAGTCCATTTTATCTGATATAAGTACGCTACTCCAGCTTTTTTCTCAGTACCATTTGCATGAAATATTTTACTCCATCCCTTTACTTTCAGCCTGTATGAGTCTTTGGATCTGATGTGAGTCTCTTGTATACAGCATATACTGGGGTCTTGCTTTCTTATCCATTCAGCCACCCTATGTCTTTTTATTGGAGCATTTAATCCATTTGCATTTAATGTGATTATTGATATGTGTGTATTTATTGCCATTTTCTTATTTGTGTTCCTAGTCTTTCATAGGTTGTTTTTCTCTTCTACTTAAAGAAGCCCTTTTAGCATTTCCTGCAAAGCTGGCTTGGTGGTAATGAATTCCCTTAACTTATTTTTTTCTGCAAAGCTCCTTATCTCGCCTTCGATTTTAAATGATAACCTTGCTGGATACAGCAATCTTGGTTGTAGGCCTTTATTTTTCATCACTTTGAAAACCTCCTGCCACTCTCTTCTGGCCTGCAAAGTTTCTGTAGAAAAGTCAGCTGATAATCTTATGGGGGTACCCTTGTAAGTAACTTGGTGCCTTTCCCTTGCTGCTTTAAGGATTCTGTCTTTGTCCTTAACCCTTGCCATTTTCACTATAATGTGTCTTGGAGTGGGCCTGTTTGGAATCATCCTGTTTGGAACTCTCTGCACTTCCTGGGCTTGTATTTCAATGTCCTTTGCCAGGTTAGGGAAGTTTTCAGACATTATTACTTCAAATATATTCTCAATCCCTTGCTCCCTCTCTTCTCCTTCTGGTACTCCAATGACCCTTAGGTTATTGCGTCTGATGTTGTCCCCCAGCTCTCTTAAACTATTATCCATGTTTTTCATTCTTTTTTCTTTTTGTTGTACCGCATGGGTGATCTCTGCTATTTTGTCTTCTAAGTCACTGATTCGATTTTCTGCTTCATCCAGTCTGCTAGTGATTCCATCAAGTTTTTTATTTAATTCAGTAATTGTGTTCTTAAGTTCTAGCTGGTTGCTTTTCATGATTTCTCTATCCTTCTTTATATTTTCATTAATTTCCTTGAACATTCTAATAATCAGTGTTCTGAACTCTGTCTCCGATAGGTTGGTTACCTCTATTTCCTCTATTTCCACTGATTCAGGAAGTTTCTTCTGTTCTTTTATTTGTGTTATGTTTCTTTGTCTCCCCATTCTGGCTTACTCTTTGTGTTTGCTTCAATATAACAGATAGATCCCCCAGATTTCTCAGTCTTTTCTGGGTAAACTTATATGGTGTGTGTCCTTTATATTTGAATTACTCAGTCTCCCTATTCTCTTGTGCTTGTATCTGAGGTGTTCCTTGTGTCGTGCGTCCTCACTTGTTGAAGTTTTAGTTTTGATTACTTTTGGTTTGTCAGTAGGTGGGATTGACTCCCAGATTGATTAGCTGTGAGGATCAGCAGCTTCTGCAGTTTATGAGCTGCTGTGAGAGGATTGACCCCTCTGATGAAACTTGGACCCTATGGGTCTTAGTACCTGTAGTAACTTCTTTTTGGGTGTGACTCTTGTATGTCAAACCCAGAAATGCTCTGGTTTTATCTAAAGTTGGCCTCCGGGTATGATGATTCTTGTGTCTGTTTGTTTGGACCCACTGCTGCAGAGTGATTTTGGAGCATAACAGATCAACAAGAACAACCTCCGCAGCCACCAAAGGAAACCAAATGCTCGCACAATTAAAAACAACCAACCATCAAACTACAGTCAACTTGTACAGAAATATCAATCATACTAATGAAGAAACCAAACAGAAACAAAACAAAAACCACATACTCAATAATAACAGAAGAGGAAACAAAATAAAATACAATATCCTAAAATAAAAAATAGAATAAACATGAGAAACCTATTAGCTATACCTAAAAAATAAAAAATAAAAATAAACTAAAATAATAATAAAAAAAGTAAGAAAAATTTAAAAAAATAAAATTTGCAGAAAAAAGGAAAAGAGGAAAAGTATAGCAGTGAGAAGAATGAATAAAATAAGAGGGAAAGTGAGGGTGGGGAAAAAAGAAAAAGAAAAGAAAGAAAAAGAAAAAGAAAAAAGGAAAAAAAAAAATATATATATTTGTCTACACACCCATATATATGGACATATATTCACCTATATACACCTATATATATATATGCCTATATTAAAAACTACAATATGATTATAATGAAATAGAAATAAAAACCAAAAACAACCAAGATAAGCAGCCAATAAAGGGAAAACAAAACAGAATAAAACCAAACAAACCAAAAATACCCGTGCTGGTCTAGGCTAAAGTCCACCAAGCTCTCTTCAGATTGTCTGCTGTACAAAAATTCCTGTGCGTCTTGTGGGAACAGTAGGCCACCTGATGCCTAGCGTGATCCTGGCACTGCAGGTTTGCTGTACTTGAGTGTGGTTGTGACGTGTGATTGGTGGTTTTTACAAAGTCACTGCCTTTTTGCTTTTGCCTGTCCCAAGGCAGGCTGCACCCCCAAAGGCTCAATGAGTGTCTCTGGGCACCCTTTGGGTTGACAGCCGTGGAGAATTAAAGAATTCCTCACTACCAAAAGCCTGCTGCTAAGAATCTGTTAATTAGTGCCTCAGCAGATGAACCTGCCCTGCCTCCCAAGCCTTGCCTAAAGGTGGTGTCGGGGTGGGTAGTCTCGCTCTGCTGCCTTTACTGGGTGGAAATTCTCAACCCCTGCAGGTAAGGATATCTTCCTAGTCTGCCCCTATTGCTCCCTTCAGGAGTCAGTTTAAGACTGTCTTGGCGGGGGACAAAGTTTGTGGGAGTGGGTGAGTTATTGGGTTGTTGTTTTTTTTTTGCTTTCTGTTCAAGAGTAGAAAAAGGGAAAAAAAATAAAAAACATAAAAATAAACAAAGCCACAGTTCCAACACTGTTTCAAGCTAAGGCCTTTGCCTCTTATGTTCCAGCGGAGTTCCTGCTGCTCTCCCAAAGGGTCTGCCGGGATTTAGGGAATTGCGCGCACCCTACCGTGTGGCCAAGATCCCCGCTCCGCGTCTCTCGGGGACCTGCGTCTCCACCCGGCGCACTGCTTGTCCGAGCGAGTCCTCTTTTTCCCCTGCTCCCGGGTTCCAGGCTTCTGCCTCGGAGCCGGCGCGCCCACGCGGAAATCCTGCTGCTCTCCCAAACGGTCTGCCGGGATTTAGGGGACTGCGCGCACCGTGCCGCGTGGCTCCGATCCCCGCTCTGTCTCTCCGGGATCTGTGACTCCGGCCGGCGTGCTGCGTCTCCGCGGGCGAGTCCTGTGTTTCCCCTGCTCTCGGGTTTAAGGCCTCTGCCTTGGAGCCGGCGCGCGCCCGCGCCGTTCTCCTGCTGCGCTCCTGGAGGGACTGCCGCCGGGGTTCAGGGGACTGCGCGCACCTTTCCACGCGGCTCCGATCCCCGCTCCGTCTCTCCGGGACCTGCGTCTCCGCCCAGCGCGCGCTGCTTCTCTGCGGGCGAGTCCTCTGTTTTCCCCTGCTCCCGGGTTTCAGGCTTCTGCGCTCCGCGGGACCCGGTGGGCACAGAGACTGATCCCTGAACCGGGAGGGTGCAGGGACTGATCTTGCCCTGTCGCTGCGGGGCTCTGCACCCTGCTTCCTGGGGAACGCGGGTGCAGCTCGCACCTCTGCACAGTCGTCTCCTCTCTCTCCTCCCGCCCCAAATATGTTCTTATCCAGTGTGGTATAGGCACCATTTATTTGAGAGGGAGGAGAAGATAAGTAAATAAATTTTACCAATGTAAAATCAAATGACGTTTAGGAAATTAAAAAAATGAACGCAAACCATTTATATAATTAGGCTACGGGAATGGGGTTATCTGTTGGTTAATCTACTGTAAATGGTAAAAGTCAATTATATAGAGTCATATTGTAATGAAAGCAGTTCCTTCCCATTGGTTATCAATGGGGATTCTGTATAAATTCTGGGGTAAAGTTCCTTTTTAAGTACTTTTTTATACACATTGCAAACAATTAACTTGTTGGTATTTGAAGCAGTTGGCACAATGCTGCATGTTTCACAGTGATTTTATTTCAGAAAAAAACTCATTTAATATAATAACAGAATCTCTGTAGTGCTTTTTCCACACAGTGCACAAAAACATGAAACAAAGAAAATGAAACAGGTATAAAAGCTATTAGATGAATAATAAGAGTACAATCGTAATCCATTTAAAAATAGTTTTCACCAAAAAGACCCTGCACTGTTCATATAACATTAATTTTTTTTGTCAACAGTAAAATACATTTTCCAAAATAGTACAAACATTTCTCAGAACTATACATAATGAGCAATGATATGGTAAAAACCAACAAAAAAACAACAAAAAAAACAATCTGATTTAACATATAGTCAACATTAAAGCAAAGGTACATGTTTCACTCAACTCTGGACATTTCAATCATCTCTTAGATACCATTAATACTTGTGAAGTTTTCATTTACAGAAACACAGTAATTTCTTAAGAATACTTCAAAAATTTTGCAGTCATAGATTAAGAAGGCACCTAAAACATTTATAAAGCTATATTTTTATTCACTGCTTTCCTGAAATGCTGGAATTTCAGTGTTAAAATGCAGATCGGTCTATTTGAATGAATGTAGGAAATCTTATCAGCAGTTTTCCTGGGTGCTGGCAACTACATTTCAATGTTTCTATTTAATTTCTGACTCAGTGACTAGAATTCCTTTTACTGATATTTTCTTTAATGCTTAACAATTGGGTTTGAGTTAATTAAACTTGAAACACATCTTCAAGATAAAAGCTATGGATTTAATTTGTTTGCTAAACTTTGAAGTCAGGTCTAACTAAATTTTTATTGGATAAATTCTTTCACATGTAGTGAAATGGTATTGTAGGACATTTCTCATATCCAATAGTTATTTTTGGTCTGGTCTATATGGGGAAAATGCAGTTATTCAATGACTTGGACAATAAATAATTTAGGTCCACTTTATCTTGTTTATTACTTAATGACATGTTTCTGGCCTGAATTATCTGGATAATTGCCTTAATTCTTTGTTTTGCAGGTTGAGACGTTCATTTAATATAGTTGCTCACACTTTTCAAACTAGAAGGAAAGTACTAACACGGATTTAACTCAATCTAAACAGGGACAATGTGAAATGAAACAATTAGCCACAAGCTGTCAAAGAGAACTTCACTTTTTAATTACTTACATAATAGTAGCAGTGTATGGATATAAAATAGATGCATTTTTCAGATCTATGGGATTTGTTTTAAAATAGCAGAATATATTTAAAGGTCAGTTGAAAGTTTGCTATGTCACCTTATGTTTTAGCATTAGTCACTTTTAAATTGGGAACTTAAACAACTTAAAGACAAATTGAAAAAAAATAGTCATAGGAAAATATCACGCAATTATAATGGATTGAGATCTGAAAAATCCAGATAATGCACCAGGTTATTTCCAATATTTATTGGGAAACAACCTTTTGGAATGAAATACATGAAATATATTGGAATTTTTCGATAAATGTGATATTGCATTATAATTAATGAATATGAATCATCTATTAATAGTTTTATATTTTAATGTAACATTAATTCTATAGGAATTTAAAATTTTTGTAAGTTTGCATGCTTTCATATATAATTTTATGTATTAAATATGTGGCTCTTGTTTTTTTAAAAAACAATTGGTTTGACTGATCATTTTTATGTATTCTAACTGAAACTGAAACTCAACTTCTTATCTAACTTTTAAAAGTTCCCAAGATTATACAAAAACACATAACAATGCTTAAATTATTTTGACTATTTCTTACTAAAAAATATTTATAATTTACACCAGTCTGAACTCTGAATGTACAGTAATACATAAATGATTTCATATTTAGTTGTCTAGAATTCCAGGGTTCTTAAAGAACTAAAAAATGAATGTTTATCTCTAGAATCATGGCCTTTGAATTGAAATGTTGTTAGTGTATTCCAGTTAAGAGAAACCTTGAAAAATCAGAGGTCCTAAAATTGGATTCTTCCCAATGAATACATAAAGGCTTATTCTCTAGAATGGGGCCATCTATAATCACAATTCTATCCAAGTCAATAATTCTGACATTTGCAGATACTCTCTTCACTAGGAACTAAACTTGGCACAGTGTTATTTTATCTTTTGGTAATATAAGCCATAGGAAATTGCCCCTAGACTTCATTTCTTTCTTACATCTTATCACTGTGAGCACAGAAAGGTGTCATTTTAGTAAATACAGAAAAGATGGAAGAAAAGAGGGAGTAATTAAAAACTTGCTCTTCAGGGAAATTAATTACATACACCCCTTTTTTGTAAACTGTCAGGAATACAATTTGTATGTCCTTTCTACAGAGGTACTTTCCTTGACTTAATAAATGGGCACTGAATTTCATATAAATCTATTGACAGCATATTAAATATAGTCCTCTACATTTCTAAACCAGATAACTTCCCTGGAGTGGTTTCAGTTTCAGTACATTTGCTATTTACCTCGAAGATGATGCCTTTCACTGTAAAGATGTATTTAGGTGCTTTTCTAAAAAGTACATTTTTAACCTTAAAAACTTATAATTTACATTTTTTAAAACTCACTGACATTATCTGAAAGCATTTTACCTGACAATAAATCTGGAAGTGTTGCAATAATGCAATAGTTATTTGGAGTTCACTGCCTAAGCAACCATTGCTTTTTGAAGGCATTTAATCCTAAGTATCCCAAAGCTACTCTAAAAGAATTCCCTAACGATAAAGAAAATGATTTATATGGAAATTCTTTTGACTTTCCTCCGAGATTTGCTCTGGCGTAGCCGGGTAGCGGCGGTTGGGGACCGAAGCAGTCGGGGCGGCGGGAGGCGCAGCAATGCCCCGGTATTACGACGGCGGCGCGTGCGCGGGCGTGAAGGAGGACCTGGGCGCATGTCTGCTGCAGTCGGACTGTGTGCTCCAGGAAGGAAAATCCCCTGGGCAGTGTCTGAAGGAAGGAAACTGCAAAGCTTTGAAATATTCGTTTTTTGAATGTAAAAGATTGATGTTGGATGCCAGATCAAGATTCAGAGGAAGAAAAGGATATTGACACTTACTATGTTGAAACTGAGATGGAAACAACAAGGGACTTTTTTCTGGTCATTAAAACAGAGAAGCTGAAATAGCAAACATACTTTTTCTTATATCTGTTTGGTCCGACCAGTTTTTTCCTCTGTGGACACTGGAGAAATTGTTCTGGTTTTGTATATGTATAAATGATCCTCTTGCTCTAAGTGATTTTTAGAAGAAAAATTTAACTGATGAAATATGAGCTGGGAGTATAAGAGTTCTTCTAAAGCACAAAGAATGGAAAGGTTGTTATTTTCAAACTTGACTCCTCAATCAAATGACAATTAGTACATCCTTTGTGAATGTTATGAAGGCCTTTTTAAATTAAATTAAAAAAAAAGAAAAGAAATTCTTTTGCTCATGGAGGTCATGTGTAAGGCTTAAAGAACATTATTTTCAATCCTCTTTATTCAAATATCCATTAATATATGTTTGGGTTGACTAATTTTACTGGGGAGAGGTGAAAATTTGTTAAAAAGAAAAAACAACTTTTTTATATATATATATATATATATATATATATATATATATATATATCTTTTTTTTTTTTTTTTTAGCTGAGCCATCCTGCCACCTGTTGGCAGCTCAACGGCAACTCAGCTCGGGCTGGCCTCGAACAGCTATTGCTCAGAGCTCAGCTCGCACTTTGAGCGAGCTCTTAACCAACTGAGCCACTCGGCCGGCCCCGAAAAAACTTTTAAAACAGAAATTTTAAATGTCAATGACTATGTAATACCAGTTTTCATTTTAAAGAAATATTTTAGAAGTGAGTAGTACACATATACGGGAATTCCTGTTTTAATTCTGATTTTACAAGTTAAAGATGTAATATTTTTATTATTTTTCCATTTGGGATTGGAGCCAATTCTATATAGAAAAGATATTTTTTATGTTGTCCTCCTGTAATAAAAATGAATTTGCTGAATAAGATTAGTGTGAACACTCATACCAATCTTTACTGTCACTTTCATGGAGACCAATCTCCCTCACTGATATCTCTAGGGTTGTACAAATGCTAAAACAATAATTCACTCTTAGGCTTCTGGATTCTCTAGTTGAGCCAAAGATCAAGTATGACTTGGTCACACTTTATAATGTGAAGTGGACTATTGGTTAGAATTTTAGAGAGTGGTTCAAATTCTACCACCAGTCTAGAATGTATAACAAGTGAAGTGTCATAAATCACCATGAAACTACTTGAATTTGATTTAACAGTTATAAAATCCATCACTTTGAATTTGGAGCTGCAAGAGAAAATTTTGCAAAGAAGGCCCTCTCAAGATACTTTCCATTTACAAAGGCCACTTATGCATTTATAGGGGTTAATTTCTTAGCCCTGAGCTACTGAAAGGTATATCTATATGGTACTCTTTTTCTAGGGTAGGGAGTTGGGTTTTTTTTAGGGTTAATAAAAACCACATGTACAAAAATTTATCTATAAATTTTGTATTGCTCTTTCAAGGGCTACAACTAAACAAAGGGGTTTTCTGTTGTTTCAAAAACTAATACATGTGTCACTAGCTGACACAAATTTGTGAAAAATAATTTCACATTGCCCCATATTAAAGCAAAGCAAACAAAAAGTATAATGTGTTAAGCTGAAAGATCACATTACATGTTAAATTGATTTCCTGATAGCATATACTCTAAATAGTATTTTTTTTATCAAACTCACAAAATTTAAGAAAAACTGTTTCCTTAAGAAAGCACTTAACAGCAACACACTGATGTTCCAACGAATTAGCTGCCTCCAGTAATACATGCTGAAAAAATGTTTATATAATGGAGTGGTGGATCAGCAATACAATTTCCAATATGTATTTATACATTTTAACATAATAACTTAGAGAATATAACCACAAAAAGGACAGCAGAAAAACTAAACCTCGTTAAATGTATTTTCTTTTATAAAGGTAAAGCAAATGAATCCCAAAGGTTAGAATTTTGGGTTTTATGCCTTGCCAAAATGGTCTTCATAAGAATGTTTACCAAATTGTAATCCCACATGTCTTCCAATCCTGTTTCAATGTTAATTTATAGAGTCAATTATTTTAAAAATCCTCTATAAATGGTACTGCTGTATTCATAGATCAGTGTAATTTTGGAATGCATTACAAACTTTAAAATGTCAAAAATTTTCTCAATTATTACTTTAGCTTCCTATATTTAAAGCTGGATGAATACTTCCAGATAACAGATCTACTGAATGAAAGGAGTTTTAATATCTTAGGCATTTTGTATATTGATATCTTTATTAATATCTAAAACTAATTTTCTAAAATGATACAAAAATGGAATTTGGGCTAAGGATGCTTTCTCAATTTTTTGGAGTTCACGACTATTCTAGCTCTGATATTTTGTGTTTAATTTAGCTGGGCTATCTTTCATTTAAAACAAGTTAACCCATTACTTCAACTTTTTTTACTAAACTGGACATCAATCACTATTAGAAGAATATCCCTGAATTTAAAAGTTACAAATGCCTTACTGTATAACTTTGATTACAATGTATGGGTATGTGAAAAATGTAAGAATATTTTGGTTTAAAAAATATGTAACTGTAACTAACACCAAATGTGTCCCACTGATATGAATGCGAGAACTATATCAGAAAGTTTTTCTGTTTTGGCTTTGGTTAGGTTTCTGGGGTAGGGGGAACAACACCTAAACTCCTAAACAAGACTCAGGTCTTGGATTTGTATAAAATAAATTAGGAAAAGAAAATAACATTTCTCTCTTGTAATGGGATGACATATGCTCTAGTTAGATTTTGTAACTAACTTGTATTAACTCCCTTATACCAAGAGGCTAGTACTCACTTCTTTATAGAAAAAAAATGCCCATTTATTATCCTAATGTACAGAATGAGATAATACTGTTTCTCAAGGCACTTGCCTAATCCTGGAAAGATACTCATACACTATTGACGATCAACATTTTTCTACTTGGTTGGGAGCAAAGAACACCCTAATTTAGTAATGGTATCTACATAAAGAAAGACATGAAAGATAAAGCTATAGATTTTCCTTTAGTGATACCATTCCCATCCAACAGGTTTGGATTCTCTCTCGAGAGAGAATCTTACATGGCAATTGTAAGATTTTACTATAATGGAAATACATGCGTGAAATGTTAGGAAGCAGGCCATTCTTCTAGCAGGATTTAAAGCTTTAGGAGAATATCACAGGAGAGTTTCTTTTTAAGTATAGAGTTCAAATTCTCAAAGGAAGCTAAATGAGCACATGGGGGATGTTTCCAAAAGCTTCAGAATTATGCTATTCAATGCAAATTACTCTGGAAAATACTGAACCTTTACGTGTGACTCATCACTCTCATAGTTCTTTTATTCTTAAACACTTTTCCTATAGGTTTTGGAATTGTTTTCTTCTTTTTTGGTGCTGTTAATATAGCATGTTTTCCTTCAGTATTACATTCAAGAACTCTCCAAAACTGAAAACTAACAAGTATACTTAGGGCAGAAAGATCAATCATTTTCAGCCAATACTTGAAGTCGATAAATTACGGACTTTTCTGTTTAACACAACATTTATTAACTCTCTATTCGTTTCAAGCTAGGAGGTCAATACATGTTTTAAAACCTGTGTTGTGTGCCTGGTATATGTATATATTTTAATATAATCCACTAAAAAATACTGATAGCCAGTGGTGCTATGGTACAAAACATCTCAGAAATACTGGTTATTTGAAAATTCCATATTTGGTTTAATTCTTGTGCCCAATACTGTAATACAGACAAGACAGATTAAGCACAATCTATAAGTGACATATTCTCAGAATATGCCTGCTGGACCATGTTATGATAGAAAAACTTGGAATGATCAATGAAAACTGAGATGGAAATTCAAAAAAATCAGAAGCAAGTAAAAATATTGAAGTTTTCTGATGGTCTTATTTACATACATTCAGGACAGCTTCCCTTCTCTGTCATACCAAATAATATTTGTTATGGATTATATTCTTCAATACGCAAAGAAAATATTGTTTTAATCTCACTGGTAGATTTGATAGCAGCATATTTGATGTACTGAGTAGATATTCAGATATCTGATGAACATATGCAATTGTTGAATAAATTAGTGTTATGCAAAAACTCACATAGGAGGCACTTGAGTGACATGTTAGAAACTTATCTTTGGTAAGGGCAAAATGAAAAAAAAACACCTCATTTAGTTATGTTGGACATATTTTCACTGACTAGCAGTGAATGTCTTCAGATATATTAAGATGCTGGTCAAGTAGGTCATAAAAATGAAAAATGCCATGGCTAAAAACCTCTACCTGTTTTTTGCTATTTGCCGTTTAAAGTCTCTTTTTAAGAGATGATGATAAACTTTCATATTCAGAGTTGGTCATTTTCATTCTTTTCAACTTACTTTGGGGAAAAATGAATAAAACCTGTAGAACTAGTCACAGTATTGGTTGTACAGATGGATGATATCATTCTTCATATCCACATAGTAACTAACTTATTTGATAGTTGATAAATTACTAATGTCCAGTGTTTTCCAGAACCAGTTTTTTCAGTGTTCATTCAAACTATGGTAGTTTGAATCTAACCCAATTTAACTGGGAAACAAAATAAATGCCTGCAAAGTGCAGGGTTTTAATGTCTTTTGTATCTGTTGTCTTTGAAATTAGGCATTTCTGTTAAGTATTGAAAAATCATTGATGGTGATATTCACTAGAAAAAAATGAAGTGAATATAACAAAAAATTTGATTGAATACAAAAGTGCTAGCACTTGTCTTTACCTTGGATTTTAAAACACGAATCTGTTCTTTTATGTTTTAATCAAAGATGCAGGCATCTCTAATGTTTTGTCACAGCAAATTTGAAAGTCATAAATAGTAAGATTTGAAAATAATTTTAAGTGGTCTACCACTTTAAAAATTATTGTAGCTAATTAGTAACATTTGAAAAATATTTGAAGTGGTCAGTTCATAGATGATATTGTATCTATTATGATGTTTAAACTATAACTGATGAAAATAGTTGGTAAGTGTATAAAAATAAAAATAGATCTTAAATTTTATGCAATTTGGAAACTTGCTTTTAAGAGGTGTTCAATTGAAGCAAAGTTTCTGTTGTGTGTATGTTTTTTAAACTATGCCATTTGGCATATAAAAGTGCAGTGGGTGGCATGGCTGAAAGAAAATAGGTGGTGGTCCAGATGTTACATAATAATAAGGGTACCCACCCTCAAAAGCAATGTATGGACTAGGCTGATAAAAGCAAATTACATTGTTTGTACTGGGTAGGATATTCTGCTCTCCAAGTACTTTTAAAGCCATAAAAGTGATCATATCTAGTGTCTGTCTTCTTTCATGATGCATGAGGCAAACTGCGCTTTCATTCACAACACCATGCAAAGTCATAAGGTACTCATATTTGCTCTTTTCTTCACCTATGAAATGGTTGTGCAGGTATGATTCAATCTTCTTTTGCTGTTCTGCTATATCAGGAAAATCAATGAAGAATCTAGAACACATATAACGTTCCAGGATCTTGATTTCTGCCTCACGAGCGGGCTTAAAGTCACGAACCAGCAAGTTGCTGTACTTCAGAAGGCCACCACCTCTAATCTCTTCAGGGTTTCTGGTAGATATAAGCTTGTATTGCAAATGGGTCATTGCTTCTTGGAAGTCTCCATACTTGCTTTCAGCTACCACAACAGGATAGGATTCTTGGGTTAGCTTAGCATTTTTGTCACTGTAGAAGTCTAACATGGGATCCAAAAGAATTTGAAAGGAATCAACACTAAATTCAAATTGTCGTTTGAGTGAATTCACAAATTTTAGCTCTACATTCTTCCCAGTGTTATTTAAAAGAGAGATGAGACTCCAACGATCATGCTTATTGCAAATTTTGACCATCTTCTGAACATAAACCTCTTTCATCGTCCTTAGAGTGATCTTTTCCTTTTTTACACCTTTCGGTAAAAAGTCAAGTAGGCAACCTAGAACTGCATCCTTAACAACCTGAAATTCTTGATCACTTGATAGTTCAACACCAAAATTAACATCCAGATCCTTGTAGCTGATTCCATTGTGGCTTTGAAGTATGTAACTTGCTGTGGAACCATTCAACCGGGTATCTTTAACAACAATTCCTTGCTCTATCAGTTGATGTTTTACAACATGAATTATATATCTTGGTTTCACCTCCAATGTGGGGAAATTCCCCCTTCCATGAATTGGAATTACTTCATCTAACACTCGATCAAGCATTATAACTTGATCCCAAGTGAGATTGCTGAATCCTATTTCAGACATTGTGAAGTCAGGAGGTCACCTAGAAAACAAGCAAAATATTGAGAAGAAATGTTAGCATCTTGAAATCAGTGTTATAACTAAAGCATATGAAAAGTTAAAAATAGACTTACCCTCTACATAAAACAAACCAATACTAGAAAGTAAATTATCAATATATTTAATTGTGGTTAAATCTATAAGTGAAATAAAGCCACTATGATTATGTCAAAATTGTTAGTTCCAGGGCTGGCCGAGTGGTGCATTGGTCAAGAGCTGGCTTGGGACACCAGCAGCTCCGGTTCGGATCCCACATATGAGGGCCAGTGACACTGCCCTCTACAGCTAAGACGGTGAACAACAGCTCCACCTGGAGCTGGGCTCCTGTGAGTCCCTGGATGGCATAGCTGCAACCCCTGCTGCGGTGGGCTGCCATAGGCAACAGTGAATGGCCGGCAGCCAGTGTGAGCTGCCAAGAGCTGCCGTGAAGGGCTGTCCAGAGGCCGGCGACTGATTTGCCTCACTCAAGAAGAGCGCAATGATGATACCAACATGGGCCAGTGAAGCAAACGTCCTCCACAACTAGACTGAAGACCAAAAGGAGAGCAACTTGTCTGTTCCCCTTCCCTGGTTCCCCAATGCTGTTCCCCTCTCCCAATTCCCCAATAAAATCTTTAAAAAAAATTGTTATCCATTGGTACATACAAACAGACATTCTCTGGGATTTGTTAGAATTCTAATTAGTTTTGATGTAAAATGGGGGCCTTTCTCAATCATTATTCATATAAATACTATAATGATTATATTTGCTTTGTATTATAAATTTTGTTCATGAGATACTCATATCATTGAGGTTAACTGTCATGAACATAAAGTGAAATCAGATAGAATGTCTGTGTGTTAGATCCAACTGACTGAATGGCATAATGATACGATAATGTTTAAAAGCAATATATAACATCTTCAATCCAAAAGCATCAGATCATTCATTAATTCTATATATATGAATATTTCAGTTTCATATATATTACTGATCTCATTTTTAAAAATATTACTGAAGTGCGTGATTACAATATGAATTCCTTGAATTGCCAGAGGATAAGAATAGTACCTAATTTATCACCTCTTCTATGTTCCCAGTAACCCTTTAAACATAGTTTATCAAAGGAAATAATGTCACTTTAGAATGAAACAAAAAATGAGACTACTAAATTTGTCTACAAAATGAGAGTAAAAATATACAAAAGTGTAAGACTCCTAAGCTTTTTTAAATTTAATTTTATTATTATTAATATTATTATTAGTTACAGATGTACAAAACAATGCAATAATTAATTTTTTTTCACCCCTTACAAAGTGACTCCCCCCTCCTAAGCATTAAAAAAGGTTTTCTGCAGATGTGTATTATGATATGCTCAGAAAATTTTAAAATTGGGATTGTTAGAAAATTAAATTAAATTATAGTCACTATAAATACAATTAAATATAATTATACCATTATGCAATTAGGTGCAATTACAGTTATTACACAGATCTTCAAATACTTTATTAAGCTGTTTAAGCAAATAAATCTAGGAAAGTAAATAAAGTTCATTATGGGCATAGCTTTGGGTTTAAGCATTCTTTTCTGAATTCCAGAAATAAAAATGATATGAAGCTTTAAGACAGATTTGTATAGACAATATTTATATTTTACTATCTAGAGAGCTATTATATTAGGAACTGAATATTTAGAAATTAGTAATGTACGAGGTGTGACCAAAAATATGGTGAATGTTTAAATTAAATATATATATTATTAATGGCAATATATATTTTACTGTAATATATATATATATTACAGTAAAATATATATTGCCATTAATACACTTCACTTCGAACACACTCATTCCATGGTTCTTGCCACTTTCTGAAACAGTTCTGGAAGCCCTTTTTTTGTGAGTGTCTTTAGTTGCACTGTTATGCCTGCCTTGATGTCCTGAATAGATTCAAAATGTTTACCTTTCATGGTCATTTTGACCTTGGGGAAGAGCCAGAATTTGCACGGTGCCAGATCTGGTGAATAAGGTGGATGAGGACACACTGTTATGCTTTTGACAGAAATTGCCGTACCGGAAGTATTGTGTGACATGGAGCCTTTCCGCTGTGATCAATAAATACGGTGAATGCTGCTGTCGAGTGCCATCCAATGAAAAGTCAGGGATCTTCAATATGGGAAGCCATGTGTCAAACCTTAGTAACAATGTGTGACATTGTTCAACTTGTTCAGTGCAGTCAGTTGGGCGTGAGCTATGGTCGAGAGAAGTGTGCCCTAAATCATCCTCCATCATGAAAACGCCCCATATCATACATTGCTTCTGGTATATGGTGATTTCTGTCAAATAAAAACATTATGGTGTATTGTCATCCACCTCATTCACTGGATCTGGCACCATGTGACTTCTGATTCTTCCCCAAAGTCAAAATGATTCAGGACATTGAGGTAGCCATGACAGAGCAACTAAAGACACTCACAAAAGAGGACTTCCAGAATTGCTTCAGAAAGTGCCAAGAATGATGGGATAAGTGTGTTTGAAGCGAGAGGGAGTATTTTGGGGGGATTAATGTTGACGTGTCTTTTACTATATGTTTTTATTCAAACATTCACTGTATTGCTTAATCACACTTCACATATTTCCCTAGTAAAATTAGAGCAAAATAGAATCATCTTATTTGGCATCTGTATAACCAACTTTCACAGTCCAAGCATTTTTCAAATTGCCAATTAACCAACGGCAGATCTGTGTCAGTGAGAAGATGAGACTAAGCCTATTTGTTTATTTATATGAAATCCCCATGCTGGCTGCATGTACATACTTTTGCAGTGATAATGTGTTTGTTTTACTTTGGGCTGCAGTAATTACTAATATTCAGACAGTTTCATCAGCTATGTGAACATCTAAACGAATATTTAAAGATGAATGGGATGAATTGACTATACATCAGAGTGTTGGATTTTGGTCATTCATCCATCAAATGAAATGATCTGCATTGTGTCTTTAAGACATTGGAAAGAGCAAGATGCTACATGAAGGAAAGAATATGCATTAAGCATTGGCATGCCTATTTTCTAAGTTCTTCTCCTGGAATTATCACTGAATTGTTTGAAGCTAATCCACAAATTCTTAGTCTGGAAAAGTAATAATTCATAACATTGGCTGGCTGCATGTACATGCTTTAGGAAGATCAACCATTTACCTAATAAATACTTTAGAAGTATCACATGTAAACTATACAATTTTAAGCAATACAGAAAAAGTTCCCAAATTCCTTTTTAATATACAAATTTATTTTGCAAATGGCAATTTTCCTTTCCTTAATGGCAAATATCATTGGTAATATTAGTTAAAAGTTAAAAATCCAATGGCCTAACTCCACACCCACAATCCCCATGTAAATCTATATTTCTAATCACCAATGCTCTGAAAATAAAGGAGATCATTTACATTGGTATAATGACAATACAGAAATACCAAATTATTTTCCAAGCAGAAGTTTCCAGGATCTTCATATTCAAATAAAAACATAGAAAGACGACAGTAAGTTAACTATCTAATTGCCAGAATGCAGGAATCCTTGATCAAAAGGCAACCTAAGTGACCATCAATAGACAACTGGAGGCAGACTGGACAAGTGGGGAAGAAGGCGGGCAAGACCCGTGAGGTGCAGCCAGCACCCGCAGCTGCAGAGGGACCAAACTCCAGAGAACAGATGGTGAGTGTTCCCACTGCAAGCTCCCTGCGCCCCACGGCCCATCTAGAGTACAGCAAGAGCACAACGATCTGCAGCCTGAGGAAGAAGCCTCAGGCCAGGTGAGAGGGGAAGGAGACAGAGGAGACGTGGAGCCACACCCACAGCTCCCCAGGTCCCCAGGAAGCAGGGTGCAGAGCCTGGCAGTGACAGGGCAAGATCAATTCCTGCACCCGCCCGATTCAGGGATCAGTCTCTGCGTCCACCGGGTCCCACGGAGCACAGCAAGAGCACCTCAGTGCACAGACGCTGAGGCAGAAGCCTGAACCGGGCAAGCAAAGAAGGAAAGAATACTGCGGGGAGGGGGAGACACAGTGCACCGGGTGGAGACGCAGGTCCCTGAGAGACACGGAGTGGGGTTCTGAGCCACGGCAGGGTGCACACAGTCTCCTAAACCTTGGCAGTCCCTCCGGGAGAGCAGCAGGAATACCACGGTGTGCACAGGCTCCGAGGCAGAAGTGTGAAACCACACAACCAGACGAGCAGGGGAAGAAAGAATACACCCTTGGGGGAGACGCAGTGTACCCAATCAGAGACGCAGGTCCCTGAGAGACAGACCGGAGATTTGAGCCACTGCAGGGTGCGACGCAGCCCCCTAAACCCCGGCAGTTTCTTTGGGAGAGCAGCAGGAACTCTTCCGGAGTCTATGAGGCAAAGGCCTTAGCTCAAAACAGTTTTGGGTCTGTGGGTTATTTTTGTTGTTGTATCATTTTGTTTGTTTGTTTGTTTTGCTTGTTTGTTTGTTTTTCCTCCTCTCTTTGACAGAAAGCAAAAAAAAACCCCAAAACCCAAAAACAACGGAAATTAAAACCCACCCTCACCCTCCCTCAGAAACCCTGTCCCCTGCCAAGCCAGAGTCTTAAACTGACCCTGAAATGGAGCAGTAGGGGCAGATTACAGAGGCATTCCTTATCCGTAGGGGGTTGAGAATTTCCGCACCAGAAGAGGCTACAGAGTGAGATACCTACCCCGCCCCCACCTTTCCTGCAAGGCTTGGTAGGCAGGGCAGGTACAGCTGCTGGGGCACTAATTAACAGACTCTTAGCAGAGGGCTTTTGGCAGTGAAGAGCTCTTTCATTCTCCACATTGAGCTTTCAACGGAAAGGGTGCCCAAAGACACTCATTGAACCTGCAGGACACACAGTCTGCCTTGGGACAGGCAAAAGCAGAAACGGTAGTGACTTTGTAAAAACTACCAATCGCACGTCACAACCATACACATGTACAGCAAACCTGCAGTGCCAGGATCACACTAGGCGTCAGGTGGCCATCTTTGTTCCCACAAGACGCAGAGGAATATTTGTACAGCAGAGGACAAACTGAAGAGAGCTTGGTGGACTTTAGCTAAGACTGGCACTGGAGACACAAGAATCATCATACCCACAGGCCAACTTTAGATAAAACCAGAGCATTTCTGGGTTTGACATACAGGAGTCACACCCAAAAGGAAGTTGCTACAGGTGCAAGGGCCAAAGGGTCCAAGCCTCACACAGCAACTCATAAACTGCAGACTCTGCTGAACCTCACAGCTGATCAGCCTGGAAGTCAATCCCACCTACTGACAAGCCAAAAGTAATCAAAGCTAAACTTCAACAGGTGAAGACACACAACACAAGGAACACCTCAGATATACACGCACAAGAGAATAGGGAGATTGAGTAATTCAAATATAAAGGACACACACCGTATAAGTTTACCCAGAAAAGACTGAGAGACCTAGGGGATCTATCTGTTATATCGAAGCAAGCACAAAGAGTAAACCAGAATGGGGAGACAAAGAAATACAACCCAAATAAAAGAACAGAAGAAACCTCCTGAATCTGTGGAACTAGAGGAAATAGAGGTAAACAACCTATCGAAGACAGAGTTCAGAACACTGATTATTAGAATGTTCAAGGAAATTAATGAAAATACAAAGAAGGATAGAGAAATCATGAAAAGCAACCAGCTAGAACTTAAGAATGCAATTACTGAATTAAATAACAAATTCGGTGGAATGACTAGCAGATTGGACGAAGCAGAAAATCGAATCAGTGACTTAGAAGGCAAGATAGCAGAGATCACCCAAGCAGAACAACAAAAGGAAAAAAAGAATGAAAAACATTGAAAATAGTTTAAGAGAGCTGCGAGACAACATCAAATGCAATAACCTCCGGATCTTTGGAGTACCAGAAGGAGAAGAGAGGGAGCAAGGGATTGAGAACATATTTGAAGTAATAATGTCTGAAAACTTCCATAACCTGGCAAAGGACATTGAAATACAAGCCCAGGAAGTGCAGAGAGTTCCAACCAGGATGATCCCAAATAGGCCCACACCAAGACACATTATAGTGAAAATGGCAAGGGTTAAGGACAAAGACAGAATCCTTAAAGCACCAAGGGAAAGGCAGCAAGTTACTTACAAGTGCACCCCCATAAGATTATCAGCCGATTTTTCTACAGAAACTTTGCAGGCCCGAAGGGAGTGGCAGGAAGCTTTCAAAGTGATGAAAAATAAAGGTGTACAACCCAGATTGCTGTATCCAGCAAGGCTATCATTTAAAATTGAAGGAGAGATAAAGAGCTTCTCAGAAAAGAATAAGCTAAAGGAGTTCATTACCACCAAGCCAGCATTGCAAGATATGTTAAAAGGGCTTTTTTAAACAAAAGAAAGGGGTAAACAAGCTAACCCAGGGAGATCAGGAATACAAACAACAAAATGGCAATACATATGTACCTATCAATAATCATTTTACATGTGAATGGGCTAAATGCTCCAATCAAAAGACAGAGAGTGGCTGAGTGGATAAGAAAACAGGACACATGTATATGATGTTTACAGATTGAATAAGATATTTCATGCAAATGAAAATGAGAAAAAAAAAGCTGGAGTACCAATACTTATTTTGGACAAAATAGACTTTAAAATGACTACAATAAAAGACAAAGAAGGGCACTATAACCCTAATAAACATCTATGCACCGAAAATAGAAACTCCTAATTACATATAACAGATTTTGACAGATATAAAGACAGAGATCAACAGTAACACTATCATAGTAGGGGACTTCAACACCATTGTCACTAATGGACAGACCCTTTAGACAGAAAATCAACACGGAAAGAGGGGCCTTAAATGATACTTTAGACCAGCTGGACTTCATTGATATTTTTAGAGCATTTCTCCCTGAAAAAACAGAATATACATTCTTCTCAAGTACACATGGGATATTTTCCAAGATAGACCATGTTAGGCCACAAAAAAAGTCTCAGTAAATTTAAGAAGATTGAAGTCATATGAAGCAGATATAAAGGAAAAACTGATGGTAGCTGGCTGGGAGGGAATGGGGAAGAGGGAGAGGAGGAAGGTTTTGCACAGTGTAGGTGGGACTACAATGTTGCTGCAAGGATATGGGGGCAGTTCTGGGAATGTAATTGATAATGTTGTGAAGAGACTATTATGTTGCGTGAAATAAGTCAGTCGGAGAAGGACAGGTACCATGTGATCGTGCTTGTGTGTGGTGTCTGAAGAGCTGAGTGAACAATCAAAGTAAACAGACTTGTAGATGTAGAGGAAAAACTGAGGGTTGCTAGTTGGGAGCGGGGTGGAGATGGGGGGAAGAGGAAGGGATTAGACAACATAAATAGAGAACTACAATAGTGCCACAGGGATATGAAACATAGTTCGGGGAATATAATAATGTTATAAAACCTTTGTGGCGTGTCAGATAGTTGCATGTCTTGTTAGGGAGACCACTTCATGGATGGAGTAGAGGCTTGATCACTGCTCTGTACACCTGAAGCTGATACTGTATAGTATTCTATGCCAACTGTAACTGAATATGTGGATGGTCACGGGATGTGGAGTATACTGTGGAGGGGAGTCAGGGGAGTTGTGATGGATATGTCTGATATGGGGGGGGAGTGGGGTGGCGAACTAGGGGAGGGGGTTTGTCACTTTGGGGGGTAAAGAGTATTACTATTACATTGTGTTGTACACCTGAAACTAATAAAAAAATAGAAAAAAAAACATAGGATGGCTCAATGGATAAGAAAGCAAGACCCCAGCATATGCTGTATACAAGAGACACACCTCAGATCAAAAGACACAAACAGGCTGAAAGTAAAGGGATGAAGGAATGTATTTCATGCAAATGGAATGGAGAAAAAAGCTGGATTAGCGATACTTATATCAGATAAAATGGACTTTAAATTGAAGAATATAATAAAGGACAAAGAAGGACAATTCATAATAATAAAGGGATCAATCCAACAACAGGATATAACCCTAGTAAACATCTATGCACCTAACATAGGAGTTCCTAAATATATAAACAGATATTGTCAGACATAAAGACGGAGATCAACAGTAACACTATCATAATAGGGGACTTCAACACCCCACTGACACCAATGGACAGATCCTCCAGACAGAAAATCAATGCGGAAACAGTGACCTTAAATGACACATTAGACCAGCTGGATTTAACAGACATTTTCAGAGCATTTCACCCCAAAGCTACAGAATATACATTCTTCTCAAGCGCACATGGAACATTTTCTATGATAGACCATATGTTAGGACACAAAACAAGTCTGAATAAATTTTAGAAGATTGAGATCATTTCAAGTGTCTTCTCTGACCACAATGCTATGAAACTAGAAATCAATTATAGGAAGAACCTCGGAAAGCTGTCAAATAAATGGAGGCTGAATAACATGCTACTAAATAGTGAGTGGGTCACAAATGAGATCAAGGAGGAAATCAAAAGGCACCTCAAGACAAACGAAAATGAAAACACCACGAACCAAAATCTCTGGGATGCTGCGAAAGCAGTCCTAAGAGGGAAGTTTATAGCAGTGCAGGCCTACCTGAAGAAGGAAGAAAAATCTCAAATCAACAGGTTATCCTTACACCTAAGGATACTGGAAAAAGAACAGCAAAAGTGGCCCAAGGGGAGAACAAGAAAGGACATAATAAAGACCAGAGCGGAAATAAACAATATAGAGAACAGAAAAACAATTCAAAAGATCAATGAAACCAAGAGCTGGTTTTTTGAGAAGATAAACAAAATTGACAAACCTCTAGCCAGGCTCATCAAAAAAAAAAAAAAAAAAAAAAAAAAAAAAAAGAGGACTCAAATTAGCAAAATCAGGAATGAAAGAGGGGAAATGACTACAGACATCACAGAAATACAAAAAAATCTAAGAAATTACTATGAGCAACTATATGCCAACAAATTTGACAATCCGGAAGAAATGGATAATTTTCTAGAAGCATACAACCTTCCAAAGCTAACGCAAGAAGAAACAGAAAATCTAAATACCCTGATGACTACCAAGGAAATTGAATCAGTAATTGCCAAGCTCCCAAAAAACAAAAGCCCTGGACCAGATAGCTTCACAAGTGAATTTTATCAAACATTCAAAAAAGAACTATCACCTATTCTTCTCAAACTATTCCAAAAAATCCAGAAGGAGGGAAGCCTCCCAAACTCTTTTTATGAAGCCACTATCACCCTGATTCCAAAACCAGATAAAGGCAGCACAAAAAAGGAAAACTACAGGCCAATCTTCCTGATGAATATAGATGCAAAAATTCTCAATAAAATATTAGCAAACAGAATTAAGGAATATATGAAGAAGATCATACATCATGATCAAGTGGGTTTCATCAGTAGTACGCAAGGCTGGTTCAACATCCATAAATCAATTAATGTGATACACCACATCAACAAAATGAAGGATAAAAATAACATGGTCATTTCAATAGATGCAGAGAATGCATTTGACAAAATCCAACAGCCATCTATGTTAAAAACCCTTAGCAAAGTGGGAATACAGGGATCATAACTCAACATAATAAAAGCCATATATGATAAACCTACAGCTAACATCATACTCAATGGGGAAAAGCTAAAACCATTCCCCTTAAGATCAGGTACAAGACAAGGCTGTCCACTTTCTCCTCTTATTCAACATAGTGCTAGAAGTTCTAGCCACAGCAATCAGACAACAAAAAGAAATAAAAGGCATCCAAATTGGCAAGGAAGAAGTAAAATTGTCATTATATGCAGATAACATGATACTGTATATAGAGAACCCCAAAGACTCCATCAAAAAACTATTGGAACTGATAGACAAATTCAGTAATATAGCAGGATATAAAATCAATGTTCAGAAATCAGTGGCATTTGCATATACCAATAATAAACTAACTGAAAGAGAAATTAAGAAAACTGTCCCATGTACAATTGCTTCAAGAACTATAAAATACTCAGGAATAAATTTAACCAAAGAAGTGAAACATCTGTACTCAGAAAATTATAAGACACTGAAGAAAGAAATCATAGAAGATACAAATAAATGGAAACACCTACCATGCTCATGGATAGGAAGAATTAATATAGTTAAAATGTCCATACTGCCTAAAGCAATATATAGATTCAATGCAATTCCTATCAAACTACCAAGGGCATTTTTCACAGAAATAGAAAATATAATCCTAAAATTTATATGGAACTATAAAAGACCCCGAATAGCCTCGGCAATCCTCAGAAATAAGAACAAAGTTGGGAGGATCACGCTACCAGCCATCAAAACCTATTACAAGGCTACAATAATCAAGACAGTTTGGTATTGACATAAAAACAGTGACATTGATCAGTGGAAGAGAACAGAGAGCCCAGAAATAAATCCAGGCTTTTACGGACAGTTAATCTATGACAAGGGAAGCAAGAATTTACACTGGAGTAAAGATAGTCTATTCAATAAATGGTGCTGGGAAAATCGGACTGACACATGCAAAAAAATGAAACTGGACCACCTCCTTACGCCATATACAAGAACAAATTCAAAATGTATTAAAGACTTAAATGTAAGACCTGAAACCATAAAACTCCTAAAAGATAATATAGGGAGTACATTTGCAGACATTACCTGGAGCAATATTTTTACTGATACATCCCTATGGGCAAGGGAAGTAAAAGAAAAAATGAACATATGGGATTATATAAGATTTAAAAGTTTTTTTCACAACAAAGGAAACCATTAATAAAACAAAAAGGAAGCCTATTGAATGGGAGAATATATTTGCCAACGATATATCTGATAAGGGGTTAATATCCAAAATTTATAAAACACTCATGAAACTCAACACCAAAAAGCAAACAATCCAATTAAAAAATGGGCAGAAGATATGAAGAGACATTTCTCTAAAGAGGACATACAGATGGCCAACAGGCATATGAAAAAAAGTTCAACCTCACTGGTCATTAGGGAAATGCAAATAACCACAATGAGATACCACCTCACTCCAGTCAGAATGGCTATCATCAATATATCAACAAACAACAAGTGCTGGCGGGGCTGTGGGGAAAAGGGGACCCTACCACACTCTTGGTGGGATTGCAGATTGGTGCATCCACTATGGAAGTCAGTATGGAGGTATCTCAAAAAACTGGAAATGGAGCTGCCTTTTGACCCAGCAATTCCACTCCTAGGTATTTATCTTGAAAATCCCAAGATACTTATTCAAAAAAATTTATGCACCCCTATGTTCATAGCAGCGCTATTTACAATAGCTAAGACTTGGAAACAACCCAAATGCCCATCGGTAGATGACTGGATTAAGAAACTGTGGTATATTTATACAATGGAGTATTACTCCGCTATAAAGAAGAGTGAAACCGTACCATTTGCAATGATATGGACTAGAGACTATTATGTTAAGTGAAATAAGTCAGTCAGAGAAAGACAAATAGCATATGATCTCACTTATATGTGGAATCTGAGAAACTGTATGAATGAGCAAAGTAAACAGAAACTGTCTCATAGATATAGAGGAAAAATTGAGGGTTGCTAGTTGGAAGGGGGTGGGAATGAGGGAGAAGGGGAAGGGATTAGACAGCAAAAATAGGCAACTACAGTATTGCCACTGGCATATGTAAGACAGTTTGGGGAATATAATTAATAATGTTGTAAATATTTTGTGGGGTGTCAGATGGTCATATGTCTTGTTAGGGAGACCATTTCATGGATGGAGAAGAGGCTTGATCACTGCATTGTACACCTGAAGCTGAGGTTGTATAATATTGTATACCAACTGTAATTGAATATATAGATAGTCATGGGATGTGGATTATAATGTGGAAGGGAGTCAGAGGAAGTGTAATAGATATACATGATATGGGGGGGAGGACTGGGGTGGCTACATGGGGGTGGGGGGTTTGTCACTTTGAGGGGTACAAAGTATAACTGTTGGACTGTGTTGTACACCTGAAGCTAATTAAAAAAATATAAAAAAAATAGACAACTGGATAAAGGAGAAGTGGTATATATATATATATATATATATATATATATAATGGAATATTACTTGGCCATAAAAAAGAAATGGAATATTACCATTTGAGACAACATGAATGGATCTAGAGGTTATTGCACTAAGTGAAATAAGTCAAACAGAGATACACAAATACCATAGGATCTCACGTATATGTGGAATCTAAAGAACAAAATAAATGAACAAATGAAACAGAAACAGATACAGAGAACAAATTGATGGTTTGCCAGATGGGAAGGGGGTTGGGAGGCTGGGTGAAAAAGGTGAAGGGATTAAGATATACAAATTGGTAGTTACAAAATAGCCATGGGGATGTAAAGTACAGCACAGGGAAAATAGTCAATAATATTGTAATAGCTGTGTATAATGCCAGGTGAGTACTAGGCTAATTAGGGGGATTACTTCATAAATTATAAAAATGTCTAACCTACTATACTATACACCTGAAAATAATGTAAAATAATATTGAATTTCAACAGTAATTGAAAAAAAAAGGTGTTTTTCAAATCAAGAAACAGTTTCACTTTATAGCTTGCATCTGTTCATAGGTATTAGATTAGGAAGGGAAAGGTCAGAATTATGTTTACCAGACAGAATCATAGCAAGAACTTGCAACAACAAAAGAGAGGTCTGAAGTTTAACTTTACGTTACACTAGAAATGAGATGTAGGAAAACTGATCATCATTGTGCAAGTAACTAGTTGCCACTTGATTACCTATGTTAGTGATACCCAAACTTTCTGGTCTTCAGAATTATTTATCTTCAGAGAGCTTTAAAGACATACATATAGAATATTTTAGGCCTAGTATTTCTTGTTAAAAAATTATCAGTAAAGGCAACTTGCTAGGATGTGGGAAAGCTCTGCCCTTGGTTGAGCAATATATTATATTACTTAACTGTCAAAATCAGGGCTTTAATAACCAGTTAAGAAATTTATTCATTTATTTATATTAAATTTATTGAGGTGACATTGGTTAGTAAAAGTATATAGGTTTCAAGTGTACAATTTGTAATGGATCCTCTATATAATGCATTGTGTGTTCACCACCCAAAGACACCAGCGGCCCCATTCGGTCCCACATATGAGGGCCAGTGACACTGCCCTCAAAAAAAAAAAAAAGAACTAGTACTAACATTAACTTCTGTGGACATCCTATATCATTCTTTTTATGAAGACCATAATCACGATGTGTTTATCAGTTGTTCTAAATAGGCAGCTATTTTATAATCTGTTCAATATAAATATCTTGGCATTCAATATTATTCAGCTTCAGCTTCAGGTGTAAGCGCAGTCATCATGAAGAGGTCTCCCTAATAAGACAAGTGTCCATCTGACACCCTACGAAATCTTTACGATATTATGTTATATTCCCCAAATTGTCTTTCATATTTTCATGGCAATATTGTAGTTACCAATTTCTGCTTTCTAATCCCCTCACCTTCTTCCTCATCCCCACCCCCTTCTGAATAATATTGAATGTCAACTATAACAGGATGTGGAGTTCAGCATAGGTAATAGAGTTAATGGAATTGCAACAGCTATATATGATGTCAGAGGGGTTGTTGACTGGCGGAGCGGGATTATCACTTTGTGAGAAGTGTAAATGTCTAACTATTGTATTGTTACATACACCTGAAACTAATAAAACAAACAAACAAACAAACAAATAAATATCTTGACGAAAAGTTGATGATTATAATAAGGTATTTGTCTATTTCTCCTTGTGAACTTTTATGTTAGCCTATTACATTCAAAAGATTTAATTACAGGGCCTGCTCAGTTAGTTAAGTTTTCTCAACAGTGCGAGCTCTGTGCTACAGGGTTGCTGGTTGGATTCCCAGCCCAAGCTGAGCACCCACTGAGCTACCAACAGATGGCAGGATGGCTCACTTAACAAACAACATGATTTAATTACAAAGCAATCTTAAAATATATTTCAGATTAAATGCTGGCAAAGTATGGATGTTTTAAATAAAAAAAGTATAAACATTTAAAAGGGAAGCTGTACATTTTTAAAGTTGTTTTTTTTTTTTTGAGGACAGTGTCACTGGCCCTCATATATGGGACCCGACCCGGGGCTGCTGGATTCCCAAGCCAAGCTTAACCACCACGCCACTCAGCTGGCCCACATTTTCAAAGTTTTTAATAAAGATAATAATTCCAATACTTATTTTGTTTGTGTATTGTTGAATTTAGAATTATATTGACATGTGCTATTTTAACAGATTTGAACAAGCATGAAGAATTCATAGGAAGATTAAGTTATTTGAATGTTTATGTGAAGCTTTCATTATTGTATACATATATTTTTTTATGATTGACCACAGTTCTTGCATCCTAGAACAATACTTATATCACAATACTTACAGAACAATATTTATATCACAAAACAATGAATTATGCCATAATGCATTGTTGATATTACAAGTCTATAGCATTTAAAGATTTGGGAGGGAATCCTCAATATCAGTTCACTTTTAGCATTAGTCATTTTTAAATTTGGTTTTGAAGAATGAGTCACATCACTACTGATGGTATAACTTCCAATTTAGGTCAAGTCACAAAACTTTTCGAGTTGCAGAGATTCATTTGCCTGGGATTCTACTAATGAAATGAGTGAATTCATTTTCCAAATTTATAGCCTCTTACCTTAGATAATTGTGAAGCTTGAGAAAAAATAAATTTATTTTTAATTTTCTTAATTTAAAAAATGTTTTAATTACATTAAATATGTGAAGTTACTTCATTTTCAATTACTAGGTGTGGCAAAGGGCTCAGGGATGTTATTGGGTTTATTAGAATTATGTTTGGCCCAATGAAGGGAGAGGAAAGAGAACATCTATTTCTCCTGTATCAAAAGATGGTGGAAGTGTTCAAGGTTTCTAGTTTCTATTCAGACCCACAACAAGGCAGGCATATAGTTTCTGTTTTAATGTTATTCGTATCCTGGTCTGTCATCCACTCAACTTATGAACATCTCTTTTCAAATACTATGCTTAGCTCCATTTCCAATTCTAATAGTGTTCTCATTGATAGAGAATTTTACATGAATTCCTGGTTTTCTGTCATTGATGAATACGTAAATAACTTGTTTGTGAAATTATTATACACAGGTGGGTAGAACCATGCTAAAAGAGGGTTTTTGAGTTGAAAAACTCAGGTGAAATGTGCATTGGAACAAATAATATAAACATGCCAGATACCTAAAGAACACAAAGGTCTCAAAGAAGAACAACTCTGTATTTAAAAGCATGAAGCTCAGAAGTTTAAGAGGAATTGCCTTTCCCCAGATTAAACCCCAACCCCTAATTCCAGAGAAATCTTATCACTTTCTTCCCATTCTGCCCCAACCCACATATATACAGTTTCTTGTTGTTTTTTTGTGTTTTTTTTTGTGTGTGTTGCTGTGGATGCTGTTTGTTGCTTTTAAGTGTTATAGTGTGCGCTGTTCTGAGGAACTCATCTCCTATTTCCTTTTAAAGTTTAGCGCCAATCCTTTACAGTGGGAAGTGTGAGAGCTCCCAGCAGCAGTATTGCCTCCTTCCTCTTTCCCTCTGCTCCTTACAGTGGCTGTTAGAAGTTGATAGCTATGGGATTCAATAGCCACCAAGTTAAGATTCTTTTGCTTCTGATGTACCTAATGTAAAGAGTTGCTGCCGCTCCAAACTGCCATCAACCTCAGAAAGGGGAGTTGGTCAGAGAGAGCTCTAGTTCATATGGAGGGTCTGACTTGGAGGAGATATCATTGAGAAGACTCTGATATACAACAGGCTTCTGGGAAAGCTGGGAACTAAAGCTACTTAGAGAGACCAAAGCTCCATCCCTCTGCACTGGACCCTGTTCAGCTCACCATAACTTTCACATTAAACCCAGTAACCAGGTAAGCATTCCCCAAGTCATTCTGGATCTGTTATGCCTTTGTGGATAACCTTGTCAACATGCAAGGGATCAAGAAGTTTCTGGAGAATGAAGGGAACTCTAGAATTATGGTCACCAGCATATACACCTTCCACATGATTCATGAATACTATCTGAAGTAGCAGGAAAGTAGAAACTCACCAGAATGCTCTAGGAAAAAGTTTTATATATATATATATATATATATATATATATATATATATATATATATATATATATATATATATATATAATCTTCCCCTCTCCCCTCACCGCACCCTATCAGTCATAAGAACTCACTTTACCAATTGCTGCTCTCTTCGAATCCGTCCAGGCAGGGAGCTACTGGAAGGGGGAGGGGATGTGCCCCAAGAGTGAGGCACTGGAGGGAGCCTGCTGGTAAGCACACAGGAAAAGGGGAGGAGTGGTCAGAGTGAGAGAGAGAAAGATAAATGCATAAATTTAAATAAAAAGGAAGAAATCATGGGAGAAGAAAGCAAAGAAAGAAATTAACGAAGAAAGCAATGAACGCAGAGAATAAACACTTGCAACAGCTGCCAGGGCTGCTAAGCCGCTGCTGTCCAAAGGCAACAGGGTGCTGAAATGACTTCCCCCAACACACCCCTCTAGTACTGCTCGCCCACTCCACACACTTCCCTTCCTCCCAGGCTCATCCCCCTGGTAGCACAAACCATTCCCATGGCAACCTGTCGTCACACTATTTAAGGTGGTCCGTAGTATTGAGTCATATGGGTTCCATCTACCCCACGTGAGCAATCTCTCCACTACTTTCCTTTTTCCTTTAGAGCTCAACTTTCTCCAGTGGAATAATACGACCTTTCCTCCCTTCCCACACAGAAAACCAATTTTCTCTCATCCCGATAAATACTGTCTCGCCTGTGTCTTTTCTACCTCCCACCAATCCACCCCTTCCACTCCCCCCACAAATAAAGCTGTCTGGCCTGTGCCTTTACTACCTCCCACACCCTAACCCTCTCCCACCACACGCGTGTGAGAGCGTGCGCACGCGTGGCGCCTGCACACACACAAATAAATACTGTCTGGTCTGTGTCTTTACTTACACCTCCCCACCCCCCCACACACCCACACACACAGTCACTAATAACTCCTCCTCCTCCCCACACTTCAATTATTGCCAACATAAACACAAACTTAATTCCTGCCCAGAAGGCAGTTTTTTGAAACAAGTGGTTTGCTTTCCTAGTGTCTTTTTTCCATAACACTCCTTATCATAAAGCGTTCCCTCCCTCACTTCAATACCTTCTACTCTTGGTTTGGCTAGAAATATTTAGGTCTTTATGATTTTCCCCATATCTCATACCTCTCATTTATCCCATTGCCACTTCTCACAAGAGAAGCAGCTGAATAGTTTCTTTAAAGAAACAATTTCAAAATTCAGTCCTTGATAGTTTAAAATAGAATTGCCTTAATAAATTCCACTAAATGTATTATTAATATTAATTATACTAATCCGATTGTTTCTAATCTTTACTTGCATGAAATTACTCTATTAGCATAAAAATAAAATTTACTTTTAAGGTACCTAGAGCCTATACAAAAGAAGAAACTGATAAGTGCTTAATAGGAAGAAATAAAATCTTGAAAGGAAGTTCAGGATTATAGTAAAAAAATATATAAACACACTAGATTACTGGTTATAACTTTCTTTCACTGATATATAGTAGTTAAACATACTTGATATCTAAAAATACGGGTACAGAATTTTACTTTAATACTTCACTTTAGAAATGCCTTATGTTAAATTTTGAAAATAATTTTATATAAGGCTACTTTCTGAGATATCAATATATTAATTAATTAATCTGGGAATACTGTAATTCCCTTATCCTGGAGCTGTGAATAAACATAACTTGTGATACTACATTAACACATCAGTAATATTATGTCTCTCATCTATCACTGTTAACACAGAAAGTAAAATAATTATTGATGCATTTTTAGTACATTAACTGAGTTCAATTTTACCACAACTATAACTATAGACACAATTATTAATAAAAACAATTCTCTAAGGAATTTATTATATACATTTTAGTTGAATAAAATGTTTCTAATATAATTTCTATGTCAATTTTCATGTCTACTCATAGTTGAAACTAAAATATCAAAACTCCCTTTCTAGGGCCGGTCGAGTGGCATGGTGGTTGAGCGCTGGTTTGGGAAGCCAGCGGCCCCAGTTCGGGTCCCACATATGAGGGCCAATGACACTGCCCTCAAAAAAAAACCACAAAACAAAACAAAAAAAAAACCCTCCCTTTCTATGGGATTTCTCACCATGTCTTTCGGTAGCACACTTTTTAAAATTTAACAGCACTCCTTCTCCTACTCTGAAGACTAACTTCCATATTCAGAGTTCCCCATCAACTGATCTCCCCACATTCTCTGCACTACACTTGTCACAATACCATGGATACTGTTGCCAGGAGACCAAGAAAATTGCTGTTGCATCATTAATGCTCTTAAGAGTTAAGAGTATTTTCAAATGAGAAATTTATATGGGACAATTCTGAGTCCCAAATCTCAAAAAAATAATGCTATATTGGATATATTAAAGATGAAAAACCTAGTCCTCAAGTTACTTTGAGTATACTAAAAAAATAGTAAAGATAAATAGATAATCCATACAGATGTACATAGCCAATTATTTTCATTTATTGTAACTGTCTATGCATATGTGTCAAATATAAATTAGGTTGTAATATTTGAAATACAGACTTTGAGGAAGTATTTTCTATTTAATTTTTATCTCCCAAATGAGCATGTTTTAAACATCTTTGGGGGCTTCTGTTACTAGTAAGAGGAAGATGGTGGCCACAACGGTGGTTCTTCCCATAAAGTGGATAAAGAACTGGGAGAAAACAGGGAAAGGCAAATTTTTGCATTTATGCCGGATCCTCAGTGAAAATAAAAGCCATGATAGTTCAACTTATAAAGATTTCCAGCAAGCTCTCTATGAGTTATCATACCATGTCATTAAAGGAAATGTAAAGCATGAACAGACCTCTAATGTTCTTAATGACATTAGTGAATTTCGTGAGGATATGCCCTCCATTCTTGCTGATGTATTCTGCATATTAGCCTATCCAAACAATTTTTACAAGCAATATTAGGACGGCACACTTGGAAAGAGAATCTACCTCACCTGCTCCCTCAATCACCCACCCCCAACCCTTGGCAGAAAAAACATGATCCAAGGGTGACCCCAGATCAAGATATTGAGACAAACTGTTTAGAAGAAAAGAGCAAAAGACTATATTACACAATTGGTATTAGCGTGTTTGTATTTAATTACGGACACAGTTCTAAAGGAATGCTTGGATTCAGAAACATTGGAATCATTAGGGCTTATCAAACAATCACAGCAATTCAATCAAAAGTCAGTTAAAATCAGGACAAAGCTCTTTTATAAGCAGCAGAAATTCAATTTGTTAAGAGAAGAGAATGAAGGTTATGCCAAACTGATTGCTGAATTCGGGCAAGATTTATCTGGAAATATTACTAGTGATTTAATCTTAGAAAATATCAAATCTTTAATAGGATGCTTTAATCTGGATTCCAATAGAGTTTTGGATATCATTTTTTTTTTCAGGGCAGTGTCACTGGCCCGCATATGTGGGATCTGAACCGGGGCCGCTGGTCACAAGCCAGCTCTTAACCACTGTGCCACTCGGCCAGCCCTTGGATGTCATTTTTTTAAATTTATTTATTTTTAATTCATTTCAGGTGTACAACACAGTGCAATAGTTATACTTTTTACCCCTCAAAGTGACAACCCCCTTCCCCCAATTCGTTTTTTAGAAGTGTTTGAATGCAGGCCAGAACACGATGACTTCTTTATATCTTTATTAGAATCTTACATGAGTATGTATGAACTGCAAACACTGTGTCATATTCTTGGGTTCAAATTCAAGTTTTACCAGAAACAAAATGGAGATACCCCCTCATCTTTATACAGAGTTGGGGCAGTACTTCTACAATTTAACCTTATTGATTTAGACGATCTTTAATGTACATCTTCAGCTGATAATTGCATTATGGATGAACACAAATGAGAAATAGTGGAAGCTAAGCAAATTGTTAGAAAACTTACAATGGTTGTATTGTCTTCTGAACAAATTGATGAGTGAGAGTAAGAAAAGGAATAAGAAGAGGAGAAAGTAGAAAAGCCACCTGAAACAATCAAACACTTGGTTTGTTGGAAGCCTTATTAAAGATTGGTGATTGGCAGCATGCACAGAACATTATGGATCAGATGCCTTCATACTATGCAGCTTCACATAAGCTAATAGCCCTTGCTATTTGCAAGCTCATTCACATAACTATTGAGCCTGTCTACTGAAGAGTTGGAGTTCCTAAAGGTGCTACAGGCTCACCTTGTTGATGCTTTGTAAAATAAGAGAGCACCAAAACAAGCAGAGAGCTTTGAAGATTTGAGGAGAGATGTCTTCAATATGTTCTGTTACCTTGGTCCTCACCTTTCTCACTATCCCATTTTATTTGCAAAAGTGGTACGCATAGGCAAATCATTTATGAAGGAGGTTAGTAAGATTTTTTTCTTCCAAGTAGAAAATTTTGAAATGAAAATGTTCTGAATATATTTGTATTATATGTGTCTCTCTAGAAATAAAAAGAAAGTGAACTCTGAAAAAAAATCTTTGAACAGTTAAAAAGCACTATGATCGATTAGCATTTAATAATTGTTTTGGATACAGAAAATGAATATAAAACCATTTTAAAAGACAGAGTTCTTCCCAACATAATGTCTTATTACATTATGTCTAGTTTATAGAAATCATCCAATAACTGTTATTAGTAAAAATATTAAAAGTGAGAAGATATGCAAGCACATAGATATAAGAAGCAAATTATTTATCAAAGACAATGACCCATGGGATATGTTTTGGATAGTCCATGTATGTCATTTTGCAGTAAAATGTAGAAGGGACTAAGGATATTTTAGAAGGGCCAAAAATGAACCGAGACAGCTGCTCAAAAATTTTCTGGCACTAAAATATATGTCAAAGGAAGAAATAATTTTTGAATAACATGTAAGAGTATAAACCATGTATATATAAAAGAGAATGTCAAATCAGAGCTTAATCTGAAAAGAAAAATATATCTATTCAGTTTCTTAGGAAATTACATGACATTTCATGATATGTAATTCTGAATACAGATTATTAAATTTTAATTTTCTGAGTGTAGAATTTTTAAACATGTAATTAAATGGTAACACTAAAATTATATAATGCTTATAATATCTCAGTATTAAGTGCTTTAATTAAGTCATTTAATTCTTACTCAAAAGAATGTAAAGACAATCAGAAGGGTTCAAGGTTCAGGTGAAAATATAGAGAACAAGTTATACAAATAAATTAATGAGTACAGGAATAGTTAAAATAGCACAGGATTAAGTGAGGAGACAAATAGGCACAGGGTGGGTGGGGTTAGGAGGAATTAAAGAAGTTAAAACAATGTAGTAACAAAATAAAGACTACATGCAACAATGAGGAAGAAGACAGGAAAAAGGAGTCTTGGGAGAACAAAAAGACAGAAGAAAAGTCAAAAGACAACTATCACTAGGAGCAATATAGTGATCCAAATGCCTGATTTCATTCCATTCATTCCAAAGGTCACAATTTCCAATTTGATTAATAGTGCCATATCTCTTTTGAATCAGTTTGATATATTTTAAAAAACCATTAAAATCACTTTTTTAAAACAAGAATGATCTTTAAAATTGCTGAGTGAATTGTCACATTTTAGGGTAAAATACTCAATTCCTTCATTGAGATCCTGAGAAAAGTACTAGAGGAATTGTTCTCTGAAGAGCCAGAAGAGTAGAGATAAGGGTAATGGACTGTGAATATGGTGTAGACAGTACAAAAGAATCTTTGAATGGGCTTCTGAAAATAAGCTGCTAGCAATGGAAAAGATTCAACATTTGAAGTACATAGATGGCTACATCCTTGGTCAATGACATCTATCTTGAATGAAAACTATTTGTCTTCAGCTGAGTTAGATAAAGAGCACTAACATCTTCCTCCTGATGGGCTTATCAGAATAAAGAATGGTTTGCCTAAGATTTTTCACTTTATTGTACCAGGAAAATGTTGCTATATTTTAAAAGCTATACTATATTTTGGAGTGTCAAGTTCAGCATAATTTTAATACATATGTTTGCCATTTTGTTTCACTAATTCAGATTGCCTGATCCCTAAAACAGATACTCACTGGAGTAAACTCAAAGATTACATTTAGTCAGCAAATTTAATATCAAAATTCCATAAATAAATATCCATTTAATATAACTTTGGCAAAATAAATGAACAAGAATAAACTGAAAATACAGAAAGATCTTAGGTAATAAATTGTTTCAAATAACAAAGTTATTGTGATACAGTACACAACTTTGTCCTTATCTTCTATATTTCCTTGTGTACTACACAGTCTTTATTGATTTTTAAAACAGCTAGATATTCACTGGGAGTGCAAAGAAAGATGGGGACTATGTAAATGTTATTATAGTACATTATCTGAAATGCTTGGAGGATAGCAGGGCAGATATCTTTTGAATTCCAGAATTTTTCAGATTTTAGAAAGGCAATATGGGTACATATAGTATATATTATTACATAACACCTCCATTGGGATCTGGGGTATTGCCCTGTAATCAAACACATTAATATTTCTGCAGTGAAATATATGATTATCATACTAAATGGGATAACAAATATAATAATCTGCACCTCACATTCTTAGGTTTTGCTATCAAACCAGTGCAAGTTAGGTCAGATTTTGCCATTAAAATTAATTATGGGGCCGACCGAGTGGTGCAGTGGTTAAGTGCTAGCTTCAGAAGCCAGCGGCCCCGGTTTGGGTCCCACATATGAGGGTCAGTGACACTGCCCTCAAAAAAAAATAATAATTTTGAAAACATTTTTTTCAGAGGTTTCAAATTTTTTTTTCAATCATGGGTAAGGACTGTGGCTCTGTATATAAAGACTGATTTCACACTGGGAATGTCTCTAGCCAATGAAAAACAGTTAAGAAAGTCAGTAACCCCAATTCCCACTTATATATCAATTATCCAAAGCCTGAATTTTGTTTATGATTTCCATGTGATTAAATCTATAAATGTCCAAGAATAGGTAAGTATTTATTTGAATTTTTATAATCACATTTGAATTTCACCGATGGGACCCATGCACAGTGAAAATTTTATGTTGGAATTTTACCTAAGACTATAATAAATCATTCTAACTTATCTTAATCATAATTCCTTATATTTCAACAACTCTTCAGTGTTTATGAACTATGTTATATATATTAACTCATAAGTCTGAAAGACAGGTAGGGTAGATGTTTTGGCATCATTTCATGGATTAGGAAATAGATCTATAAGGATAAAGGGTTGTTATTTATCCATTGTCCAATTCCGTTTTTATCAGGGTCTTTTGTAGGGCATGACCAATATACAGTAAAACCTTGGATTGTGAATAACATGGTTGGCGAATGTTCTGCAAGATGAGCAAACATTTCTAATACATTTTAACGTGGTAAACGAACGATGTCTTGCAATATGAGTAGATTGTTTCCAGAACAAATTATGCTCGCAAACCAAGGTATTATTGTAATTGATTAGTACTGAACACAGATTGTATAGAAGAAACAAAATGTTGTGGGGAGGTCAGAGATTTAGAAAGCTGTGAAGGAATGGTTAAGTGAGGTTCACCTGTGTTCTTCGTGCCTTAAGGCCCAAATGCACAGCTTCTCAGATATGCCTCCCTTTACTTAAAAAGACATGGCTTTGTACCTGGATTTTGAGACATATTTCATTACACTGGCAGCAAAAAATGTAACCAGAACCCTGATTCATTCATTTGCTAATTAGCTTTGCCAGTATAAACATACAAGGCAATACTATTTAGTACACCTGCTTCTCATTATTAAATAATATAATGCTTTTCATCATGCTTTAATTTTACTACAAGCCATGTCTCATTGCTGAATTTTATCTTGTAAAACAAAATAGACTAAAAAATAAAAATGAAAAATTTTATTCATAGGACCTAAGGGCCTAAAAGGCCATCTAGTCCAATCATCCAACCAATTCTTGAATTTACCATGCAACAGGCCTGCCTAAAATGCATTCACAAATTCAACCCTAAACATCCCTAATGACGGGTAACACCCTCTAAAGCACCCCATTGCAGCTTTGGATAGAGCTCTATGAGAAAGTTCTTATACTGAAATGAAATCTGTCTTTCTGTTACTGTTACCCAGTGGCTATATTTCTATTGCTTAGGTGGGTAGAGAAAAAGTTATCCATTGCCATGAATGCTCTTCAAATATTTAAAAATAGTGTTTAGGCCTGTCATGAGCTGTCTTTCCTCTAAGCACATAAACACCCTATTTTTTCCAGCAATTCTTTATATTGTATGGTTTTGAATCTTCTCAACATCCTGATCACAAAACTCAGACGTGATCCTGTTCTCATTTGTCTATTTATGTATACAACAGATTTTACTAACTATCTTTCGTATGTCTAGAGACCTCTTAAAATTACAGCATACATTACAGGGATACCTATTTAACATTATATATTTTACTATACCTAGTGAGCCTGTTGGTAACCAGTATCTTCTTTTCTCAAAAGAGGAAGTGCTCAATTAGTGAAAAGTATTTAAGAAAAAACTGCTGGTAGGAAATGTAATGACACATTTTAGGTGCTAATTTGTAAGTTAAAAGGAGTTACATCTGTGGGTGCTGTGCTTTAATTCAATTTTACAACTTAAAACTCCTAATTGCCAAAAAGCTCAAATCTGTCACAGTTTGTGAGAGATCTAGAAAAAGTTACAAATTGATAAAGATATTAAAAATATAGCAGATAAGCAGTATAAATGGCTTAATAAAGAGAAATGTGAAGGAAATTAAAGTGTTTATTTTGCAAAGAAGGAAACAAAAGAAAATATCATGCTGTTCCTGGCATCTGGAGAATATTTCAAGAGAGAAAAAGCACACAAAGAAAATAAAGAAACTGGAACCTGTAAGTCTTCAAATCCACCTAAGCTGGCTGAGTTGTACTTAATGAACTGATCAGGATTAGTATAAAATAAGAGATGGTAGGTGGAACATAAATGACAAACAATTATAAAAGAAAATTGACTGCTTTTTAACAAGGTAGCCTACAAGGTAATTAAAACATTAGACCAGCAATATTCAAACATTTTGGCCTTATGACATCTTCACACTCTTAAGAATTGAGAATCCCAAGCACTTTTGTTTATGTGGATTATAGTTATTCAGATTTACCCATCAGAAATGAAAACTGAGAATTTTTTTAAAAATCCAAAATTCTAATTTTCACTTGAAAGCTTACATTTTGTTACTGGCAATGAATACTGCCAGTTGTCTTCCTTGAAGTGAGAGACTCATTTCATTTATTTTGGAAAAAAAAATGTCCGCCAAATGCCTCAGTCAGAATACCCATAATTGTCAGTAGTTCTTTCAAGTAAAAGTGGTAAGTCTCAAAATTCAAACAATCTTGGAGACAACCATTATACTTGGTATAGGAAGACGTGCTTTCTACCTACTGTGTTGTATAGATTATTAAAGAGATGTATATTCAAGGGTCTGATAAAATTAATAATTGTTATTGCTTCATCAAGGACACTAAATGAAACTGGCTTTTTTTCCTCTATGAATGCACTGTAGTGAAGAATATAAATGACGACTACTAGAGTTTAGTACCTGTGCTTTAATTCATGCTAAGGCACTAGCAGTTTTACTCATCATTGTTTTTGTACCATTGTGAAAATAGTGTATGATAAAAATAACATTTTAATATTATAAATACTGTTTTGACCTCATGGATCCCCAGGAGGATCTTAGGGACTCCTAGGGGTCCTTGGATTTCACTTTGAGAACCACTCCAAGGGACTATACCTGAAAGCATAAATTTCTCATTCATTTTTATTTGCACCCAAAGCTTACTGTTTGCTCTACTTAATGAAATTTTAAACACTTATATTGAATAGAAAAATTTTTTGTTGCTGTTCCTATGAGGAAATAGGGAAACTGCAATCTAACAGCTATTTTTCTATTCCCAAACTCATCTACTCTTCAGAACCATATCACTCTCTACTGCTACTTGGATACAGCAAACTCATACTACAATGAGGGAAAATATTTAGTAAATATAAAATCACAGCTCACTGCATATAGTGATAATTTATTTTATTTATGTATTTATTTATTTATTTTTTTGTTTCTCCCTGCTTCTTTGATCAGGCTTTTATTCAAAGTTAGCTGTAGCTGTCCAAAGTGATTTGACCTTTATGGAATAAACAAATTTAAGTTTATGTGACAGGCTTCTTTTCTTCTGTGGTGGGTTTCTTTTCCGCAGGCTTCTTCTCAGGTGTTTGTTTCTTGGTAGCTGCAGCTTTCTTTCCCACCAAAGGCTTCTTCTGCTTCGTAACACCAAAGGCCTTCTTTCCTTTCTTCCCTATCGCTGGCTTCTTGCCTGGAACCCCCTTTTCACCTGATTTGGCTTCCAGAGCTGCTGCTGCTATATTTACCCGGAGTTTGATTCTTGGCCTGGTGAAGAATGGTGTTCCGGCACATGATCTTTGCATATGGGTTTAGCTTCAACATTATTCTCAGGTTTTTCAGTGTATTCTTCAGGACTCTGCGATGAATCTTCTTGCGTGGTGCTTGGAGGGCTCTTTGAATCTCCGGGCTTTTCAAGATCCTGTTAAGGTCTGTATTGAGCATCTTGTGCATGGGAAGGTTGTAGTTACTCTTCAGGGAGGCAGCTTTACGCCAAGTGCCATATAGCTCATCTAACTTGCGGAAAGCACTTTCAGTCCAAATGCAGAAATGGGCCACATGCCCACCAGGAGCAAGTTTCAAAATGTTCAGTTTGCTTACATTAAGCAGAGTAATTCCAGGTATGTTTCTGAAGGCTTTGATGATGCCATTGTCCTCATTATAGATAATGCAAGGTCCCCTGCGTTGGATACAACGACGGTTTCTCATTTTGCCCTTGCCAGCTCTCATTCGCTGAGAGGCATAGACCTTTTTGATATCATTCCAGGCCTTAAGCTTCTTAAGAAGCAAAACAGCCTCCTTGGTCTTCTTGTAGCCTTCAACTTTATCTTCAACCATTAAAGGAAGTTCAGGAACTTCCTCAATATGATGACCTTTAGACATGACCAGTGCTGGTAAGGCCGAGGCAGCCAAGGCAGAGCAGATGGCATATCGATTCTGTGTTGTGTTTACTCTGCGGTGCCAACGACACCAGGTTTTGGTTGGTGCAAACATGCAGCCTCCACGACACATATTGCCAAAAGCACCTTGGCCAGAGCGATGAGTCCCACCACCTCGAACTCTGGGAATTCGAGCCACAGCTCTGCCAGTACCCCACGACTCAGCACTGGTTTGATGACCTGCTAATTCACTGACAACATAGGGCTGTCTATTGTTTTTGCACAAGTTGGTGTGAACAAAGTTCACAATATCTGGTTGAATGGGGGCCTTGAACACAGCAGGCAAAGTGACATTTTTGCCAAATGATTCCCCCTTTTCAGAGTACACCGATATCAGTGGACAAGCACACGCCATGGCGGGGAGAGGAGACCCATATAGTGATAATTTAAAATGGAATAAACAGAAAGAAAAACTGTATAAAATCATAAAGGATAACTTTAAATAAATTTAATTTTATAAGATAAAAATTAAAGCTGTATGAGTCCTTTTGTTTTAATATCATTTTTCCAAACATTTATTATCCTAACAAAATAGCAAATTAATACATATCTCTTACCTAAAACATCATTGATCTCTTTGATGACAAGGATATTTTATGTTTGGTAGAAGTTAAAAATAGAACATGACTTCATCAAGAAAGATCCAATGGGTTTTATATTATCATAATTTCATGCTATTTCCAGAACATACTTTATGCTTTTATCCTCCAACAATTTGTTCCTCACTCCACAATCCTTCCCTTAAACTATGTCTATAAAAAACTTCCCTACCCTTTAATCCCCCCAAACCTGCCTAACAGTCATCCTACAGGTCTATTTCAAAAGCCATTTCATCCTTGACGCTTTTCCTGATCTCTCTTACCATTAGCATTTGCTTGTATCTTTCTACAGCTTTTAGGACATTCTCCTTCCTATTTTTTTAATATATTTATTTTAGCTCTGTTGCTAATATATTTCCTGAAGGAGCAGACAAGCCTTTTCTATATTTGTATACTCTCCAAGGCCTAGTACAATGCTTTTCTCAATAAGAATAAGTTGAAGTAAATCAATAAACATTTATCAAACTCATAATGTGTAAGGTACAGGCTAGATGATGTGTATATGATGTATAAAACCGTTCTTGACTTCTGAGTTCTTGTATTGGGGAAAATAAAGGGTAAAAACAGCAAGATATAATAGTAAATGAACAGTATAATGATTCAGGTAATAAGATCAGTGGAAGATTTTGGGCCAGAGCTTACTGAAGTTCTCCCTCAGTTATGGCTGATGATAGGGTCAGTGAGACAGAATCCCGTAGCTTTTCATTAATTATTAACGCTATGGAAAAAATGAATAGTTCCTCCAATTCGCTGTTTTTACAGTGGTCCTCAACCAGGACAGAATTTGACCTCCAGTCCTATCTGGCAATGTCTGGGGACATACTTGGTTGTCACAAATTGTAGGCAGGAAGATTTCTATTGGCATCTAATGGGTAGAGGTTAGAGATGTCCCAAATATCCTATAAAGCACAGGACAGCTTCCCACAAGAAAGAATTATCATTCAGCTTAAATGTCAATAATGCTGAGGTTGTGAAACCTGGAATTATTAGAAATTACAAAGATATTTATTTAGATTCAATGAGAAGTACTGCCAGTAAAGGATACTCATGTCTCTTTAAAACTGTAAAATTCAATTTTATAAAACTGTCAGAAATTTCTGGTTTAAGAAAGGGAAATGAAAGCATGTTATTAGGTAACTCACAGTGTATTAAAGGTATTTCATTTTGCCATCTTGTTGAGTTTTGTGGCAGATTCGGGTTTCAACTCTAAGAAGCAATCAATATTTAATTTTTACTCAAAATGCATTTCCCTGATTTTTAGGACAGAGACTTTATTTTAGTAAAAACAGTACATGTTCACTTAAAACTATTTAAGCAACAGTAAAAAAATACAAATAAGATATAAACAAATTACCAAATACCTTGACTCCTACCAGTGCTAACATTTGAGAAAACACACTCTGGAGCACTTTGTTTTCTATGTGTTTTCATCAAATGGAAAGTTAAAATAAATAATTTTACTATAAAAAAATTCATATGATATTATTTTAAATAAAATATTAATTTCAGAGAATTTAAGACAAAGAAACTGAAGTTAAACTGGAAAATGCTGAATATCAGAAAAATACTTCTTCACAGCAAGATAAATTTTAAAATATTTCTCTAAAGTTAAGTAAAAAAAAATCAACTGTACTAAAATGACATTAAAACATTTTTGTATTTTTAACTACCTATTTTTATTTTGTTGAAATTTATTGATTCTAAGCTATGAAAATTAGCATACTGACATTTCATCTCATTCATGATTGTTATTAGCTATGTCATCATTTAATTTGTTTTTTATTAAATTAGTTTCGGGTGCTATGTCATAATTTTTAAACCGCCAAGATTTAAAGCATTTATACTTTATAACCAAAATTTTCTTAATTTCTCTTCCTTCTAATTTCCTAACCTGTCCAAATGTATGCTGTCTGTTATAGCTATGTATACTCTACTTCTGGTGATTTTCACATTCTGTTCACAACTTTTAGGTCTTGCTATATCTTATTATTCTAACAAAAACATTGTAGTATGGTTGTGCTGGCTTACATTTGGTATGTAGGGAGTTGGAAAGAGCATCAATCCCACTCTAACAACAAAAAAACTTGATAATATACAAAATCATTAATTTCTGTAAACCTAACACAGTGGCAAGCTTGCAGAGCAACAAACTGGCCTGAAGTACAAGGAAAGACAGGTACTTCCAAAGAGAGATGGGACATGAGCACTGGCTAATTTTGGGAATAACATGGAAAGATAATATTCTTTTATACAAGCAGGATAAATTTCAGATACATTTTTTGACAAGTCGCTGAAGGCTGAGTATTAGCTAGCATAGAAACTCTGAGTACGAAACTCTGAGATCTGTGGACTATGGAGAGTTCAAACCTACCTACAAGCTCTTCTCCACAAACATCTCTGGCTGTTCACAAAACAAACAAACAAATAAATAAAATTTAAAAAATAAATTGAGGGCAGGACAGGAGAAAGCCCACCTCATGGTATAGGCCTGGGGGAGGGGAGTGGTTTCCATGTAGAAAAAAACATGAATACCTGCCCAGATCACTCTTTCCCATGGAAAAAAAAGCTTAAGCTGATACTGGAAGAACAACAAACCTTGTCATCTCTAAGGCACAGATGAAGACCCATTGTGGCTAGAGAAAAGCAATAGAAAACAAAAATAAAAACAAACAAACAAAACCCCTCTACCACTGGGGAAGGGCAGGGTCACTGTGAAAGCTCTCCTCAGGAGAACCAGGGACACAATGCCCGTGGAAGACAGAAGCTAACGTAAGACAAGAGAGAGCGTCCTCCTCTGACTCCCACCAACAACATCATGTTTCAAGTTAAAATGTGGAGAGATACCTTCTCTGAGGTGCTGGATCACAGGGAAGGGCTAAAGCTAAAGGTGTAGTATAAACATTAAAAAAACCCTGCAGCAATGTGGCACTCACCCTAAGCACAAGGTAACTAGAGGAATCTGAAGCTGGTGGGTACACTGAGAATAATCACAGCAACAGAAAAATCCACATCCACTTCAGTTCCTGATTAAATCATCTCATTTCCAGGCATACATAGTATTTACTCTAGTTTGTTCTGTCCTACACATGCTGTTCAGTTATCAAGCTAAAATTATACATCACCAAAAAAGCAAGACAAAAGCAATACAACAGAGAATCAAATATGAATGGCATAAATGGAGAAACCATCAGAGAACTTAAAAGAACTATGTATAAATACTCTAGTGGAAAAGGTGGACAACATTCATGAACAGTTGGAGAATTTCACTAGAGAAATGTAAACTACAAAAACAAACCTATTAGGAATAAAAACAAGATAACAGATGTGAGGTACACAGAGTTGACATAGTGAGAACCACTTAGTGATAAGAGCTTTTTAATAGCTCTTTTTGACAATGGGACCAAAAGTGGGGATCGAAGGAGCAATAGAATAAAACCCGAACTTCCAAAGTGGTTCTCACTGTATCATCTCTGCATGCCTCACATCAGGACTGGTAGCCCAGCGTGCAGCTTTATTATTGCTCAAGGGGCTCTAGCGAGCTAGTCAATTACCAGGTTGCAAACTCCAACAAGCCAAGCCACACCCCAGCACATCTTCCTGCTGCCTGCCCCCACACCGCACCCCTTTCAGAGGGGAGGGTGTCAATGCACTGCGCATTCATGCAGCATTCCATTCTCCTTTCTCCTCCTTCCAATGGACATGGCCTAAATCCAGCACCACCTTGAAGGTTGGGCTGGGTCCCATCCTGGACAGTGACTCTCCCCCCATTGCTCCCAGTGAGGGTTGAGGGATGGGAGGTGCCTGCCAGCCAATGGTGCAGGATTGTTCCATCATCAGTGCTGGCTTACCTGGTAGTCATGGAGACAGCCTTGGTAGAGGGGCTTGATGATGAGGAGCAGCTGGTGAGAAGGTCTCACAAAGAGGAGTTGAAAGCCAAAATTTAAGATATGAAGAATGCTGTTTCCAAAAATAACAAAAAGAGGAGGAAGTAACTCACTGACGATGTTACTAAGTTGGAATCAGAAATAGAACAGAGGGCCAGCCGAGTGGCGCGGTGGTTAAGCGCTGGCTTGGGAAGCCAGCGGCCCCAGTTTGGTCCCACATGTGAGGGCCAGTGACACTGCCCTCAAAAAAAGAAAAAAAAGAAATGGAACAGAAACATAGAGAGAAACTGGTGCAACTGAAGATGACTTCTAAGGAGAGTAAAGACAAAAACCAACATTAGAAAAGGAATGGAAGGAAAGGATAGCTGAAGCTGAAATTGAGAACTTATCTGGAGCTAGACAAGCTAGTCATGTAGAAAGTGAAAAACTTACTAAAATATTGGCAGCTAGACAGTTGGAAATGAAACAGATTCCATCTAATGGCAACTGTATGTATAGAAACATTGAAGGTCAACTGAAAGAACAGGAATGCCCTTTGACCAGATGGGAAGGGTGTGGGGGGCTGGATAAAAAGGTGATGAGGAACTTTTTTTTTTTGAGGGCAGTGTCACTGGCCCTCATATATGGGACCCGAACCGGGGCCGCTGGCTTCCCAAGCCAGCGCTTAACCACCGCGCCACTCGGCCAGCCCTAAAAAAGGTGATGAGCTCAACAAGTACAAATTGGTAGTTACAAAAATAGTCAGAGGGATATAAATTACAGCATAGAAAATATAGTCAATAATACAGTAACTATGTATAGTTCCAGGTTTGTACTAGACTAATGGAGGAGGTAAATTAATAAAATATATATCTAACCTATATGCTGTATACTTGAAACTAATATAATATTGGATGTCAAGTAAAATTTAAAAATTTAAAAAAGGAAAAACAAAGAAGTCAAACTGCTGAATATGTGCAAAGCCATGTGGAAAACTTTCTGCCATTTTTAACAAACCCTAATATAGGAGATATGTATACTCCAGAAGAGTTTGGAAAGTACTGTAATGATATTATAAGTACAACTGCATGGGGATGTCAGCTTGAGCTAAGAGCCCTGTATCATATTTTACAAACACCAATAGAGATAATATAAGCATATTATCCTCCTATTACAGTTGATGAAGAATATCCAAAAATACATTAATACATGTATATATGAGAGATGCATATGGCTTAGGAGAACATTACAATTTTGTTACATGGTTGGCGAACAGAAATACTGAAAATTGCAGCTAGTTTACAAAATGTTGCACAATTAAGTTTTAGAACAGTGTGCTGATACGAGTATTCATACCAAGTGCTGTATTTTTCTAAACATTACTGGAAAACACAACTACCTTAAATCAGTTTTATGGCAAAGCTGCTAAATGGTTTTTAAAAAAATGTGTCAGAGATAAACTTTAAACAGTGTCCCCTTAGTGGTATTTCTAAAAATACTTATGAAGTCCATTGTGGAGAACATCATTTGTAGACCAAGATGCAACCCTATCTGCTTATATTTTTACTAATAAAGGATCCTGAACATTCTGTTGAAATAAATCTTAAATGTTTTACTAAAGAAACAAAACAACAAACAAAACAAAACAAAAAAAAAACCCAAGATAACAGAGATAAAGAATGTCTTCAGCAGAATCATCAGTAGACTTGACAAGGCTGAGGAAAGAATCAGTGAACTTGAAGATGATCATTAGAAATTAGCCAAACTAAAACACAATTGGGGAGGGTATGGAGAAGAGGAAGAGGGAGAGAAGGATGAGAAGAGGGGCGGGATAGAATATGATAGAGAATGGTGCATCCAATAACTGTGGGAGAATATGTTTTAATATACATGTCTACAACTCCGGAAGGAGAAGATGGTAGGGGTAACAAGAAATACTTGAAGGGATAATAGCAGAATTTCCCAAAGCAATAAAATTCTATAAATCTCTATACAATAAGCTAAAATAACACAAAGCAGAGTAAACACACACACACACACACACACAGAGAGAGAGAGAGAGAGAGAGAGAGAGAGAGAGAGAGAGAGAGAGAGAGAGAGAAACCTAGACACATTATTTTCAACCAACTACTTGATTGTTGAATGATTCACAAAGAACCAAAAATATTTCTCCATAGAACATATGCTTCATGAACTGTTCCTCAGTTTCACACACATAGGTAGTTACAGCCTTTTGTACTAGTAATAGGTAGTATTTACAAAGCCTTTTAAACACGTGCATTAACACTGAAGAAAATACAGTGCAAATTGTGATTGAGGAAGCATAAAGCGAAGGAAAATCAGAGGTTTTACCATGTAAATGATGGGCATCACTGAAATTTTAACCACACTGTACAACAAAGAAAGAAGATTAGAAAGATGCATTTTAAGGATAAAATGTAAATAAAACTATACAAATATTAAAAATCCTAAACCACATAAGACCACAGGCATTGGCCCTTTGAGAATGGCCTTTAAGAGTACCCCAAAGTGATTTGCAGAAAAGCACAGTGCTAATTTCAAAGTATTAAGCTTAAACTCCTGAAGATATATAGGTTTCTTAAAAGATTATTATAAAACAGCCAATTGACCTAAATTTTTCTTATATTTACTACACAGAGTTGAAGAGAACACTGAAGTGTACTGACATTTGTTAAGCTCCTCGTAAGTGTCAGATATTATTATGCCATTTATATTTTATATAATTTAATTCTCATAATAATTTAAGGTGGATATTTTCTACATTTTAAAGATGAGAAATATGATACTGAAATATATTAAGTAAATTGTTCCAGGTAACATTGCTTTTAAGTGGCAGAGCTGGGATAAAATCCTAGGCTTATTGGTTCTAAACACCATACACTTTCCATTATACCAAACTGCCTTTCAAGAGGTTTGCTATAATATCTTATACTTGGAATACACACAAATAAACAAATAAGGTTGCTTTATGAGGAAACGTGTCTAGAGCTTAGTCGCACTTCAACTAAACTTCTTCAGTTGGGGTCTTCAGATGCCCCACATACAATAAACACAATTCTATGGGGGAATAACATCATGAGTTCTCATTTTATTTTTAGTGTGTATCTTCTATCATGAACTACTTTTTTTTAAAAATATTACTTCTTTTAGGCTTCAAGGGATATTCCATACAGAATTCTGACATTTTATAAATAACACGTGTCTATCTTATCTACACATGCAGGGTTCATTTTTTTCAGAAAGGCTGTATTTTTTACTACCATAGCAGAGGTGATGCCTATATCATTTATATGGAAGGCTGAAGTAGGTATCCTAGAAGAATTTTGATAGCAAGATAGTCAAAATTGCTGAAACCTGGATCAATCTAGAAAGATCAGCAAGATAGTCAAAATTGCTGAAACCTGGATCAGTCTAGGAAGATTATATTAGAAAATAAGTATACATGGTAATTTAGAAGAAGTTTTTTATGTAGAACTGGAGTATTATGCCATAGTTGAGAATGGTTAAAGCATTAAGAAAAACGTTCCAAAATATTATTCAGTGTAAGGCATATAATGTAAATTTCCTTAAGTCCTATTTATTTTCTTTCATCTCTTAATAAATATATTCTAATGACAGAACTATAACCCCTCCATTATCTCAATTTCAAAAAAATTCTTATTCTCTAACCATCTTCTCTTTCCACTCATACCTTTCAATACCCTGACTCTAACAGTCTATGTCCCTACTGGACCCACAAACAATTGATCCTACCACATTTTCACTGTCTTCACCTTGTTCATACCCTCCTTTCTCTCCTTACCCACCTGAAATGTATTTAGTGCCTCAAATATGAGTTCGGACAATTAAGTTCGCAAACTTGTTGCAACAATGTCGCTAACCCGTTTTTGTCCCTCTTATTTATTTATTTATTATTATTATTTTAATTAGTTTCAGGTGCAAAACACAATGCACTAGTTACACTTTTTCCCCCTCAAAGTGACAATCCCCTTCCCACAATCCACCTCCCCACACCCCCACCAGATATCATACATATCTATTACAATTCCATTGACTCAACTCCCACATTGTACACCTGAAGTTGATGTTGTATAATATTGTATGTCAACTATAATTGAATATATATATAGTCACGGGATGTTGAATATAGTGTGGGAGTTGCTAACCATTTTTTATATCAGAGGAATTATTCATTGTGAATTTGTACCAACTAGATAAACAGCTAACCAAGTTCAGTTTGCAAGGACTGAAAAGGCTGCATGAAAAAGTTAGATGAACTGAACTTTTCGCCAACTCATGGCTCTTGCACCATGACAATGCACCAGCTCACATGGCACTGCCTGTGAGGGAGTTTTTAGCCAGTAAACAAATAACTGTATTGGAACATCCTCCCTACTCACCTGATCTGGCCCGCAATGACTTTTTTCTTTACCTGAAGATAAAGGAAATATTGAAAGGAAGACATTTTGATGACATTCAGTACATCAAAGGTAATATGATGACAGCTCTGATGGCCATTCCAGAAAAAGTTCCAAAATTGCTTTGAAGGGTGGACTAGGTGCTGGTGTTGGTGCATAACTTCCCAAGGGTAGTACCTCAAAGGTCATCATAGTGATATTAAGCAATGAGGTATGTAGCACTTTTTCTAGGATGAGTTTGTGAACTTAATTGTCTGACCTCATATACCCTTAGTTACCCTACCTCTCTCTCACTGCATCATACTCACTGGATTAAACCACAACCCTAATTAAAGCCAACTCTGCCTACTTGTTGCTTGAACTCATGCATCTGAATTTGTCTGGAAAAAAACACACAACTATGCTGACAAGTCTCACTTTAAAATGAATAACCACTGATTTGAGTAAAACTGTTATGTCAGGCAATCATACTGCATATCCCTGGTTTATTCTCTCTTCCACTTTCCTAGACAACTAAAAATCCCTAGTTTATTCTATCTTTCATTTTCATAGATAACTATATATATTTTCTACTCTCTTCTCAAATCTTTAAAATCTTCTCTAGTCTTCACTCTTATCTGAACACCTTTTTTTCCTGCCTCCTTCTATTTTCCTGCCAAAAACAGAAACAGAAGATAATTTTTTTTATTTTTTGAGGGCAGTGTCACTCGCCCTCATATGTGGGACCCAAACTGGGGCCGCTGGAGTCCCAAGCCAGCACTTAATCACTGAGCGACTCGGCCAGCCCACAGAAGATAATTTTTACAAGCACCTACAACCTACTTCTACTCACTTATGTGCATCTCTGCGTTTATATGCTACCTTCTCCCCTGTCATCTATGAATGAATTGTCCACACTCCTGGACAAAACAAATCCTGCAACCTCTGTTTCATATTCCATCCTCACAAATACTCAAGAATATTGTCCTCGATATTCTCTCCTCTCTCTTGGAGCATCATTCTTTCCCACTTTACTAGATCACACTCATCAACATAGGATCTTCCTGTTATTTCTTCCAGATTAAATAAATAAAAACTCTCAGGACTTCATCTCCCTCTCTAACTAAGCTATTTCTTTCCTTCCTTTTATAGAAGTATTCTTTGTGTAGTAAGCTATATGTCTTGTCTCCATTTTATCTCCTCACACTACTTCATTTATTCTCCAATGATGCCCAAATTGTTAAATTCAGTACTCATTTCTTAAGCTTCTTCTTACTGGATCAATTAGTAGCATTTGACACATTGGATTATTCTTTCTTCTTTTAAACACTTTTTGTTTCTCGGGTTTCCAGGATCCAACACTCATCTGGTTTTCTATTATTATTATTATTATTATTATTATTATTATTGCCACTCCTTTTCATTCTGTTGTTTGATCTTTTGCATTTCTCTACAGTTGGGGTGGGTTCAGTTACCGGATTTTTTTTAAAGCTATATTTACTACTCACGTGATCTCATCAGTTTAAATACCATCTGTATGATGATGGCTCCTCAATATATATCCCCAGGATGAGCTCCAGACTTCTATATCTAAGTGCCTACCTGACACATCCACTTTGATGTTGGATAAAATTCTCAACTTCAATATTCCCAAAATTGAGTTCATGATAGCATTCACCATCACAAAACATATCTTTATGAAAGTATCACACATATCAGTTAACTATGTCCTCATGGGCTCATCTCTTTCACTCACCTAAATCTAATCTATCAACAAGTATTGTAAGCTCTCCCTTAAAAATATAATCACATGTCAAACCACTTCTTTTTTTAAAAAAACACATTTTTAAAGTTAGTTTCAAGTGTATAAAACAATATAGTAATTAGATATTTATATACCTCACAAAGTGATAACCCCAATAAATCTATTACCAAACACTGTACATAGATATTACAATATTATTGATTATATTTCCTATGCAGGACTATATATCACTATGACTATTTTTGTTTTTATATGTATTTTTTTGTTTTTTATTTAATTAATTAATTTATTTTTTAATTAGCTTCAGGTGTATAACACAGTGCAATAGTTACACATTTTACCCCTCAAAGTGAAAACCCCTCTCCCCCAATTCTCCACCCCACACCTCCCCTCCATATCATACTATTACAATTCCTTTGACTCCTTTCCACTGTATAATCCACATCCCGTGACTATCTATATATTCAATTACAGTTGGTATACAATATTATACAACAACAGTTTCAGGTATACAGTGCTCACTATGACTATTTTTTATAATTATAGCTGACATTCAATATTATTTTATTAGTTTCAGGTGCACCGGATAGTGGTTAGACATTTATACAATTTATGAAGTGATTCTCCGATAAGTGTAGTACCCATCTGACACTATACATAATTTTTACTATATTATTGACTATATTACCCATACTGTACTTTACATCCCCATGAATATTTTGTGACTAACAATTTGTACTTCTTAATCCCTTCGCTTTTTTCTTTTTTTTTAGTTTCAGGTGTACAACACAATGCAATAGTTATACTCTTTACCCCCCAAAGTGAAAACCCCCCTCCCCCAATTCGCCACCCCACTCCCCCCCCCATATCATACATATCCATCACAATTCCCCTGACTCCACTCCACGGTATACTCCACATCCCGTGACCATCCACATATTCAGTTGCATTTGGCATACAATACTATACAACATCAGCTTCAGGTGTACAGTGCAGTGATCAAGCCTCTACTCCATCCATGAAGTGGTCGCCCTAACAAGACATGTGACTATCTGACATGCCACAAAATTTTTACAACATTATTATATTCCCCGAACTGTGTTTCATATCCCTGTGGCAATACTGTAGTTGTCTATTTATGCTGTCTAATCCCTGCCCCTTCTCCCCCATCCCCACCACCCTCCCAACTAGCAACCCTCAGTTTTTCCTCTACATCTACGAGTCTGTTTACTTTTATCATTCACTCTGCTCTTCAGACTCCACACACATGTGAGATCACATGGTACCTGTCCTTCTCTGAATGACTTATTTCTCGCAACATAATAGTCTCTTCACAACATTATCAATTACATCCCCAGAACTGCCCCCATATCCCTGCAGCAACATTGTAGTCCCACATACACTGTCCAAAACCTTCCCCCTCTCCCTCTTCCCCACTCCCTCCCAGCCAGCAACCATCAGTTTTTCCTTTATATCTGCTTGATATGACTTCAATCTTCTTACATTGTCTCTCTGGGTTAGCTTGTTTACCCCTTTCTTTTGTTTAAAAAAGCCCTTTTAACATTTCTTGCAATGCTGGCTTGGTGGTAATGAATTCCTTAAGCTTATTCTTTACTGATAAGCTCTTTATTTCTCCTTCAATTTTAAGTGATAGCCGTGCTGGGTAGAGCAATCTTGGTTGTAGGCCTTTATTTCGTGTCACTTTGAATATTTCCTGCCACTCCCTTCTGGCCTGCAGAGTTTCTGTAGACAAGTCAGCTGTTAGTCTAACAGGAGTTCCTTTGTATGTAACCTGCTGTCTTTTTCTTGCAGCCTCTAGGACTCTGTCTCTGTCTTTAACCTTTGCCATTTTAACTGTGATGTGTCTTGGTGTGGACCTGTTTGGGTTCAGCTTGTTTGGAACCCTCTGCACTTCCTGGACATGTATGTTGATTTCCTTCAACAGGGTCGGGAAGTTTTCAGTCATTATTTTTTCAAATACATTTTCGACCCCTTGCTTCTTCTCTTCTCCCTCTGGTATCCCTATGATTCGACGGTGGTTGCGCTTTACCTTGTCCCATAGGGCTCTTAAACTATTTTCATTGTTTTTTTATTCTTTGGTCTTTTTGCTGTGCCAACTGGGTGAGTTCTGCTATTTTATCTTCCAAATCGCTGATCCGCTCCTCTGCTTCATCTACTCTACTGGTGATTCCTTCGAGTGTGTTCTTCATTTCAGTTATTGTATTCTTTAGTTCTAACTGGTTGTTGTTTATGGTTTCCCTATCCTTCTTTATGTCCTCGCTAAGTTCCTTAAACATTCATATCATCAGTGTTCTAAACTCTGTCTCTGAAAGGTTGGATCCCTCTGTTTCATTTGGTTCCATTTCTGGAGGTTTCTTCTGATCTTTTACTTGTGACATGTTTCTTTGTTTCCCCATTCTGGCTGTTGCTCTGGGATTGCTTTGATATATTAGATAGATCACCAGGAGAACTCTGGCTGGATCACGCAGGCACACAGCTCACGGCCCAACACTCCCAGGAAAACTCCCGGTCTCAGCCTGTCCCAATCAGCCGCTTGCAGATCAGGCCGAGCATCCCAACAACCAATCACCAGCCTGGCAACTCTGCAAGCGGAGTGCGTGCGGAGAGCGGGGACCTGAGGCGGCTTGCACACTCCCGCCTCAATGAGCAGCCTGTTGGAGCCGGATCACTCGCACTGGGCGTTTCCCTGGCAATGCAGCACAAAGGCGCTCAGTTCAGTCCGTCCTCACAGGCTCCCAGGTCCGGCTCACACAGCCACTCCCTCTACCAGGAACCAGGTAAGTGCTCCCCGGCGAGCAAGCCCGGGCGCCGGCCCCACTGATTCTCCAGCCGCTCTTAGCTTCACTGAGCCGAGCAAAGAGAGTCCTCACTAATCTACTGCCAGCTATCTTAGAACTTCTCTTCCCGGCAAAAGAGCTCTGGGCTGGTGAGCTTGGTGTGCGGCCGAAGGGTCTCTCCCCCAACCGGAGAAGCCTCTCCATAGCTGGGACCTCCCTCACGGGGCTCCCCCTCTGTTGTCTCCGCCCGTCCTACCAGACCCGACGCAGCTTCCTCTTTAAGTTCTTCGTTTAGTGGTTCTGTTCATTTAGTGTTCCGGGGACCTCCATGGTTGAATGCTGTATAATTTGCTTGTAATTTTGGTGTGATCCTGGGAGGCAGTTAGCACAGTGTCTGTCTATTGTGCCATTTTACCGGAAGTCCCTGTTTTTTTTTTTTTTAAGGGCAGTGTCACTGGCCCTCATATGTGGGTGGGACCGAACCGGGGCTGCTGGCTTCCCAAGCCAGCGCTTAACCACCGTGCCACTCGGCCGGCCCTAATAACCACAATTTTTTTTTTTTTAGCTGAGCTATCCTGCCACCTGTTAGCAGCTTAGCAGCAGCTCAGCTCAGGCCGGGAATCGAACCGGCGATGCTGTTGTTCAGAGCTTGCACTCTTGAGTGAGTTCTTAACCAACTGAGCCACTCGGCCGGCCCTAATCCCTTCACTTTTTTCACCCATACCCCCAACCCCCAAACCCTCTCCCATGTAGTAACCATCAGCTTGTTTTCTGTATCTATGATTCTGTTTCTGTTCTGTTTGTCATTTGTTTTGGTTTTTTTAAATTACACATATAATTGATATCATATGGTATTTGTATTTCTCTGCTTGACTTATTTCAATGAGCATAATACCTCCCAGGTCCATCAAAGTTATCGCAAATGATAAGAATTACATTATTTTTTGTGTCAGAGTAATATTCCATTGTATATATGTACCATAATGTCTTTATCCAATTGTCTATTGATGGGCATTTTGGTTGTTTCCATAATTTAGCTATTATAAATAGCATTGCAGTGAACATAGAGGTTCATACATTGTTTCAAATTAGTGTTTTGGATTTCTTTGGATAAATACTTAGGAGTGGAAATGCTAGGTCATAAGATAGTCCTATTTTTAATTTTTTGAGGAGCTTCCATACTATTGGATTGTCAGAAAAGTCATGACGCATTTTTGCAATGAAAAACAGAGAAAATACATCATGACTTTTCCGACAATCCAATATTTTCCATAGTGGCTGCACCAACTTGTAATTCTACCAACAGTTCACAAGGGTACCTTTTTCTCCACATCCTTGACAACACTTGTTGTTTGTTGATGATATCTCATTGTGGTTTTTATTTGCATTTCTCTTAGTGATGAACATCTTTTCATATGTCTATGTGGAACCATGAAAGCCCCTGAATAGCCATGAAAATCTTGAAAAAGAAGAACAAAGCTGGAGGTATTACACTACCTGATATCAAACTATACTACAAGGCCATAGTAATCAAAATGGCACTGTCCAGGAATAGTTATTTGATGTTTTCCTTGGGGTGTCTTAATAATTTTGAATGGATCATAAACCATATAAATTAAGTTTCAGAATAATTAAACATGTGTTGTGCAAAGTTTACCTTCTTATTGTCAGGTATAATTCTAAATTATAACAAATGATGTCACAAAAATATGACTCTACCCATAAATATTACATGGAAAAAGGAACAAATAATAAATTCCATCTTTAAAAAATAGCATGGGGGCCAGCTTAGTGGCTCAGTTGGTTAAGATTTAGCTTAAGAGCATGAGCTCTGAGCAACAGGGCCACCAGTTCGATTCCCACATGGGCCAGTGACACTGACACTGCACCTGAGCTGAGCTGCCACTGAGCTGCCAACAGGTGGCAAGATGGCTCAGCTGGTGAGAGCACGTGCTCCTAATAACAAGACTGCATGTTCAATGTTGGGTTATGCCTTCCTGCAACTAAGACTGAACTCGGCACCTTGAGCTGAGCTGCTGCCCAGATGGCTCAGTGGATAGAGCATGCGCTTTTAACAACAAGGCTGCCAGTTCGACTCCCGCATTGGATGGTGGCTATGCCCACCTGCAAGTAAGATTGTAACACAGTTTGAGGTCACAAGCTGCTGACAAGCAGCCAGATGAAGACTGGCACCCTCCACAACTAAGATTGAAGAACAAAACTTGGCTGGTCTCCCTACCCAATTCTCCAACATGGTTCCCTTCCCCCAATTCCCCAATTAAAAAGAAAAACAGCATGGTATTGGCATAAAAATAGAAACATAGGTCAGTGGAACAGAACAGGGAGTTCAGAAATAAATCCATGCCTATATGGTAATTTAATCTATAACAAGGAAGCAAGAAGATACATTGGGGTAAAGACAGTCTATTCAATAAATGGTTCTGGGAAAACTGGACAGATACATGCAAATAAAATGAAAGTGAACCACCTTCTTACTCCATATACAAGAATAAACTCAAAATGGATTGAAGACTTAAGTATAAAACCTGAAATTATAAAACTCCTACAAGAAAACATAGGAAGTAAACTCTCAGTCATTACCCGTAATAATAGTTTTACTGATATATCTCCTCAGGCATGGGAAACAACAGAAAAAGTAAACAAATGGGACTACAACAAAGTAAAGATTTGCATAGCAAAGGAAATCATCAACAAAATGAAAAGACAACCTACTGAAAGGGAGAAAATACTCACCAATGATACATCTGATAAGGGGTTAATATCCAAAATTTATTTTTTAAAAACCTCACACAACTCAACAACAAAAATCCAAACAATCCAATTAAAAATTGGGCTGAGGACCTGAATAGACATTTATCCAAAGAGGCAAAACCATTTCTTACCACCCTAAAATCCCCACTACAGTCGAAGCTATCATCATCTCTTGCCTGGATTATTGCAATAGCCTCCTAATTGGTCTCTCTTCTTTTACCCTTACCTTCTTGCAACATCTTTTTTCAATACAGAACCCAGAGTAATCCTTTAAAAATGTAAGTCTGATTATGACACTCCTCTGCTCAAAGCCTCTATTAGTTTTCTGATTCATTCAGCATAAAAAGCAAAGTATTGTTTATATCCTAACAAGGACCTACATGATTTGGCTCCCCATTACTTCTCTGACCTCATTGGCTATTCTCCCTCTTATATCCACTCCAGCTACACTGGCTTTATTGCTGTTCCTTGAACATGCCTGGCACACTAACACCTCTGTGTTCTGTGATCTGGAATGCATCACATACCTACACAGATGCTCCCCTACTTCCTTTAGGTCTTAACTCAAGATTCACCTTTTCAGTAAGACCTTCCCTAGCCACCCATTGTAAAATTTAATTGTCCTGCCTCCACATACCTCTCACATCCTTTTTCCCTTTCCCTTGATTTTCTTCATTAGTATGTATCACTTTCTAAGAGTCTATATTTTTATTTCATTTATTGTCTACCACCACTATTGTTAAAATGAGGGCAGGCTTTTTGTTCACTGCTGTTGCCCATGAAAATAAAATAGTGATCTGCACATGGTAGATGCTCAACAAGTATTTGTTGAATAAAAGCATGAATTTATTATAGGCCAGGCTCTGGATATTCAAATATGAAAAAGGATCACTCCCTGCCCTCAAGCACCTCATGGTCTAGTAGAGGATACATACACTCAAAGCAATCTTTCCAGTTATTTGTATTTTTTTAATATGAATCACAATATCATTTGATTGGAAAACAGTGAAATATACCCAGTGTTCTTTATGCCAAGAGTCTTGGCTTACTCATCTTTGATAGTAAGCATATAATAGTTATTATAGTAAATATAATAAAATATATAATAATAGATGTTTGTTAAATTAACAAACATCTATTATTATATATTTTATTATTATATATATTTAATAATTATATATTATTATATATTTTATATAATCTATTAAGCTAATGGATTAAAAAAATAGAAGTACATAAACTGGTATCTACAATACTATCGCAGGGACAGAAGAGACAGTTTAGGGAATATAATCAATAATGTTGTAAATATTTTTTTAGGGTATCAGAAGGACTCATGTCTTGTCAGGAAGACCACTTCATGGACGGTGTAGTGGCCTGACCACGGCACTGTACAGCTGAAGCTGCCGCTGAATAATATTATATGTTGACTATAATTTAACATATATATGATCATGGGAAATGGAATATAGTGTGGGGATGTAGTCAATGGAATTGTAATAGATATGTATGATATCAGGGGTGGGGGGCAGTGGAGGGGGAAGAGGAAGTCACTTTGTAAGAGGTGAAAAGGATAACTATTGCATTGTTTTGCACTTCTGTAACTAATAATAATAAAAAAAGAAAAAGAAATAGAAGTGTGACTATAATAGAGAACAATTTGGATTATATCAAATAGCTTGCTTCACTGAATCCTGTAAAGTTTTTTCTGGAAATTTCTGAAAATGGCGTTTTTTCCTAATAGCTTAAATTAAATGCTTAAAATGAGACTGGATATGCTATACTTCACTGAAGTATAGGAGAAAACGTGTTTTAAATTTAAACCAATGTTCCAACATTCAAATAAACCATGTTGTAAGTTAATAAAGAGGCTGACAATTTTAATCCTTTTATATTTATCTCTGCATACAAATACCCAATGAATCGTAAATATATAGCATTTAAAACATTTATCTTCAAATTTAGAGCTATCATGTTTTTATTTTCTTGATTTCTACCTTCATAGTTTTGGTAAATTAGCCTATTTAACTATTATAAATGAAACTTGCATATATGTCTTTTTAAAGTTAGAAACTGTAGGAGGTAAAGACTCTAACATCTTCTTCACATGCTAAGCCTGATTCAGGTCACCACCTTATTCAAAGTGTTCAGAGTATAGGACCCAGATTGTGCCAGGAATTAGTGTGTAGAGGTCAATAAATTAGAAAAAGATCAGTTTTGCCAATGTTCTCATAGGCTATATATATTGCTTAACTCTAAGGGATGCCATTCCCATAGACTAGGATGTGAATAGTGCCCTCTAAAGTTAATGCAATGCAGAATCCCTGGATGTGGGACCTCTACCCATGGCTTCCTACCTCAAATCTAGATCGGGTTACCTTTGGCTAAGCAGGGCCGGCCGAGTGGCGTGGTGGTTAAGCGCTGGTTCGGGTCCCATATATGAGGGCCAGTGACACTGCCCTAAAAAAATAAAAAAATAAAAAATAAGATAGGCTGAGCAGATCTTTTCTCTCTTCCTTTCTACTTCTCCTATACTAAATCATTTTAGTTAAAACAGGACCTGCTTCACACACTCTATCTTCTATTTTATTTTTCTCCTTTTAGCTTCTGTCCAGTTCTAGTCATGGAGTACTAGTCTAAATATTTCTATTTGCGAGTGTTGGTTCAAATACTTTTATTTCAAGGGTAAAAAAGAGCCACCTCCGGGCCGGCCGAATGGTGTAGTGGTTAAGCGCTAGCTTGGGAAGCCAGCGGCCCTGGTTCAGTCCCACATATGAGGGCCAGTGACACTGCCCTCAAAAAAAAAAGAGCCACCTCCCCATTCACTGTAAATTTGTAATCCTAAATCACATGCTATAACATAAAATGCAGCATAGCTATACATTAGTGTGTCCAATAGTAGGTTAGTTAATAATAAAGAACCTTTGATTCCCATTCTGCTTTGTTGTTTGGTTGGAGAGAAAACCTGCAGGGAGAAGGGAAAATTGACAAGGAAAAATTGAGAAATTTCTGTAATCCTGCCTATTATACCACCAAGTAGAAATGTAAACTTTTACCTCTAGCAGAAACTATCATTCAGTTTCTCTACAAAAACTCAGGATTCATTAATTGTTTCTCTAAAAAGATTAGGACTCTAAAAAGAGAATGAAACTCATATTTTTGCATTATTGCTGTGCAGTGCTGCAATTTAAAAAAATTAAATTTCCTGGGCCTTCTGAATGGTTCAGTTGGTTAAGAGGATGAGCTCTGAGCAACAGGGTTGCTGGTTCGATTCCCACATGGGCCACTGAGCTTCGCCCAAGCTGCGCCCGAGCTGAGCTGCCATTGAGCTGCCAACAGGTGGAAGGATGGCTCAGCTGGTGAGAGCACATGCTCCTAATGACAAGACTGCCTGTCTGATGTTGGACTACACGCGCCCACAACTAAGGCTGAACTTGGCACCTTGAGCTGAGCTGCCACCCAGATGGCTCAGTGAATAGAGCAGGCACTCTTTTTTTTCTTTTTTATTTTTTTTAGTTGAGCCATCCTGCCATTTGTTGGCAGCTAGTGGCAGCTTAGCTCGGGCTGGGCATCGAACAGCTGTTGCTCAGAGCTCAGCTCTTGAGCAAGCTCTTAACCAACTGAGCCACTTGGCTGGCCCACATGTGCACTCTTAACAGCAAGGTTGCCAGTTCGACTCCCGCGTGAAAACAAAACAAAACAAAATTTCCTAATGTTTTTCATTAAAACATGCATACAACAACAATATCCTCCTTGAAGCAGTAAGGGTAATGGCTGCCACTTGAATGCTTCTTCATACCCAACTTTGTACCTTATGGGTATTTTTAGTCTCTGACTATCCTCCCATTATCCAATAATGTCATTTTTTAAAGGGTGACCCAAAATGTATTTATTTATTTAAAGAATAAAGGAAAATATCCCCAAAAGAAACGGTGATGTAATGTTCTGAAAAAATAAGATGAATGACACAGAATGGGCTGGTCACACACCCACGTGTGGACATTAAAAATTGGGAGGGATATCTTGGCTGTGGAGGTCCCCACCCACAAAGGAACAAGGGGTCCCAGTGGCACTCCAGGCTATCCAGCCCAGGGTTCCAATGCCGGGGGGAGAAGTCCCCATATTTTCTAGTTGTGAAAACCAATGAAGATTGTGACTGAGTGAGACAGAGGGTGGATGTAGTCAAAGGCTCTCCTCTTAAAGGGACCATGAATGGACTTATTCACTGATTGAACCACTGACTTTGGGATAGTAGCTGGAGAGACACCAGGGATATATGATGGGGGTTACTGAGTTGTCTGGTTTCAGGGGTAGGGTTAGACCAGCACCTTACTCCTGGACAGAGGATCTGGTGAAAACCATTGTTGCTTTGTTAAGCCCATCCCTTTCCTGGTGTGTAGATGCCATATCTGAGTCTCCATCAAGCAGGCTGACACCATTCATTTGCCACACCCTGATGATTCTGAGATCCCACCACACCCAACTTTCAAGCACACCTAAGCTCCTTCCAGTGGCTTTTCCATACAATCCACCTACCATGGCTCATGCTACAGACTTTCCTAGGGTCTCTCAGATCTTCACAGAACTCAGAGAAGCAGCATCTGGCTTGAACATGTCCCTTACCTCTGGCTGAGAAGCCCTAAGCCCTGCACCTTAGTTCGGCTTGGCCTCTCAAGGCACTTCCAAACACGGTGTGAGTGGCAGCCATCTGTGGGTTGCTTTGTGGCTCCTGCTGGATGGCCTTGGATGAGGCATGGGCTGTGGCTGAACTTGACCTGCAGTCAGTAACCGCCCAGGTGGCCCTGGGTCTGGTGTACCTAGTGGCTAGCTTTGAAAGAAGCTGCAATATCACCCAGCCCCCTCCAAGGACAACACACCCAAAGGGCATCTGGGCACACACCAGAACCTTGCTAAAGCAAATCCTGCTCCATTTGGTCAGTCCCTCCACAACAGCTACTTCACTGTTGTCACAGCCAGTCCTCAAAATAAATGAGCGGAGGGTCAATTCCTCCTATTGACATGCAAAACGCAACCAAGGCTCAACTACAAGAGGAGGGCACAAACAACTCTCACAATGGACACACTTGGGAATGTGCAACTCAGTTGATCAGAAAGACTATGCCACTGAGCACCACAGCACAGCTGCTACATAAGGGCACTCTAACTAAGACTGGGAGACATACAGACCTACCTAATACATAGAAACAAACACAGGGAGGCAGCCAAAATGGGGAGACAAAGACACAAATAAAAGAACAGAACAAAGCTCCAGAAAAAGAACTAAACAAAATGGAGATGAGCAATCTACCAGATTCAGCGTTCAAAACACTAGTCGTAAGGATGCTCAGTGATCTCATGGAGAAAGAACTTCAACAAAGATCAGAAACATAAAAATGGAGATAGAAAACATAAAAAAAGAACCAGTCAGAAATAAAGAATACAATTACAGAAATGAAGAATACATTAGAGGGAATCAACAGTAGATTACATGAAGCAGAGTACTGAATCAGCAATTTAGAAGAAAAGGTAGCAGAAAACACCCAACCAGAACAGAAAAAAGAAAAAAGAACCCCTTTGCCCCAAATGAGGATAGTTTAATGGTCCTCTGGGACAACATAAAGCATTCCAACATTCACATCATAGAGGTACAGAAGAGAGGGCACAAGGAATTGAAAACCTATTTGAATAATGACAGAAAACTTCAATAACATGGTGAAGGAAATAGATATAGGAGCCCAGGAAGCACAGAGTCCCAAACAAGATAAACACAAAGAGGCCAACACTAAGACATATTATAATTAAAATGCCAAAGGTTAAATAAAGACAAAGAAAGAATCTTAAAAGCAGCAAGTGAAAAGCAGTTAGTTACCTATAAGGGAGCCCCCATAAGACTATCAGGTGATTTCTCAACAGAAACTTTGCAGGCCACAAGGGATTGGCAGGAAATATTCAAGGTTATGAAAATCAAGAACCTACAACCAAGAGTCCTCTACCCTGCAAAGCTGTCATTTAGAATTGAAGGACAGATAAACAGCTCCCCAGACAAGAAAAAGCTAAAGGAATTCATCACCACCAAATCAGTATTGCAAGGAATCTTGGAGGGACTTCTTTAAAATGAAAAAATAAAATAAAAATATGAATAATGAAATGGCAATAACTACATACCTTTCACCATTAATTTCAATGTAAATGGACTAAATTTTCCAAAAAAAAAAAATAGGGGGACTGAATAGATAAGAAAACAAGACCCTTACATATGTTTCTTACAAGAGACTCACTTCAGAAATGAAAGATACACATGGACTGAAAATAAGGGATGCAAAAAGATATTTCATGAAAATGGAAACAAACACACAAACAAAAAGCTGTGGTAGCAATACTATACCAGATAAAATAGACTTTGAAACAGAGACTATAACAAGAGACAAAGGATGTAGTAATCCTACTTCTGTGTATTTATCCAAGGAAACCCAAAATGCTACTTTGAGGGGAAGTGCTCATCCATATGTTCATTGCAGCATTATTTACAATAGCCAAGATGTGGAGGCAACCTGGGTGTCCCTGAATGGATGAATGGATATAGAAGAGGTGGTACATATATACAATGAAATATTACTCAGCAGTAAAAAGAATGAAATCTTGCCATCTGTGATGACATGGAAGTAACTAGAGGGTACTGTGCTGAGTGTAGTAATTCAGACAGCAAGACACAAATGTCATATGATTTCACTTGTAAGTAGAATCTAAAGAACAAGAGAAACGAACAAACAAAATGGAAACAAACACATAGATACAGAGAACATTTTAATGGTTGCCAGATGGGAGGAGGTTGGGGGGCTGCAAAAGGGGCAGGGATTAAGAAGTACAAATTAGGGTGGCCGAGTGGTGCGTTGGATAAGAGCTGGATTGGGATGCCAGCGGCCCAAGTTTGGATCCCGCATATGAGGGCCAGTGACACTGCCCTCTACAGCTAAGATGGTGAACAACAGCTCCACCTGGAGCTGGGCTGCGAGAGTCCTGACAACAGTGTAGGCTGCAGCCCCGGCTACAGTAGGCTGCCATAGGCTAGAGTGAGTGGCCGGAAGCCAGAATGAGCGGCTGGCAGCTGGTGTGAGCTGCCAAGAGCCGCTGTGAACGGCCATCCAGAAGCTGGCGACCGATCTGCCTCACTCGAGAAGAATGCAATGATGATACCAACATGGGCCAGTGAAGCAAACGTCCTCCACAATTAAACTGAAGAACAAAAGGACAGCAACTTGTCTGTTTCCCTTCCCCAATCCCCCAATAAAATCTTTTTTTAAAGAAAGTATAAATTATTTATAACACAGTAGTTATATTTTTGTTTGTTTGTTTTTACGAACTGCCACAGACACACACACACACACACGAACACACACACACACAGCCCTGGGCATCTGAAAACCGAAGGAGGTAACTCTGGAGATCAGGTGCCCAATCTTGGAGGAAGAAGTGAAATATGTTAGTTTCTTTATCAACAGTCAACAAAAGACTCAGTTAAGGGTGAGTTCCTCTAGCTGTTATGCGGGGCTCTAGAAAACCAACCTTGCCAGCCACACAACTGAGCCCGCTGCAAATGGGAAAAAGGAGTGGATTTTAATAGGACATCTAGGTCAAGGGTCTGGAGATTTGGTTTTATTTTCAACCAGCCTGCTGTTCTGTCCCTGCCCTCTACTACTTGCAAAACATGGAGGGTGCCTATTAGATATCCTGAGGGACAGACAGATGGGCTGGAGAGGTAACGTGGCGCAGAAAGGAAATATGTGGTCGTTAGATTCTGGAAGTCTAGCTTCATTACTAACTTCAGTCAAGGCTCAGGCATACGTCATGTCGTCGCACTTTACTTAATTATGCTTCCTAGCATAGATGTTGCCTTTTTTACAAATGGAAGGCAAGGGCCGGCCGAATGGCTCAGTTGGTTAAGAGCTCGCTCAAGAGTGCAAGCTGAGCTCTGAGCAACAGCGGTTCGAGGCCAGCCCGAGCTGAGTTGCCGTTGAGCTGCCAACAGGTGGCAGGATGGCTCAGAAAAAAAAAAATGGAAGGCAAGATCCTCCACCAGCAAAGAGATTACGGCTCGCTTGATTGCAATACTCGCTTTGTTAACACACGGTAGTCATTGAGATGTAGAGTACAGCATAATAGAGTACAGCATAAGAAATAATAATATTGTAACAACTGTGTATGGTGTCAGATGGGTACTAGATCTATCGAGGTGATAAATAGGTTGGGGACAGGGTGAAAAAGGTGAAGGGATTAAGAAATACAAATTGATGGTTATAAAATAGTCATGGGGATGTAAAGTAAAGCACAAGGAATATAATCAATAATATTGTAATAACTATGTACAGTACCAGGTGGGTACTAGTCATGGGGATCACTTCATAAATTGTGTAAATGTCTAGCTACTATGCTGGGCACCTGAAATTAATATATTGATGGGCCGGCCGAGTGGCACAGTTGGTTAAGAGCTCACTCAAGAGTGCAAGCTGAGCTCTAAGCAACGGCGGTTCGATGCCAGCCTGAGCTGAGTTGCTGTTGAGCTGCCAACAGGTGGCAGGATGGCTCAGCTAAAAAAAAATTTGAAATTAATATATTGAATGTCAACTATAATTGAAAAAATTAAAAAAGGGGGAAAAATAAAGGGGCATAAGAGGTTCAAAGTTCTAGGTACGAAACAAATAAGTCTTGGGGATGGGATGTAATATATAGCATAGGAAATATAGTCAATCATATTGTGATGATGTGGCATGGTGTCAAATGGTTGCTGGACTTATCATGGTGATCACTTCTGTAGCATAGGGCATATAATCAATATGGTAAAACTATGCATAGTGCCAGGGGGTACTGCTGAATAACTATGATGTACACCTGAAACTAATATAATATTGTATGTTAGCCATATTTTAATAAAAATCTTTGGAATAAATAAAAAGCAAATGGAATCATTATGTTTTGTACATTGTTTCATGGAAGGATAATGACAAAAGGAATTTGATATCATGGACTTATTGAAAAAAGCTACTATCTGTCATAGGGTTAGTACAGCTTCAGCTAAATATTCTAAACCTCATCATATGTAGTATTTTTAATAATATTCCTGAGATCATGTGAAATTCTCATATATCTTATGAATTACACAAGGTTAAGATTAGAACAGGGATGGTGCTAAATATATTTTAATATAACTGGTTTCTCTGAGAAATTATAAGCTATATGTGTTATCTGTGGCCTCTTAAAGTTAACCACAATATTTCATTAAACAAAACATCTCATTGCCCAACATTTTAGCTATATGAGATTTACTGTATACAAATTAAATATAGTCAGCCAGTCCACAGGTTTCAAATTTTCACTTACAATACATTTAGTCATCACCAAAGTATGTAATTCTTCATTCATTTACATTACGTGAGATCATTGCTATGTCACTATCAGAGAAGGAAAAGGAAACCAAAAATCAGACCTACTTGTTAGAAAATATCTCCCACTGAATAGAAAAGCTGCAGCTCTAGCTGATTTGATCTGAGAACAAATAGAGATTAATGTGTCTGACAGGTGTGTCATCAGATTTCTCACTCTTTGTAGTTTACATGCTGGTCCTCAATGTGACCTAAACAGCTTATGAGTCAGTTGTATAAAACAATAACATATTAGAGGGAATGTTTATAAACAGAAAAGGTACAAGATAGTTAACCAGCTTGAAGGGTTCTCCTTTCAAAGACACATCCTGGATATTTTCTTTAAAAAGATACTTGCAGTTATCATACAATCTTTGGAAAAGGATTTAAGTTCTCACAAAACAATTGCTATGTGTAGATTTTTGCAGGGTTTTTTCTGTCTTGCAGGGCTCTGCAAATGTGATAGCCCAAAATGAAGACCCTGAGATAACAACAAAATACTGAAAACACTTAAACATCAACACCTATTTTTATGAAATATTAAGAGATTTGCCTTGGATTTAATGAAATATTTTTTTTATTTTTAAAACAGCAATGAATTGAGTCTGTTTTAAGATTATATATTTGCAAATATGCAAAATAATATCTTCTATCAACTAGTTACAGCATAATTCAATACTACTCAACCAGTTATGATTCAGCGGTGACCTAAGGGGGCATCATCCCCTTAGATTTCTTCCGGTTTGTATTGTGTAACAGATAAAAATGATGATATTGATGGTAGCATTGTGACAGCACCACCCTCATTTTTAACATAAATACCTATGCATTAAAAGGAACCTAGCATTGAGGAACTATTATTTGTAGCATGATTCTAAGTGTTTTACATATATTGTCTCATTTATCTCACACCAACCCCATGAGATAGACACTGTTACTATTTGTGCATTTTACAATGCACAAACCAAGACTCAGAAAAGTATTGTGACTAAAACAAGTTAGTTTAACGAGGCACCAGGAAATTAACCTAGGTACATGGGAACACAAGTACCAGTACTCTTCATTATAATCATCTACTCTTTTCAATCTAGTTATCTTTGTTAGCAGCTTTCACTGAACAACTGCTTCAAAAAGCACCTGAGGAACTATAAAATATACTCATGCTGGGGGCACATAAAAAAGATTCTGATGATGTTGCTCTGTCACTGAGAAGGCTAAAGGCTCCCAGGTGATTCTAATGTGCAACCAAGAGTGAGAAGCACTACTCAAGATGCTCATCTCCTTTTCTAGGCCCAATGGTTTGTCAGAAAAATAGACCATCCCTTGCCCTGAAAAAAGATGAAACATGAAATCCAACGAAAAGCACAACTTACATTTCAGGAAAAAAATTCCATAGATTGAAGTGAAATGGGTTTTATATATCTGTTTGCACAAAATATGGTGCAAATGAATATACAGTCTGGCTCTTCCTTAAGCAAACAAAATATTTACAAAATTGATGAATTACTGGATGATTATAGTAGAAAAATATTTCCCCACTGTGTTTCTTTAGTGAATTCCCCTGCAAACTTATAATATAATTTAACTAAACGTTATTTTCATATTTGTGAAAGCAAAGTCCATGAATTGCAAATGAGACAAAAATACACCTGGCAATGATGTAAATCCAATTTAAAAGTAATCAAAAAATGAACTAAGTAATAAAGTACTAAAACAGGATATAAATATTAATAAAAGAGTTTAGAATAAGGTGGTGTTTAGAAGAGAATGCTTCCTAGAAAATGGGAATTTTTACCAGTGTTGTATGGAGTGAGAAACCCAAATCAAAGGAGAGGAAAGGGGGTCAGATTACAGATAGGAGATGAAAAAGCAAGACCAGTGGAGGAGAGGAGAGTAGAGAAAATAAGGAAAGAAGAAGGGTAAAGGAAAAGGATAAAGGTAGATGGGGAGAAATACATGGCACGTGAAAGTTAAAAATGTGGAGTTAACTTTGAAGAGGTAGTATATAACAGAGTGGTAAAAGTGGGTGTGAGGCTCTGGAGTCTGCCTAACTAGATTTACTTCCAGGTTCTAGCACTTAATAGCAGCCTGGCCTTAAATCTAGACACTTTTCATCCCTCTGAATAAGTTTCAATATCTGTAAAATGGATAGGAAAATATTTACACTTTTTGAGTTATTTTGAGGATGATATGAGTTATATATACAGCCCTTAGAACAGTTCTGGAACATCGTGTTAGCACATGTGTGTGCATGTGTGCGTGTGTGTGTGTACAAGTACGCATGTATATGTGTATGAAAATAGGCAATCTTTTCAATTTACATCAGAGAAAGAGGCTCAGAAAGGTTAAACGACGTGTTTAAAGTCAAACAGCTGTGGTGGATTATGCAATAAACTATAATGAAGGCATTTGGACTAATTTTCAGAATTTATGTGATATAAATGTAAATATTTGTGCGTGGAGAAACAGCAGCTAAAGAGAAAAATGTTTTATGCTATTTAGAGACATGGGTGATAAGATTGCAGAGAAAGTCAGTTTCTCTACTAAATTAGATAGTGGAACAAATAATTATTGACAAGAAATATTTTCCTAATTGTGATATACAAGGAAGGCTAAGTTATTCAGTATCTTTGGAGAGCTAAGATATTTTTCTTAAAATCCTTGCTAATACTTGGTCCTTGAAAAAACTGGGGAAATAAGAAGAGTGGCCCCAGCAACCCCTATGATGGTCTTCAGCCCTACTAATAGTGCCTTCTCCTGGACTCAGTTGTTCATTATATTCTTTTTTTTTTTGAGGGCAGTGTCACTGGCCCTCATATGTGGGACCCGAACTGGGGCTGCTGGCTTCCCAAGCCAGTGCTTAACCACCGCGCCACTCAGCCGGCCCACTCATTATATTCTTAACATGTCTTAAATTGCCCATTACAATTAACTATATGTCATGATCTAAGGAGTTAACTATTTACTACTGATTATGAGTGCTAGAGTGGGAGTGAAAAGACACAGATAATTAAAAACAATAGATAATCCCAATAACGACTATATTTGACTTTAAAATGTATTACAGATTTTTGATAGCAAATTTAACTTTTAAAATAAGCTTCTTATTAGGGGACATAATATGATTAAAGCATATTTCTTGAGTATGCATACATTGCCTACCTAGCCAGAAAAACGTACATGATAACATGATGAGAGATACGGAAAGCTAAAATCTAGAAAGGAGTTTAGCCACAAAATAATCAACACATGAAAAACTGACACCTGACTACAATGATAATAGCCAATTTCAAAATAGGTTTTTAGAGACACATACTTGTATACCTAATTCACATTCTATTGAGTCTGAAAAGGATGTTTAGCTTAAAGATGGGTGGGATAGGAGTAACCAGAAGGAGAGGATGAAAACTTACTAAAATATACAAAGAATGAACTGTTGAATAAAAAGATACATTTCAGCTATCAGTGTTTAAATACTAGAAATAACACTCTGATAGTATTCATTTCTAGCAGATATATTTTTGTTGCAGATAATTTCCTAATTATGATAGAGAGAATACTGCAACACTGTAAAAATACGAGAAACTTTTTAGCACTTTATTGATTTTATGAATGGAGATTAACAAAAAAATAGGATTTATAATACAGTGAGTAGATTATTCACCTCTTGTTCTTTCAACTGAAGAAAATTAAAATCCAACTAGGTTATAAATTTTAATCATAAGTAGCAAAATAGTAAAATGTCTTAGAGATCTATGATATTCTACCCAAAACAACTTAACATTGAAATTTCTTATTTAGCTCAACAGTGAAATATTTCAGAAAACTTTTGTATTATACCATACCATAAAAATCTATTTCTATCAAGTAAGAAGTAAACAATATATAGCACATAATATGTATTGCATTCTTTATTGCAATCAGGTATTCCATTTTACCAAACCAATCAAGAAACACAAAGCAAACTTCTTAAGAGAATACAAAATAAAACCAGCACTCTATAAACAGGGCTGTATTGTTTTCAGAACTCTGTAAGCTAGATTTGAGTTTTAACATTATTTGTCAGTAGAGGTTTCTACTGCTTTTTTTTTCTTTCAGAAATACTATGCTTGAATTATTATCACATAAGCTTTCACTAAAAATTAGCATGAAGATGTATTAACATTATAAAAACACTGTTTTTCATGAAGAGTTTTCTTGTCTTCCAGAAATGAGCACAGAAAGGAGGTAGAAAACAAATAGAAAAGAGGTAGAAAGTGGCAGAAATCAAACATAATCACAAAACAAATGGGTGACTAGGTCACTAGAATTAAACTGACTGAAAATATACATGTACAAATTGTACAAAATATAGTTACAAACCAGTAAACAATTGGAAATTTTTCATTGCAGCAAAACTTACAAAGTTATCAAGTTATCATTTCTGCAATATTACATATCACCAGCTTTATTAAGCACCTGTTACATTAAGGCACTTTAGGGATAACAAGAAAACACAAAACACTATCCTCCCTACAAAAAATTAACAAATTAGCTAGGCAAATAAGATATATACACCTGAAAAGTCAACTATCAATGCAGGCAGTAAATATAATTAAGTACCTAATTAACTGTACAGAAAATGAATATAAGAGTTCAAAGAAGGGAGAGACTAGATGTGATGAGAAAAGACTTCAAGGTTTGGGGCCCAAGGTTTGGACCTTAAGTTTTATTTTGAAATATAGGTAGAATTCTGACAAATAGCTAATGGGGATGGAGTGAATATTCCAGGAGGAGAAAACTATAAAAGTAGAAGTGGAAATAGAATGTGAAAGACAACAGTAACAAAGGGAAAGAAATTAAACACACCAGGTATGCACATGAGAGGCACTTGTTTATATAATGTAGAAGAATTGAAGGAGATAAGTTTAAAATACAGCTGTTGGACCACAGGGAGACATTAAACATTCTGAGTATGAAAGTGACGTGTTGGGCCTGCCGAGTGGCTCAGTTGGTTAAGAGCGCGAGCTCTGAGCAACAGGGTTGCCGGTTCAATTCCCACATGGGCCAGTGAGCTGCACCCGAGCTGGGCTGCCACTAAGCTGCCAACAGGTGGCAAGGTGGCTCAGCCAGTGAGAGCACGTGCTCCTAACAACAAGATTGCCTGCTCAACTCCTGCATGGGATGGTGGGGTATGCCCACCTGCAACTAAATTGAACACAGCACCTTGAGCTGAACTGCCCTGAGCTACCATGGGTGGTCAGATGGCTCAATGGTTAGAGCATGCACTCTAAAACAAAGTTTCCGGTTGGACTCCCACATGGGGTGGTGGGCTATGCCCACCCACAACTAAGATTACACACGGCACCCTGAGCTCAGCAGCTGCGAGCTGCTGTTAGGCGTCTGGATGACGACTAGACTTGAAGCTGAGCTAGCTGTGCCCTCCAAAACTAAGATTGAAGGACAACAATTTGGCTGTTCCCCTTCCCCAATTCCCCAACACAGTTCCCCTTCCCCAATTCCCCAATAAAATCTTTTTTAAAAAAAGCAAGAAAGTACCATGTTAAAAACTGCTTTTTGATAAATAGGTAACTACAATATTGCCACAGGGATATGAAAGATAGTTTGGGGAATATAGTAATGTTGTAAATATTTTGTGGGGTGTCAGATGTTCACATGTCTTGTTAGGGAGACCACTTCATGGATGGAGTAGAGGCATTATCACTGCACTGTACACCTGAAGCTTATGTTGTATAATATTGTATGCCAACTGTAATTGAATATATAGATAGTCACGGGATGTGGAGTAAACTGTGGAAGGGAGTCGAAGGAATTGTAATAGATATATATGATATGGGGGGGAGTGTGGTGGTGAACTGGGGGGCGTTGTCACTTTGAGGGGTAAAAAGTATAACTATTGCACACCTGAAACTAATTTAAAAAAAAAAAGGTTTCTTTCACAATAAAAGAATTTAAAAAAAGAACAGCAGTGAAATTCTATACATTTTATATGAGCACTGAAAGTTTTGTGCAATTAATTTGAATTTGCCATTCAAAAAAAAACCCCCAAAAAACCCAAAATATAAAACAGTGCTTTTTGTAAAGACTAATGTAGAAACAGTAAATAAAGTGAATTAGATGGGGTATGAGGCAAAAGCTAGGGAGCATGATGACAGCAATGGGAAAACAGAAGAATGGGAAATGCCAAACATTCATTATAACTTTAAAATCAATCATAGTTAGTGATGAGTATATATTGGAGATCAGGAGAGAAAGACTAACCAAGAGGACTAGATATGTGTCTTTGGTCGAATCATTTAACCTTCTGTACCTCAGTTTTCTTATATAATGAAAACATTCTCTAGAGTTCATTCCTAACACAAAATGATTCCATGATTTGATGGCTTCAAGATTTCAAGTCTGGGTGACTAGAAGAATAACAGTACTAGTGGCAGAAATTGTTTTATTTAAAACAGTGGTTTTCAAACTGTGGCCTGCATCAGGGTCACCTAGATGGTTTCTTAAAACACAGACTGCTGACCCATCCCTAGAATTTCTGATTGAGAATTTCTGATTGAAAAGGTTGGAGTGGGGTCAGAAAACGTGCATTTCTAACTTCCCAGGTGATGCTAATACTGCTGGTCCAGGGACTATACGTTAAGAATCACTGCTTTAGGAAACGAAGAGAAATCCATCATAATAGAACCTGTAAACACTACAATTTGGAAGAGTTCTCATGAAAGCACCCCATATATTCAGGAAATTGTTCTCCTTATCACTGGTGCATATATTTAATAACTAAGGTTTGTAAAATTTTACAGGAGAAACTGAAATCACAGAATTACATGAGGTTTTATATAGAGTTATAGTTGCTTCTTTTGGTTTCCATAGCACTTTCTACATATATGTATTACTTCACATTGTTAACACTTCATATTGTATTTTCATATAACTTGCTTTCATGCCTGTCTCTTTCATTAGACCCCCAACCCCTAGAGGTAGAGGCACATCTTCCCAACATCTAATAATTCCTGAAACATACTAAGAAAAGGGAAATAACAATGAGATAGCATTTTTGCTTAAAGTAGCAATTTTAAAATCAGATGTAAACAAAGATTTATGAACAAAGATATCCAATAAAGGAAAGGTTAGATACATTGTGGATGTGAGACTATTAAGCAGACATTTAAACTCATTTAAAAAGAAGAATAGTGCGCCGGTTGAGTGGCATGGTGGTTAAGTGCTGGCTTGGTACGCCAGCGGCCTCAGTTTGGATCCCACATATGAGGGCCAGTGACACTGCTCTCAAAAAGAATAAATAAATAAAAATTAAAAATAAGAAGAATAATAGTATTGGAAAATGTTCAAGATGTTAAAAATAGATACAAAAAATTATACACTATGATTCAAATTACAAAAAATATGATATACATAATACACATATGGGTAAAAAAACAATAAAATATAATGGGTTATCTTTTGGTGATATCAGTTTTTTAAAACTTTTTTTGGCATTTTTGAAATTTTATAAAATTAACATGTGTTTTATAATCAGAAATGTTATTAAATCAATAAAAATTATATAACAATTTCATCATCAAGTCAAGGTTTACATGTGGTATATTATATCAGAGTTGAATGGAAATAGTTTTTCAGTGCTTTTATTTGAATAATAAATGCTTATGGAGAAACTAATCTAGGTAACCATAATATTAGGTGCTAAGGATAAACAATATTCCCAAACCATTTTCTTTGGAATTTATTAATTGGCATATGAAGTTTCCTTTTTAATGCTAGATAATTCATTTTTTCAAATGTTAGGGGGTCTATCATATTTCTGCCTTGATCTTTTACTGAAGTATTTTAAAAATCCCTTTTATTTCAGAAATTTAAAATGGAATGTTTCCTCGGGACAAAGTAAAATCTAAAAATTTCTTGGTATGATTCTCCTTAAATTTGGATTTTTATTTTGAGTATGTATTGAGAACATTTGTATTTACTATGAAACATCTCTTTAATTTAGTCATGATAAAGAATAAACAATAGTCATGACCATGAAAAACTTCCCTTTAAAGCTTCTTTTTTTAATTAAAATTCATTGGGGTGACAATGGTTAGTAAATTTACATTTACTTTCAAGTGTTTCAAGTGTACAATTCTGTAATACATTATCTATATACCACATTCTGTGTTCACCACCCAGAGTCAGTTCTCATTCCATCACCATGTTTTTGACCCCCTTTACCCTCTTCTACTACCTATCCCTTACACTCTGGTAACCACTAAATTATTGTCCATGTCTGTGAGTTTTTGATTCTTTATTTGTTTCTCTTTTGCCATTATTGTTTTCAGTTTTATACACCACATATCAGTGAAATCATATGGTTCTCAACTTTTTCTGTCTGGCTTATTTCATTCAGCATTATAATCTCAAGATCCATCCAATGTGTTGCAAATGGCACTATTTCATCTTTTCTTATGGCAGAATAGTATTCCATTGTGTATATACACCACAACTTCTTTATCCAAAATATCTATGGAAGGACTCTGGTTATTTCCATGTCTTGGCCACCATAAATAAGGCTGCAATGAACATCAGAGTACATATATCTTTACAGATAAATGTTTTCAGATTTTTTGGGTAGATACCCGAGAGGAATTGCTGGTTCATATGATAAGTCTATTTTTTTTTGAGGGCAGTGTCACTGGCCCTCATATGTGGGACCCAAACCGGGGCCGCTGGCATCCCAAGACAGCTCTTAACCACCGTGCCACTCGGCCGGCCCTCTATTTTTATTTTTTTGAGGAATCTCCACAATGCCTTCCATAGAGGCTGCACCAATCTGCATTCCCACCAACAGTGTATAAGTGTTCCTTTTTCTCCACAGCCTCTCCAACACTTGGTATTGTTTGTCTTGTTGATAATAGTCATTCTAACTGGTGTGATTTGATATCTCATTGGGGTTTTTATTTGTATTTCTCTAATGATTAGTGATTTTGAGCATTTTTTCATATTTCTATTGGCCATTTGTATGTTCTCTTTGGAGCAATGTTTATTCAGAACCTCTGCCCATTTTTTAATTGGAATATTTGTTTGTTTGTTTTCATTGAGTTGTATGAGTTCCTTATATATTTTGGATATTATCCCCTTATTGGAGGCATTATTTCCAAATATCTTCTCCCATTTGGTTGGTTGCCCCTTTATTTTGTTGACGGTTTCTTTTGTTGTGCAGAAGCTTTTTAGTTTGATATAGTCCCATTCATTTATTTTAGCTTTTATTGCCCTTGCCTTTGAGGTCAAATTCCTTTTGAAAGGGAAATAAAAAGAATAAAATGCCTAGCAATAAACTTAACCAAGGATGTGAAGGACCTATACACTGAAAATTATAACACAGGGCCTGCCAAGTAGCGCGGTGGTTAAGAGCTGGCTTGGGATGCAAGTGGCCCTGGTTTGGGTCCCACATAGGAGAGCCAGTGACACTGCCCTCAAAAAAAATTATAACACATTTCTAAAAGAAATTGAAGAAGACACAAAGAAATGGAAAGACATTCCGTGTTCATGGATTGGAAGAATCAACATAATTAAAATGGCCATATTACCCAAAGCAATATACAGATTTAATGCAATCCCCATCAAAATCCCAATGGCATTTTTCTTTAAGAAATAGAACAAAAAATCTTCAGATTTGTATGGAACTACAAAAGACCCTGAAAAGCCAAAGCAATCCTAAGAAACAGGAACAATGCTTGAGGTATCACACTCCCTGACTTCAGCTTGTACTACAAGGCAACAATAATCAAAACAGCATGGTATTGGCAGAAAAACAGACACACAGACCAATGGAATAGAATTGAAAACCCAGAAATTATACCACATAAATATGGACAGAATATTTTCTACAAAGGAGCCAAAAACATACAATGGAGAAAATACAGCCTATTCAATAAATGGTGCTGGGAGAATTGGAAAGCCATGTGCAAAAGAATGAATCTAGACTGCTATCTGTCACCGTGTACAAAAATTAACTCAAAATGTATCAAAGACTTAAACATAAGATCTAAAACAATAAACTGCATAGAAAAAAACATAGCTACTAAACTTATGAACCTTGGGTTCAAAGAGGATTTTATGAATTTGACTTAAAGGTTCTTCATTAAGATGTGTCTAACACAAACTGAAATATCTAGCATTCAAATAAAATGGGATATTATTTGAACAATCCAAGCCTGCAAATCACATGTACCTGTTATTATGAGGTAACTGAAGCAAAAATCATCGGTATGTGTATAACAATAGCAATTCCATATACCTTTTATATTTCTAAGTTCCCTAAACACCCAGTGAAAGGTCTGGCAGAAAATAAGAGCTCAAGTAACAATGACTGAAATAGCATAGATATAATATTTATTTATTTATTTATTTATTTATTTATTTATTTATTTATGGCAGTGTCACTGGCCCTCATATGTGGGACCGAACCGGGGCTGCTCGGCTTCCCAAGCCAGCGCTTAACCACCGCGCCACTCAGCCGGCCCCACATAGCTTTAATATTTAAACATTATCATTCAATAGTACCAGTTACTAGTGTTTGAAGAGAAAAAAGTAAGTTAATAGAAGAAGTTCCTGCTTCCCATGATTTACAGTGCAAGGTAATGGTCCCCAAGACTTCTGGATGTGAAGACCCCATTTTATATTACCCAAACCACACATGACAATAGTTGTCATGTTCAGTGTCACTAAGTAACTATACAACAACAATAACTTTGATAAATTCAATAATACTTTTAACTAATTATGTTTTGTGGATTTTATTTAAACTCAGTCAATTGCAAAATATGGATCACCTGCAATAACTCAAGAGTTCTTGATCCTTAGGGCATCACTGCTCAAACGTATATAGCTTTGGCCAAGATATACATATAATTTAAATCAATTGACTACAGTAAATATTTTTAAGTATCTACTAGATGCCAGGAAGTATGACAGACCCATATGATAAAAGATAAACTTAAAAGATAAACCTTTTAAAACTTCAATATAGTGGAAAATGCTAACTGAAAGGTATAAATACAATGCGTCTGTGCAAAGAATGATATAATTATACAGAGAGGTTGTGAGGTGGCCAAAGAAAAAGGTTCTTATGGATAACATCTGAACCAAATCTTAAATGGAGAATAAGAATTGCTGAAGTTAAAGAGAAGATTGCAAGTTGATGACAGCCCAAAGCAAAGCCACAGATGTTATAACTAGCATCATATGGACTTGGAGACAAAGCTCTGGATTGTTGCTGTAAAGTAATGTATTAATCAAGCATTTGTAGACTATAAGGCTAAAAGAGATAGAAGGAGACCTAATAATGAAGGATCTTATGTGACTATGTTAAGAAGATTGAATCTTATACTGCAAATGATGGGGAACCACTTAGGGATTTAAGCTGAGGTATAGCATAATTAGACTTTTGCTTTAGACAGAGCTTTGTGGTATCTGTACAGTAAATGGATTTGAAATGGGAAAAAAGTAAGGAACAATTTTTTGAATAAAATAGTGACTGAATGCATGAAGCTGTAATAGCCCAGACAAAAGATCATGAGAGTCTGAACTAGTGGTAGTAGGAGCAGAAAGGAACAGATTTAAAAAAATACATATTTATATCAAATCAGCAGGACGCAGTAACTGATTAAATGTGAAATATATAGGAGAAGAAGCAAAAGATAAATTCTGGTTCAAGTAAGTGGGTGGAAAATGGGTGTCTCCAAATGAAATTGAAAATACTGAATGAAGAGCTCTTTTGAGGGGAAAATGATGAGGTCTATTTTAGATATGTTGAAGTGTCTATGAGCAGAGATACCTAGCAAGAGTTGGACACTGGAGTTTGCGACTCAAGTGAGAGAAATGTGAGCTAGACATATACATTTGCATTCATCATCATATTGGTAATAGAAGATAACAAAGTATAAATTAGCTCCCCCAAGGAGAGAGTGTAAAATCAGAAAAATAATTGCATAACAGAATCCTGGGAACACCTACATTTAGAGGGTAGAGAGGAGCCCACAAAATGCATTGCATGCATTTGCAGTCCATGAAAGTATGTTCTTGGGCCGGCCGAGTGGCACGGTGGTTAAGTGCTGGCTTGGGAAGCCAGCGGCCCCGGTTTGGGTCCCACATGTGAGGGCCAGTGACACTGCCCTCAAAAAAAAGTATGTTCTCGGGCCGGCCGAGTGGCGCGGTGGTTAAGTGCTGGCTTGGGATGCCAGCGGCCCTGGTTCAGATCCCACATATGAGGGCCAGTGATACTGCCCTCAAAAAAAAAAAAAAGTATGTTCTCTAACATAGTTAAACACGTACAAGGAGAGCCCATGAAAATGTTTAAGAGTGCTATGAAGTAGAAAGTTTCAAAGAGAAAAATGTAATAAACATTATGAAATGAAGTTGGTTTATGTAGTAAAAAGACATTTTAAAATGTTCATTAAACTTGGAAATTAGATAAATAACAACAATGATAAATAATAATAGCAGTTTCTGTGGACTGAAGAGAAAATCAGATGGCAGTTGGCCACAAATTCCATATTCGTTCCAGATATTTATTGAGTGCCTTCTACTTGAAAAGCATGATGCTACATACTGAGTATAGAGTGGTGGACAAAATAGACATGGGTTCCTTCCCTTATAGAACCTTTACCATGTGGGCAGATGCCTACTTCACCAATGTTCTAGACAATGGAGAAGAATAATTTCAATGAGAAATTTGTAAAAATGAAGAAAGTAATTTGAGACAATTTTCTTGGTTGGAAAGAAGAAATATATTCTCTATTATGAGGAAGAGAGAAGATTATATATTTGCGTGTGCATACACACACACACACACACACACACAAACACACACCCAATGAAATAATCCTGAATTAGCTGAGCTCCAGGAAAACCTACAAGTAACCTGAATTTTTTTTGTCCCCTTCTTTATCCTCATTTTAGCAAATGACCAGAAGAAAACAAATAAATTAAAAATGAATTTTTAATGTACAAAATAAAGAACTGTTTGGCTGCCAAGAATATTAAACAATGTAGAAGAGAATCAAGATGAAAAAATACTGACCACAGTTTTGTTGTCATACAAGATTACTGATCACATTATAGATAGGATGGCTGCTGAATTATCTAAGCATTGGGCTAACTTAGAGTATCTTTAGGGACTCTTGAAGTTTGGGCACTCTAAGGTTTTTAAAATTTTTTATTCTGTATGCCATGTATTACCAATAGCCAAGATATTGAAGCAACCTACATGTTTATCTATAGATGAATGGATAAGAAGATGTGGTACATATATACAATAAAAAAAATGAAATCTTGCCATTTGCAACAACATGGATGGACCTCGGTATTATGCTGAGTGAAATAAGTCAGACAGAGAAAGACAAAAATTATATGGTTTCACTTATATGTGGCAATCTAAAAACAAACAAATAAACAACAAAACAAACGAACAAAGAAAAAAAAAAGACAGGTTCATAGAAATGGAGAGCAAAGGGATAGTTGCCAGAGAGGAGGGGTGTTGGAGACGGGTAAAAAAGGTGAAGAGGAATACAGACAATAATATTGTGATAAGTTTGCAGGGTAACAGATGATTCCTAGAATTAGTGGGGTGATCACACTGTAAGATACAAAATGTTGAACCGCTATATAGTACACCTGAAACTAATAAAACTAGTATAATAAATCAACTATACCTAAAGATAAATAAACATATTTTTTAAAAGCAATCCACAGTAAGGGATAACTATAGCCAACAGAAATACAGTTATAGACACTTACATTTAGTCTGAGAATCCCTTTTTAGCTGTCATCTATAGCTGTTATAATCATGCTTATAATCAAGTATATTGTATTATCAAACAGAAAAATTTACCTTATCAGAAAATACAGGACGTTAGGAAATTAGCATGTATCTCAATGACCATGTAACCTTGAACAATTTTTTTAAAGATTTAATTGGGGAATTGGGGGAGGGGAACAGACAAGTTGCTGTCTTTTTGTTCTTCAGTCTAATTGCGGAGAACGTTGCTTCACTGGCCCATGTTGGTATCATCATTGCGCTCTTCCCGGATGAGGCAGATCGGTCTCCGGCCTCTGGATGGTTGCTCACCATGGCTACTGGCAGCTCACGCTGGCTGCCGGCCACTCACTGTAGCCTATGGCAGCCCACTGCAGCAGGGGCTGCAGCCTACACCATCACATATGAGGGCGAGGGACACTGCCCTTTACAGCTAACAACAGCTCCACCTGGAGCTGGGCTGTGCGAGCCCCGGCGACCGTGTAGGCTGCAGCCCCTGCTGCAGTGGGCTGCCATAGGCTACAGTGAGTGGCCAGCAGCCAGTGTGAGCAGCTGGCAGCCAGCGCAAGCTGCCAACAGCCGCAGTGAGCGACATTGAGACCAGCGACCTATCTGCTTCATCCGGGAAGAGCGCAATGACGATACCAACATGGGCCAGTGAAGCAACATCCTCCGCAACTAGATTGAAGAACAAAAAGACAGCAACGTGTCTGTTCTCCTCCCCCAATTCCCCAATAAAATCTTAAAAAAAAAAGAAATGAATGAATCTTCAAAATGGATTAAAAAAAAATCAGGATTCTAATCAGAGTTGAACTGTTAATGTGAGACAAGTTTTAAAATTCACAGTAAAAGGGATCAAGTTACATTATGATTAACAATGAATAAAGAATTATTGGACTGTCGTCATTTCTCATTAGCTATCTAGGTTAAAAGGTGTGGTAAGATTTAGGCTTTGGAATTACTAGACTGATACAGATTCAAATTCCAGGTCTGCTATTGAGTATCTATGAAGTTATGGGTAAATTTATTTAAATTCTTTAAGTCTGCATCTTTCCTTTATAAAAGTTATATAATTTCTATCTACATGGATGTTATGAAAATTAAAATTAGAGAATGTACTATGTAAAGTGCCCAGCATGGTACCACAAACATTATAGGGTCTTCAATAAATATTGAAAGCAACATAAAAAAAAAGAAAGCAACATGATATAACGGAAAAATATGATAGTCTTGGAATACTAACATACCAGGGTTTGAATCTGAATATTTGTAATTTATAAAGTATGTTACCATGAATAAGTTACTTAATCTTTGTACCTCGGTTTTTCATTTATAAAATTGGGTTAATGATAATACATTCAATGGCTATTTTATGACTGAAAGAGAAAATGCACAGTGAATGTTCAGTAAAACATCCATTCTCTTACCCTTTCCTAAAAGTCAAATAGAATACCTTTTTTCTTCTCTTATCTTTTAAAAAATGCATATCTAGTATGTCACTATAAAAACATTCAGTTCTTGTGTCCTCTGTGAGACAAGAATAACTGATCAAGTCCTTATCCAAAAAGGGAAATAATAAACCATAGCCCAAAATATTGTTTTTTACTTTTTTGGAAAGTATTAGTACTTGAAGTATATCATAATAAAAGGGCAAAATCCTAAAGTTATTTTATACAGTCAATGATGTTAAGATCCATATTAAAGCCAAACTGTTAGAAAAATAAGACATATTACTATTTTCTCAATAATAACACATATTCCATTATTGAGGTATTGAGGTTTCATAATACATTTGTGCAATAAATTCCATAAGGAATATACACATATACACTTATCTAGTATCTAGTAATACTTTCAACTTTTTTTTTTTGAGGGCAGCATCACTGGCCCTCATATTCAGGACTCGAACCGTGGCCGCTGGCTTCCCAAGCCAGCGCTTAACCATCGAGCCTCTCAGCCGGCCCTCAACTTTTTTTAACATATCACGAGAAACTATTACACAGCACAAGTGAAATTTATGAATTAATCAGTGAACTAAATGTCTGCTACCAGGAGAGATTTCCCATTTGCTATGACATATATTTCTGTGACAAGCAAAGTATGGTGACCAGAACAATTACTGCTGCTGCTTTTCCTAACAATAATATAACTCCTACCTTTTACTGAACATTAGTTACACTTTTTGTGGTCTGCTAAATACAGTCACATGCTGCTTAATGATAGAGGTACATTCCAAGAAATGTGTTGTTAGGCAATCTTGTGTTTGTGCGAACATCACAGAAAGCACTTACACAAACCTAGGTGGTATAGCCTACTATACACCTAGGCTATATGGTACAGCCTATTGTTTCTATGCTACAAACCTGTATAACATACTGCTTTCACATGACTAGCAGTGCAATAAGTTGGTTTGCACCAGCATCACCACAAACATGTGAGTGATATGTTTTGCTATTGACATTATGACAGCTTTGATGCCATTAGGCAATAGGAATTTTCAGCTCCAGTATAATTTTATGGGATCACCACTGTCTATGTGCACCATTGTTGACTGAGATGGTTATGCAGCACATGACTGTATTGTTAAGTATCTTATTTCATTTCATCCTTAAAACAACTGTATGAAGGGCCAGCCAAGGGGCATGGTGGTTAAGCGCTGGCTTGGGAAGCCAGCAGCCCCGGTTCAGGTCCCACATATGAGGGCCAAAGACACTGCCCTCAAAACAAAAACAAAAACAAAAAACCAACTGTATGAAGAGGGTATAACTACCCCCATTTTATAGATAATGAAACAACTTGCAAAGTGTCACAGGTGGCAGGGTCAGATTAAAAAAAAAAAGTCTAACTCTACAGTGCTTACTTTTAAAAATTAATTTTTACTGCTTCCAAATATCTCTAGAAATTTTCATCTTAGAATGCTATGAATAAATACATAATATCCCCCAAATCTGGCTTCTTTCACAAATTTTAAAAAATGAAAACTGAGCCATGGAAATTATGCAGTGGATGATTTCAATGTTTCTTACATTAAAAAAATGAGAATACTTACTCTGTATCAGGTGAGTTTCCTTAATATTAGCTATACTACTAATGAAATAATTAAAATAAATACAGAGTAAAACAAAGTACTTTGAAAGCTTAGAAATATAATTCCTGGTAATCCTTTCCTGATCCAACAAAAATTTTAAGTTATAAAGTATACTCTACAAAGTTTTTCTAAGACAACATTTGAATACCAGCATCTAAGTGCCATACTCGCATATTTCCATAAAAATGGGCAGATAAATGTGTAAAGAGAGAAAAAAAACAAATCCTGTATCATCACTAAAATCTCTGGAGTGATATCAACATATAAATTTTGAAGAATTTCTGTTCAAATTAGAGTAAATTAATCCGGGCTGAAGGGAGGCATCAAAGACTTCCTGATAAAGAAAAGTGGCATCAGAGCAATAAGACAAGAGAAAGAAAAAAGAGGCATCTGAATTGGGAATGAAGAAATTAAATTGTCATTTTTTTGCAGATGACATGATGCTATACATAGCAAACCCTAAAGACTTTACCAAAAAGCTATTAGAAACCATAAATGAATACAGTAAAGTTGCCGGCTACAAAATCAATGCACAAAAATCTACTGCATTCCTATATATTAAATAAAATCTCAGAAGAAGAAATTTAAAAAAAATTCCTTTTGCAATTGCAACAAACAGAATAAAATAACCTAGGAATAAATTTAGCCAAGGATGTGAAAGACCTATTCACTGAAAACTACAAGACATTTTAAAAAGAAATTAAAGAAGACACAAAGAAATGGAAAGATATTCTGTATTCATGAATTGGAAGAATCAACATAGTTAAAATGACCATATTACCCAAAGCATTATACAGATTTAATGCAATCCCCATCAAAATCCCAATGGCATTTTTTAAAGGAATAGAACAAAAATCATCAGATTTGTATGGAATTACAAATGGCACTGAATAGCCAAAGCAATCCTAAGAAGAAAGAATAATGCTGGAGTTATCACACTCCCTGTCTTCAGCTTGTATTGCAGACCAACAATAATTCAAAACAGTATGGTACTGGCAGAAAAACAGACACACATTGGGAATAGAATTGAAAATGCAGAAATAAACCCACATAAATATGGACAGATAATTTTCTACAAAGGAGCCAAAAACAAACGGTGGAGAAAAAACAGCCTCTTCAATAAATGGTGCTGGGAGAATTGGACAGTCACATGAAAAGAATGAAACTAGACTGCTATCTGTCACCAAGTACCAAAATTCAGTCAAAATGGATCAAAGACTTAAACATAAAACCTGAAATAAACTGCATAGAAAACATAGGTACTAAATTCATGGACCTTGGGTTCAAAGAGGATTTATGAATTTGACTTCAAAGGTAAGGGAAGGAAAGCTAAAATAAATGAATGGGGCTATATCAAATTAAAAAGCTATTGCATAGCAAAAGAAACCATCGACAAAATAAAGAGGCATCCAATGGAATGGGGGACAATTTTTGCAAACAGCACCTCTGATAAAGGGCTAATATTCAAAATATATAAGGAACTCAAAAACAAAAAACAATCTAATTGAAAAATGGGCAGAGGAGTTGAATAGACATTTCTCCAAAGAGGCCATACAGGTGGCCAATAGATATATAAAAAGACGCTCAATATCACTATTCATCAGAGAAATGCAAATAAAAACCACAGTGAGAATTCACCTCACACCAGTTAGAATAGCTATCATCAACAAGACAAATAATAACAAGTGTTGGAGAGGCTTTGGAGAAAAAGGAACCCTCATACACTGTTAGTGAGCATATAGATTGGTGCAGCTGCTATGGAAGACAGTGTGGAGGTTCCCCCCAAAATTAAAAATGGAATTGTAATATGACCCATCAATCCCTCTCCTGGCTATCTACCCAAAAAATCTGAAAACATTTATCCGTTAAGATATATGTGCTCCGATGTTCATTGCAACTTTATTTACGGTGGGCAAAACATAGAAATAACCAAAGTATCCTTTGATATATGACTGGATAAACAAGATGTGATATATATATATATATATACACACACAATGGAATACTCTTCTGCCATAAAAAAATATGAAATAGTGCCATTTGCGACAACATGGATGGATCTTGAGATTATTATGCTAAGCGAAATAAGTCAGACAGAAAAAGTAGAGAACCATATGATTTCACTGTTATGTGGGATATAAAACTGAAAACAACAAAGGAACAAGACAAACAAATGAAGAAACAAAAACTCATAGACACAGACAATAGTGTAGCAGTTACCAGAGGATAAGGGATGAGGGAGGTGGTAAAGGAGGATAAAGGGGATAAAACGTATGGTGATGGAAGGAGTACTGACTCTGGGTGGTGAACACACAATGTGATATACAGACCATGTATTACAGAATTGCACACGTGAAACCTATGTAAAATTACTAACCACTGTCACCACAATAAACTTTCATAAAAAAAGGAAAAGAAACAAAAAGTGGCATTAAGAAATGAGAAACTTATCAAGGACTTCACATACACGATTTCCCATTTGAAAGGGAGGGAGAGAGAAAGGGAAAGAAACCTCTCTTGAAGATAAAATATAACTATATATTTATGTTTGCAAAAAAGAAAATCTCTGGAATGATATGTAAAAGTAACAAAAGTAATATGTTACCTATTTATGGATGAGGAAACAAAGATCAGGCAGTGAGGGACAAGGACAGGAGAGAAACCACACTGTTTTAGATAGACATACATATTGGGTTGTCAGCAAAGTCATGACGTATTTTGTCTGTTTTTCAAAGGTCATTTATTTATATAAAGAACAAAGATCAATTAATGATATATTGCCCGTTTTTTTGGATAATGTTTTGCCAACTTTCAGTGAGCTTCATAATTCCTCATTCATAGAAGCACCTCTTTATTGGCAAAAAACTGAACAAGGCGCTGATTTACAGCCTCATCTGATTTGAACCTTATACCACACAAGGGGTTTTGAAGACAGTGAAACAAGTGGAAGTCTGATGGCACAAGGTCAGGCGAGTATGGTGGGTATGGCAAAACATTCCATCCAAGCTCCAATCATTTTTGACAGGAGATCAAACTTGTGTGTGTTCTCGTGTTGTCATGATGGATGGAACACAACTCTTTACAATTAACAAGGTCTGGACATTTCTGGATGATGGATTCATTCAAATTGTACAATTGCTGACATATACATTTGAACAAATTGTTTGGTTCCTTGGTAGGAGCTCGAAAAACCTTTATAATCCCACCACACTGACAGCATAACCTTCCTCTGATGAACATCTGCTTTCGATGTCGTTTGAGGTGAATCATCACATCAGGGCCAAGACCATTTGTGCACCACATTGTTGTAAACAATCCACTTCCATTCATCAGTTATCAATCGCTTCAAAAAAGGATCATTTTCCTCACAATTAATGAGTAAATCGCAGATGTTTATATGTGCCATCAAATGCACTTCTTTGAGTTCATGTGAAACCCAAATATTGAGGTTGCTTATGTATCCCAGTTTCTTCAGGTGATCATGAACGTTTGAATGCTGGATGTTCAATGTTTTTACAATCTCTTGTGTCATGTAAAATGGGTTTGACTCGATCAATGCCTTTATTTTGTTGTCATCAACCTTGGTGGGTGGGCCTCCCTGAACAAGGAACGTCATTGAGATCAAAATCACCAGCATGGAATTTCGTGAACCATCATTGGCACTGATGTTCTTGTAGAGCATTATCTTCATAAACTTTATGCAACTTTCCACAAGCTTGATGCGCGTTCTTCCCTTTATAGAAGTAAAACAGTAAAATATGGCAAAAATGCAGTTTGGTCTTCCATCTTCAAATTATAAAATATCCAAAACTCAACCAAATCGCTCAATTTTTTTTTAGAATGAAGGTAGAACTATCAGCTGTCACGTGACATAGCAATAACATAGATGCAAATGACTCTAGTACTTCCAAAAATGAACTAGTGCCATCTGTTGCAAACATGCATCATGACTTTTCTGACAACCCAATACATTCATACATACATACATACATACATACATACATACATACATGGTGTGTGTGTTTAAATTTTGAGCCTATGTATTCAATCTAAACAAAAACAAGCAAACAAAAGAGGTCCCTGATCTCTCATCCTCCTCTGCAACCATCCTATTGATTTACTTTGAACTCTTCATCTGGCTTCTACTTCCCCCCATCCTAAATGCACTGAAACTCTTCTTAAGTTCATACACAGAATATATATTGAGAAACCTAACAGACACCTTTTTAGTATCATTTCATTTCATATGGAGATAAATGAACAGATTCAGAAATGTTTTGGGGGGACTTCTGGTAAAATGGCAGGATAGACAGACGCTGCGCTAACTACCTCCCAGGATCACACCAATATTACAAACAAATTATACAGCATTCAACCCCGGAGGTCCCCGGAACACTAGATGAACAGAACCACTAAACGAAGAACTCAAAGAGGAGGCCACGTCAAGTCTAGTAGGAGGGGCAAAGACAAGAGAGGGCGAACCCCATGAGGGAAGCCCCAGCTGTAGGGAGGCTTCCCCGGTTGGGGGAGAGACCCTCTGGCCGCACACCAAGCTCACCAGCCCAGAGTTCCTTTGCCAGGAAGAGGGGTTCCAAAATAGCTGGCAGTAAATTAGTGAGGACTCTCTTTGCTCAGCTCGTTGAGGCTCAGAGCGGCTAGAGAATCAGTGGGGCCGGCGCACGGGCTTCCTTGCCGGTGAGCACTTACCTGGTTCCTGGTGGAGGGAGTAGTTGTGTGAGCCGGGCCCAGGAGCCTGTGGGGACAGACTGAACTGAGCACCTTTGGTGCAAAGGCTGGAGGTTTTGGGACTGCTGTTCCTCTGGTGAGGAGCCTGCACGCGAGTGGTGTACAGGAGGGTGCCATTTTGTCAGGGTTGGGCCCTCCCACAGAGGGTCAGGTCCAGGACCTCACTGAACTGGTGGAATTGGTGCAGAAGTGTGTGTGTGCATGCGTGCATGCGAGCTTGGATCCCCACCCTCCACCCGGCTTATACTGCATTGCCAGGGAAATGTTGGGCGGGTGCCCTCTGGCTCCAACAGGCTGCTCACTGAGACCCGGGAGTTTGCGAGCCACCTTGGATCCCCACCCTCCACTTGGCTTGTACTGCATTGCCAGGGAAATGCCTGGTGGGCATGCTCCGGCTCCAACAGGCTGTTCACTGAGATGTGGGAGTGCACGACCTGCCTCAGGTCCCTGCTCTCTGCACTACGCTTGCAGAGTTGCCAGGCTGGTGATTGGTTGTCGGGCTGCTCAGCCTGATCTGTGAGTGGCTGATTGGAATAGGCTGAGACTGGGAGTTTTCCTTGGAGTGTTGGGCCGTGAGGTGTGTGCCTGCGTGATCCAGCCGGGGCTCTCCTGGTGATCTATCTAATACATCAAAGCAATCCAAGAGTGACAGCCAGAATGAGGAAACAAAGAAACATGTCACAAGTAAAAGATCAGAAGAAAACACTAGAAATGGAACTAAATGAAACAGAGGGATCCAACCTTTCAGAGACAGAGTTTAGAACACTGATGATAAGAATGTTTAACAAAATTAGTGAAGACATAAGGAAGGATAGAGACATCATAAAAAACAACCAGTTAGAACTAAAGAATACATTAACTGAAATGAAGAACACACTCGAAGGAATCACCAGTAGAGTAGATGCAGCAGTGGAGCAGATCAGCGATTTGGAAGACATAATAGCAGAAATCACCCAGTTGGGACAACAAAAAGACCAAAAAATAAAAAACAATGAAAATAGTTTAAGATCCCTATGGGACAAGATGAAGTGCAACCACTATCAACTCATAGGAATACCAGAAGGAGAAGAGAAGAAGCAAGGGGTCAAGAATGTATTTGAGAAAATAATGACTGAAAACTTCCCTACCCTGGTGAAGGAAATCAACATACATGGCCAGGAAGTGCAGAGGCTTCCAAACAAGCTGAATCCAAACAAGTCCACACCAAGACACATCATAGTTAAAATGGAAAAGGATAAAGGCAGAGACAGAATCCTAAAAGCAGCAAGAGAAAGACAGCAGGTTACATACAAAGGAACTCCTATTAGACTAACAGCTGACTTGTCTACAGAAACTCTGCAGGCCAGAAGGGAGTGGCAGGAGATATTCAAAGTGACACAAAATAAAGGCCTACAACCAAGATTGCTCTACCCAGCACAGCTATCACTTAAAATTAAAGGAGAAATAAAGAGCTTTTCAGAAAAGAATAAGCTTAAGGAGTTCATTACCACCAAGCCAGCATTATAAGAAATGTTAAAAGGGCTTTTTTAAACAAAAGAAAGGGGTAAACAAGCTAACCCAGGAAGACCAAGAATACAAATAACAAAATGGCAATACATATGCACCTATCAATAATCATTTTAAATGTGATTGAGCTAAATGCTCCAATCGAAAGACAGAGAGTGACTGAGTGGATAAGAAAATAGGACACATGTATATGCTGTTTACAGATGGAATAAGATATTTCATGCAAATGGAAATGAGAAAAAAAAAGCTGGAATAGCAGTACTTATTTTGGACAAAATAGACTTTAAAATGACTACAATAAAAGACAAAGAAGAGCATGATAACCCTAATAAACATCTATGCACCCAACATAGGAACTCCTAATTACATATAACAGATTTTGACAGACATAAAGACAGAGATCAACAGTAAGACTATCATAGTACAGGACTTCAGCACCCTATTGTCACAATGGACAGACCCTTTAGACAGAAAATCAACACAGAAAGAGGGGCCTTAAATGACACTTTAGACCAGCTGGACTTCGTCGATATTTTTAGAGCATTTCACCCTGAAACAAGAGAATATAAGTTCTTCTCAAGTGCACATGGGACATTTTCCAAGGTAGACCACATGGTAGGCCACAAAACAAGTCTCAGTAAATTTAAGAAGATTGAAATCATATCAAGCAGATATAAAGGAAAAACTGATGGTTGCTGGCTGGGAGGGAGTGGGGATGAGGGAGAGGGGGAAGGGTTTGGACAGCGTAGGTGGGTGACTACAATGTTGCTGCAGCGATATGGGGGGCAGTTCTGGGAATGTAATTGATAAAGTTTTGAAGGTACTATTATGTTACGTGAAATAAGTCAGTCGGAGAAAGACAAATACCATATGATCTCACTTATATGTGGAATGTAAAAAACTGAATGAACGAGCAAAGTTAACAGACTCATAGATATAGAGGAAAAACTGAGGGTTGCTAGTGGGAAGGGGGGTGGGGATAAGGGAGAAGGGGAAGGGATTAGACAGCATAAATAGACAACTACAATATTGCCACAGGGATATGAAACACAATTCGGGGAATATAATAATGTAAAAATTTTGTGGTGTGTCAGATAGTCACATGCATTGTTAGGGAGACCACTTCATGGATGGAGTAGAGGCTTGATCACTGCACTGTACACCTGAAGCTGATGTTGTATAATATTGTATAACAACTGTAACTGAATATATAGATAGTCACGAGATGTGGAGTATACTGTGGATGGGAATCAAAGGTATTGTAGTAGATATGTTTGGTATGGGGGAATGGCGAACCGGGGGAGGGGGGTTGTCACTTTGGGGGGTAAAGAGTATAACTATTGCATTGTGTTGTACACCTGAAACTAATTTAAAAAATAATAATAATAAACATTTTTAAAAAAAGAAATGTTTTTGGTGTAGAGTCCTTAGGACTTGGTGACAGATTCAATGTGCAATGTAAGAAACAGGAAGGAATGAAGAATTAATCCCTGCTTTCTGGCATAAGCAAAATGGACAAATATTGGTATCATCTACTCAGCTGGAGTAAAGAGGAAAAACAGGTGTGTAAGGTGTGTGTGTGTGTGTGTGTGTGTGTGTGTGTGTGTGTGATGTCTGAGAGACATCAGTTTATAAAGTAGGCAGTAGGTTTTTTGAGGCTAGAGTTCAGAGAAGAGGTTTAGCCTGAAGACCTAAATTTGGGCATAATCTGTGTATAAATGGCATTAAAACTTACAGAGATGGAAGAGCAAATCAAAGAAGAGAGTATAATACCACTCCTCTCCTGTCAGAATGGCTATCATCAATAAATCAACAAACAAGTGTTGGTGAGTATGTGGAGAAAAGGGAACCCTCGTGCACTATTGGTGGGATTGCAAATTGGTGCAGACACTGCGGAAAACATTATGGAGGTTCCTCAAAAAATTAAACATCGACCCAGAATTTCCATTACTGGGTATTCATTCAAAGAAATCCAAAACACTAATTCGAAAAAATATATGCACCTCTATGTTTATTTGCAGTGCTATTCACAATAGCCAAGATAGGGAAACAAGCAAAATGTCCATCAATATATGACTGCATAATGAAAATGTGGTACATTTATACAGTGCAGTATCACTCTGCCATAAAAAAGAGTGAAATCTTGACAGTTGTGATAACATCAACGGACCCAGAGGGTATAATGCTAAGTGAAAGAAGTCAGGCAGAGAAAGACAAATTCCATATGGTTTAATTTATATGTGGAATCTAAACAAACAAACGAACAAAAACAGACTCATAGAAATAGAGAAAAAAGGGATGGTTACCAGAAAGGATAGGGTAGGGTGTACGGGAAAAGGTGAATGAAAGGGAATACAGTCAATAATATTGTGATAAGCTTGCATGGTGATAGATGATTACTAGAATTAGTGGGATGATCACATTGTAAGGCATAAAAATGTTGAATCACTTTATTGTACACCTGAAAATATTAGAACTAATATAATATTAATTACCAACTATACTTAAATAAGAAATAAACAAACAATAGCTATTTCTACCCTACGTCCCAATAATTCCACTTCCAGGATATACTTTAAAAATCTTGCAAATGTGTACAGTAAGACAGTGAACCACTACAGCACTGCTTGTAATTGAAAAAATTGAAAAAAAAAATGACAGCAACCTATCAATGTCCATCAAGAGGGAAATTAATAAATAAAATGTGCTATGTTTATATGAGGGATTATTACATATACAAATGTAGATACATCAACACGTGTAGATCTCAAAAACAATGTTGAGTAAAAAGTGTGGAATCTAGACATATATTAAGTGTAATATTTATGTAAACTTAAATACACATATGAATATTGTATATTACCTATGAACATACATTTTTATTTATACACGGAAAAGAATACACAGAACCTCATAAAAATAGTTATCTCTAGGAAGGAGACCAGAGAATAAGACTAATGAGTGTGGTGAAAGGAGACTTCAACTTCATCTATATTGTTTTATTCATTTCATTTTAAGAAGTACTTGAAAAAATTGTGGCAAAATATTAACCGTTGTAAATTCTTAGAGAAGGAGAAAACATGTGTGTTTAATATATTATTCTTTATATTTTCTATATTTTAAACTTTTCTCATAAACTTAAAAGTTCTTATAAAACTATAGAGGATCACGTAATATTGAGAGGGTATGCTATTAAACTTATTTAAAATAAAAAAATGAATATTTCTTTCTAACACTGAGTATGCTGAGTCATAGGAAGATCACCTACTCTCACTTGCTCAAGATCCTAGCAATAAATTCATACTTACCCTCCCCATATACTCCAAGATTTTACATACTCATTGAATCAATATTTACCCTTTCTTTTTATAGAGAAGAATATTAAACAGTCCATTCTGATAAAAGCCCTTCTGTCATTTGTTGTGTCTTGCTCGGGGTCCTTTCTTGACGTTAATTCTTTTTCAAAGAATGGTGAACAGAAATGCCTAATTTTTTTGAAGCACCAAGGTACTATGCTTTTGTCTTATACTTTCTTTCTTTGGGTTCAAATACCTTTCCTTATGATGTTTACCTCTTTGTTGAGGGGTTTTTGGCTGCAGGAAACATTACATTGTTACTATTTCTGACAGCCTCTATCCTATGCATTCTAACATTCAAGATAATCTCATTTAATCCTCACAATAAACCAAAAATTAAATATTATCCCTATTTTTAAAATGAGTTCATCAAAACACAAAGAGCTTAATAAATACTTTGAGATAATCAGATATTATGTATAGGATCCAGAAATTCAAACCTAGTTTTGAATGACTCTAAATTCTCTACTCTTCCCATTGCCTCCAAAGTGAAAAAAAAATGTTACAATGACTTCAAAAGTCCCTTTCATGGATCCTAGTTTTATCAATTTTAGTAAAGTGGTTCAAAATCTAGAGATGATATTTATTATTGCTTTGCTCTTGCTACGGTTATTACTACAAAAGAATAAGCTGAAGGGTGTTTTTGTTGCTATTCCATTGTGTATCTGCTGGTTTCATATTAAGGCAATGCTAGATGAATTCAGAGCTAGAGTAGTGGTTCCTAACTGCAGGTGATTTTGTACACTAGAGGATATTTGACAATCTGGAGGCATTTTTGGTTTTCACAAGTTGGGGTTGGGAGGAACTATGTTTATCTAGGTGATAAGAGGCCAGGGATACTGTTAAACATCCTACAATGTACAGGACAGCATCCCAAAACAAATAATTGAAAAGTCCAAAATGTCTATAGTGATGGTTAAGAAACCCTGATCTAGAAGTATTATGGACCACACTATAACTGATTTTCAAAAATCATAGAATGTGTTTACTAAGATATAGAGGACTCAAAATATTTACAAAGCATGCTAACTCTGTTCTAATCAATTACCCGATAAATTTCTAAAACCATGGGAGTTTTGATAGAATTTTGACTTCAGATTCCCAAATCAATCTAAGATAAAGGGTGGTAAGAAAGTAATAGTAAATAGAAGCAGTATCTGAAAATAAGTGTGTAGGTTCTGTGGCCAGTAAAATGGGATACAGGAGTAACAGAACAGTAGTCTTTTAAGAAAGCTAGTGGGGTTTTTTGTTTGTTTTCTTACCTTGCCTTCACCTGCCCTTCTCTTAGTTTTGCTTTTTCTTAAGACTTCAAACAGCTCCTGGTTAGTAAAAGAGATAAGGAAAAGGTTTATTAAAAATCAGTTTGACTATGATTACTTACACCTATATTAAAGAATTTGTGAATCATACAACTTTCAAAACTAATTTGGAATCATCCCAAAGTGGAAACCTATCTCTAATAATAGCAAACGCTTTATTCTTTCTCACTATGTCACCCTTTAAGAATAAATCAACTCAGTTTAACACAATAGTGTCATTGGATTATTCAAGTTTAAAAAATGCTTCCCAGCAAAAGGCAGTTTTAAAGTTTTGAGTGCTCTGTTAAAATCAAAGATTTGTAGAGAAATGCTCTTTCTGATAACTACATATTATAATCACCAAAAACAACATTAATTGCTAATACAACAATGAAATCTTAAAAATTATCATTTATAGAAATGGTAAATGTGTATGTATGTTTCCTAACTATCCAAGAGTAATTTTTTTCATTTTTTTCTATTTATTTGACTATTACACTAAGCTTCTCATCTTGTTTCCTTGTGCTACTCTCTCACTTCCTAATTATAAATTGGATTATTTTTCAGGTCACCTTTGGCAGCCACTCGAACCCATTCCTCTTTTCTTTAAACTTCTGTTCCCACCTCATCATCTACTTGCCTCAGCTAAAAGAGTTTTACCTCTTCTGTAGCTCTAATCTTTCACCTGTCACTTGAAGAATTCTAGGCTAGAGAATTTTACAAATTAAATAAAAAAACAGAATAATGAAACCAAGAAGTTTTTCTTTGTCTGCCTAGGGAAAGTTTTTCCATTATGAAGAGGAAAGACCCTCAGTTTTTACTACTCTAGAATTTCTAGGCAACTGAATCTTCTTATGGAAACCAGAAACACTACCAGCCAGCTGGAATAACTCTTCCCATTTTACTTTTACACTAAATGGGCACATAAACTATAGAAAGCAGGAAGCAGAAGTGGTCTCATTTATAATTCCTCCTTGCCCATCTGCTGCACACTTTCAAAAATACTGGATTAGGAATCGAGGAGGCCTGAATTGAATATAGACTGCATTTGCTCAAAACTTGCTTGGGAAAATCATGTTAATTTCACTGAGCTTTGTTTTTCCTTTTTATTTTTAAATGGTAAAACTATGATGTACACCTGGAACTAATATAATATTGTATGTTTGCTATATTTTAATAAAAATATTTTAGAAAAGAGGATGATAATGCCTGACCAGGTTGCTCCAGATTACTTTAAGTATCAAATGAAATGATGTATAAGCAGGGCCAAAGCAGGGCCGGCCAAGTTGCGTGGTGGTTAAGCACGGGCTTGGAAAGTGAGCAGCCCCAGTTTGGGTCCCACATATGAGGGCCAATGACACTGCCCTCAAAAAAAAAAAAAGGTTAACCTTAATCATCACTATGATAGGTATTTATAGAGTTCATCCTTACATGTTTAGGAGATTAAAGTTAATGATCTTAGGTGTTTAATCAGAGTGTGTGTTAACAATAACACTAATATTTTCTGAGAGGCTGTATTAACCTGGAAACAACCCAGATATCCATCAGCAGAATGGATGAATAAATTATGATATATTCATACAGTGGAATACTCTATACCAGTGAAAATGAATGAACTATGGTTACACATAATACACAGATAAAGAACAATATGATGAATTACAAAAGCAAGTCAAAAAAGAAAAAGCAATATGATTTTATTTACACAAAGTTCAAAAACATGCAATACTAAATAACGTAATGTTTAGGGATGCAAATACTATGGTAACACCATAAAGAAAAGCAGGGAAATTATAAATTTGAGACAGCAGTTAACCTCTAAAGAGGGAAGGAAAGAAATGTAATTAGGAAAAGGGTACATAAGAATTTAAAGGAAATGGTAATTTTCTTAAATTGGGTGACAGGTCACAACTGATTGCTGTCTTGCTTTTTTTATTCTATACTCATGCTTTGCAAATATTATTTTATTGGTATTCAATATTTAACAAAAACAACTAAAGTTTGATATGTTTCCTTTCTATATTTTCTCTGTAATAAAACAAGTTTATGATTTCAACAGATTTCAATTCCTTATTTTCAACAGGAGCAGTTAGAAATGAATATATGGGTGTGTGTGTGTGTGTATATATATATATATATATATATTTTATTTTTATTTTTTTTAAATAGTTCTATTACTGTGCCTAAGATTTAAAAAAATCTAAAGAAATAAGATATCCAATTAAAAAATAAGGTCAATTTTTGGAGTCAAAATTAGTTCAGAACTCATAAAAATAAAAACAACTTTTTTTTTTGAGGGCAGTGTCACTGGCCCTCATATGTGGGATCTAAACCGGGGACGCTGGCTTCGCAAGCCAGCACTTAACCACCACGCTACTCGGCCGGCCCAACTTCTTTTTCTTTTAAATGGTTTCTAAATCAAAGATATAGGCTATGTATCTTTTTTTTTTTTTACTTAAGATGAACATCAGTAACAATTTTCCTAATTGAACAAATATCTTCACATCTTAATTTTACTAAAAATCTATTCCTATCCTAAGGAACCCTCTCTTAAAAATTTTATAATATGCAAAAACTCTTAAAAAACATATGTCTAAAAAAATTTTACATAAAACCTGGAAATGCTTAAGCTTTAGCGGACTGTTCTGGTCTACACGTGGATTTATTGAAAGAGCTGTGTTAATACATATTAAGCACGTAGGGAAGAACTTTACTGTTTTGTTTTATTTTACCTTTATACAAAAAAGAATCTCAAACAATGAAATAAAATTGGTGAACATGGAAAGTGATGAAACAATAAAATCTACCATTTTGTCTGTCTCTATAGAAATATAAATTTCATCTCAAATACACACTCACACACAAATATAGAGGCATAAAAAAATAATCCTCGACCGGCCGAGTGGCGCAGTGTTTACGTGCCGTCTTAGGAAGCCAAGGGCCCCGGCTCGGTCCCACATGTGAGGGCCAGTGACACTGCCCTCGAAAAAAAAAAAAACATTTAAAGTTTAAACTTCATTAACAATGGGGAAATAGCTAATCAAATCAACTAGAGAACACTTTCACGAATTAAAGGCATCAAAGATGTAAAAACTATTTTTAAAAACTCACTCTAGGGCCTGCCGAATGGTGCGGTGGTTAAGCCCTGGCTTTGGATGCCAATGGCCCCGGCTGGGTCCCACATTTGAGGGCCAGTGACACTGCCCTCAAAAAAAAAAAAAATAACCATTTAAAGTTTAAACTTCACTAACAATGGGGAAATAGCTAATTAAATCAACTAGATAATACTTTCACGAATTAAAGCCATCAAAGATGTAAAAAATATTTTTAAAAACTCACTCTAGGGCCGGCTGAGTGGCGCGGTGGTTAAGCGCTGGTTTTGGACGCCAACGGCCCCGGCTCGGTCCCACATTTGAGGGCCAGTGACACTGCCCTTAAAAAAAAATCCTCACATAGTTTCATCTATGGAAGTGGTTTCCAGATTAACCTTACATTCCAAAAGGTTTGTTTTTCCAGCATCAAGGGTTTATAATTAGGTAACAGTCTAAAGCCTACCAATCATCCTTTACACAAGAGTAAAACAGCTTTTAAAAACATTTTGGTTCAACAGAAAACAATTCTAAAGATAAAAAGGAGCTCAGCCAATATACTCACTATTTTCTCCACATCTTGAAATTTCAAAGATGAGAAAAATTTAAAAATCAAACTTGTAAAATTCCTCAGTAAGAAAATAATTATTTTAGCTATTTTCCCCAAAGTAATATCTCTTAGTTCTTCCTTAGAATCTCCAAGAGTTTTGAATTGAAATGCAGTGACACAACGCCAAAGAGATCCTTCCTCGTAAGTCACATATAAAATGGCAAACACTAGTACGTTGATTAATCTCCCTTCGCATTATAGTTTAGAGATTTCGGAGTAATTTTCGAATTTTACATCACCTAGTGTAAAAAATAATAATGTACTTATTGCGAATATATATTTTACAGCAACTTTACTTCAAACTTAGGCTTACTGTTTTTGTCCTACCTTTCTAACCTAAAAGTTTGAGTCATGATCCTTTTTAAAACTTCAAGTGAAACTCATAAATTCAAAGTTACCAGCCCCGCTTATCCCTTAGGTCTTATTACACAAGATTTTATATATATATATATATATATATATATATATATATATATATATATATATATATATATATATATATTTATTTATTTATTTTTCAAGTACTTTAAAAAGCCCTATACCTTTTTTCCTTCATCCGTAAGATCTAAGCTCTGAGAATAGAAGTGAGGGGCCAAAGATAATACGAAATCTGAGGAAACAGCGCGAAGGTTAAGAAAAGTTCGGAGTAACACAAAAGAAAGAACTGGGAGGTTAGCTGGGTGACGACAACCGTTAGGCGTTGGGCTACACTAGGGTGCAGTAAAGGAACGCGAGGGGGTGGGCTTAACCTCTTGCCCTCGAGCCCCCCGACGCCCCCCAGCGACTGCAGCCTACCCTAACCGCCTCTGCGAGCGGCAGCCATTTTGTCGTGCCCTAGCCCCGCCCCTGGCGCAGACGGCTCCGCTTCCCAGCCGGCCTAGCGCAAAAACAGGAAGTGGGATCGCCAACCAAGGAACCTGTCCGTCTGCAGGTGGGGACTAAGAAGGCACTCAGAGAATCCTTGGGTCAAACCCGTGCCGCTGACCGTGGCTGTCGCCTCCCGAGAAAAGTCGTGGAATCATGTCGAATATGGAGAGTATCCTTTCCTGTCTGAAAAGCTGCTGCTAGGGCTTAGAAAAGGGGGGCTAGGGTCTGGGGCTCTGGGAGGAGTCCGGTGGTGACCTTTTAGGTCTAGTTGTGGAAGGGTGAGGGCACTGACTCCGATTGATTAGCGTCGACAGCTTGTTTTGTTTGTTGTTTTCTGGTAGCCGCCGCCATCCTAGAATCAGGGGACTTGGGACTGCTTTGGTCAGAGGAGTGGTGGAACTGGTTTGAGAAGATTCTTGAGCGCGAACTCTCCCCTCGTTGAGGGCTACTGTCACCTGTCCTTTCAGTGAATTTATCCGCTTAGAAATCAGGGTGAATGGTGCAGAAACAGAGGCAGCAGGAGTTTGCCAGAGGTTTGGGGCGTAGGTTTGGGTTTTGAATGCAATACGAGGGCAGATAGATTTTGTGGAATTTCCTTTATCTCCTGGTAATAAAGTAAAGTGCTTAATACCAGCCCTCCCGAGTAAGTGGTGTGCTTGCCTGTTAATTAATTTGTATATGGGGAAACTCGTGCAGTTCCCTAAAGCAATAAAAATTCATCCGTTGCACCTGGGTTCCCACTGAAGAATGAGGTCCGGGTTAGGAACCAAAAACGGTGTGAAGTCCTGAAAAGAGGGATTAAATTGCTTTTCACAACTGAAATACCATCACGCATTTTCCATATCGGTGTAATTCTTCCTTTTTCCAGGGGTGGGCATTATAGAAAATAGAGTAGCTTGGTAACTTGCCATTCAATGAAACTTGGTAAAATGGCAAAATGTGGGTACTTAGTATTTGTTTGATAGCTGGTGTTAAAGCACTTTTGCCTTCATTAGTTTGTAAGTTTGCAATATAGAAAGACTTTTTGGTGAAAGGATTAAATTATATAAACCATACTGGGAACATAGATAACATATATTGTGCTGTACTGTCCAAGATAAACCAAGAATAAAATGTAAATCCTTGATGAGGTGCAGAAATAAGTCATTTTATGAACAGAGTAGATGACTAAAAGGCCCAGTTATCACTGCATTTTCAAGGATATAATTTATGGAATTGTGGTTGTGTTAGATTATTTTTTAAAAATAGTGTTATAAAGGAAAGATCACTGGACTTTGAGTCAGAAGATGACTTTATAATCCCAGTTCTGCCTCTTAAACATGTGAAGTAACATCAGGTAGGCTTAGGTAGAGAAAAATTAACTTGAGTCATATAGCCTCTGCCATGCAGGGTTTACTCATCTACAAACATACCGACTGACTTGCCAACCTTTTAAAGCTGTTATGAAGATAAAATGAAATAGAATGGCATACTAATATTGAAGTTTTAAACACACTGTTAAGTATTAAGAAATAGAGTACAAATTGCTATCTCTTTCCCCAGAACTTTTGGAAGGATTTGAGGTAATAGCTCTAAAATTGCTTGGCTTGTGTTTTCTCCTCTGGTAATGCAAGTTAATTTTTCTCTACCTAAGTCTACCTGATGTGATTTCCAATAACAAGATAATTAGTTACTAATTTTCTTTCACTGTAAAGTATATATGCCTGACTATAATTAAAATTAATGATACTGCTATCAATAGTTTAATACCTAACAAAAATGAACTATTAACTACCCTTCAGTCCATTAAAGGAAGTGAGGAGGCTTAACTTGACTCATACCATCTGGCAGTGGTTACTTCTCTTAGCTCCATTTTGTAGAATCCAGATGTTTTCCTTAGAGTATATAGGAGGAAAATGACAGACGGACTCAGACCTGTCTTCCATAAATAAATAACTTGAACTGAAACTTCAGTAACATTTGTTTATCACCTGTACATAATGCATAAATCTCATTGTTACAGTGTATAAGAAGTTTAAATGTGCTAAAAATTGAATTAGCATAGTAATTGTGACTTCTGTCTTTGGACAGTTAAACACTGAATTGTCATGATTTATCATGGTGGATTAGAGCATATCTTACTTTACAGAATTGGATGGAATGGCCAAATTTATTTATTGTAACATGTTCATATAGGTGTTTTACAAGTATAGAATTAATAGCAATATATGTGCAGTATTAACACAGTGTGTTTCAGGAGTGTGTTTGATTAACTATAGGAATGAAACAATAGAAGAGGAATAATTAAGGGATACTCCCTACTCTTTTTTTTTTCTTCTCTATGTTCTACCCCTCTTCTGGTATTTTGTTGTTTTTGTTGGACTTAGCTCAGGCATGCTTCATTTTCTAGGAAACTTTCCATGTCATCTTTCTAATCTCCTAACCCATCATCTCAACATACCTAAAAATCTGAGAGCACCAGGTCCTATCCTGTGCGCCTTATCCCATTTATTTTCCTCTCCATTTTAGCCTCTTTTTTTGCTATTGTAATCATATGTTTACTTTTTTATCTTATCTCGTCCATTAGACTGTGAGTTCCTTGAGGATGGGGTCCTTATTTAATCTTTGAATCCTGATTTCCTTGTACAGCACTTAGCCATTGGTGGACACAAAATGGGTAAATGACCTTCTATTAAGAATTGTTAACAAGGGCCGGCCGAGTGGCACAGTGGTTAAGCGCTGGCTTGGGAAGCCAGCGGCCCCGGTTCGGTCCCACATATGAGGGCCAATGACACTGCCCTCAAAAAAAAAAGAATTATTAACAGATATTGAGTCTCTGGGCTGAGCAATCCACCCAAGCTGTCGAGGGTTATAATATCCATTACCAACTCTGAGCAACTTTTGACCTGAGCCAGAACACACATGGGTGGGGATAAATACCAATATAAGGTAGTACATACTAACTTAGGTGAATACTAGAATAGCAGTTCTTGATCCTATGTGTGGATTTACTAAACTCCTGGAAATTGTATGCAAAATTTTGTATGTTAGTATGTCCCTTTTTCCTGGGGAAAATATCATATAGCTGACATCTGTTTCTCCAAGGGATTCTAACCTGAAAAAGGTTGAGAAGTAATGAAATAGTCATAGATATTATATATGTTCTGAGAGTGAGTACATAAAGGGATGTGAACTGGACGGTTAGCATTGTCTCCTTTTGTAGTCTTCCAGGCAGATGAGACTGTGTTTTAAGCAAAGATTGCTAGTGTTAACAAATGTATTGATTTTTGACTCCTTTTTTTTTTTGAGGGCAGTGTCACTGGCCCTCATATGTGGGACCCGAACCCGGGCCGCTGGCTTCCCAAACCAGCGTTTAACCATTGCGCCACTCTGCCGGCCCTCAGTATGTTGCTTCTTTTTCATTCACAATCGTAACTCCTACTTTTTAAAAATTGCTAATTCTGCTTTACATAGTCTGTTTTGATTGATAGTAATAAATCTACACCTGCTTTTTTTAGGTTAATATTTGTCCAACTTTTTCTATCTTTTTACATCTAACCTTTCTGTCTTGATGTTTTCTTTTGGTTTTTTTTAGCTGAGCCATCCTGCCAACTGTTGGCAGCTCAACGGCAACTCAGCTCGGGCTGGCATCGAACCGCTGTTGTTCAGAGCTCACCTCGCACTCTTGAGCGAGCTCTTAACCAACTGAGCCACTTGGCCGGCCCTCTGTCTTGATGTTTTAAAGTCCCATTTAAAGCGCATAGCTGTAATTTCATTTTTTTAATCCAACATGCTGTTTTGGGGGTATTTCTATCCGTTTATGATTTCTGTTTATCCTGTTTTATTGCTACCTTCTTGTGAAATGATTAAGTGGTTCACCCCATTTTCCCCCTCTACTATTTTGGAAGTTAATTCTATTTCCTTAGCAGTGCCCTTCACATTTTAACATGCATAGTTAGTCTAATGTCTAAATGATCAGAAACTTTTTCCCAAATAATGCAGTGATTTTTATTTATTTATTTAGTTATTTATTTTTTTGAGGGCAGTGTCACTGGCCCTCATATGTGGTACCCGAACCGGGGCCACTGGCTTCCCAAGCCAGCACTCAAGCACTGCGCCACTCACCCGGCCAAATGCAGTGATTTTTAAACATTTAACTTTAATCACCCCATCCTCTGTCTTACATGTTTTCATTATCTAGTTATGTTTGTTCTGCCTTTTTTTTATCTCCCAAATAAGATATTGAGATTCTTTTATTGTCAGTGTTTCTTTGGATTTACCCATGTTTACGAGTCTCTGGGCTCACTAAGCCTTTCATTATGTCAGACCTAATTCTTGTGAAATACAATTGGTCATGTTCAGTCATTATTAGTGGGTTTTGTATTTGCAGATTTGTCGAGTTGATAACATCTGTTTGCAACCTGAAAATCAGTGCTTGCTGTGTATTCAGGGTCATTCTTTGATATGCTCAGGCAGTGAAAAATTTGAGTCGCTGGAAGCGTGGGTTCACATCTGAGGTTGAACAGTGCAAGGCTCTGTCTTCTTACTTTAGCTCTCGTACTATAAGCGGTGTCTCTTGCTTTCTGTTTAGTGCCACATTTTTTGTGCTTTCTGTTGGTGATTTCAGATGCCCAAGTATTGTGTTGAAGTACTGCATTGTGTACCTAAGTGCAAGGCTGTGATGTGCCTTATGGAGAATATATGTGTGTTAGATAAGCTTCTTCCAGGCATGAGTTATACTGCTGATGGCCATGACTTCAATGTTAATGAATCAGCAATATATATTAAGTAAGGTGTGTTAAGACAGAAATACACATGAAACAAGATTATATATTGATAGCATCTGGAGGCTCACAGGAATCTAAGCAAGCATTTCCCCTAGGAGCAATGAATTTGTACCTGCTAATTCACTGTTTGCAGTGACTTAATAAAACATAACTACTATGAATAATATGAATCCACTGTACATCCTTTGGAAGTTACTTTAGCATTTTGTCTGAAAATTCTGCTAAGTTTGATTTTGTAAGTAATCTGAATTTTCACTATGGCTCTTTAAAAGTTATTTTTGTCTGGTGTTCCAAGGTTTATTATGATGTATCTAAGTGTGGATTATATTTATTTATTTATTTACTTACTTATTTATTAGTGTGGATGTATTTTTATTCATCCTGCTTGGGATTTTTTGAGAGGCTTCCCGAATCTAATAATTTTATTCTTCTCATCAGTTATGGAAGACTCCCAGGCATCATATCTTTGAATATAATCTTTCACACATTCTCTTTATTATGTCTTCATGGAATAGTAGACCTTTTGTTGTATTTTCTTTCTTGTCTTCTCTTTCATATTAACCTTAATTTTTTCACTCATCTCAATTCAGATCTATTTTCAGTTTGCTGATTTTCTCCTCAGCTTTATCTAATTTTCTTTTATCTCCTTTGTTGTGTGTCCCCCACCCCACTATGAGCCAAAGCCCATAATGACAGTTAACCTTGTCATCTCCTTTGAGAGTTCATAAGACTACTTTCTATCCCACCCTTATGCTAATGTTGTAGTCTTCAGGGGTTCCTTTTAACTTTGTTCAGCAAGTTCAGCTTCAGCACCTCATCTTGTGTGGGGGCTTTGGCTTCAAGGGCTTCAGTGCTTACCTACTGCTGATATTTGCTGCTTCCTCTTTGATTCTATTCCCGAGGATTTCTCTTCCTTTTTTGCAAGCTGAACTCTATTTAAAATGACATTTGTTGGGCCGGCTGAGTGGCACAGTGGTTAAGCGCTAGTTTGGGAAGCCAGTGGCCCTGGTTTGGGTCCCACATATAAGGGCCAGTGACACTGCCCTCAAAAATAAAATAAAATGACATTTGTTGTAGTTTATACAGTATTTCTATGTGTTTTTCTAAATCTCTAGGCTTCTATATTTGTGGAAATGGTTCATGTCTTTTTAGAATGAAGGGGGAAAAAGCTCTCTGTCCTTAAGTGGACTTCTGTAATGAATCTCCTATTATTTTTTGGCCAATATTTTATACCATGATCAATATTAGCTATTAATATTAAATAATTCAGCTGTCCTCAGTATTTGCATTTTATAGTAAGTTTCAGGTTTAAGGGAAGCTGAAATTATTCTTTAAAAACAACAAATAATATTAATTATAAGAATTCATCTAAAGGGCTGGCCGAGTGGCGCGGTGGTTAAGCGCTGGTTTGGGAAGCCAGCAGCCCCGGTTTGGGTCCCACATATGAGGGCCAGTGACACTGCCCTCAAAAAAAAAAATTCATCTAAAATAATTGGCTATTTAATTGAGCTTGTAACTGTAGTGCCTTTTTCTACAGAGAATGTGATTCTTTTGTGGAGATGATTTGGGAAATGAAAAATTAATTCCTTTTTCTTTATTTCCACTTATTGGGTTGTTGGAACAGTCATGACATATTTTTTTTCTTTTTGTTGCAAAAATGTGTCATGACTTTACCGACAACCCAATATATTAGTGATTCAGATTCTCAGCCCAATTCAATATTGCACCCCTATCCAGGTGACATTTGACAATGTCTTAAGATATTTCCATTTACAGTGGAGGATGCTAGTGTAATCCCGTGGATTATAGTCAGGGATGCTGATAAACTTCCTAGAATTCAAAGGACAGTACTACAACAAAGTATTATCTGGCCGAAAATATCAATACTGCTTAGGTTGAGAAACCCTATCTGTAATCGTAAGAAGTTATAACTTTCTCAGTCATCTAGCTGAAAATGATAAATCTTACTGATAAATGTAAAGTATATTTTACATTAAAATTACTCAGAAATTCATGCACATATAGTTATTTTCTTAACAATTCTAGGTATATCTATCATTGATAAAAATACACAGGGTAGCAAAGTCATCCCTTTTATTATTATCCATAAACAAGGTTTAAAGTAGAACCATGGAGCCATTGAGAGATGAACAAGGTAGCTTAATTTATGATTTAGCTTTGGTAAATAAAACTATCAAATAATTCTTTTTTTTTTTTTTTTTAAGATTTTATTGGGGAATTGGGGGAGAAGAACAGCATTGGGGAATCGGGGAAGGGGAACAGACAAGTTGCTATCTTTTTGGTCTTCAGTCAAGTTGCAGAGGACATTGCTTCACTGGCCCATGTTGGTATTGTCATTGTGCTCTTCCCGGATGAGGCAGATCGGTCACCGGCCTCTGGATGGTCGTTCACCATGGCGATAGGCAGCTCACACTGGCTGCTGGCCACTCACTGTAGCCTATGGCAGCCCACTGTAGCAGGGACTGCAGCCAACACCGTCGCCAGGGCTCACAGCCCAGCTCCAGGTGGAACAGTTGTTAGCTGTAGAGGGCAGTGTCACTGGCCCTCATATGTGGGATCCGAACTGGGGCCGCTGGCGTCCCAAACCAGCTCTTAACCAATGCGCCACTCAGCCAGCCCAAATTCCTTCAGTTTTTGATTTTCAGCAAAGCCATTTTTTCTCACTTTTGAACGGTAATTGTCACTGAATATAGAATTCTAGGATTTCTGACTTCAAGTTTTTCTATTCAGATTTTTATAGTCTGGATATGGTATATCAAAGTGTATTTGGTTGGTTGATTAGTTGGTTGCTTTGAATTTCTCTAGCTTGATGTTTCTGTGTTTCTAGGTTCCTGATTTGCTTTTTGTAATTAATCTTGGAAAGTTCTTAGCCACTAATCCTTGAAATACTCCTGTTACATTCTTTCTTATCCTTTGTTATTCAAATTACAGATATTACACCTTTTGATACTGTCCTATAGTTATTGTATGTTCTGTAATTTCAGTTTGTCTATTATTTATTTGTTGATTTTGCTTCTCAATGTGAGACTTTCTATTCACCTATCTGCATGTCCTTAAATTCACTGATTCCTTCTTGAGTCTTCCGATGAGCCCATCAAAGGCATCCTTCATTTCTATTACTGTGTTTTGGGTTTTCTTCTGACATTTCCTTTTGATTCTTACTTAGAATTTCCATCTCTCCTTATATTACCCATCTATTCTTGCAGGTTTTCCACTTTTTCTATTAGTGCCTTTAACATATTAATCACAGTTAGTTTATTTTTATTTATTTTTTTTAAAGATTTTATTGGGGAATTGGCAGAGGGGAACAGCATTGGGGAATCGGGGAAGGGGAACAGACAAGTTGCTGTCTTTTTGTTCTTCAGTTTAGTTGTGGAGGATGTTGCTTCACTGTTGGTATCCTCATTGAGCTCTTCCTGGATGAGGCAGATCGGTCGCTGGCCTCTGGATGTCGCTCACTGTGGCTATTGGCAGCTCACGCTGGCTGCCAGCCGCTCACGCTGGCTGCCGGCCACTCACTGTAGCCTATGGCAGCCCACTGCAGCAGGGGCTGCAGCCCACACCATCACTGGGGCTCGCACAGCCCAGCTCCAGGTGGAGCTGTTGTTAGCTGCAGAGGGCAGTGTCACTGGCCCTCATGTGGGATCCGAACCGGGGCTGCTGGCATCCCAAAACCAGCGCTTAACCAATGCGCCACTCGGCCGGCGCTCACAGTTAGTTTAAATACTCTGATAATCCAACTAATATGTATCATATCTGAGTCTGGTTCTCATGCTTGTTTTGTCTTTTCAATAGACTGTTTTTTCTTTGCCTTTTTGCATATGTTGTCATTATTTGTTGACAAACATCCTGTACAGAGTAATGTGAACTAAAGTAAATAGGGCTTTACTGTGATAATTTATTTTAATCTAGCTAGGTGTTGGTTGGGGTGTTTAATGTTTGTCGTAGCTAGTCAGTTGAGGCTTCAAGTTCATCTACTACCCTTGTCTTTGCCTCCCTTCTTAGTTTGGAGGATTCACAAGGTACTGCTCCTTGGAAAGAGTGTGTGTTTTGCTGCTCTTTCAGCTGTCACTTACTGTGTCATTATAGTGGGGACTCGTTGGTGTGGTAAGAGAGTGTGGCTTAGGGAAAGTGTTTTATAATCTTCTGAGTAAGCCTCAATCTTAGTTTTCTGATGTGTCGCAGGGCTGTGGCCTTCTCAAGGGTTCTGTCTCTTTTCCAGTGGGATAGTTTATTTTTCCCTTTTCTGCTACTCCTTTCCCTGGCCAAAACATTCCCAATCTATTTCCTTGAAGCCCTGTCACCTGTTGACTGTTTTGTCCCTGTAGGTGAGACCAGAAAGCTGGATGGGACTGAAGGAATAGAGGAATTTCAGAAGATTTTCTTAAGAAAATCTTTCTCAAATTTTTACCATGAGAACTTGGTTGCATTCTGAATGGAAAGCCTAAGTACAAGTTAGGATACTCCTAACACTGTGACATCCAAGAGATTCTCCCTCTCCTGCTAGTCCACACTCAGCCTCCAGACATTTATCCAAATCACCAGTTTATGGCTTCAGAGCTTCTGCTCCTGGTGAGAAAGTGCCCGAGTCTCTGCATATACCAGTCTCTCCAGATTTCAGAGGGGTAGCTTACCCTACAGCTTAACTTTTCTGATGGTCCAGAAAATTTTGTTGATTTTCAGTTTTCCCAGCTTTTTCCTGTTGTAAATCTGGAAATGGTAACTTCCAAGATCTTTTCACTTTGGATGTGAGGTACTGAGAGCAGTCAAAATCAGAGAGAGGAAAGTAGAACCGTGGTTGCCAGGGCCTAAATGAACTGTTATGCTGCCTACAAGCAGAATGACAGCTTCACTCTGTGAAATTTTCAGCAGCTCAGGCACCATGCAGCTTTGGTGAGTGGGGAGTTTCATCTTCAAATCTGCAAGCTTGCCTGTTCATTCCAGCCAAGAGTCCAAAGCGATGGCTGCTTGGTGCTGAGATGCTGAGTGTGGTTCCCAGGGAAGGAGCAGGGTGGGGCCATTCCTGCTGCTCCTGGTACGTACTGCTCCTGCAGCAGCTTGCTTAAACAGTTGTTTCTTGATCACATTTGTTTGTTTTAAATAAAAAAGGCTCTTCAGCATTTGGCCAGAATGTAATTCAGGTTGCTTTAGCCATCTGCACTCACAATTATGCTCCAACCAAGTGTGTCCCAAAGATTTCCCATAGAACATGTGTCCATCAAGATGTTTTAGGAGGCTTGCCTTAGGGGCCACAAGATGAACAGAGCTCTACACCACGCACCAGAATCTTAAAAGTTTACATAGAGGCCTTAATGGGTTTCAGACACGTATTGATTACACACATCTTTTAAGTGACTTACTCTTAAATGTGAATGGATAGGTAAGACCACCAAATATTTTAGAAAGGGCTTTCACATAAAAGCAGAGACCAAAAACAGAAATGAACCTTTACACTAGAATCTTCTCACCATCAGGGAAGTGGTAGAAGTGTTCATGACTTTTGCATGGGCTGGTTGGTACACAACCTGATTTGGGAGGTTGAATTCAGGGCCTCAGGTGCTCCCCAGGAACTCTGAGGTCATTGTGTCCAGGCCTCTTCTTTTGTGCCATGCCAAAGAGTTCTCTGCTTTCTTCGTATTCTTCTTCTTTTTTTTTTTTTTCCTGTTCCTTTCTGATAAGTATTCTCATTCCCAGGAAGTCCAGCTGGGTTCCTGAGCCGGGGCCAGGGCTCCTGTGAATCCTGCGGGCAGGCGGGCGGGCTCTGAGCAGGCTCTTTTTTTTTTTTTTTTTTTTGAGGGCAGTGTCACTGGCCCTCATATGTGGGACCGAACTGACACCGCTGGCTTCCCAAGCCAGTGCTTAACCACCGCGCCACTCGGCCAGCCCCCGTTCTTTTTTTTTTTTTTGATAGTGATATAATCCATCCAAAAGTCTGCTGTTTAAACTCTATGGTGTATGTGTACCTTTCAAAAACCAAAAACACTTATTTTTCATAGATGCTGTGAAGAAATACAGAATTAGGGTTAAAAAGAAAGAAAGTAGATTTTACCATTTTCTGAAAGGCAGGAAACACACAGACTTCTTTTATTTTTTTTGTTTTATTTTCATTAGCTTCAGGTTTACAACAAAGTACAATAGTGTATCGATAAGGAAAATTATCGATTAGCTGTGCACAACTGATTGATTAAATTGAGGATCGATAGGCAAGACACACCACCGCAAGCCACTTAAGAGTAGATAAAAGGTTTATTATTAACAGGGAAAGAACTAAGGGAAATGGAAAGTAAAGTAAATAGTTACAGCATACCACCAGGACCCCATCGGCATCAGCACCGGAAAAACATCACGGGCATCAGCACCGGAAAAACATCACGGACATGAGCACTGGAAAAACATCACGGGCATCCAGAGAAGTTCCGGAGCCCCAGCGCAGGCTGGGTGCCGGCTGTTGACCCTGCCAGCCAGCCCTCCCCAGCCCGCTCCACACTGCCTCAGGAGCTTCAGTGGCCCCATGGTGTGCAGATAAGAATCCCAAGAAAATCAGATGGCATCCAGAGATTTCTGCTCACCTGGAGAAGGGATGGAAATACTCCAGCAAGCAAACAGCTTCCTCCTTGTAACCTGAGTGAAGAGGACTTGTTACAGAACCCACATTTCAGCAAGTTGCTGTTGAGTCTCACAACACGTGGACGAGAGTGGCTTAAGCCTCTCCCTGGCAAAGGAGAAGGCCCAGGTCTGGAAGGAATTTCGACTGCATAAGACAACGTGGCTGAGGTCTGAGATTTTACAGAGAGTCATTCAAGAGCTGCTTGTGGACTATTATGTGAAGATACAAGATACAAATTTAACTTCTGAGGATAAAAAGTTCCATGAGACCCTTGAACAGCAACTACTCGTGGCTGAACTGACACAGCTCTTAGGTCCTAGACAGGAGAGAGAGATGCCCCCCACTGCTAGGACTGGAGAAAGCGGACCTTCTGGAGCTCATGCCACCTTCAGGGGTTTTTGTGTGGATGAGAGCTCGGCTCCCACTTGAAGTGGAGAAACAGCTCAAGAAGAAATGTTTCACTCTGCTCTGCTACCACGATCCCAATTCAGATTCAGATAGTGAAACTCTGAAGACAGCAAAGGTGTGGAAACTGGCAGAGGTCCTGATGGGTGACAGGCAGCAGTGTCAGGATGCCAAGAACCAGAAGAAGGAGCAGTTGGTGCTGCTGGAGAAGACTAGTGCCACCTACTCCCAGGTGCTTCTCCGCTGCCTCGCTTGCTGCAGCAGCTTCTTCAGGAGCACCGGCTGAAGACTCTGTCTGAGCTAGACCGCATCAGTGCCAGTATCGAGATCAAGTGCAGTGCCATGATCCTTAAGCTGAGGATGGAGGAGCTAAAGATTTTGTCTGACACTTACACTGCTGAGAAAGTGGAAGTTCATCGTCTCATTAGAGACCATTTGGAGGAGGCCATTCGCCTACAAGAACAGGACATGGAGAAGTCCCCGCAGGTCCTGAACACCTACGAAGTCCTTGGGGAGGAGTTTGACACACTGGTAAAAGAGTACACCCAACTCAAGCAGGCAATTGAGAACAAGCGCTGGGCACTCCAGGAGTTCAGCAAGGCCTACCGCTGAGGTTTGGCGAGGCCAGGCAGCACGGCTTCTGCATTGGTTGTGCCGCTGCCTCTTCCTGGTAAAAGGACCACCTCTACCTGCGGCTGTCTTCACTGAGGGGAATGTAGGGACACTTCTTGAAATACTGCAGTCATTTAGGCACCCTCCTGGTTTCTCTTCCTTGTTAAAATGACTGAGTCTCTTCTGGAAAATTTAGACGATTTATATAATTTTATGTACAGCTATTTTTCAGTGTTGACCCTTTCTTATGTTTTATTATCTCCTGCAAATTGATAATATTGTGTCTTAGTATTTTAGTCATTTTCCCTTGGGGAAAGATGGAAAAAGAACGTCAATGGCTGCGTCCAAAATAGAGGCAGACCTACAACAAAGGGTGGGAGGTAGAAGTGCCAGCCTGCCCACATGGAGTCTTTGAGGCTTCATTCTTCCAGAGCAAGAGTAGAATAAAACTGGGCTTGTTCTTGAACTGTAATCTCCAGCGGATTGCTAGATGTTAAGGTGGGTAGGAAACTTCTGTCACTGTGGCTCTCAGTGGGGGTGTTATGATAAAGCAGCCGGGCGTTCAGCTCTTGTTACAGGAAAGGGCACAAGCCTCTTGTGCCCCTGGTTCCCTCTGGTGTGGTTGAAGGGTTAATTATTTCTCCAAAAGCAGAGGGTGGGAGGAGACCACCCTGAGAAACCAAGGTCCATGATCTTCTTAGCTGACAACACTTTAGGGCCCTGGCTGGTGTCAAAGTCAGGGATTGAAAGCAGAAGCAGAAGACTACCCTTATTTAAAATAGTCTACTCAGAGGGGTGACCAAGTGGCTCATTTGGTTAAGAGCTCCGCTCAAGAGTGTGAGCTGAGCTCTGAGCAACAGCAGTTCGATGCCCAGCCCGAGCTGAGCTGCCAATAGGTGGCAGGATGGCTCAGCTGAAAAAAAAAAGTCTACTCAGCTTCTTAAACCACTTTCCAGGGAGACTGTTGCGAGTCATTCTGCTAAGATCAGATAATGATGGTTTTGGATTGATTTACAGGAAAATTAAGGTCTTTTACTCAACTTTAAATTTTTAAAAAATGGTGCTTACTACCATTTATCTATAAGCAAATATTGGCCCAAACACAATGAACAAATAGCAAATAGATTAATAGAAGAACAAACATATTCAATATTGCTTTTTAAAAAAATTTTTGTTGGGTAATAGTGTGTTTTTTCTGGGATCCACCAGCTCCAAGTCAAGTTGTTGTCCTTCAATCTAGTTGTGGAGGGTACAGCTCAGCTCTAAATCCAGTCACCATTTTCAATCTAGTTGCGGGGGGGCATAGCCCACCATCCCATGCGCGAATCTAACCTCGGCAACCTTGTTATTAAGAACACGCACTCTAACCAACAGCCATCCTGCTGTCCACCATCAGCTCAGCAACAGCTCAGCTCAAGTTGTTGTCTGCAATCTAGTTGCAGAGGCACAGCTCATTGGCCCATGTGGGAATCAAACCGACAGCCTTGTTGTTCAGAGCATGCACTCCAAACAGCTGAACCACCCAGCACCCCCAGTTCTATGGTTTTTTTTCTCCCAACTTTTTTTGGGGAAAGTTTTCAAACCTGTACAAAAGTTGAAAGAATAGTACCATAGCACCAGTATACTCAACCTTGATTAACAATTGCAACCATTTTGCTTCTCTCTTCCTCCTCCCCTTCTAGATTGATAAAGATATATAGACTTTTTTTTTCCCAAACCATTTTATAGTAAGTTGCAGACATTATGACATTTCATTCCTTAAATACTTAAGCAGGCAACTCCTAAAAATAAGGGCACTCCCCTGTATAATTAATATAATTATTACGCCTAAAAATTAATAATTTTTTTAAAGATTTTATTGGGAAATTGGGGGAGGGGAACAGTGTTGGGGAACTGGCGAAGGGGAACAGACAAGTTGCTGTCCTTATTGTTCTTCAGTCTAGTTGTGGAGGACATTGTTTCACTGGCCCATGTTGGTATCATCATTGCGCTCTTCCCAGGTGAAGTGGATCAGTCGCCGTCCCCTGGATGGCCGCTCACAGCGGCTTTTGGCAGCTCACACCAGCTGCCTGTGGCAGCCCACTGCAGCAGGGGCTTCAGCTATGCCATCCCGGGGACTCACAGCAGCCCAGCTCCAGGCGGAGCTGTTGTTCACCATCTTAGCTGTGGAGGGCACTGTCACTGCCCCTCATATGTGGGATCTGAACCGGGGCCCCTGGTGTCCCAAGCCAGTCTTAACCAGTGTGCCACTTGGCTAGCCCTTAATAATTTTATTATATCTATTATTGAGGTCATATTCAAGTTTCTGCAACTTTTTTCCTGGTCTAGGGCCCAGTAAAGTTTTATGTATTACAGAACAAAAAAAAAACAAAACATCACTGGCATCAATACCGGAAAAACATCACGGGCGAAACGCAGAGTTGCATCAGGGCAGTGGTGGCTCTTGCTGCTGCTGCTGCTGCTCAGGGACTTTTCAGCTCCCTTCTTATAGGGGTCTGGACAAAGAAGGCTTCATGCAAAAAGACTAGAGCTTGGTGCCAAGTGACGTATGCTCAAGCACATACAGACCCGGATCTGGCCAGGAGCCGGGGCCGCAGTGTGTTACTTTTATCTTCTTCCGGGCGTACTGCCCAGAAGTTGTTTCTAAAATTTATCTTATCCCAGTTCCTCAAGGTACAGCCAGTTCCTTGAGGGAGTGGGTGCATACCCAAGCTATATCTTCTCCTATGACCCTGAGCAGGCCTTCATTCTATATCATCAATACAAATAGTTATACTTTTTACCCCTCAAAGTGACAACCCCCTCCCCCCAGACTTCTTAATTAGTCATTTAATCATGGCACAAACCAGTTGATTTTTAAATAATCCACATTGCTTTGTCATATTCATATGCAAATACTTCATATTTGGTTTTGTTTGTTTTGTGGAAATGAAAGATTTATGGTATCACTAATTGGAGTCCTATTAAATAGAGTACTTTTCTTCCCATTATTACTATTTTTTAATTTAAAATGTTTAATCATAAAATAGTTCTAGACTTAAAGAAAATTGCAAAAATAGCACAGTTATTTTATACCCTTTACCAAGCTTTGCCTAATGTTAACGTCTTACAAAACTATAGTATAATTATCAAGAAAAAGAAATCAACATCACTATCATATTATTAATTAAACTACATACCTTAATTGGATTTCACCAGTTTTCCCACTGATGTCCCTTTTCTGTTCCAGGATCGGTGCAGGATCCCACACTGCATTTAGTTTGCTTGTCTCCTTAGTCTTTACCACTCTGTACCCGTTCCTCTGTCTTGCTTTGTTTTTCATGAACTTGAAACTTGAAGAGTACACTGGTCAGTTATATCAGTGAATGTGTCTTATTTCAGGATTGTCTGATGTTTTGTCTTGAGTAGATTGAGATTATGTTTTTTGGCAACAGCACCATAGAAGTGATTCTGTACCCTTCTCAGTTCATCATTTTGGAAAGTAAATGATGAAATGTCTTACTATTGGTGATGTTAAGTAAACATCCTAAGTAAAGTTGTATCTGCCAGGTTTCTCTACTATAAAGTTGCCATTTTCTCTTCATAATTAATAAATATCTTTCTTGCTGTTAATTTAATGAAGTTTTTAATAGAAAACAAATGCAGAAAGAATAAAAATTGTTTTCTCAAATTCTTTGTGAATAGTTGGCTTAAATAGCATAATTTTATCTGATAGTTTTATAAATTTAACTTCTTGTTTGCAGATAGGTTGGGAAATGAATAGCCTTAACATATATTTACAGAACACCTGTTTAACTTGAAGTTTGCAGCAAAAGAACTTAATAGGAATGCCAAGAAATGTGATAAAGAAGAAAAAGCTGAAAAAGCCAAGATTAAAAAGGTAAGCGTTTTTGGGCCAGCCTAGTGGCACAGTGGTTAAGAACTGCCTTGGGACACCAGCAGCCCCGGTTTGTGTCCCACATATGAGGGCCAGTGACACTGCCCTCAAAAAAAAAAAGGTAAGCGTGTTTAATATTTTAATATTTTTTAGACCCACAAGATGAACATAGTTAATCATTGAAGAATGGTTAATTGTTTCAGTTTATTTTATATTGAAGAAAGATTACTGACTTTAGCATTCTAAATAAAATATCTACTTACATTTTATTGTCTGACATAGTTAATAATGGCTCTTTTTTGATTATTACTATTTATATGTTCAAGTGTGGCTCACATACAGAATATATCTGTTCTGTTACCTATTGTGCATCTAAAGACTATCCTTTGGTTTGTAGCCAAAACCATTGTTACTGAAAAGTATATAGCCTACATATAAGAAAAATATTTAACATTTTGGCTCATTTTAGTTCCTGTAGCCTATACAATTTTATATCTAAACAGTGTATAACATTAATGCATATTGTGGTTTGTGTACTGTATATTTTCTAGGAGGATTCACAGGACTCAGGATATAGTTGTACTCATGGCTGTGATGTATTATACTGAAAGGATACAAAGCAAAATCAACAATAAAAAAAGCCATAAAAAAGGAAGGAATCCTGCCATTTGCAACAACATGATAGTCCTTGAGGGCATTATGCTAAGTGAAATAAGTCAGACAGAGAAAGGCAAATACCATATGATCTCACTATGTGGATTCTTAAAACAAAACAAAAAAACAGATAAAGAGAATAGATTGGTGGTTGTTGAGGGCTGGGGAGTGGTGTGGGTGAAATGGGTGAAGGTGGTTAGTCAAAAGGTACAAACTTCTGGTTATAAAATAAGTCCTACAGATGTAGTGTACAGTATAATGACTATAGTTAACAGTACTGTATTGTATATTTGACATTTTCTAAGAGAGTAGATCTTAAAATTGCTCATCACGAAAGGTTGTAACTATGTATGGCTATGGATGTTAACTAGGGGGGAAAAAACTTGGGAAGTGTGTGAGGTTGCATGTCCTAGTGTACGCATATTTATCACGTTGCTGTTTGTATTGAAGAATTGAAAATAGACTTAACTACTCAGCAGTCAGGGATCTTAATCCATGTTCTCAAATTTTAGTCACTTCTATACCTTCTCTATTTTGCTATTTTTGGAGGACCATCTGAACTATTTGATATTTTCCTTTAAATTGACTTTTAACTTTAGCCCTGGCCGAAGCTGTTATAGTATAAAAAACATGGATTTATGTTAGTTACATCCATTTCAAATATACATTTAAATAAATTCATAATTAAAATGAAGATACTTATGTCTGTATAACATCTAATATCATTTCATGTACTATCAGTAGTGTTTGTACCACACACGAGAAAGCCCTGGTTAATGGCACATTCATACTACACAGCCTTTGGAAATGATGATGTCTTAGGTTTTTGGAAAGTCATGGAACTTATTTCTTCTGTTTTTCATTGCAAAAATGCATCATGACATTTCCAACAACCCAATATTTGACTTAAAATGATGTGTTTTTTTTTAATAGGTGAGAAAACAGTATGCTTTATGCATTTACTCTTGAAATAAATTTATATTGGAATGAATAGGTTTATGTACTTGGAATACTATACACTAAAATATTAACAGTGGTAATGACTCAGTGATGTGATTATGGAAAGTGTTTAAACTTTATATTCCAATTTCTTAAAATATTAATAAGCATATATTTTCTAATTATAATTTAAAAATTAACACACAATGTGATGTATAGATGATATATTACAGAATTATTCACCTGAAACCTATATAACTTTACTAACCATTTTTACCCCAATAAAAAATAAACTTTAATTAAAAAAATTAAAGAACTATAAACTCCTTTTGTTTTTTTTTGGTTTTATTTTTTTGAGGGCAGTGTCACTGGCCCTCATATGTGGGACCGGAACCAGGGGTGCTGGCTTCCCAAGCCAGCGCTTAACCACTGCACCACTCGGCCGGCCCTATAAACTCCTTTTATTTCCTTAAAAACTAATTGCAAAAGCTCTTAAATATTATTAAAATTAGGTTAATTTGGGGTTATTTTCTCTTTTTAAAATATCTGTACTTTTGCTTCCTTTCTTTGCCAATATTTACTTTTGCTCTTTGTCTTCACTACTGTCTACTTTTCCTCTGCTTATACAGGCCATTCAGAAAGGCAATACAGAAGTTGCAAGAATCCATGCTGAAAATGCAATCCGCCAGAAGAACCAAGCAATTAATTTTTTGAGAATGAGTGCTAGAGTTGATGCTGTGGCAGCCAGAGTGCAAACTGCAGTAACAATGGGCAAGGTAAGGCTTAATGCCTATAAATAGTAGTAACTCTTGATTCAAGTTTAGTGACAGTATTAGGAGTTTTCAGAAATCTAAATACATTGCAAAGTGCTACAGGGTGCTGGTAAAGGCCTTTATGGGCAAGAGAGACATAGTCAGAGTGCTTGGTGAAGAAAATGATTTTGGCAGTGGCTTTTAAACTAAGGTCTATTACTTGTCTTCCACTGAAGAGTCAAAGATAAAAGATGGTCAGTGTCTAGACCAGAAATTCGTACTATATTTTTACTGTTAAGGAAAGGGTAGACAAATTTCATAATTTGGTCTGTAAGTAATGTATTTAAGAGACTACATATATTTTGAGATTACTTATAGGACACTCAGTCTTTTTTTTTATACCCTCAAAAGGTAACCAAGTCCATGGCAGGTGTAGTTAAGTCTATGGATGCTACATTGAGGAGTATGAACCTTGAAAAGGTAAAAAAAAAATTGTTTGATGTTCAAATAGCATCTTTTCAGTGTAAGTTTTTCTTATGGCCATATTTCTTTTTACAGATTTCTGCCCTGATGGACAAATTTGAACACCAGTTTGAAACACTGGATGTTCAAACACAACAAATGGAAGACACAATGAGTAGCACTACAACCCTAACAACACCACAAGTAAGAATAGTTTCTCTACTTAGAATAACTTTTTAAAATTACCCAACTTCAAAATAAAATGGCTTTGTGAGCCTGAATCATATCTAGAATGCAAAGTAAACATGGTGTATCTCCAGAATGCAAGTAGAAAGTTATGTGCTGCCCCGAGATTCCTGAGAACATGTTGCAAGATGGCATTCCCTATCTTATTTTGAAGTTCTAAGAATTATACGAGGTCACATGTCTTAGAGCATTTGGAACTTGATTTTTCCTTGCTGCCAGTGGTTCTTACTGATGAAGGTATTATACTAGAGGCTCACTGAGGCCAGTGGGTATTAGGTATTATCCTGAGCCTCAGCTGATTCATATCATTGAAAATATTTTTCTGCCTCCTCCCTACTCTTTAGGTATGTTATTTACGCACGAGTCACAGGTGAACACAGTAAATCACAAGATCGATTATTTTTCGGAAAACTAGGATGTTTACTAAACTTACAACTTAGAGATGTGCTACAGAGAAAATGAATTAAAATGTGAAACTAGTTTGCATTTGACACAAGCCAGAAACAGTTTTGTGAAATTTGAATATTCAGTTAGAAAATTTCTTTCAGGGCCAGCCGAGTGGCGCGGTGGTTAAGAGCTGGCTTGGGACGCCAGCAGCCCGGCTTCAGATCCCACATCTGAGGGCCAGTGACACTGCCCTTAAAAAAAAAAATCTTTAAAAAAAAAATAAAATAAAGAAAATTTCTCTCATTATCACCCTCCACTTTGATCCTAGTACCTATTACATGGTTAATCAAATGAACAAAGAACTTGTTACCACTACTTTGGATGCTAATATGGAAAAATATATAAGTTACAAAATAGGTTAGGAAGAAATTAGCCACCATACATCAATATGTTACTGCAGATAACTCTTTTCACTAAAAGGTAAATAATCAGAGAACAAGCTATACTCAGGTTTTAGAGTTAAGAAGAAAGAATTCATGCATATGTCTTAAAGTGAGCACATATTTAGCCACTACTTTTCTACCTTCTCTAGAGCCTTAATCCCCAAAATCTTGTTCCAGAATTAAGAATATCTGTATCATCTGGAAGCTCATTAGGAATGCATAAATTCAGACCCCATCTACAGACATACTTAATTAGAATTATTTTAATAAGATTCCCAGATGATTTTTGATGCACCAAGTCTGAGAAGCACTGTCCTAGTGTTTCTGATTCTTATTCATGCACCTTAAGTGATCCCCAGGTGATTTTATGATCAGTACATTTAGGAAACACAGGTGAATTGGAAAAAATGACTTGAAGTCAGGACATTTGGATTTCTTTTTTGTTTTTAAAGATTTTATTGGGGAATTGGGGGAGGGGAACAGCGTTGGGGAATCGGGGAAGGGGAACAGACAAGTTGCTGTCTCTTTGTTCTTCAGTCTAGTTGCAGAGGACATTGCTTCACTGTCCCATGTTGGACTCGTCATTGTGCTCTTCCCGGATGAGCCAGATCAGTCAGCGGCCTCTGGATGATTGCTCACCGCGGCTATTGGCAGCTCGCGCTGGCTGCCAGCCGCTCACACTGGCTGCCGGCCACTCACTATAGCCGTGGCAGCCCACTGCAGCAGGGGCTGCAGCCTACACCTTCGCGGGGACTCACAGCAGCCCAGCTCCAGGTGGAGCTGTTGTTAGCTGTAGAGGGCAGTGTCACTGGCCCTCATATATGGGATCCGAACCGGTGCCGCTGGCATCCCAAAACCAGCGCCGCTGGCATCCCAAAACCAGCTCTTAACCAATGCGCTACTTGGCTGGCCCAGGACATTTGGATTTCTAATCCCCACTTTACCACTAATTAACTTTGGGACCTTAAGATATTTATTTATTACCCTGTGTACCTCAGTGTCCTAGCTATAAAATTAAGGATTGGATCTGATGATATCTAAATGCCTTTTAGCTTTGAATAATCTTGAGATTCATTCACCCAACATTTACTGAATCACCTCTTCTGTTTCAGGTATTGAGCTAGGTGCTGGGGACATTCAGATATATATAAAACATTCTCCATAAAAACTCAACCAGGGCCGGCTGAGTGGCATGGTGGTTAAGCGCTGGCTTGGGAAGCCAGCGGCCCCGGTTCGGTCCCACATATGAGGGCCAATGACACTGCCCTCAGGAAAAAAAAACAAAAAAAAACTCAACCAAAAATTACAACAGAAACAGAGAGGGATCTGGTTGAACACAGTCAGTGGCCTAAATCGTCATACTCTGCTAATGAGAAGTTATAATTTAAATTGGCATATCCACTTTGGAAAAGCAATTTGGTAATATCTACAATCTGTTCAGGGTGATCCTGTTAAACAAGTCAGATCATGTCACTCTTCTGCTCGAAGCCTTCCAGTGGCTTCACATCTCCCTCAAAATAAAAGCTAAATTCTTTACAATGGCCTGTAATGCCCTATGGGATCAGCCTCTCCCTGCCTCTCTAACCTTATCTCCTACTACTGTTCAGTACTCTACTGAGGCACTTGGCCTCCTTGCTATTTCTCAAACACACCAAGTTCATTTATGCCTCACAGCTGTTCCTCTTGCTGTTTCCTTTGCCTAAACGTCCTCCCTCCATCTAGCAGACATCCTCGTGACCCACTCCCCATCTCCTTCAGCTCTTTGTTTAGATGTCATTTTCTCTCAATGAGGTCTCTTTCCTAACCATCCAATTTAAGAGTACATCATCAGCACACCCACCATTCCTTATACTTTCTACATTCCTGCTTTGTTTCTCCACATTATTTATCACCTTCTAATATACCATATAAGTTTTTTAAAGTTTTAATTGGCCCCCTCTTTCACGTGTACATGCTAGAATGTAAGCTTAACAAAGGCAAAGATTTTTTTTTATCATTTTTGTTCATTGATGCATTCTTAGCACTTAAAACATGAAATAGGTCCTCAATATTTGAATAAATCAGAGTGTATGAAAATGCATGTAATTTATAATCCAGTACTTCTACTTACAAATTCATACACAAAGAAACCTTTGTATGTATACAAAGGTAATTGTCTATGACCTTGTTCATTGCACTGTTGTGTGCAATTAGAATTTAAGGAAAAAGTTTGAATGTCTAGAAATGAATGGATAAATACAATTGAATGTATTTAACTACTATAGTATTATATAGGAATGAATGTGAATGAACTAGATCTATAGATCTCAATATAATTATATCTTACAATGTTGAATGGGAAACCAAGTTGCAGAATAGTATACATATTATAGTACTATTTAATTTTTTAAAATTTTTTAAAAATTTTTTAAATATTTTAATTAGCTTCAGGTGTATAACTTTTTACCCCTCAAAGTGTCAACCCCCCTCCCCCAATTCTCCACCCCACTCCAGCCCCCCATATCATACTATTACAATTCCTTTGACTCCCTTCCACCGTATAATCCACATCCCGTGACTATCTATATATTCAATTACAGTTGGCATACAATATTATACAACATCAATTTTAGGTATACAGTGCAGTGATCAAGCCTCTACTGCATCCATGAAGTGGTCTCCCTAACAAGACATGTGACCATCTGACACCCCACAAAATTTATACAACATTATTATATTCCCTGAACTCTCTTTCATATCCCTGTGACAGTACTATAGTTGCCTATTTATGCTGTCTAATCCCTTACCCTTCTCCCTCATCCCCACCTCCCTCCCAACTAGCAACCCTATTTTTCCTCTATATCTATGAGACCATTTCTGTTTCCTTTGCTCATTCATTCAGTTTTTGAAATTCCACACATAAGCAAGATCATATGGTATTTGTCTTTCTCTGATTGACTTATTTCACTTAACATAATAGTCTCTACGTCCATCCATATCATTGCAAATGGTGTGATTTCCTTCTTTATAGCAGAGTAATAATACTCCATTGTGTAAATGTACCACAGTTTCTTAATCCAGTCATCTACCAATGGGCATTTCAGTTGTTTCCAAGTCTTTACTATTGTAAATAATGCTGCAATAAACATAGGGGTGTATATATTTTTTCGAATTAGTGTCTTGGATTCCTCTGGGTAGATACCCAAGAGTGGAATTGCTGGGTCATACGGCAGTTCCATTTCCAGTTTTTTGACATACCTTCATACTGATTTCCATAATGGCTGCGCCAATCTGCATTCCCACCAACAGTGCACCAGGGTTTCCTTTTCTCCACACCCTCGCCAGCACTTGTTGTTTTTTGATTTGTTGACGATAGCCATTCTGACCAGAGTGAGGTGGTATCTCATGGTGGTTTTTATTTGCATTTCTCTGATAATTAGTGAGGTTGAACATTTTTTCATATGCCTGTTGGCCATCTGTATGTTCTCTGTAGAGAAATGCCTCTTCATGTCCTTGGCCCATTTTTTAATTGGGTGGTTTGTTTCTTTGGTGTTCAGTTTCATGAGTGTTTTATAAATTTTGGATATCAACCCCTTATCAGATATATCGTTGGCAAATATCTTCTTCTATTCAGTAGGCTGCCTTTTTGTTTTATTGCTGATTTCCTTTGCTGTGAAAAAACTTTTAAGTTTGATGTAATCCCATATGTTCATTTTTTTCTTTTATTTCCCTTGCCCGAGGGGATATTTCAGTAAAAATATAACTCAGGGTAATGTCTGCAAACTTACTCCCTATGTTTTCTTCTCAGAGTTTTATGGTTTCAGGTCTTACATTTAAGTCTTTAATCCATTTTGAGTTTGTTCTCGTATATGGTGAAAAGAGGTGGTCCATTTTCATTTTTTTGCATGTGTCAGTCCAATTTTCCCAGCACCATTTATTAAATAGACTATCTATACTCCAGTGTAAATTCTTGCTTCTCTTATCAAAGATTAAATGACCGTCTATAGATGGGTTTATTCCTGGGCTCTTTGTTCTATTCCATTGGTCTGTGTGTCTGTTTTTAGGCCTGCACCATACTGTTATGATTACGGTAGCCTAGTAGTATATTTTGATGTCAGGTAGTGTGATGCCTCCTACTTTGTTCTTATTTCTCAACATTGCCATAGTTATTCGGGGTCTTTTGTGGCTCCATATAAATTTTAGGATTCTATGTTCTATTTCTGAGAAAAATGTCCTTGGTAGTTTGATTGGATTTGCATTGAATCTATATATTGCTTTAGGTAGTATTGACATTTTAACTATATTAATTCTTCCTGTCCATGAGCATGGTATGTATTTCCATTTATTTGTATCTTCTTTGATTTCTGTCTTCAGTGTCTCATAATTTTCTGAGTACAGGTGTTTTACTTCTTCAGTTAAGTTGATTCCTAGATATTTTATTGTTTTTGAAGCAATTGTAAAAGGGGTTGATTTCCTGATTTCTTCTTCTGATAGTTTATTATTGGAGTATAGAAATGAAACTGATTTCTGAATATTAATTTTGTATCCTGCTACCTTACCAATTCGTGTATCAGTTCTAGCAGTTTTTTGGTGGAGTCTTTGGGATTCTCTATATATAGTATCATGTCATCTGTATATAATGACACTTTTACTTCCTCTTTTCCAATTTGGATGCCTTTTATTTCAATTTCTTGTCTGATTGCTGTGGCTAGAACTTCCAGAACTATGTTAAATAGAAGTGGTGAAAGTGGGCAGCCTTGTCTTGTTCCTGATCTTAAGGGAAAAGCTTTTAGGCTTTCCCCATTGAGTACGATGTTTGCTGTGGGCTTATCATATATGGCCTTTATTATGTTGAGATATGATCCCTCTGTTCTCACTTTGGTAAGAGTTTTTATCATAAATGGCTGCTGGATTTTGTCAAATGCCTTTTCTGCATCTATTTATATGATCATATGATTTTTATTTTTCATTTTGTTAATGTGATGTATTACATTAATTGATATGCAGAAATTGAACCAGCCTTGCATACGAGGAATGAATCCCACTTGATCGTGGTGTATGATCTTTTTAATGAGATGCTGAATTTGGTTTGCTAGTATTTTGTTGAGAATTTTTGCATCTATGTTCATTAGGGATATTGGCCTGTAGTTTTCCTTTTTTGTAATATCTTTGTCTGACTTAGGAATCAGGGTGATAGTGGCTTCATAGAAAGAGTTTGGGAGCCTTCCCTCCTGTATTTTTTGGAATAGTTTGAGGAGAATAGGTACAAATTCTTTTTTGAATGTTTTGTAAAATTCACCTGTGTAGCCATCTGGTCCAGGGCTTTTGTTTGTTTGAAGATTGTTGATTACTGATTCAATTTCTTTGGCAGCAATCAGTCTGTTCAGAGTTTCTGTTTCTTTTTGGTTAAGACTTGGTAGATTGTATGCTTCTAGAAATTTATCCATTTCTTCCAGATTGTCGAACTTGTTAGCGTATAGTTGCTCATAGTATTTTCTTAAAATGTTCTGTATTTCTGTGGTATCTGTTGTCACTTCTCTTTCATTTATGATTTTAGTAATTTGGGTCCTCTCTCTCTTTTTCTTGGTGAGTCTGGCTAAGGGTTTGTCGATATTGTTTATCTTTTCAAAAAACCACCTCTTGGTTTCATTGATCTTTTGTATTTTTTTTTTTAGTCTCTATTTCATTTATTTCTGCTCTGGTCCAGATTTCTTCTTATAATTGATTTCTAGTTTCATAGCATTGTGGTCAGGGAAGACACTTGATATGATTTCAATCTTCTTAAATTTGTTGAGACTTGTTTTGTGGCCTAACGTTGTCTATCTTGGAAAATGTTCCATGTGCACATGAAAAGAATGTATATTCTGTAGCTTTGGGGTGAAATGCTCTAAAAATATCAATTAAATCCAGCTGGTCAAAAGTGTCATTTAAGGCCATTATGCCCGTGTTGATTTTCTATCTGGTGGATCTATCTGTCCGTTGGTGACAACGGGGTATTGAAGTCCCCTACTATGATAGTGTTACTGTTGATCTCTGCCTTTATGTCTGTCAAAATCTGTTTTATATATTTATGAGCTCCTATATTGGGTGCATAAATGTTTACTAGGGTTATGTCCTCTTGTTGAATTGATCCCTTTATTATTCTGCAGTGCCCTTCTTTGTTTTTTATTGTAGTCTTCATTTTAAAATATACTTTGTCTGAAATAAGTATTGCTACTCCAGCTTTTTTCTCATTTCCATTTGCATGAAATTGCTTATTCCATCCCTTTATTTTCAGTCTCTGTGTGTCTTTTGATCTGAGATGAGTCTCTTGTAGACAGCGTATGCATGAGTCCTGTTTTCTTATCCACTCAGCCATTCTGTGTCTTTTGATTGGAGCATTTAGCCCATTCACATTTAAAGTAATTACTGATAGGTGCATATTTATTGCCATTTTGTTATTTGTATATCTTGTCTTCCTGGGTTAGCTTGTTTCTTCTGTTTAAAAAAAGCCCTTTTAACATTTCCTGCAATGCTGGCTTGGTGGTAATGAACTCTTTAAGCTTATTCTTTTCTGAGAAGCTCTGTATTTCCCCTTCAATTTTAAGTGATAGTCGTGCTGGGTAGAGCAATCTTGGTTGTAGACCTTTATTTTGTGTCACTTTGAATATCTCCTGCCACTCCCTTCTGGCCTGCAGAGTTTCTGAAGAAAAGTAAGCTGTTAGTCTTATAGGAGTTCCTTTGTATGTAACCTGCTGTCTTTCTCTTACTGATTTTAGGATTCTGTCTTTGTCTTTAAGCTTTGCCATTTTAAGTATGATGTGTCTTGGTGTGGGCCTTTTTGGATTCAGCCTGTTTGGAACACTCTGCACATCTGGGGCTTGTATGTCCATTTCCATCACCAGGGTAGGGAAGTTTTCAGTCCTTTTTTCTTTAAATACATTCTCAATGCCTTGCTTCTTCTCTTCTCTTTTTGGTATTCCTTTGACACGAAGGTTATTGTGCTTCATGTTGTCCCAATGGTCTTTAAACTATTTTCATTCTTTTTTATTCTTTTTGTTGTTGTTGTTCCAGCTGGGTGATTGCTGCTATTTTTGTCTTCTAATTCTTTGAGCCACTTCTCTGCTACATCTATTCTACTGGTGATTCCTTCGAGTGTGTTTTCCATTTCAGTTATTGTATTCTTTAGTTCTAACTGGTTGTTTTTTATGGTTTCTCTATCCTTCTTTATGTCCTCGCCAAATTCCTTAAACATTCTTGTCATCAGTGTTCTAAACTCTGTCTCTGAAAGTTTGGATACCTCTGTTTCATTTGGTTCCATTTCTAGAGTTTTCTTCTGATCTTTTACTTGGGACATGTTTCTTTGTTTTTTCATTCTGGCTGTTGTTTTGTGAATGCTTCGATGTAATAGATAGATCACCTAGAAAGAAGAGAAAAGAAAAAAAGAGAAAAAAAAAGAGTTGGGGGGGCACCCTAGTCGGGACCCCCTCTCATTTTGAGAGCTGTTACTTTCTACTCTATTAAACTATCCTCTGCTACAAACTTAAAAAAAAAAGAGTTGGGGGGGGGCCTCTCCTTCCTCTTTAATCTGCAGACCACTTGCTCAGGCTTGCAGTGAGCTTTCTACAGTTAGCTGCTGTGTGCTCTGGAACCATGCTCACTACCAAAAGAAAAAATCTTCACAGGTTGTTGCAGGTTGTCCACTACTATAAAAAAAAAAAAACCCTCTGTGCTCTGTCGAGATGTGGGCCTGGCACCGGGGGCTCAGGGTGCCTCTGGCAACACAGCTCTAGGTGGGTGGGGCAGGTCCCCAAGGCACCAGTTGATGTGGTCAGTGGCCCCCACCAAATCAGAGCAGTATGCACTCTACACCAGCAATCAGTCCACACAAACTCACCAGGAAAGACTCGATCGAATCACGCAGGTGCACAGGTCGCTGCCCAACACTCTCAGGAAAACTTCCCGTCTCAGCCTGTCCCAATCAGCTGCCTGCAGATCAGGCTAAGCAGCCCAAAGCCAATCCCCAACCTTGCAACTCTGCACAAACAGTGTGTAGAGCGGGGACCTAAGGCAGCTCACACACTCCTGAGTCTCAGTGAACAGCCTGATGCAGCCGGACAGCACCCGCCCTGCGTTTCCCTGGCAACGCAGCACAAGCAGGGCGGAGGGTGGGGACCCAAGGCGGCTCGCACATTCCTGCGTCTCAGTGAGTAGCCTGATGGAGCCGGAGGGCACCCACCAGGTGTTTCCTTAGCAACACAGCACAAGGAGGGCGAGGGTGGGAATCTAAGGCCGCATGCGCACACACGCACGCACGCACACATTCCTGCGCCATTTCACCAGACCAATGGGATCCTGGATCTGACCCTCTGTGGTAGGACCCAAACCTGACAAAACAGCGCCCTCCTGTACACCACTCGTATGCAAGCTCCACACCATGGGAACAATGTTCCCAAAACTTCCAGCTTCTGCACCAAAGGCGCTCAGTTCAGTCCTTCCCCACAGGCCCCTGGGCCCGGCTCACAAAGCTACTCCCTCCAACAGGAACCGGGTGAGTGCTCACTGGTGAGCGAACCCGTGCGCCGGCCCCACTGGTTATCCAGCCACCCTCAGCCTCACTGAGCTGAGCAATGAGAGTCCTCACTAATTTACTGCCAGCTATCATAGAACTCCTCTTCCTGGCAAAGGAACTCTGGGCTAGTGAGCTCGGTGTGGGGCCGGAGGGTCTCTCTCCCAACCGGAGAAGTCTCCCCACAGCTGGGGCGTCCCCCACGGGGCTCGCCCTCTGTCGTCTGCCCCCCTCGTACTGGACTTGACGTGGCCTCCTCTTTAGGTCATTCGTTTAGAGGATCTGGTCATCTAATGTTCAGGGGACTTCTGAGGTTAAATGTTGTATAAATTATTTGTAATTTTGATGTGATCTTGGGAGGCAGTTTGGAAAGCATCTGTCTATTCTGCCATCTAACTGGAACTCTTAAGTAAACTTAAACAAATTAATGCTATTTAGATATAAAGTTAATATTTTTTATCAAATGTAAATACACATAAGCCTTCAGTCTATTTTCTGAACTTTTCCTGCATTTTGGAAATATTTTAAAAGTGAATGAAGGCCGGCCAAGTGGCTCAGTTGGTTAAGAGTTGGCTTAGAGTGCGAGCTGTGAGCAATAGGGCCACCAATTCAATTCCCAAATGGGCCAGTGAATGCTGCACCTGAGTTAAGCTGTCGCTGAGCTGCCAACAGGTGGCAAGATGGCTCAGCTGGTGTAACAACAAGAGTGCCTGTTCGGTGGTGGGGTACGCCCACCCACAACTAAGACTGCACTGGGCAACTTGAGCTGAGCTGCTTCCCAGATGTTTCAGTGGATAGAGCTTGTGCTCTTAACAAGGCTGCTCGTTCCATTCCCACATGGAATGGTGGCTGTACCCACCTGCAACTAAGATTGAACACAGCACCATGAGCTTAGGGACCATGAGCTGCTGATGGGAAGCCAGATGGCGACTGGCACCTTCCACAATGAAGATTTAAGAACAATTTGGCAGGTCCCCTTTCCAAATTCCCCAACATTGTTCACCTCCCCCAATTCCCCAATAAAATCTTTTAAAAAAAGAGAATGAAAACAAGAGAAACTAAGGCCCAACAACAAGGGTAGTGAGTTGCTAAAATCATACACCTTGTTAATAGTAGGGACTACATCTTAGAACTCCCACTTGTATGTCCAAAATATTTTTAACTGCTAAGTTAAAAACCGAGTTTTTTTCATTAACCAGACTCTGTTTCCTGAGAACTCCTACACTGTAGTAAATATCTCAATATGCTTATATTTTATTCGTCTTTAGATATTTTTTAAAAGTAATCTTTAATATCAGATTTGTATCAACTAACAGAACAGTTATGATTAATCTAAAATTCAAATCTACTTAAATACAAGCAAAGAGGATTATAAAAAAGCTTTATAAATGGTTTATTCTGAAAGCTACAGATTCAAATTATATGTGAATATCGCTGCTAAGATTTTTCACATAACCTCATAGTTTAAGGCGTTATCATTTAAAATTATTCAGAAATAAACCGTTTTTGAAATAATTCAGCTCCCTCTAGTGGTAAAGAACATATATTTTTAAAGCTTTCTTAAAAATTGTTCCAGTTCCCCCTTTTTAAAGCAAAATCAGAAAAAGAAACCACTCAATAAGCATTGTCATTAAAATACAAACTCTCATATTCTTTCTAGAACCAAGTGGATATGCTGCTTCAGGAAATGGCAGATGAAGCTGGGTAAGAAGTTATTCATATGTTTCAGATAATCTTAATTTGATATAAGGAGGTCCTAAAATTATGTAATGTGGATAAAAATATTTGTCTTTAGCACCAATAGTTAGAGTTAGGTTTTTGACCCTAGAATTTAGTGCTGGAAGGGCCCTTGAAATAGTCATCCAGCTCTTTGCAATGCTTGCAAAAATGTGACTTTGTTCAGATCATTCTAGTATTTTCTTAAAAATTTCATTTAGTGTGTTATAAGACATGGATGAAGGTGATTGAGAGGCAGGAGAGTTTAAACATTTCCTCAATGCCCTCTATGTTCAGTATATATCAAATGTGAGGATTCTTGTTTTTTATAAAAAGGATCTTGCAAAAGAATGCTGCTATGATCAGGCCATTAAGGCTTAAGCCCAGTTTGATTCCTGCAGACTCAGGAATATGTGGCAAAATGTCCAAGAGGTTTAAAGGGTGGTAGCATTGCATCGTTACAGCTTGTCATGTATTTTTCTTAAAAAAAAATAAATTGACACACTTTGTGGTACTGCTATTAGAAATAGGGAATCTGTTAATAGGCTGTTTATTTCAGGCCCTTTGTGTTTGCGGGGAATGACTTCACCATAATAATATCTGTGCTACAGAAGTCATGTTATATCGGTGTTCTCTAGTATATTATATAGTTCAAGAGACCATTGTAGGGAAAGATTAAAAATATATTTTTTCAGGGCCGGCCGAGTGGCGCAGTGGTTAAGCGCTGGCTTGGCAAGCAGTGGCCCCGGTTCGGTCACACATATGAGGGCCAGTGACACTGCTCTCAAAAAAAAAAAAAAGATATATTTTTTCAAAGATAAAGATTAAAACTGGGTAATACTAAAGTTTTATACTTTATCCTCAAAGGTACGGTAGTAGATTGAAATAGGGTTCATGTATTCTATTCTTTTCTCCTGGAAAGAGAAGATTTGAAGACACCTGGAAAATAGAGTTGGTGAATCTTATTCTAGTACCTTGAATGAACAGCTAAGTTTGTCAGCTGTTTATCAAGTTAGTAAATCAAGTTTGCAGTAGTTTAAGACAGCGCTGACAGTTAGGTTGTACACTGTTTTGCTTCGTTAGTGTCCTGACATAGTCCACATACCAACAGGGAAGAGAGCAAGAAAGGTGATTTTTTTAAGTATTATAAAAGAGACAAAGGCGTTGTGTGTCAGAAGACTCCATTTTAGTAAAATGAGGTGAAGGCCTTGTTTCTGTTCCTACCAAAGACTAAATAAGAACATTGGGCTTGAGGGCGGGCCGAGTGGCGCGGTGGTTCAGCGCTGGCTTTGAAAGCCAGCGGCCCCGGTTCGGGTCCCACATATGAGGGCCAGTGACACTGCCCTCAAAAAAAGTCTAAAAAAAGAAAACGTTGGGCTTGAAAATACAGTAAAGGGAGTCTTGTTAAATGAATATTGCCACATTATAGCTTTGCTGACCCTCAGTGGGAATCAAGTTTAGCAGACAACTTTTTAGTAAGATTTAGAGCAGGATTTCTTAACCTCAACACTACTGACATTCTGGGCTAGATATTCCTAGAAGCTGTCCTTTGCATTATAGGATGTTTAGCAACATTCCTGGCTTCCACCCACAAGTTACCAGTAGCACCCTTACATAGATTGTGACAATCAGAAACACATCCAGATGTTTCCAAGTGTTCAGGGGTTGTGGAGGGGTTAGGGCTCAAAATCTAGAGAGATTAATTATGTCAATAATGGGTGGTGACTGGAGCACTAGAAATAGATAAAATCACTGATGTTGAAATACTGCTGCCCGTTCTTTTTTTTTTTTTTTTTTTGAGGGCAGTGTCACTGGCCCTCATATGTAGGACCCAAACCGTGGCCGTGGCCGCTGGCTTCCCAAGCCAGCGCTTAACCACCACGCCACTCAGCCAGTCCCTGATGCCCATTCTTAAAGATGTTTAAGTATCTGAATTCTGTTTGAGTTTGTGATTTCCTCAACAGAATTTTAGTATAGTGTATCTTTACTTTTTAAATAACAATCTGTCTTATAAACTTTCCTAATGGCTGTTAAAGTTACTTTCTTCCCTGTGGTGTTTTCAAACTGAAGTCAGTATACAGTGGTTGAGAGACAGGCAGAAAGTCTAGTTTATATCCTATAGGAGTGGTTATAATGTAAATTAAAATTACAGGCCTTGGAGGGCAGATATACCTAGGTTCAAATCTTATCTGTCACTAAGGTGATCTTGGGCAAGTGTACTTAACTTTTCTAAACCTCAGTTGTATGCATGGATGCAAGTAATGATTCCAACTAAGGGCAGCTCAAGAGCTAGACACACTGAACTTGACGTTAGCTCAAATGTTAGATATGGATACTGAGGCTACATATATCTAGGCTGTTTTATCTTTGCATATTAATTTTCCTTTACAATGTGAGTCATATAGTAATTTCCAGTAAATTGAATGCATAGGATGTCTTTTATTTTGGTGTTTTGTTCTGATGACTAGATCATCTTCCTGTCTTTTATTAGTTTTTCTATCATAAGATTATCACCTACATGGATCACCACAGGGCTTAACAAAAAATGCTTTAAAAGTAGACAATTCATTTATCATAAGGTGGACATTCAGAAGATGTTTAAGTTCTGTTTACATTTATAAAATTTAACCAGTTTTAGTCATATTTAAGTTGAGGTAAAATGCTATGTGGAATATTTAAATTTGCAATAAGCCTATTTTATTATAATTTTATTATAATTACATAAGGAGGAAAATGCCTATGTTAACATTCATTTATACTAATTATTTTTAAATTGTAGCCTTGATCTCAATATGGAACTACCACAGGGTCAGACAGGATCTATTGGCACAAGTGTTGCTTCCACAGAACAGGTAGAAGTTGAATTTTATCTTGATTGGTATGAACTTGATGTATGAATTACATATAATATATATTTATATGTATATGTATATAAACATATATACATATATATCTTTATTCTTTTATAAGGAGTATTTTTCTACTACAATATGACATAAATTAGCAAAATTCAATTAGCCTTTAGCACCTCAATGATGGATATTTTCTATTTGCATGCACATTTCATTTAGAGATTGAATTAGCTCCCTTCATAGCTCTGCTCTATTAAGTTCTCCATTTATTTTGAAATGTTTTTAAAGAGTAAATTCTTAATGTTATTTTTATGTGAATTTTTGAGACAAGATTTTTAATTTTATTAAAATGTGAGCTATTTAAAATATCAGTGATTTATATTTGTCATAGCCTTATACTTAATATTTGCTTTCTCCAGGATGAACTATCACAGAGACTTGCTCGTCTGCGTGATCAAGTGTAATTTAAAGAACCAGTGCTTTTGTTTACATCACCTGCTTCTGAAATATTTTGTGTGTATATATAGATAAGTTGTACTGCAGTTACACTAAGAACACCATATAGCATAGAATGCTTAAACACTATTTATATATACTGCTTTGTTTTGCCATGCTGTACTTTCCAATACCTAAAGAAATTCCAGAGTTTCCACCTTGATAGATTATACAGATTTGTATATTGTGTTGAAGAGTGTGAGTGACATTTTTATTTGTAGATGTCTTATCTTGTATATTAAACATCTTCCTCAAAATTAACATCAAAAATCTAGCACCAAAGTACTACAGAAATAAAGTACTTTATACAGAATAACGTATAGGATAAAAGTTTGGTTTCTTTTTAATTCAATGTAGTTTAAAACTGCATTCACATGTGATATATAAAAATAAAAGCAGGAAAAATATGTTTACTTAAAATGGTAACATAGCCAAAAACACCTCATTTAGTGTCATACAATGGACAGTGCTATTTTTTGTGTTTTATGTTTTGTGTTTGTTTTTGTTGTTCAACAGAAATGCAATTGACTTTTGATCTGCTTTTAAATTTTTAACTATTGAAATTTTTACCCAGTAATCTAATAACTATTTGAATTCCTTAAATTTAAAACAATTTTTCATTGATAATTTTTAAATATAACTAGCAAACAATCTACGACATTAAATCAGAGAAGTTAAGGTTGCTCATTTTTAGAGTTTTTTCTTTGCTAAATATCGCTGCTGTTAAGACTCAAGAGAAACTTAACCTTTCATACTTTTAAACAAAATTAAACACATTTTTAGTGATTCTGTTTCTACTCTACCTTTGTTACACTGTATTTTAAAAGATTAATTTATGTGGACTTAATATCATTTAGATTTTCCATAGGAATGTTGATTGCTTTTTGAGAATGTTGGCCTACATTTTTAAACAAACTAACAAGAACAACAACAACAAAATTCAAGTTAAACTACCTTAAGCACTGGTTAAATGTGTTTGTCCTTTTATCTTGAACAAAAACTCTTTAATAACCTGAAGAAATGAAGTGGAAATAAATGTTAGAATAAAATGTTTTGCCTAGTCATACGAACAATTTCTGATCCAATGGAAGTTGGACACATAACCTGGTGGGTAGGGGCACTGAGAAGTCCTAAGGTCATAAAGAAGAATAAACTCTGGAAGCCAGGCTACTTGGGGAAAAGCATTTGATGGCTAGCTGTACTACTTTCCATTTCCCCAGAAATACCTCTATTTTACCACTAACATGAACAAATTAACATATGCCTGCGATTTTCTGATACGAGTTTGGACAATTAAGTTCATAAGCTTGTTGCAATGATGTTGCTAACCTTTTTGGATATCAGAGGGATTATTCATCATAAATTTGTACCAACTAGACAGTTAATCAAGTTTACTATTTGGAAGTGCTGAAAAGGCTGCGTGAAAAAGTTAGACTACCTGAACTTTTCGCCAACAACTCATGGCTCTTGCATCACGACAATCCACCAGCTCACATGGCACTGTCTGTGAGGGAGTTTTTAGCCAGTAAACAAATAATTGTTGGAACACCCTCCCTACTCACCTGATGTGGCCCCCAAGGACTTCTTTCTTTACCTGAAGGTAAAGGAAATATTGAAAGACATTTTGATGACATTCAGGACATCAAGGGTAATATGATAATAGCTCTGATGGCCATTCCAGAAAGAGTTCCAGAATTCTTTGAAGGGTAGAAAGGTGCTGCTGTCAGTGCATAGCTTCGCAAGGGGAGTATTTCGAAGGTGACTGTAGTGATATTGAGGAATGAGGTACGTAGCACTTTTTCTAGGATGAGTTTGCGAACTTAATTGTCCGACCTTGTATAACAATCTCAAATGTGGAGAAGTGACCAAGCTGTATTTCAACAAGTATACTACTAACCTAGTTTAAGTAGGTAAGGTATTGTTTCATTACTTACTGCATGATTGGTCCTTGAAATAATTTTAATATTTCATTAAATTCTATTGAAGAGCAGATGTGGAGTACAGTGCCAGTAGTGGAGTCGATGGAATTGTGATAGATATGTATGATATTGGGGAGGGGGAGATTGATTGGGGGAGGAGGGTGGTCACATTGTGAGGGGTGAAAACTGTAACTATTGCATTGTTTTGTACATCTAAAAGTAATAAAAAGAAGACCAGATCTATTTAGAGAATTTCCATTGCTAAGTCATGAAGGCATTCAAAGTGCAATTATGGAGAGTCTTTTTTGCTAAGTATTCACCATTCATATATTTCGTACTGTAAATGAGAGAGTGTATAAATGAAGATTATTTTCACTGGTTAATGAAATGAGAAATTATTCTTTTGCTAAATTTGGGTTAAACCTATGTAACTTTCTTGGTACTTGACTGTATGGTGTAACTTCAGTGTGGTAATCTTCCATTGTATTTATACTTGATGCTTTATCCTTTCTACTTAAAGGTTAAGTTTGTTTATATTGTAACATCCTGGGGAGCCACAGAAGAGATTATTACGGACTAAAATATCTATGAAATAGAGTTTTCTTATTTTTCCATCAGTGGGAAATGTAGCTTTTGTTCTTTTGAATTCAATAAAAAAAATGTTAAATTGTGAATACGGCTTACTTAAATCTAGAAATATAAATGGTTCTGATCTAAAGATAACTGCTCAGTTTTATTCGTTTATCAGCCATATCAGATTTCATTTTTTAAAATATTGTTCTTTCATACACATTACGAGGTGTGACCAAAAATACAGTGAATGTTTAAATTTAAAAAATTATTACAGTAAAAGACACATTGCCATTAATTCCCCTCAAAATACCCCCCCCTCACTTCGAACACTGTTATCCCATCATTCTTACCACTTGCTGAAGTAGGTCTGGAAGTCCTCGTTTGGGAGCATCTTTAGTTGCAGTCATGGCTGCCTCGATGTCCTGAATCTATTCAAAACATTTTCCTTTCACGGTCATTTTGACTGGGGAAGAGCCAGCAGTCGCATGGTGCTGGATACAGTGAATAAGGTGGATGAGGACACACTGTAATGTTTTTATTAGACAGAAATTGCCATATCAGAAGCAAGGTGTGACATGGAGCATTGTCATGATGGAAAATAAAATAAAGACACTCACGAAAAAGGACTTCCAGAACTGTTTCAGAAAGTGGCAAGAATGATAAGTGTGTTCAAAGTGAGGGGGAGTATTTTGAGGGGGATTAATGACAATGTGTCTTTTACTGTAATATAGTTTTTTATTTAAACATTCACCATATCTTTTGATCACCTCATAAGTTTTACTTTTGAATTTACTATCTTATAAATATAGCAAAAAGTTCTTTTTTACAATTTGTTCTTAAACCAAGAGCCCTACCAACCTGTACCTTGTTAGTATAAATTAATTTCTAGTTTGATAAGTGATTCAATTTTTGAAAAGTAACACATGCCAGACTATACTATCTTAAAAGGTAGACATCATAGCACCTTTACTTTACCTTCAGTTTTCATTCCTTATCAATCTAGTTTTCTCCTGATTTTTTTCTAAGTACTTGACTATATCATTTGATAGAATATATAAGGTTAAATGCTAAGAAGCATTTTACTGCATCTTCACCCTGTAGACAATGTGACCATTATTTGAAGAGTTTTTAAAAGCACCCCTGACAAAAATTATACCCCTGTTCCTCTGCCTCAATGCCTAAAATCTTCCACTTTCCTGTGAACCATCTTAGGTAAACATTATGGGCTGGGTTATTTTATCTGGTTAATTTATTACCAATCATTGCTACAGAGAGGAAACAGGCACAGGAGATAGAACAGGTAAATTATGATTAAGAGATGGGTTTGCTTTATAGTTTTGAGAGTTATGGGAATGGAACCTCTGGACAAACTTATCTGAACAGAATCTAATGGTACTAGTTATCTATAAATAAAATAACAATGATTGATAGGATGCTATGAAAAGTTGCCTAATAATTTTCTATGGATTTACTGAAGTTAGTACATAACAGCTCCAAGATAAAGACTTAAGTTGGCTCTAGTGGAGACTGTTGAGGAAAAAGCCCTAGATCCAATCTGCAGTGATTGATCTGTGTTTCTAGCCCTAGCTCTGATACTAATTTCTAACTTGGCTATTTCTCTTACCCCTTTCTGGGCCTTAGATTCTCTTTCTACGAATCTTTCCAGACTACAGTACATCCTCATTTTAAGGCATCAATCGGCTCTGTGACTTTAAGTGAAATGGCGTTTAATGAAACCAAGTTTATCTTAGGCTAATTGATATAAACAGGAGTTAAATTTCTACAGCATCTCAGCATCATAATGAAATGATGTTGAACAAAACATTATTTGAGGACCTGCTCTATATTGGTTGTGCAAATCGGAGTTGCTGTAGTACAGTATATTTCCTCTATTCTCTGTTTGCTACCATTCCCCCAAAAGAATTCCGGATACTATAGTAAGATGTTATGTGTCTTAGAATTTTTTGTCTCAGGAGACCTAGAGAACATCTAGTTCATCTCATGATCCATTTTACAGAAGAGGAGACCAAAGAGTTTTAGATCTACCACATCTGTTGAGCGTCTATTAATACTTACATTAAGAATAGTTCTGGGTATTTTAATATATTATTGTTGTGTAATCCTCAAAAGAATCATGTGAGCAAGTGGATTATTGTTATCTCAATTTTTAGAGAATAGGAAACAGGCTGATTGTCTAAGTAAATTGCCAAGATTCATACAGATACTAAAATACAGCTGGGATTTTTTTACAAATCTGTCTCACTTCAAATCCAATGCTCATGGCACTGTGCTACACCTGGATTCTAACTGGAATTACATGACAGTTCTATCTCATCCACATAATTTTATCCCCGCTAGTATGATTTTGTGATTTCATTGCTGAGACAGACAGTGAAAGCTACTTATCAAATTCTTGACTAGGGGTAGTTCATTCTGAGAAAAACAGGTGTTTAGCAGAGTGTTTATGGGCAAGGATTGGTTCTTTTTTCTTCAGTCTGAGCTATCAGAAAAATATGACTTTCTTTCAATTTGGGAATCATAATCATTTTCCCATAAGCTAACAAATGGAATTAATTTGCTACAAAGTTAAGTTGTATTCATACTCAAGCATTTCATTTTCCACACTAGAAAATGCTCCCAAGCAAAAAAAGATATATTGGTAAAAACCATTAGACTCAAATTGTGAAAATAATATATCCAGGGCCGGCCGAGTGGCACGGTGGTTAAGCGCTGGCTTGGGAAGCCAGCAGCCCCGGTTCGGTCCCACATATGTGGGCTAGTGACACTGCCCTCAAAAAAAAAATATATATATATATATCCAGCCAACTGATGATACTGTCAATATTCTTGTAAATATACTACTTCCCTACTGTAGTAGCTGGTACAAAGTTCTTGAAAGTGCCTTGCTACAAATAAATGGCTAATGTGCCTGTGATAATAAGTAGTTTATATATTAACCACTAACTCATGAGTTATTTTGTTTGCCAGATAGCTAAAAGCCTTCCAGCCTTCAGTTAGAAAAGTCCAAATAGAACTTTAAAGGAAAATTTATGCCTACTAAAATAAATTACTTGTTCTGTTTTATGTTTGTTCTCAAATTTAGTAAAGGAAGAAGTCTTGATTTAATATGTTGGTCATTTAAACAAAGTTGGGGCCCATGTACCAGATGAAAGGTCATAAAATGAACTCTGTTTCTTAGAAATCTTACTTAAACTTGATCATACCAGAACTTGACCTGTTTAGCTTTTGCTTTATGAAAATGATGTGAAATCATTGGGAGGACAAAGATTAAAAATTTTGGAAAACAACATTATTGCACAGTGATTTTATGTCACTTCCATAAAGGCATTTGTGTGTTGAAGTAACATAATTAACAAGGCCTTTCCATATGGAATTTTGATCATTTCTTCTTTAGATTCAATCAAACATTAAGTTTCATGTTAAATGAAAGATATAATGTGAGAGTAACATCACCAAGATGGCAACATAGGTTGTTCCTGACATCAAGCCTCTTCACAAGAATAACTAACCAACTATTCAAGGAAAAGAATCCACAGAGAATTCTACAACATGGGTGTGAAGCTGAAGCACCCTGGCCCTGAACAAAGAGACCAACACAGACTGCATTAGAAGGGTAAGAGAAACGCCTACACGTTGACCATATTGCCCTTCTCCAGGCCAGCACCATGCATAGAGGTATCCCCTGAGCCTCTGCTTTCTTCAGTGGGAAAAAAACCAAGGAAGACAACCAGCACCCCCAGCATTCTGGGTTGCTTTGTGGGAACCCCATTCACATCTCACACCATGGGGATTGCACGGGACTGTATAGGGCTTAACCACTGGCAATCTGAATGTGACAGAGAAGAGAAAGGGACTTGTAATAACCAGCACACAGACTTCCAGACCAGGTTCATACCTGCAGTGCCCAAGTAGTAATCACAACCAGTGGCTTTTCTCATCTCCCGAACCAAGTTGGTGGTGTACTCTGACCAGTGAACTTGGCATGGTTCAAATCTGCCTGATTTGGATCCTCAAAAATGAGTTTTGGCCAGCTTAGGTTTGCCCATACCCAGGCAAGGCACTGAATTACACCTCCTGTAGTATGGGCATTTTAACAATATTAATTCTTCCAATCCTGAAAAGAAATGCTAAAGGGAGTTCTTTGAGTGGAAGTAAAAGAATGCTAATTATCATAAAAAAGGTAGTGTAAGCCAGTGGCCCTGGTTCAGTTCCCACATATGAGGGCCAGTGACACGGCCCTCAAAAAAAAAAAAAGGTAGTGTAAATCTCACTGTAATGGTAAATACAGTGTGTGCCCCAAAAAGGTATACACATTTTTTTATTTACTTATTTTTAATTAGTTTCAGGTGTACAACACAGTGCAATAGTTATACATTTTACCCCTCAAAGTGACAACCCCCCACCCCCAATTCGCCAACCCATTCCCCCCCATATCATATATATCTATTACTTTTCCTCTGACTCTCTTCCACAGTATAATCCACATCCCGTGACTATCTATATATATTCAATTACAGTAGGTATACAACCTCCGCTTTAGTCATACAGTGCAGTGATCAAACCTCTACTCCATCCATGAAATGGTCTCCCTAACAAGACCTATGACCATCTGAAATTCCACAGAATATTTACAACATTATTAATTATATTCCCCAAACTGTTTTTCATATCCCAGTGGCAATATTGTAGTTGCCTATTTTTGCTGTCTAATCCCTTCCCCTTCTCCCTCATCCCCATCCCCCTCCCAATTAGCAACCCTGATTTTTCCTCTATATCTATGAGACAGTTTCTGTTTACTTTGCTCATTCATACAGTTTTTCAGATTCCACATATGAGTGAGATCATATAGTATTTGTCTTTCTCTGACTGACTTATTTCACTTAACATAATAGTCTCTAGGTCCATCCATATCATTGCAAATGGTACGATTTCATTCTTCTTTATAGCGGAGTAATACTCCAATGTATAAATATACCACAGTTCCTTAATCCAGTCATCTACTGATGGGCATTTTGGTTGTTTCCAAGTCTTAGCTATTGTAAATTGTGCTGCTGTGAACATAGGGGTGCATAACTTTTTTTGAATAAGTGTCTTGGTTTTCTCAGGATAAATACAGAGGAGTGGAACTGCTGGGTCAAAAGGTAGCTCTATTTCCAGTTCTTTGAGATACCTCCATACTGAATTCCATAGTGGCTGCACCAATCTACAATCCCACCAACAGTGCAGCAGGGTCCCGTTTTCCCCACAGCCCCACCAGCACTTGTTGTTTGTTGATTTATTGATGATAGCCATTCTGACTGGAGTGAGGTGGTATCTCATGGTGGTTTTTATTTGCATTTCCCTAATGACCAGTGAGGTTGAACTTTTTTTCATATGCCTGTTGGCCATCTGTATGTCCTCTTTAGAGAAATGTGTCTTCATATCTTCTGCCCAATTTTTAATTGGGTTGTTTGTTTTTTGGTGTTGAGTTTCATGAGTGTTTTATAAATTTTGGATATTAACCCCTTATCAGATATATCGTTGGCAAATATATTCTCCCATTCAGTAGGCTTCCTTTTTGTTTTATTAATGGTTTCCTTTGTTGTGAAAAAACTTTTAAGTTTGATATAATCCCATATGTTCATTTTTTCTTTTACTTCCCTTGCCCGTAGGGATGTATCAGTAAAAATATTGCTCCGGGTAATGTCTGCAAATGTACTCCCTATATTTTCTTTTACGATTTTTATGGTTTCAGATCTTACATTTAAGTCTTTAATCCATTTTGAATTTGTTCTTGCATAAGGCGTAAGGAGGTGGCCCAGTTTCATTTTTTAGCATGTGTCAGTCCAATTTTCACAGCACCATTTATTGAATAGACTATCTTTACTCCAGTGTAAATTCTTGCTTCTCTTGTCATAGATTAACTGTCCGTAAAAGCCTGGATTTATTTCTGGGCTCTCTGTTCTGTTCCACTGATTGATGTGCCTGTTTTTATGCCAATACCAAACTGTCTTGATTACTGTAGCCTTGTAGTAGGTTTTGATGTCTGGTAGCGTGATCCCCCCAACTTTGTTCTTATTTCTCAGAATTGCCGAGGCTATTCTGGGTCTTTTATGATTCCATATAAATTTTAGGATTATATATTCTATTTCTATGAAAAATGCCCTTGGTAGTTTGATAGGAATTGCATTGAATCTATATATTGCTTTAGGCAGTATGGACATTTTAACTATATTAATTCTTCCTATCCATGAGCATGGTAGGTGTTTCCATTTATTTGTATCTTCTATGATTTCTTTCTTCAGTGTCTTATAATTTTCTGAGTACAGATCTTTCACTTCTTTGGTTAAATTTATTCCTAGGTATTTTATGGTTCTTGACGCAATTGTAAATGGGACAGTTTTCTTAATTTCTCTTTCAGTTAGTTTATTATTGGTATATGCAAATGCCACTGATTTCTGAACATTGATTTTATATCCTGCTACTTTACTGAATGCATCTATCAGTTCCAATAGTTTTTTGATGGAGTCTTTGGTGTTCTCTATATACCGTATCATGTCCTCTGCATATAATCACAATTTTACTTCTTCCTTGCCCATTTGGATGCCTTTTATTTCTTTTTGTTGTCTGATTGCTGTGGCTAGAACTTCCAGCACTATGTTGAATAAAAGAGGAGAAAGTGGACAGCCTTGTCTTGTACCTGATCTTAAGGGGAATGGTTTTAGCTTTTACACATTGAGTATGATGTTAGCTTTAGGTTTATCATATATGGCTTTTATTATGTTGAGATATGATCCCTGTATTCCCACATTGCTAATGGTTTTTAACATAAATGGCTGTTGGATTTTGTCAAATGCTTTTTCTGCATCTATTGAAATGACCATGTGATCTATATCCTTCATTTTGTTGATGTGGTATATCACATTAATTGATTTACGGATGTTGAACCAGCCTTGCGCACTAGGGATGAATCCCACTTGATCATGATGTATGATCTTCTTAATATATTGCTGAATTCTGTTTGCTAATATTTTATTGAGAATTTTTGCATCTATATTCATCAGGGAGATTGGCCTGTAGTTTTCCTTTTTTGTGATGTCTTTATCTGGTTTTGGAATCAGGGTGATAGTGGCTTCATAAAGAGTTTGGGAGCCTTCCCTCCTTCTGGATTTTTTGGAATAGTTTGAGAAGAATAGGTGATAGTTCTTTTTTGAATGTTTGATAAAATTCACTTGTGAAGCCGTCTGGTACAGGGCTTTTGTTTTTTGGGAGCTTGTCGATTACTGATTCAATTTCCTTGGTAGTAATCAGGGTATTTAGATTTTCTGTTTCTTCTTGCGTTAGCTTTGGAAGGTTATATGCTTCTAGAAAATTGTCCATTTCTTCCAGATTGTCAAATTTGTTGGCATATAGTTGCTCATAGTAATTTCTTAGAATTTTTTGTATTTCTGTGATGTCTGTAGTCATTTCCCCTCTTTCATTCCTGAATTTGCTAATTTGAGTCCTCTCTTTTTTTTTTTTGATGAGCCTGGCTAGAGGTTTGTCAATTTTGTTTATCTTCTCAAGAAACCAGCTCTTGGTTTCATTGATCTTTTGAATTGTTTTTCTGTTCTCTATATTGTTTATTTCTGCTCTGGTCTTTATTATCTCCTTTCTTGTACTCCCCTTGGGCCTCTTTTGCTGTTCTTTTTCCAGTTCCCTTAGGTGTAAGGATAACCTGTTGATTTGAGATTTTTCTTCCTTCTTTAGGTAGGCTTGCACTGCTATAAACTTCCCTCTTAGGACTGCATTCGCAGCATCCCAGAGATTTTGGGTCGTGGTGTTTTCATTTTCGTTTGTCTCGAGGTATCTTTTGATTTCCTCCTTGATCTCATTTGTGACCCACTCACTATTTAATAGCATATTGTTTAGCCTCCATTTATTTGTCAGCTTCCCGGATTTCTTCTTATAATTGATTTCTAGTTTCATAGCATTGTGGTCAGAGAATACAGTTGAAATGATTTCAATCTTCTTAAATTTATTGAGACTTGTTTTGTGGCCTAACATGTGGTCTATCTTAGAAAATGTTCCATGTGCACTTCAAAAGAACATATATTCTGTAGCTTTGGGGTGAAATGCTCTGAAAATGTCCGTTAAATCCAGCTGGTCTAATGTGTCATTTAAGGTCCCTGTTTCCGCATTGATTTTCTGTCTGGAGGATCTGTCCATTAGTGACAGCGGGGTGTTGAAGTCCCCTACTATGATAGTGTTACTGTTGATCTCTGTCTTTATGTCTGACAATATCTGTTTTATATATTTAGGGGCTCCTATATTAGGTGCATAGATGTTTACTAGGGTTATGTCCTCTTGTTGGATTGATCCCTTCATTACTATGAAGTGTCCTTCTTTGTCCTTTGTTATATTCTTCAATTTAAAGTCAATTTTATCTGATATAAGTATTGCCACTCCAGCTTTTTTCTCAGTACCATTTGCATGAAATATTGTACTCCATCCCTTCATTTTCAGCCTGTATGAGTCTTTGGATCTGAGGTGTGTCTCTTGTATACAGCATATGCTGGGGTCTTGCTTTCTTATCCCTTCAGCCACCCTATGTCTTTTTATTGGAGCATTTACTCCATTTACATTTAATGTGATTATTGATAGGTGTGTATTTATTGCCATTTTGTTATTTGTGTTTGTAGTCTTACTTAGGTTGTTTTTCTCTTCTACTTAAGCCCTTTTAGCATTTCCTGCAAAGGTGGCTTGGTGGTAATGAATTCCCTTAACTTATTCTTTTCTGCAAAGCTCCTTATCTCGCCTTCGATTTTAAATGATAACCTTGCTGGATACAGCAATCTCGGTTGTAGGCCTTTATTTTTCATCACTTTGAAAACCTCCTGCCACTCCCTTCTGGCCTGCAAAGTTTCTGTAGAAAAGTCAGCTGATAATCTTATGGGGGTACCCTTGTAAGTAACTTGCTGCCTTTCCCTTGCTGCTTTAAGGATTCTGTCTTTGTCCTTAACCCTTGCCATTTTCACTATAATGTGTCTTGGAGCGGGCCTGTTTGGAATCATCCTGGTTGGAACTCTCTGCACTTCCTGAGCTTGTATTTCAATGTCCTTGCCAGGTTATGGAAGTTTTCAGACATTATTATTTCAAATATATTCTCAATCCCTTGCTCCCTCTCTTCTCCTTCTGGTACTCCAGTGACCCGTCGGTTATTGCGTTTGATGTTGTCCCCCAGCTCTCTTAAACTATTTTCCATGTTTTTCATTCTTTTTTCTTTTTGTTGTTCTGCATGGGTGATCTCTGCTATTTTGTCTTCTAAGTCACTGATTCGATTTTCGGCTTCATCCAATCTGCTAGTGATTCCATCAAGTTTGTTATTTAATTCAGTAATTGTGTTCTTAAGTTCTAGCTGGTTGCTTTTCATGATTTCTCTATTCTTCTTTATATTTTCATTAATTTCCTTGAACATTCTAATTAATCAGTGTTCTGAACTCTGTCTCTGATAGGTTGGTTACCTCTATTTCCTCTATTTCCACTGATTCAGGAAGTTTCTTCTGTTCTTTTATTTGTGTTGTGTTTCTTTGTCTCCCCATTCTGGCTTACTCTTTGTGTTTGCTTCAATATAACAGATAGATTCCCCCAGGTTTCTCAGTCTTTTCTGGGTAAACTTATATGGTATGTGTCCTTTATATTTGAATTACTCAGTCTCCCTATTCTCCTGTGCTTGTGTCTAAGGTGTTCCTTGTGTCGTGCGTCCTCACTTTTTGAAGTTTTAGTTTTGATTACTTTTGGTTTGTCAGTAGGTGGGATTGACTCCCACACTGATTAGCTGTGAGGATCAGCAGGGTCTGCAGTTTATGAGCTGCTGTGAGAGGATTGACCCCTCTGATGAAACTTGGACCCTATGGGCCCTAGTACCTTTAGCAACTTCCTTTTGGGTGTAACTCTTGTATGTCAAACCCAGAAATGCTCTGGTTTTATCTAAAGTTGGCCTCCAGGTATGATGATTCTTGTGTCTGTTTGTTTGGAACCACTGCTGTAGAGTGATTTTAGAGCATAACAGATCAACAAGAACAACCTCCGCAGCCACCAAAGGAAACCAAATGCTCGCACAAGTAAAAAAAACCAACCATCAAACTACAGTCAACTTGTACAGAAATATCAATCATACTAATGAAGAAAACAAACAGAAACAAAACAGAAACCACACACACAATAATATCAGCAGAGGAAACAAAATAAAATACAATATCCTAAAATAAAAAAATAGAATAAACATGAGAAACTGATTAGCTATACCTAAAAAATAAAAAATAAAAATAAACTAAAATAATAATAAAAAAAGTAAGAATAAAAATTTAAAAAATAAAATTTGCAGAAAAAAGGAAAAGAGGGAAAGCATAGCAGTGAGAAGAATGAATAAAGTAAGAGAGAAAGTGAGGGTGGGGGAACAAAAAGAAAGAAAAAAAAAGAAAAAATATATATATACATATATATTTGTCTACACACCCATATATATGGACATATATTCACCTATATACACCTATATATATGCCTATATTAAAAACTACAAAATGATAAGAATGAAATAGAAATAAAAACCAAAAACAACCAAGATAAGCAGCCAATAAAGGGAAAACAAAACAGAATAAAACCAAACAAACCAAAAATACCCATGCCGGTCTTGGCTAAAGTCCACCAAGCTCTCTTCAGTTTGTCTGCTGTACAAAAATTCTTGTGCGTCTTGTGGGAACAGTAGGCTACCTGATGCCTAGCGTGATCCTGGCACTGCAGGTTTGCTGTATTTGAGTGTGGTTGTGACGTGTGATTGGTGGTTTTTACAAAGTCACTGCCTATTTGCTTTTGCCTGTCCCAAGGCAGGCTGCACCCCCAAAGGCTCAATGAGTGTCTCTGGGCACCCTTTTGGTTGACAGCCGTGGAGAATTAAAGAATTCCTCACTACCAAAAGCCTGCTGCTAAGAATCTGTTAATTAGTGCCTCAGCAGGTGAACCTGCCCTGCCTCCCAAGCCGTGCATAAAGGTGGGGGCAGGTTAGGTAGTCTCACTCTGCAGCCTTTACTGGGGTGGAAATTCTCAACCCCCTGCAGGTAGGAATATCTTCCTAGTCTGCCCCTATTGCTCCATTCAGGAGTCAGTTTAAGAGTCTGTCTTGGCGGGGGCCAAAGTTTGTGGGAGTGGGTGGGTTATTGGTTTTTTTTGCTTTCTGTTCAAGAGTAGAAAAAGGAAAAAAAATAAAAAAACATAAAAATAAACAAAGCACAGTTCCAACTCTGTTTTAAGCTAAAGACTTTGCCTCTTATGCTCCAGGGGAGTTCCTGCTGCTCTCCCAAAGGGTCTGCTGGGATTTAAGGAATTGTGCGCACCCTACTGTGTGGCTGCGGGCTGCACCTCACGCATCTTGCAGCCTTCTTCCCCTACTCGCCCAGCCTGCCCACCTTCCAGCAATCCTTGTGTGGAACTCTTAGTTGCTCTGTGTGATGAGTAGATGTCTCTTTGAAGCATATTAGAAGTTCAAATTGTGGATATTTCCAGGGGAGTTTTCATGGAGCCCTCCTCACAGCCGCCATCTTGCCCCTGTCCCCCTCCGGAATCTATACACATTTTAAGAAAGGAAAAAACTGTATTGAAATTGTAATACTTAATATATTCCGATAAGAAAAGATGAATACAAGTTACATTTGACTTATGTAATTACAAGAGATACTCAAAGTGGTTACCATCAGCGTAATTTTAATAGTTTTTTTTTCCTTTCTTAAATTGTGTATATATTTTTTTGCCATCTTCTGTATATAGTCATAGATTCTGCAATTGGTAATAGTGCATAATTCACTTACAACTGTAGATTAAAAGTTAAAAAACAAACATGAGTAAAAATAACCGTAACTACAATATTATGTTTAGTTATACAATATAAAAATGTAAATTATAACAGCAATAACCTAAAATGTAAGAGAAGAAAAGTGTAAAGTTTACAAATTCTATTGAAGTGAAATTTCATTAATTTAAAATAGCGTGTTATAAGTTTTAAGATATTTTATGTGAGCCTCATGGAAACCACAAGGGAAAATCCTGTAGTAATTATACAAAAGAACACGATAAAGAAGTCAAAACATACTGATATCTACAGAAACCAAAACACACAAACACACAGTGCAATATATAGATAATGTATTATAGAACTGTACACTTCAAACCTTTATAATTTTACTAACCAGTGTCACCCCAGTAAATTTAATAAATAAAACAGACACCAAAAAGACAGCAGGATAAAAAACAAGGAACAAGGGATCTAAAAAACAACCAAAAAACAATGAACAAAATGACAATAGTAAGGCCTTACCTATTAATAATTACTTTAAAAGGTGAAAGGTTCGTAGGATCTGAAGAGAAACCAGTGTACTCAATAATGATTTTAAATGTAAACAGATTACATTATCCAATTAAAATACAATAGTTGAATAGATTTAAAAAAAAAAGATCCAAGGATATATTATGTATGTGACTCACATTAGCTTTAAAGACACACAAGGACTCAGAGTAAGGGATGGAAAAATACATTTCAAGCAAATGGTAACAAAAATTAAAAAATTAAAAAAAAATAAAGCAGGAATAGCTATACTTGTATAAGATAGAATAGACTTTAAAAATGGTAAAAAAAAAGACAATGAAAGTCATTGTTTAATGATAAAAGGGTCAATACATCAAGAGGCTGTAATAACTGTAAATATTTATGTACCTAATATTAGTGCACCTAAATATACAAAGCAAAAACTAACAGCTTAAAAGAGAAAAGAATAATAATATGATAATAATTGGATACTTATTACTCTCAACAATGGATAGATTATCCAGACAGAATCCATAAAGAAACAGCAGATTTGAACAACACTATAGACCACATGGGCCTAACAGACATTGCAGATCATTCCATCCAATAACAACAGAATATACATTCTTAATCACAGAACATTTTCTAGGATAGGCCATATGTTAGACCATAAAAAAATCTTAGCAAACTTAACAAGATTGAAATAATATCAAGTACCTTTTCTTATCACAATGGCATGGCATGAAACTAGAAATCAATAGCAAGAGGAGAACTGGAAAATTCACAAAAACATGGAAATTAAACAGCACTAGCCTTAACAACCAATGGATCAAAGAAGAAATTAAAAAGGAAATGAAAAAGTTTCTTGAGACGAAAATGGAAGCAACATACCAAAACTTGTGGGATGTGGCAAAAGCTGTTTGAAGAGGAAAGGTCATAGCAATAAACACCTATGAGTACATTAAGGAAGCAGAAATAGAAAACAAACTGAGCACAAAGAAGAAAGAAGTTAATAAAGATCAGTGCAAATATAAATGAAATAGAGAACAGAAAAACAATAGAAAAGATTAACCATACAAAGAGGTGGTTCTTTGAAAAAAATAAAATTGCCAAACCTTTGAGCTAGACTAACCAAGGGGCAGGGGAAAAATGACCCAAACCAAGAAAATTATAAATAAAAACGGAGACATTACAACATATACCACATAAATTAAAAGGATCATAAGCCACTATGAACAACTAACTATACACCAACAAATTGGGCAACCTAGAAGAAATGGGAAAAAAGCCTAAGAAATATACAACTTATAAAGATGAAATCAGGAAGAAAATTAGAACATCTGAATAGACCAATTACTAGTAAGACTGAATCAGTAATCAGAACTCTCCTAGTGAAGAAAATTCCCGGACTTCAATGGTGAATTTCTCCAAACATTTAAGAGAAGAATTAACACCAATCCTCAAACTTCCAAAAGATCAACAAGAAGGGAATGCTCCCATACTCATTTTATGAGGCCAGCATTATTCTGATACAAAATGAAAAAGGACACTTTTTGACTTACCAGCTCAGTAAGACTTTTTGAGATTCTCCAGGTGGAATTACCTATTTACAAAAGAAAGAAAATTGGATCCAAAGCCAGATTCATTATTCCCATTATTGTTGCACCCATTGTAAGCTTCATAAAGAACAGGTATTATTTAGCCAGGATCAGGATGATGACACCACCACACTTGTATAGGTCCTGAAATTATCCCTTTTAACTTTAAGAAGAAGGCCTACTGCTGTAAATCTCCAAGTAGAACCATACGTGAACCACTCCGATTCTTATGAGGCTGGGTGTGAGGGTAGAGAGTGAGAAAGCAAAGCGGTTCAAAAAGGTAACACTCATTGAAGTAGGAACTTATCAGTTTAAATAACTATTCATCACTTATTATGCACAAAGCCCAAATTTGTTTTCACTATACTGCCCAGATGGGTGTTTGATAATTCCAAATTATAAAGATTTTGTTTTTGAGAGATGAAAGCAATAATGTAACCAAGTATATAGCTATGCACTATTTTGTCTGTGTTACTTCATTTAGTCCAACAGCCTCATGAAGTGAATATAATATTTTACAGATAAAAAAATTGAAACTCAGGCTGTTACCTGCTCAAAGTAATGATGATAATAGTTAACACTTTTTGAACACTTGCTGTATGCCAAGCACTATTCTAAATATTTTGCATGTAGAAACTCTTAATCTTCACAACTTCCATTTTATAGATGAACAAGTTAGTAAGTGGCATGGCTGAAATTCACACCAAAATATTTCTTGAAGTACTTTCCATTTGCAATGAACCCAGCAAGATAAGCTCAGATCACATCTACTCAGGTGGATTCATACTAAAGATACATAGAGAAATAGAAAGGTCAGGACATAATTTTGATAACCATACAGCCAAGCCTCACAGATAACAGGAATCTTTACATATTCAGGATACAACAGTAGCTTTAGAAGTCTGACGAGATAGGGGTTTATGAATACCTGTAATAAAGTATTACTCTGCTATAAAGAAGAATGAAATCATACCATTTGCAATGATATGGCTGGACCTAGAGACTATTATGTTAAGTGAAATAAGTCAGTTGGAGAAAGACAAATACCATATGATCTCACTCATCTGTGGAATCTGAAAAACTGAATGAATGAGCAAAGTAAACAGAAACAGACTCATAGATATAGAGGAAAAATTGAGGGTTGCTAGTTGGGAGGGGGGCGGGGATGAGGGAGAAGGGGAAGGGATTAGACAGCATAAATAGTTAACTACAATATTGCCACAGGGGTGTGAAAGACAGTTCGGGGAATATAATTAATAATGTAAATATTTTGTGGGGTGTCAGACGGTCACACATCTTGTTAGGGAGACCATTTCATGGATGGAGTAGAGGCTTGATCACTGCACTGTACACCTGAACCTGATGTTGTATAAAATTGTATACCAACTGTAATTGAATATATAGATAGTCACGGGATGTGGATTATACGGTGGAAGGCAGTCAGAGGAAGTGTAATAGATATATATGATAAAGGGGGTAGAAGTGGGGTGGTGAATTGGGGGAGGGGGGTTGTCACTTTGAAGGGTAAAAGTATAACTATTGCACTGTGTTGTACACCTGAAACTAATTAAAAATAAATAAAATTAGGACTTCTGGTAAAATGGCTGAATAGACAGACTCTGTGCTAACTACCTCCCAGGATCACACCAAAATTACAAACAAATTATACAGCATTCAACCCTGGAGGTCCTGGAACACTAGATGAACAGAACCACTAAACGAAGAACTTAAAGAGGAGGCCACGTTGGGTCTGGTAGGAGGTGCGGAGACGAGAGAGGGTGAACCCTGTGAGGGAAGCCCCAGCTGTGGGGAGGCTTCTGCTGTTGGGGGAGAGACCCGCTGGCCGCACACCAATCTCACCAGCCCAGAGTTCCTTTGCCGCAAAGAGGAGTTCCAAGATAGCTGGCAATAAATTAGTGAGGACTCTCTTTGCTCAGCTCGGTGAGGCTAAGAGCGGCTAGAGAATCAGTGGGGCCGGTTTGCTGGTGAGCACTTACCTGCTTCCTGGTGGAGGGAGTAGCTGTGTGTGAGCCGGGCCCAGGAGCCTGTGGGAACGGACTGAACTGAGCACCTTTGGTGCAACGGCTGGAGGATTTTGGACTATTGGTCCCCTGGTGTGGAGCCTGTACGCGAGTGATGTAAGAAGGGCACCATTTTGTCAGGGTTGGGCCCTCCCACAGAGATATCAGGTCTGGGACATCATTGGTCTGGTGGAATAGGCACAGAAGTGCGTGTGTGTGCACATGCATGAGGCCTTGTATCCCCAGCCTCCGCCCCGTTTATACTGTTTTGCCAGGGAAACGCTGGGCGAGTGCCCTCCGGCTCCAACAGGCTGCTCATTGAGACGCGGGAGTGCGCAAGCCGCCTGGGGTCCTGGCTCTTCGCACTGCGCTTGCAGAGTTGCCAGGCTGGTGAATGTTTGTTGGGCTGCTTGGCCTGATCTGTGAGAGGCTGATTGGGACAGGCTGAGACTGGGAGTTTTCCTGGGAGTGTTGGGCCATAAGCTGTGTGCCTGCGTGATCCAGCCAGGGCTCTCCTGGTGATCTATCTAATACATCATAGCAATCCCAGAGCGACAGTCAGAATGGGGAAACAAAGAAACATGTCACAAGTAAAAGATCAGAAGAAATCTCTAGAAATGGAAACAAATGAAATGGAGGGATCCAACCTTTCAGAGACACAGTTTAGAATACTGATGATAAGAATGTTTAACAAACTTAGTGAGGACATAAGGAAGGATAGAGAAATCATAAAAAAACAAGCTGTTAGAACTAAAGAATACAATGACTGAAATGAAGAACACACTCTAAGGAATTACCAGTAGAGTAGATGAAGCAGAGGAGCAGATCAGTGATTTGGAAGATAAAATAGCAGAAATCACCCAACTGGCACAACAAAAAGACTGAAGAATAAAAAACAATGAAAGTAGTTTAAGAGCCCTATGGGACAAGATGAAGCACAACCACCATCGACTAATAGGAATACCAGAAGGAGAAGAGAAGAAGCAAAGGGTCGAGAATGTATTTGAAAAAACAATAACTGAAAACTTCCCTACCCTGGTGAAGGAAATCAACATACATGCCCAGGAAGTGCAGAGGGTTCCAAACAAGCTGAACCCAAACAGGTCCCACCAAGACTCATAGTTAAAATGGCAAAGGTTAAAGACAGAGACAGAATCCTAAAAGCAGCAAGAGAAAGACAGCAGGTTACATACAAAGGAACTCCTGTTATACTAACAGCTGACTTGTCTACAGAAACTCTGCAAGCCAGAAGGGAGTGGCAGGAGATATTCAAAGTGACACAAAATAAAGGCCTACAACCAAGATTACTCTACGGAGCACGGCTATCACTTAAAATTGAAGGAGAAATAAAGAGCTACTCAGAAAAGAATAAGCTTAAGGAATTCATTACCACCAAGCCAGCATTGCAAAAAATGTTAAAAGGGCTTTTTGATACAAAAGGAAGGGGTAAACAAGCTAACCCAGGAAGACCAGGAATACAAATAACAAAATGGCAATATATATGCACCTATCAATAATCATTTTAAATGTGAATGGGCTAAATGCTCCAATCAAAAGACAGAGAGAGGCTGAGTGGATAAGAAACTAGGACACTTGTATATGCTGTTTACAGATGGAATAAGATATTTCATGCAAATGGAAATGAGAAAAAAAAAAAGCTGGAGTACCAATACTTATTTTGGACAAAATAGACTTTAAAATGACTACAATAAAAGACAAAGAAGGGCACTATAACCCTAATAAACATCTATGCACCCAACATAGGAACTCCTAATTACATATAACAGATTTTGATAGACTTAAAGACAGAGATCAAGAGTAACACTATCGTTGTAGGGGACTTCAACACCCCATTGTCACCAATGGATAGACCCTTTAGACAGAAAATCATCGCAAAAAGAGGGGCCTTAAATGACAGTTTAGACCACCTGGACTTCGTTGATATTTTAGAGCATTTCACCATGAAAAAAACAATATACATTCTTCTCAAGTACACATGGGACATTTTCCAAGATAGACCACATTAGGCCACAAAACATGTCTCAGTAAATTTAAGAAGATTGAAGTCATATCAAGCAGATATAAAGGAAAAACTGTTGGTTGCTGCCTGGGAGGGAGAGGTAGAGGGGGAAGGTTTTGGACAGCGTAGGTGGCTGACTACAATGTTGCCACAGGGATATGGGGGCAGTTTTGGGAATGTAATTGATAATGTTGTAAAGAGACTATTATGTTAAGTGAAATAAGTCAGTCCGACAAAGACAAGTACCATATGATCTCACTTATATGTGGAATCTGAAAAACTGAACGAATGATCAAAGTAAATAGACTCATAGATATAGAGGAAAAACTGAGGGTTGCTAGTTGGGAGGGGGGTGGGGAGAAGGGAGAAGGGAAAGGGATTAGATAGCATAAATAGACAACTACAATATTGCCACAGGGATATGAAACACAGTTCAGGGAATATAATAATGTAAAAATTTTGTGGCGTGTCAGATAGTCACGTGTCTTGTTAGGGAGACCACTTCATGGAAGGAGTAGAGGCTTGATCTATACAGCTGAAGCTGATGTTGTATAATATTCTATGCCAACTGTAACTGAATATATAGTCACAGGATGTGGAGTATACTGTGGAAGAGAGTCAAAGTAATTGTAATAGATATGTATGATATGGGGGGAGTGGGGTGGCGAACTGGGGGAGGGGGGTTGACACTTTGGGGGGTAAAGAGTGTAACTATTTCATTGTATTGTATACCTGAAACTAATTTTAAAAAATGAGAAAAAAACAAAACAAAACAAAAAAAGTCACACTCATGAGAAATCCCCCTGACTTTTAAGGTATGGTACCTGAAATCCCACCATTATCTATTTATTGTAGCTGCCCCATTTTATACATGGCATTGCATGTGTAAAAACACCTGTCAAACAATAATTTGAAAAAGAGCTAAATTCAAATCCAGCAGCATCCCCACTCTCTTTCTCTGCCACACACAATAAAAATTTAAATAAATAATGAATTAATTTAAAGAATCATATCTATCAATATTTCCTTTAACATTAATCATAAGAAACCTTAATTTGCCATTCAACAGTGTTATACATTAGTTCCAGTCTGATAGAAAACACTGAGATGAATTGGTATGATGTGTAAGTTGATAAAACCTTTGACAGTTACACTAAATTTTCTTTCAGGAATTTAACAATTGGAATCACTTTGAACATCTAAATGTCATGCCCTCTCATATAGTGAAATATTAGTGTTCTACCAGATTTCTGTTGAATCAGGCAGCTGGTGCCCAGATTTATTAAGGTCAAAAGAAAGGCCAAATTATTGAATAAGAAGAAGGGGGTGTGGAATGCTTCTACAAATCCTATTTTATTTTAAAATCAGAGCATATCCATTTAATAGCCCTCAGAGCATATGTGTGCCCTTTAATTTTTCAGAGTTTAAAATCCCAAAACAGTCCTGAATATATTTGCTTCAAAATAGAGCCAGCTGATAGGAATAAGATAACTTATACACTCATATGCCCACATTTTGAAAGCATGGAATCAGTGGTATGCTGAAGCTAAGAGTAGCTCATGAGAGGCTATTGTATTGTTAAGTTTCCAGGAAATTTGCAAGCTGGTTGACTTCAAGTAGTTTGAAATTGACCCTAATGGGGGCACATTCTCTGAGACAAATCAGGGCTCTTTTATTTTTTATTTTTTATTTTTTTGAGGGCACTGTCACTGGCCCTTATATGTGGGACCCAACCGGGGCCACTGGCTTCCGAAGTCAGCGCTTAACCACCATGCCACTCAGCCGGCCCAGGGCTCTTTTATTTTAATTGTCTTCAGAGAACCACTTGTTAAAATTATGTTATATTAGCTTCTACTGCTGCATGGAATTAAAATGACCATTTTTCTTATTGATATTCCAGGAAACATTATGAAAACAGCATTTTTTTCTGTTTCTCATCCCAACAAAGCTTGTATGACATTAAGAACTCCAGTTTTTATTTGGTTAATGATTGTATGGTATTTTAGCTTGACAGGTTTTTTTTTCCTGCAATTTAAAAATGTTGCTCCACTGTATTTCTGCTTGCATTGTGCCTGATCAGAAAAGTGCTGCCATCTTTACCTTTGGTCCTTTGTATGTGATCGGTCTTTTTCATTGGCTGATTTTGATTTTCTCTTTATCACTCCTTTGTTTAGTTTTAGTTCTTTAGAAATTTGATTAAGATATGCTTTGATGTAGTTTAGTTTTCTTCACATTTCTTATGCTTAGGGTTTGTTGAACTTCCTTGATCTGTGGATTTATAGTTTTCATAAAAGATAAAAACATTCCAGCCATTATTTCTTCAAATATCTTTCTGCCTCCCCTATTTCCGTTACTTCAACTACTTCAGGTCTTTTAGAATTGATCAAGAGCTTACTGATGTTCTTTCCACTCTTTTAAAATTCTGTTTCTGTCTGTGTTTAATTTTGTATACCTTGTATTTGTATGCCTTCAAGTTCAGTAATATTTTCTTTTCAGATGTGTAATTTTGTGATTTGCTGTTAATCACATCCAGTGATTTTTTTCTTTTTTTAAGCTGAGCCATCCTGCCACCTGTTGGCAGATCAGCAGCAGCTCAGCTCAGGCCGGGCATCAAACTGCTGTTGCTTAGAACTCAGCTTGCACTCTTGAGCGAGGTCTTAACCAACTGAGCCACTCAGGCAGACCACAGACAGTAAATTTTAAATCTCAAGCATTATAATTTTCATCTTGAGAAGTTTGACACGGGTCTCTTTTTTTCTTATAACTTTCATGTCTCTACTTAGCTTTTTAGACATATGGAATATTGTAACAAATCTGTTTTATTTAACATTCTTGTCTGCTAATTCTAACATCTGTGTCAATTTTGAATCATTTCTTTTTTTTAATTCTTTTATTGTGAAATAAACACTTTATAAAAAATTAGTTTCAGGTGTACAACACAGTGCAATAGTTATACTTTTTACTCCTCAAAGTGACAACCCCCTTCCCCCAATTCACCATCCCACTCCTCCCCCCCATATCACACATAACTATTAAAATTCCTGACTCCCTTCCACAGTATAATCCACATCCCGTGACTATCTATATATTCAATTAGAGTTGGCATACAATATTATACAACATCAGTTTCAGATATACAGTGCAGTGATCAAGCCTCTACTCCATCCATGAAGTGGTCTCCCTAACAAGACATGTGACCAACTAACATCCCACAAAATATTTATTATTCCCTGAACTGTCTTTCATATCCCTGTGGCAATATTGTAGTTACCTACTTATGCTGACTAATCCCTTCCCCTTCTTCCTCATCCCCACCCCCCTCCCAACTAGCAACCATGAGTTTTTCCTCTATATCTATGAAACTGTTTATTTACTTTGGTCATTCATTCAGTTTTTCAGATTCCACATATAAGTGAGATCATATGATATTTGTCTTTCTCCAACTGACTTATTTCACTTAATATAATCATCTCTAGGTCCATCCATATCGTTGAACATGGTACAATTTCATTCTTCTTTATAGTGGAGTAATACTCCATTGTATAAATGTACCACAGTTTCTTAATCCAGTCATCTACCGATGGGCATTTCGGTTGTTTCCAAGTCTTGGCTATTGTAAATAGCACTGCAATAAACATAGGGGTGCATATATTTTTTCAAATTAGCGTCTTGGATTCTTCTGGGTAGATACCCAAGAGTGGAATTGCTGGGTCATATGGTAGTTCCATTTCCAGTTTTTTGAAATACCTCTGTACTGATTTCCATAATGGCTGCACCAGTCTGCAGTCCCACCAACAGTGCACCAGGGTTTCCTTTCTCCACAACCTCGTCAGCACTTGCTTTTTGTTGATTTATTAATGATAGCCATTGAATCACTTTTGATTGATTGATATTTCTTGTTATGGCATGCACTTCTTCCTTATTTTAATGCCTGGTAGTTTTTGTTTGGATATCAAATGTGAACTTTACCTTTTTGGATACTGGATATTTTTGTATTCCTATAAATATCCTTGAGTTTTATTCTGGGCCACAGTTAAGTTACTTGGAAAGAGCTTGATCATTCCCAGTCTTCATTGTAAGATTGATTAGGCAGGACGAGAACCATTTAGCCTGGAGTCTAGATTCATGCCTCATTATTTCCCCCCAGCAAGGCAAATACTTTCTGAGTACTTGTTTGCCTGTAAATTGTGAAGTTTTCCAATTCCACTGGTAGTAATAGGCACTAATTCTACCGTTGGGTGAGCATTATTCTTTGTAATCCTGTCAGATAGTTGTTTCTCCAATAGTTTCCTTACATGCATTCACTGATGAGTGCAAGCTAAATACTCCCTGCAACTCACCAAGGTTCCTTCTGTGTAGCTCACTCCTCTCTGGTCTTTTGTATTGTGAATTCTACTTGGCCTCTCTTTCCTTGTTCGTTTTGTTTCCTTAACACAGGGAGTTTGCCCTCCCTGGATTCTCTCACCTTATTCTGTGTCCATGAAACTCTCTCATGGTAGTAACCTGAGGCAATCGTAGGGCTCATCTCATTTGTTTCTTATCTTTCAGACAGAGATCACTGTCCTATGTTGCCTGATATCCAGTATCCTAAAAACTGTTATTTTATATAGTTTCTTTGTCTTTCTTGGTTGTTTCAGGCAGGTGGGCAAATTTGGTTTCTGTTACTCCATTTTGGACAGAAGTGGCAGGTGAGGGAACTAAATGTGGCCTGATATTCAACATAGTTGCTTTTAAGATATTTTCCTCCATGGTTATGCAGAATGTTGTCTTCAGTGTGTATGTGGACTTGAAGGCCACTTAGGATGAAACTGATTGCAGGAGACTAAGGATATTAACTACCACATTTATAAGGGAGTGTGGCTTAAAAATGTCATTATTAATTTTCTTTCCCATTACCTTTTCCTTCTTTTTAGAGTCACACATGTTGATTTTCCTTTGGGGAAACATCTCTTTCTCACTGTCAGTCTGTTTGAGTCCAGTAGGGCTGACATCACTCAGCAGCTAGTAGGGTTGTCATTTGACCCAGATTTGGCTAATCAGAATCACTGCCTCTAAACAATAGATATTTGGATTAGGAATGCATAAATTGGCGTAAGACTTAACTCTAGAATGTTTGCTAGAACTATTGGAAAGAGATCATTTCTTTCCACTGGACTTGCAGCTGGTTAGATGTAGGAATAGAGCTGCCAAAGGCTACCCCCCAACCCAGACACAGAAAGTAAATACATACACAGAAAGAAAAATAGAGACCAACTCCTTGTGATATTTTTTGAGTTCCTGGATCTTCCTAGAGTCTTTAGTTATAAATAAATTTCCTTTACTGCTCAAAACAGTTTTATCTGGATTTTGACCAATTGCAAATAGAAATTTTTGAGTCATACATAAGTAATCATTGTCATTAGGGGATCATAGTAAAGGAGGTAAGTGATTTCACAAATAATTAAAATGCAAAGTACAAAATGTTTAGTTCTAAAAGTACAAATAGCATGATTTCAGAGAAGGGGTAAATGGTAGTAGAAATATGGAACTACTATGCATTGTATAATTATATTAAGTGTTTTATATGTTGTCTCATTCAACTCCTATAAGAGCCTGATAAAGTAGGTATTTATTCCTATTTAATGAAGAAACTGAACCTCAGAAAGATTAGGTAACTCTCCCAAGATCAAACAGCTAGAAAATGGCAGAGGAAAGGTGTAAACTTTCTATCTCACTTCAGTGTTTTCACTACTTCATTATGTTTCAGTAGTGACTTTGAGGAATCTGAGAAGCTGAAAAGGCTGTGTGGAAAAAAATTATCCTTGGAGGATGGTTGCTGGAAGAAAGGGAGGGTATTACATGTAGCAAGTTTGGCAAGAGCAAAGGGACAGAACAGATTTAAGGATGGCTGGCTTTACAAGGATAGAAGTAGGAAATGAGTGAAAAGTCTGTATGGTTCTCTAAGACTAAGCTTCTTGAAGTGCCTGATGGTATTGGGTTGTCAGAAAAGTCATGAGGTATGTTTGCAACAGATGGCACGAGTTCATTTTTGGAAGTACTAGAATCATTTGCATCTATGTTATTGCTATGTCACTTGACAGCTGACAGTTCTAGCTTCATTCTAAAAAAAATTGAGTGATGTGGTTGAGCTTTGGATATTTTACAAGTTGACGATGGAAGACCAAACTGTGCATTTTTGTCATATTTTACTGTTTTACTTCCATAAAGGGAAGAACAGGTGTCAAGCTTATGAAAAGTTGCATAAACTTATGCTCTACAAGAACGTCAGTGCCAACGATGGTTCACAAAATTCCATGCTGGTGATTTTGATCTCAACGACGTTCCTCGGTCAGGGAGGCCCACCGAGGTTGATGAATACAAAATACAGGCATTGATTGAGTCAAACCCATGTTACACGACATGATAGATTGCAGAAACATTGAACATCCATCATTCAAGTGTTCACGACCACCTGAAGAAGCTGGGATACGTAAGCAAACTTGATATTTGGGTTCTACATGAACTTAAAGGAGTTCATTTGATGGCGGGTAGAAACATCTGCAATGTGCTCATTAAACATAAGGAAAACGATCCTTTTTTGAAGCGACTGATAACTGGTGATGAGAAGTGGATTGTTTACAACAATGTGGTGTGCGAATGGTCTAGATCCCGTCGTGATGATTCGCCTGAAACGACGTTGAAAGCAGACATTCATCAGATGAAGGTTATGCTCTCAGTGTGGTGGGATTCTAAAGGTGTTGTGTTTTTCAAGCTCCTACCAAGGAACCAAACAATCAATTCAAATGTGTACTGTTGGAAGTTGGACAATTTGAACGAATCCATCATCCAGAAACGTCCAGAGCTTGTTCATTGTAAAGGAGTTGTGTTCCATCGTGACAAGACGAGACCACACACAAGTTTGATAACCCGTCAAAAATTATTGGAGCTTGGATGGGATGTGTTTCCACACCCACCATACTCTCCTTACCTTGCACCATCAGACTTCCACTTGTTTTGCGTTTTTAAAACTCCTTGTGTGGTATAACTTTCAATTCAGATAAGGCTGTAAATCCGCACCTTGTTCAGTTTTTTGCAAATAAAGACAGCTCCTTCTTTGAATGAGGAATTATGAAGCTCACTGAAAGATGGCAGAATGTTATTCAACAAAATGGGCATATATCATTGATTGATCTTTGTTCTTTATATAAATAAATGACCTTTGAAAAACATAGACAAAATACATCATGACTTTTCTGATAACCCAATATATACTCCAGACACTTCTTGGCTAATGAATTTTCTGTTCATCTATTCTTTCCATTCTAGTCTTTCCACAGCAGCTTTGTTTCTTGATCATTTTATTATGGTGTTGTTTTGATTGTCATACAAGCAGAGACATAAGAAATGTTGAGAGAGCCAGGGCCCACACCAATGACTGATGAAGGATCTAACACAAAAAATAGATGCCACCTTTAACGAATTACATGCCTCATATTTTTGTTTCTACTTGATGTCCTTCAATACATATTTATCATATCTCTAACAACTGTCATATCAACATTTACTTTAAAGAATTTAGATTCAAAAGCCTCAGTTTTTTAATTAAGACTTACATGGCTCTTTAACAGGCTCTGAACATTTTTCAAATATTTGCTAATTTAATTCTCATGAGATAAGGATATGCTATTCTTCACATTTTTTAGACAAGGAAACTTGAGCACAGAGGTATTATTAAGTGATTTTCTCAACGTTAAACAGTAAAATGTGGAGTTGAGATTTGTACCCAGGTAATCTTGGCTTCACAATCCACATGTTTAACCACTGCACTGCAGAAGGTGCTAGAGATGGTCACCCCCATAAGGACATGTGTATTCAGGCTATGATTTTATTTCTCCTCTTTGGCTTACAGGCACTGCCAGAAATAATTCCAAGACCCTTCCAACATGACTAGGTCCTAAGATATATGTATGGATGGCAGTTCCCCCTCCACAATACCATTCATCCTAATCATTTGGGTAGAGTTCAGAAAGTATTGACCCCTGGAGACTTTGGAGATTTTAGGAGGCATGGATAATGCCTAAATATTCCTCTCTTTTATTTTATTTTCCAGTGACTTGCATTTATAGGATGTCTGAGGCAGTGATGAATGTCACCTGCCTTTGGCACATCAGTGCATTGTGCAAGCAAATTGGATATCGCCCAGCATTGTTTGGGCTCCTATCCTAGCTAACATCAGGATTTAGATTTTGCATCTCTTTAACATTGGATAAAAATGTGAAACTTATTGAAAAGGCAATGGTGTACTTTGGAGTTGAAACATTTAGTTTTTGATGTTCATACAAGAAGAAATCTGCATTCTTCATTTTTTCAGAGGGTCTTAAATTGTTCTGTTTCAGTGAATTCTTAATACCAATGTGGTTAACTTTAAAATTGTTTTTCAAAGTCCAGAATGCTAAGTACAGATGGAAAATTTAATGTTATGACATTGTAAATACAATTAAAAATAAAAATAAAAGTTTATGACATTGTAAATACAATTAAAAATAAAAATAAAAGTTTCAACAATAATGGTTTCATCTGATAGCTTTACTTAATCAGCAGTTACCCTTTTCCTTGCTACAGAATCTCACTCTAGCTTTAAGGAAAGGGAATGAAAGAAAGAGAAATAGGGAAAGAGGAAGAGCCCTCTATGGAGAACATTTTATTTTTTTTAATCTTTATTAAATTTATTTGGGTGACATTGGTTAGTAAAATTATATAGGTTTCAAGTGTACAATTCTATAATACATCATCTATATATTGCATTGTGTATTCACCCAGAGTCTGTTCTTCTTCGATCACCATATATTTGACCACCTTTATCCTTTTTAAATGAGGGTAAATTGAGACAAACTGCAGTCTTTCAGAAGCACACAATCATTATGATGATATTACCTCCTCCCCTGACTAAATCATTCTGCTTCTTTATTTATTTAGGGTGTTTTCAAAATCATCCTTCCTACAACATTTAAATACGAACTATACATGGGATACAAGAATTGCATCAATATTAAGTGTCCTGAATTTGAAATTGTACTATTGTGATATAAGATCTGTATTTGTTCTTTGGAAATACACACTGAAATATTTAAGGGTGAAGAGTTATAATTTTTCATAAAATTGTCAGTTAGTAAAATTATATATGTTTCAAATGTACATTTCTATAATATATCATCTATATATTGCATTGTGTGTTCATCAGTCAGAGTAGTTCTTCTTCCATAATGATATACTTGACCGTCTTTTCCCTCTTCTACCACCCCTTTCTCCCCTTACCCTGTGGTAACCACTGAACTGTTTTCTGCGTATATGAATTTTTGTTTGTTTGTTTGTCTTGTTCATTTGTTGCTTTCAGGGTTTTTGTTTAGCTATCTTTTATTTATTTTTTTGAATTATAGTTGATATTCAATATTATTTTATATTAGTTTCAGGTATACAGCCTAGTGGTTAGACATTTATATAATTTATGCAGTGATTCCCCCATTAGTCTAGTACCCTCCTGGCAGTATACATAGCTGTTGCAACACTACTGACTATATTCTCTATGATGTACTTTATATCCCCGTGAATATTTTGTAGCTACCAATTGTATTTCTTAATCCCTTCACCTTTATCACCACCTCCCCAAACCCCCTCCACTCTGGCAACCATCAGTTTGTTCACTGTATCTATGAGTTTGTTTCTGTTATTTTTAGAAGAGTTTTGTTAAAAATATAGCTAACATGCAATATTATATTAGTTTCAAGGGCACACCATAGTTACTCATATTCAACATTTGTATACCAAAGAAGTGATCATCATGAAAATAAGTCCAGCAACCATCTGATACTGTACTATGCTATTACAATATTATTAACTATATTCCCTATGTTGTACATTACATCCCAATGACTTACTTGTTTTATACCTGGAAATTTTGACCTGTTATTTCCCTTCCCTTTCCCCCTCCTTTTTAAATTTATCAATTAAAGTTGACATCCAATATTATTTTATATTAATTTCAGGTGTATGGCATAATGATTAGAAATTTACATAATTTAAGACGTGATCTCCCTGACTAAACCAGTACCCATCTGACACCATACATAGTTATTACAATATTATTGACTATATTACTTATGCTAGACCCTCCATCCCACTTGGCACTATACATATTGTGATACCATTGACTATATTCCCTGTGTTTTACTTTACATCCCCATGACTATATTGTAACTATCAAGCTGTACTCTTTAATCCCTTCACCTTTTATCACCCTGCCACCCAACACCCTCCCATCCATCACTCTAGCAAATCTAGTACCATTCTGACATCATACATAGTTGTTACAATATTATTGACTTTACACCTATGCCACAGGTCGGCAAACTGCAGCTCGCGAGCCACACGCAGCTCTTTGGTTGTGTTCTATCTCAAAAGTTTGCTAACCCCTGGAAGAAACAATCCTGTCCCTCACAACAATTTAAATATTATTTGAGAACCATAAATATATTTTTACATAATCACCACTATGTGAATCGTATCCTTTAAAAATTTTATAAATGAAACTATATGATAGTTTTATTTTCATTTTCTTTTTTTTGTATTATTTTTATTATTATTAATAGTTACAGATGTACAAAACTATGCAAGAGTTATCTTTTTCACCCCTTACAAAGTGACTACCCCCTTCCCTCTGCCCCCCTCCCCTGATAGCACACATATCTATTACAATTCCATTGACTCCATCCCCATACTATATTCCAAATCACATGACTATATATGTGTTAAATTATAATCAACATCTAATATTAATCAGCAGCAGCTTCACATGTACAGTGCAGTAGTCAGGCCACTACACTGTCGATGAAGTGGTCTCCCTGACAAGACATGAGTCCGTCTTGTCCCCTAAAATAATATTTACAACATTATTGATTATATTCCCTAAACTGTCTCTTCTGTCTCTGCGGTAGTATTGTATTACCAGTTTATGTTGCCTCGTCCCTTCCCCTTCTCCCTCATGCCCATCCCTGTCCCATCTTGCCCTCATCAGTTTTTTCATTGTGTCTCTAAGGCTATTTCTGTTTATTTTGCTCATTTATTCAGTTCTCTAGATTCTGAAATCATATGGTATTTGTCTTTGTCTGACTGACTTATTTCACTTAGCATAAAGTTTTCTAGCTCCATCCATATCGTTGCAAATGATTTCATTCTTCTTTTTAGTGGAGTAATACTCCATTGTGTAAATGTACCACAGTTTCTTAATCTAGTCATCTACCGATGGGCATTTCAATTGTTTCCAATTCTTGGCTATTGTAAATAGCACTGCAATGAACATAGGGGTGCATATAGATTTTCGAATTAGTGTCTTGGGTTTTTCAGGATAAACACCTAGGAGTGGAATTGCTAGGTCAAAAGGTAGTTCCATTTCCAGTTTTTTGAGATACCTCCATACTGACTTCCATAGTGGCTGCACCAATCTGTAATCCCACCTACAGTGCAGCAGGGTTCCCTTTTCCCCACATCCAGCACTTATTTGTTTATTTATTGATGATAGCCATTCTGACCGGAGTGAGGTGGTATCTCATTGTGGTTTTTATTTGCATTTACCTAATGACCAGTGAGGTTGAACATTTTTTCATATGACTGTTGACCATCTGTATGTCCTCTTTAGAGAAATGTCTCTTTCGATTTTACTTCAGAGCCTGAGGATCATGAGCCGCAGTTTGCTGACCACTGGCAGCTCTTCTGTCTCAAGTTTGTTGACCCCTGCCCTTTGCTATACCATACATCCCATGACTACTTTGTAACAGCCAATTTGTACTTCTTAATCCCTTCCTCTTCTTTCACCCACACCCCAACCTCCCTCCCATCTGGCAACAATCAAAATGTTCTCTGTATCTATGAGTTTGTTTCTTTTTGTTTGTTTATTTTGTTCTTTACATTCCACATATAAGTGAAACCACATTGCATCTGTCTTTCTCTGTCTGACATAATTCACTCAGCAGAATACCCTCCAGGTCCATCCATGCTGCTACAGATGGCAAGAACTCATTCCTTTCCATTACCGAGCATCATTCCATTATGTATATGTACCACCTCCTCTTTCTCCATTCTTCCACTGACAGACACTCAGGCTGCCTCCACACCTTGGCCATTGTAAACAATGCTGCAATGAACAAATGGATGCACACATCCCCCTGAAGTAGCATTTTGGGTTTCTTTGGATAAATAACCTGAAGTGGGATTACTGGGTCCATCATTGTCTCTTCTTATAGCCTTTGTTTTAAAGTCTATTTTGTCTGGTATAAGTATGGCTACCCCAGCTTTTTTTATTTGTTTGTTTGTTTCTTTGTTTTTCATTTCCATTTTCATGAAATATCTTTTTCCATCCCTTTATTTTCTGTCTCTGTGTGTCTTTCAATCTAATGTGAATCTCTTGTAGGCAGCATATGTAAGAGTTTTGTTTTTTTATAAATTCAACCCTCCTATGTCTTTTGTTTGGAACTTTTACTCTATTTACATTTAAAGTAATTGTTGATACATACATAGTTATTGTCATTTTATTATTCATAATTTTGATTTTGTTTTCCGTTTTAACGAAGGCCCTCTAACATTCCTAGTAATACTGGTTTGATGGCGATGAACTCCTTTAGCTTTTTTTGTCTGGGAAGCTCATTATCTGTCCTTCTATTCTAAATGATAGCCTTGCTGTGTAGGGTAGTCTTGGTTGTAGGTCCTTGATTTTCATCACGTTGAATACTTTGTGCCAATCCCTTCTGGCATGCAAAGTTTCTGTTGAGAAATCAGCTGACAAACATTTGGGAGCTCCCTTATAAGTGACTAGTTGCCTTTCTCTTGCTGCTTTTAGGATTGTCTCTTTGACTTTAACATCTGCCATTTTGGGCCGGCCGAATGGCGCGGTGGTTAAGTGCTGGCTTGGGAAGCCAGCGGCCCCGGTTCAGTCCCACATATAAGGGCCAGTAACACTGCCCTCAAAAATAAAAACAAGAGGAAGCAGGGTGCAGAGCCCCGCAGTGACAGGGCAAGATCAGTCCCTGCACCCTCCCGGTTCAGGGATCAGTCTCTGTGCCCACCTGGTCCCACAAGCACAGAAGCCTGAACCCCGGGAGCAGGGGAAAAAAGAGAACTCGCCCGCAGAGAAGCAGCGTGCCGGGCGGAGACGCTGGTCCCCGAGAGACGGAGAGGGGATCGGAGCCACGCAGAAAGGTGCGCACAGTCCCCTGAACCCCGGCAGCAGTCCTGCCAGAAGCGTAGCAGGAGAACGGAGCGGGCGCGCCGGCTCTGAGGCAGAAGCCTGAAACCTGGGAGGAGGGGAAAACAGAGGACTCACCCCCGGAGACGCAGCGCGCGCCGGCCGGAGTCACAGGTCCCAGAGAGACGGAGCGGGGAGCGGGGATCGGAGCCGCGCGGCAGGGTGCGCACAGTCCCCTAAATCCCTGCAGACCGTTTGGGAGAGCAGCAGGAGATCCACGCGGGCAAGCGCCGGCTCCGAGGTAGAAGCCTGAAACCCAGGAGGAGGGGGAAAAGAAGACTTGCTCGGACAAGCAGCGCGCCAGGTGGAGACGCAGGTCCCGGAGAGACGGAGCGGGGATCTGAGCCTCAGGGCAGGGGGCGCGCACTCCCTTAAACCCCGGCAGTCTCTTCGGGAGAGCAGCAGGAGCACCGCGCGGGTGCGCGCCAGCTCCAAGGCAGAAGCCTTAAACCGGGAGCAGGGGAAAAAGAAGACTCACTTGGACACGCAGCGTGCCGGGCGGAGACGGAGGTCCCCGAGAGACGCAGAGTGGGGATCGTAGCCACATGGTAGGGTGCACGCAATTCCCTAAATCCCGGCAGACCCTTTGGGAGAGCAGCAGGAACTCAGCTGGAGCATAAGAGGCAAAGGCCTTAGCTTAAAACAGTGTTGGAACTGTGGCTTTGTTTATTTTTATGTTTTTTTATTTTTTTTCCTTTTTCTACTCTTGAACAGAAAGCAAAAAAAACAACAACTCACCCACTCCCATAAACTTTGGCCCCCGCCAAGACAGTCTTAAACTGACTCCTGAATGGAGCAATAGGGGCAGACTAGGAAGATATTCCTACCTGCAGGGGGTTGAGAATTTCCACCCCAGTAAAGGCTGCAGAGTGAGACTACCTACCCCACCCCCACCTTTATGCACGGCTTGGGAGGCAGGGCAGGTTCACCTGCTGAGGCACTAATTAACAGATTCTTAGCAGCAGGCTTTTGGTAGTGAGGAATTCTTTAATTCTCCACGGCTGTCAACCGAAAGGGTACCCAGAGACACTCATTGAGCCTTTGGGGGTGCAGCCTGCCTTGGGACAGGCAAAAGCAAAAAGGCAGTGACTTTGTAAAAACCACCAATCACACATCAAAACCACACTCAAGTACAGCAAACCTGCAGTGCCAGGATCACGCTAGGCATCAGGTGGCCTACTGTTCCCACAAGATGCACAGGAAATTTTGTACAGCAGACAAACTGAAGAGAGCTTGGTGGACTTTAGCCTAGACTGGCACGGGTATTTTTGGTTTGTTTGGTTTTATTCTGTTTTGTTTTCCCTTTATTGGCTGCTTATCTTGGTTGTTTTTGGTTTTTATTTCTATTTCATTCTTATCATTTTGTAGTTTTTAATATAGGCATATATATAGGTGTATATAGGTGAATATATGTCCATATATATGGGTGTGCAGACAAATATATATGTATATTTTTTTTTTCTTTTTCTTTTTCTTTTTTCTTTTTTCCCCACCCTCACTTTCTCTCTTACTTTATTCATTCTTCTCACTGCTATACTTTTCCTATTTTTCTTTTTTCTGCAAATTTTATTTTTTTAATTTTTATTCTTACTTTTTTATTATTATTTTAGTTTATTTTTATTTTTTATTTTTTAGGTATAGCTAATCAGTTTCTCATGTTTATTCTATTTTTTATTTTAGGGTATTGTATTTTATTTTGTTTCCTCTTCTGTTATTATTGTGTGTGTGGTTTTTGTTTTGTTTCTGTTTGTTTTCTTCATTAGTATGATTGATATTTCTGTACAAGTTGACTGTAGTTTGATGGTTGTTTTTTTTTACTTGTGCGAGCATTTGGTTTCCTTTGGTGGCTGCGGAGGTTGTTCTTGTTGATCTGTTATGCTCTAAAATCACTCTGCAGCAGTGGATCCAAACAAACAGACACAAGAATCATCATACCCGGAGGCCAACTTTAGATAAAACCAGAGCATTTCTGGGTTTGACATACAAGAGTCACACCCAAAAGGAAGTTGCTACAGGTACTAGGGCCCATAGGGTCCAAGTTTCATCAGAGGGGTCAATCCTCTCACAGCAGCTCATAAACTGCAGACACTGCTGATCCTCACAGCTAATCAATCTGGGAGTCAATCCCACCTACTGACAAGCCAAAAGTAATCAAAACTAAAACTTCAAAAAGTGAGGACGCAGGACACAAGGAACACCTCAGACACAAGCACAGGAGAATAGGGAGACTGAGTAATTCAAATATAAAGGACACACACCATATAAGTTTACCCAGAAAAGACTGAGAAATCGGGGGGATCTATCTGTTATATTGCAGCAAACTCAAAGAGTAAGCCAGAATGGGGAGACAAAGAAACATAACACAAATAAAAGAACAGAAGAAACTTCATGAATCAGTGGAAATAGAGGAAATAGGGGTAACCAACCTATAGGAGACAGAGTTCAGAACACTGATAATTAGAATATTCAAGGAAATTAATGAAAATATAAAGAAGAATAGAGAAATCATGAAAAGCAACCAGCTAGAACTTAAGAACACAATTACTGAATTAAATAACAAATTTGATGGAATCACTAGCAGATTGGATGAAGCAGATAATCGAATCAGTGACTTAGAAGTCAAAATAGCAGAGATCACCCATGCAGAACAACAAAAAGAAAAGAGAATGAAAAACATGGAAAATAGTTTAAGAGAGCTGGGGGACAACATCAAACGCAAAAACTGCGGGTCATTGGAGTACCAGAAGGAGAAGAGAGGGAGCAAGGGATTGAGAATATATTTGAAGTAATAATGTCTGAAAACTTCCCTAACCTGGCAAAGGACATTGAAATACAAGCTCAGGAAGTGCAGAGAGTTCCAACCAGGATAATTCCAAACAGGCCCACTCCAAGATACATTATAGTAAAAATGGCAAGGGTTAAGGACAAAGACAGAATCCTCAAAGCAGCAAGGGAAAGGCAGCAAGTTACTTACAAGGATACCCCCATAAGATTATCAGCTGACTTTTCTACAGAAACTTTGCAGGCCAGAAGGGAGTGGCAGGAGGTTTTCAAAGTGATGAAAAATTAAGGCCTACAACCAAGATTGCTGTATCCAGCAAGGTTATCATTTAAAATCGAAGGTGAGATAAGGAGCTTTGCAGAAAAGAATAAGTTAAGGGAATTCATTACCACTGAGCCAGCTTTGCAGGAAATGCTAAAAGGGCTTCTTTAAGTAGAAGAGATAAACAACCTAAGAAGGACTAGGAACACAAATAACAAAATGGCAATAAATACACACCTATCAATAATCACATTAAATGTAAATGGATTAAATGCTCCAATAAAAAGACATAGGGTGGCTGAATGGATAAGAAAGCAAGACCCCAGCATATGCTGTATACAAGAGACTCACCTCAGATCCAAAGATTCATACAGGCTGAAAGTAAATATTTGCACGAAAATATTTCATGCAAATGGTACTGCGAAAAAAGCTGGAGTAGCCATACTTATATCAGATACAATGGACTTTAAATTGAAGAATATAACAAAGGACAAAGAAGGACACTTCATAGTAATGAAGGGATCGATCCAACAATAGGACATAACTCCAGTAAACATCTATGCACCTAACATAGGAGCTCCTAAATATATAAAACAGATATTGTCAGACATAAAGACAGAGATCAACAGTAACACTATCATAGTAGGGGACTTCAACACCGTGCTGTCACTGATGGACAGATCCTCCAGACAGAAAATCTATGTGGAAACAGCGACCTTAAATGAAACATTAGACCAGCTGGATTTAACAGACATTTTCAGAGCATTTCATCCCAAAGCTACAGAATATACGTTATTTTCAAGTGCACATGGAACATTTTCTAAGATAGACCACATGTTAGGCCACAAAACAAGTCTCAATAAATTTAAGAAGATTGAAATCATTTCAAGTGTCTTCTCTGACCACAATGCTATGAAACTAGAAATCAATTATAAGAAGAAATCCGGGAAGCTGACAAATAAATGGAGGCTAAACAATATGCTATTAAATAGTGAGTGGGTCACAAATGAGATCAAGGAGGAAATCAAAAGATACCTCGAGACAAATGAAAATGAAAACACCACGACTCAAAATCTCTGGGATGCTGCGAAAGCAGTCCTAAGAGGGAAGTTTATAGCACTGCTAGCCTACCTAAAGAAGGAAGAAAAATCTCAAATCAACAGGTTATCCTTACACCTAAGCGAACTGGAAAAATAACAGCAAAAGAAGCCGAAAGGAGTACAAGAAAGGAGATAATTAAGACCAGAGCAGAAATAAACAATATAGAGAACAGAAAAACAATTCAAAAGATCAATGAAACCAAGAGCTGGTTTCTTGAGAAGATAAACAAAATTGACAAACCTCTAGCCAGGCTCATCAAAAAAAAAAAAAGAGAGAGGACTCAAATTAGCAAAATCAGGAATGAAAGAGGGGAAATGACTACAGACATCACAGAAATACAAAAAATTCTAAGAAATTACTATGAGCAACTATATGCCAACAAATTTGACAATCTGGAAGAAATGGATAATTTTCTAGAAGCATACAACCTTCCAAAGCTAACGCAAGAAGAAACAGAAAATCTAAATACCCTGATTACTACCAAGGAAATTGAATCAGTAATTGACAAGCTCCAAAAAACGAAAGCCCTGGACCAGACGGCTTCACAAGTGAATTTTATCAAACATTCAAAAAAGAACTATCACCTATTCTTCTCAAACTATTCCAAAAAATCCAGAAGGAGGGAAGGCTCCCAAACTCTTTTTATGAAGCCACTATCACCCTGATTCCAAAACCAGATAAAGACATCACAAAAAAGGAAAACTACAGGCCAATCTCCCTGATGAATATAGATGCAAAAATTCTAAATAAAATATTAGCAAACAGAATTCAGCAATATATTAAGAAGATCATACATCATGATCAAGTGGGATTCATCCCTAGTGCGCAAGGCTGGTTCAACATCCGTAAAACAATTAATGTGATGCACCACATCAACAAAATGAAGGATATAGATCTCATGGTCATTTCAATAGGTGCAGAAAAAGCATTTGACAAAATCCAACAGACATTTATATTAAAAACCCTTAGCAAAGTGGGAATACAGGGATCATATCTCAACATAATAAAAGCCATATATGATAAACCTACAGCTAACATCATACTCAATGGGGAAAAGCTAAAACCATTCCCCTTAAGATCAGGAACAAGACAAGGCTGTCCACTTTCTCCTCTTTTATTCAACATAGTGCTGGAAGTTCTAGCCACAGCAATCAGACAACAAAAAGAAATAAAAGGCATCCAAATTGGCAAGGAAGAAGTAAAATTGTGATTATATGCAGATGACATGATACTGTATGTAGAGAACCCCAAAGACTTCATCAAAAAACTATTGGAACTGATAGACGAATTCAGTAAAGTAGCAGGATATAAAATCAATGCTCAGAAATCAGTGGCATTTGCATATACCAATAATAAACTAATGGAAAGAGAAATTAAGAAAACTGTCCCATTTACAATTGCATCAAGAACCATAAAATACCTAGGAATAAATTTAACCAAAGAAGTGAAAGATCTGTACTCAGAAAATTATAAGACACTGAAGAAAGAAATCATAGAAGATACAAATAAATGGAAACACCTACCATGCTCATGGATAGGAAGAATTAATATAGTTAAAATGTCCATACTGCCTAAAGCAATATATAGATTCAATGCAATTCCTATGAAACTACCAAGGGCATTTTTCACAGAAATAGAAAATATAATCCTAAAATTTATATGGAATCATAAAAGACCCAGAAGAGCCTCGGCAATTCTGAGAAATAAAAACAAAGTCGGGGGATCACGCTACCAGACATCAAAACCTACTACAAGGCCACAGTAATCAAGACAGTTTGGTATTGGCATAAAAACAGGCACATCGATCAGTGGAACAGAACAGAGAGCCCAGAAATAAATCCAAGCATTTACGGACAGTTAATCTATGACAAGGGAAGCAAGAATTTACACTGGAGTAAAGATAGTCTATTCAATAAATGGTGCTGGGAAAATTGGACTGACACATGCAAAAAAATGAAACTGGATCATCTCCTTACGCCTTATACAGGAACAAATTCAAAATGGATTAAAGACTTAAATGTAAGACCTGAAACCATAAAAATCCTAAAAGAAAATATAGGAGTACATTTGCAGACATTACCGGAGCAATATTTTTACTGATACATCCCTACAGGCAAGGGAAGTAAAAGAAAAAATGAACATATGGGATTATATCAGACTTAAAGTTTTTTCACAACAAAGGAAACCATTAATAAAACAAAAAGGAAGCCTACTGAATGGGAGAATATATTTGCCAACGATATATCTGATAAGGGGTTAATATCCAAAATTTATAAAACACTCATGAAACTCAACACCAAAAAAACAAACAACCCAATTAAAAAATGGGCAGAAGATATGAAGACACATTTCTCTAAAGAGGACATACAGATGGCCAACAGGCATATGAAAAAAAGTTCAACCTCACTGGTCATTAGGGAAATGCAAATAAAAACCACCATGAGATACCACCTCACTCCCGTCAGAATGGCTATCATCAATAAATCAACAAACAACAAGTGCTGGCGGGGCTGTGGGGAAAAGGAGCCCCTGCTGCACTGTTGGTGGGACTGCAGATTAGTGCAGCCACTATGGAAGTCAGTATGGAGGTATCTCAAAGAACTGGAAATAGAGCTACCGTTTGACCCAGCAATTCCACTCCTAGGTATTTATCCTGAAAAAAACCAAGACACTTATTCAAAACAAGTTATGCACCCCTATGTTCATAGCAGCACAATTTACAATAGCTAAGACTTGGAAACAACCAAAATGCCCATCAGTAGATGACTGGATTAAGAAACTGTGGTATATTTATACAATGGAGTATTACTCTGCTATAAGGAAGAATGAAATCGTGCCACTTGCAATGATATGGATGGACCTAGAGACTATTATGTTAAGTGAAATAAGTCAGTCAGAGAAGGACAAATACCATATTATCTCACTCATATGTGGAATCTGAAAAACTGTATGAATGAGCAAAGTAAACAGAAACTGTCTCATTGATATAGAGGTAAAACCAGGGTTGCTAATTGGGAGGGGAATGGGGGTGAGGGAGAGCGGGAAGGGATTAGACAGCAAAAATAGGCAACTACAATATCGCCACTGGGATAGGAAAAACAGTTTGGGGAATATAATTAATAATGTTGTAAACATTCTGTGGAATTTCAGATGATCATAGGTCTTGTTAGGGAGACCATTTCATGGATGGAGTAGAGGTTTGATCACTGCACTGTATTACTAAAGCGGAGGTGGTATACCTACTGTAATTGAATATATATAGATAGTCACGGGATGTGGATTATACTGTGGAAGAGAATCAGAGGAAGAGCAATAGATATATATGATATGGGGGGGAGTGGGGTGGCGAATTGGGGGTGGGGGGTTGTCACTTTGAGGGGTAAAATGTAAAACTATTGCACTGTGTTGTACACCTGAAACTAATTAAAAATAAAATTAAAAAAATATATATATAAAAATAAAAATGTGAACATCAAAAACAACAACAACAAAAAAAACATCTGCCATTTTAATTATGATGTGTCTAGGTGTGGGCCTGTTTGGGTTCATCCTATTTTCTCCCTCGACTTGTATGTGTACTTCCTTCTCCAGGTTAGGAATGTTTTTAGTCTATTTCTTTAAATAGGGTCTCAACCTCTTGCTTTCTCTCTTCTTCTGGTATGCTTATGATGTCAATGTTGATGCGCTTGATGTTGTCCCAGGTGTCTCTTAAACTGTCATTATTTTTTTTATTATTATTATTTATTTATTTATTTATTTATTTTTGCTCTTCCAATTTGGTGTTTTCTGCTACCTTATGTTCCAAATCGTTGATTCAGTCCTCTGCTTCACCTAGTCTGCTGGTGATTCCTTTTGGTGCATTCTTCATTTCAATATTGTATTCTTCTAACTAGTTCTTTTTTATGGTTTCTATGTGCTTTTCTATGTTTGCAATCTCGTTGTTGAAGTTCTCACTAAGTTCTTTGAGCATCGCTATAACCATTGTTTTAAAATCTGTCTCTGGTAGGTTGCTTGCCTCCATTTCATTTAGTTAGTTTTCTGGAGTTTTCTACTGTTCTTTCAGTTTGGACGCATTTCTTTGTTTCCTCATTTTGGCTGCCTCTCTGTATTTGTTTCTATGTATTAGGTAGATCTGCTATGTCTTCCAGTCTTGGTTGGGTGGCCTTATGTAGTTAGTAGGTGTCTTCTGGGGCCCAGTGGCACAGCTTCCCTGGTCACCTGAGCTGGGTGTTCCAGAAGGGTCCCTTGTTAGGGTTGTTTGTGCTCTACTGTTATAGTTGAGTGTTGATTGCTGTTGTCATGTCAGTAGGTGAGATTGACCCTCAGCCTGGCTAGCTGTGTGCTTTGATCACATCCACAACTTATGGGCTGCTGTGGAGGAGGCTTACCCACTGAGTGGGATTCACCTCCAGTGGGCTCTGGTGCCTGTTGAGACCACCCTTTGTTTGTGCCACTTGTGGGTCTAATTGGGTAGTGCTCTGCTGTGATCTGAAGTCAAAATCCAAGTATGTTGGTTCTGGGGAGGGGCTCTGGTACAGGCCCAGGTGAGCTACAAAGCAATCTGCAGTTACTGGATACCTGTGCTAAACCTGGAGTTACATGCGAGAGGCCACAGTATGAACCAAGGATGGCTGCCACCAGTACTAGTCCATGGGTAACTACACAAAAATCCAAGACACCCAGAGGCCTGTTGCCACCTGCCAGCTCCCTTAAGGTTCAACCACTGATAGAGCCTGAGTGGTACAGGAGTTTTGTGAGTTAAGGTCTCAGGAGTCACCCAACCAGGAAGATTTGTGGTCACCAGGTTAATGTAGACTCTGGTTTGGTGCCAGTGCTGAGCCTAGAGCAATGCAGCAAAAGTCTTAGAGCACATAGAGGCTAGCACCTGGGGCCTGTGGACCCTGATAATTTTCCAAGAAAGACTGCAATGTGGGCAGGGCTGGCTGCTTATGAGAGAAAGTGCTTCCAACTGTGGGCAAATTGGGTGGGGCGGGGTCCCAGCTGAGTCAGCCATTGGAGCCGCAGAGCTCACTAGGCCAATCAGATTCATATTTAGCCTGTGGGGGAGGGCTCAACACATGAAAGTTGGTGCCCGCCTGTCAGATGCATAGAAGAATGATCCCTCTGGAAAAATGCCCTCCAGTCTTCCCCCTGAAGCCACACTTCTCAACCTGCCCCCCATATGTCTCCAAGGCTCCCCAAGTCACCATTCCTCTGCTGGAGCCCAAGGTAAGTGCCTGTGAGTGAGTGAGTCTATGCATGGGCTGTTTAGGAGAATGTCTGGGTTTCCTGCCCCCTTTGGTCCCACTGAGATGTTCTGAATACCCACTATTTTTCATAGCCAGATATGGGGACTCCTCTTCCTGGCACTGTATTCCAGGCTGGAGAGACAGGTGTGGGGAGCTGGGATCCCTTGCTCCTCTGGGGGAGCCTCCATGGCCGAGATATCCCTCCTGATTCTCACCCACCACAGTGAGGTTTGGGTCCCATTAAGCTTCTCTGCCCCTCCTACCAGTCTCGAAATAGCTTTGTTTTTATGTTTTTAGTTATAGGACTTCTGTTCAACCAGAATTCAGATGGTTCTCCACGTTGATTGTTCTATAATTTAGTTGTAATTTTATGTGTTCATGGAAGAATGCAGGCATAGTGTTTATCTACTCTGCCATCTTGGATCTCTCTGTTGCCTTCAGTTTTATATCTCACATGAGTGAAGTCATATGGTTCTCAACTTTTTTTGTCTGACTTATTTTGCTTAGCACGATAATCTCAAGATCTATCCATGTTGTTGAAATGGCAGTACTTCATCTTTTCTTATGGCCGAGTAGTAGTCCATAGTATATATGTGCCACATCTTTATCCAGTCATCTATTGAAGGACACTTTGGTTGTTTCCATGTCTTGGCCTCCATGAATAATGCTGCAATGAACATCAGGGTACATATATCTTTATGGATAAATGTTTTCAGAATTTGGGGGTATATAACAAGAAGAGGGATTGCTGGGTCACATGGTAATACTTCCTAATTTTTTAAGGAAATTCCATAGTGTTTTCCATAGTGGCTGTGCACATTTACATTTCCACCAACAATGTATGAGGGTTCCTTTATCTCCACAGTCTCTCTAACATTTGTTATTACTTGTCTTGTTGATAATAGCCATTCTAACATGTGTGAGGTGATATCTCATTGTGGTTTTGATTTGTATTTCCCAAATAGCTTGTGACGTTGAACATTTTTTCATATGTCTGTTGGTTGTTTTTGTATCTTCTTGGCAGTAGTGTTTGTTCAGGTTTTTTGCCTTTTTTTTAAATTAAAGTTTGTCAGGGTGACAGTTGTTAGCAAAGTTACATAGATTCAAAGTTTACAATCTGTATTACATCATCTATATATCACATTGTGTGTTCACCACCCAGAATCAGTTCTCTTTCCATCACCATATATTTGATCCCCTTTACCCTCATCTACTACCTCCTACCCTCCTTTTTTCATATCTCTGTTGGCCATTTTTATGTCCTCTTTGGAGAAATGTCTATTCAGGTCCTCTACCCATTTTTTGATTGATTGTTTTGTCGTTAAGTTGTATGAGTTTTTTAAATATTTTGGATATTAGCCCCTTATCAGAGGCATTGTTTGCAAATATCTTCTCCCATTTGGTTGGTTTTCCCTTTGTTTTGTTGTCAGTTCCCTTGTGGTGCAGAAACTTTGTACTTTGATATAGTCCCATTCATTTATTTTTACTTTTACTTTGCTTTCCTTTTCATTAAAATTCATAAAATCCTCTCTGAACCCAAGGTCCATAAGTTTAGTACCTATGCTTTCTTCTGTGGAGTTTATTGTTTCAGGTCCTGTGTTGTGGTCTTTGATCCATTTTGTGTTAATTTTGGTATGTGGTGACAGATAGCAGTCTAGTTTCATTTTTCATTTTTTTGCACATGGCTTTCCAATTTTCCCAGCACCACTTATTGAATGGACTTTCTTTTCTCCATTGTGTGTTTTTGGCTCCTTTGTCAAAATTACCTGCCCATATATATGTGAGTTTATTTCTCGGTTCAGTGCTATTCCATTGGTCTGTGAGTGTTTTTCTGCCAATACCATGCTGTTTTGATTACTGTCACTTTGCAGTAAAAATACAAAGTGTAATATAAAAGGTCAGCAAGTGTGATAACTCCAGCCTTGTTTTATTTTCTTGGGATTGCTTTGGCTATTTGGGGTATTTTTTTTTTTAGGGCAGTGTCACTAGCCCTCATATGTGGGACCTGAACCGGGGCCACTGGCTTCCCAAGCCAGTGCTTAACCACTGCGCAACTTGGCTGGCCCTGGGGTAATTTTTTTTAAATAAATTTAATCGTTCTTTTTTTTTTTTGAACATTTTATTTGGGAATTGGGGGAGGGGAACAGACAAGTTGCTATCCTTTTGTTCTTTATTCTAGTTGTGGAGGACATTGCTTCACTGACCCATGTTGTATGTTGGTATCATCATTGTGCTCTTCTTGGGTGAGGAAGATCTGTCGCCAGCCTCTGGATGGCTACTCACAGTGGCTTTTGGCAGCTCACACCGGCTGCCAACCACTCAAGCTGTCTGCCAGCCACTCCCTGTAGCTTATGGCAGCCCACTGCAGCAGAGGCTGCAGCCCACACCATCACTGGCCATCTTAGCTATAAAGGCAACCAGGTGGAGCTGTTGTTCACCATCTTAGCTGTAGAGGGCAGTGTCACTGGCTCTCATATGTGGGATCTGAACTAGGGCCCCTGGCGTCCCAAGCCAGCCGTTAACCAATGTGTCACTCAGCCAGTCCTATTTGAGGTCTTTTGTGATTCTATACAAATCTGATGATTTTTTTTGTTCTATTTATTTTAAAAATGTCTTTGGGATTTTGATGAGGATGACATTAAATCTGTATATTGTTTTAGGTATATGACCATTCTAATTATGTTGATTCTTTCAATCCATGAACACAAGATATCATTCAATTTCTTTGTGTCTTCAATTTCTTTTAAAAATGTCTGATAGTTTTCAGTGTGTAGGTCCTTCACATCCTTGGTTAAGTTTATTCCTAGGCATTTTATTGTTTCTGTTGCAATTGCAAACAGAATTGTTTTTTAAAATTTTTTTAATTTTTCTTTTTCTGATATTTCATTGTTAGTATATAGGAACACAATTGATTTTTGTACATTGATTTTGTGTCCCACAACTTTAGTATATTTGTTTATTATTTATAATATTTTTTGGCAGAGTTCTTTTTTTTTTTTTTGAGGGCAGTGTCATTGGCCCCCATATGTGGGACCCGAACCAGGACCTCTAGGCTTCCCATGCCAGCTCTTAACCACCACTCCACTCGGCCGGCCCTTTGGCAGAGTCTTTAGTGTTTTCTATATAAGGAAGAATTATGAGTTTTGCAGTTTACTCTCAAATGGCTCAGTAGGAAAACCAAAGAGAGAAAAATAAATTAAAAAAATAATAATCTGAAAGAAAAAAAGTCAATTTTTTTCTTTAACTGAAGCTGTTGTCTGTAGTAGTAACAGCTCACATTTCCTGGTCTCAGGGCCATACAGCTGAAAAGTGACAAGACTGGGACAAAACCCCATGGCTTCGGCTTCTGCTCCTATTGTTTAAAAGTGGGTGTGATCTAACCTAATCTTTTTTTTTTACTTGCAAGCTATGAAAAATGATTCCTACAATTGAGGTGAAAATATTGCTGATATATTTTTCTTTAAACTCAAAGTTTGTTGACAAATAATTCAGATGATAGCATTGTTAAATATCTCAGGCAAATAAAGCAAATACAATTTTCTCCTTAAACTAATTCACAATGTATCTTACTACTTTCTAGTATAAGTGTGAGGCCAGATGTTGCCAGACATGAACTGTCAAAATATGGTGTGTCTGTTTCAGTGAACTCAATGAGTCACAAGTTATTCATCTAATTATTTTTTCTTTTAAGAGAACATTATTACATTCACCCTCATGTAGAATGTGGGGTGTTGTTTGAACAATGTCCAGTAAGGGTGTATGGGGAATCTCAGATGTGGATAGAGAGAATATATATTTAAGTTGGGGATGTTTTCCAAATATAATATTTTTTGAAAATCCAATTGGACACATTACAAATATATATCACCCTAGTTCTTTCTAAAGAACCTTGGGAATCAGGAAAAGCTACGAATTTATGAAATGATTTTGTCAGCAAACAGAAAGCATGAAATATATTGACAATGTTCAGACACACACTGTTTAGTCCACAATTTGGTAATAATGTGATATTCATTAAATTGTTCTCAGAGTTTGTTGTTGCTTTAAATAGGAACTCAGTCTTTTCTCTCTTTGATCTCATTAATGCATGGCTCTCAGATGCACAAATGGAACCATTTTTTTTAATCAGGCTGGTGAAAAAAGGAAACGGAATAAAAGAAAGGAGTAAAAGAAACAACTTGGAAGAATTTTTCCATTATTCTTGGGCCTCTCTGAATAACCAAGAACTGGATATTCCAAAAACATCAAGACAGCTGGCAATTATATTGAACATTAGAGAGCTTGCCACACTTATGGTGTGCTAATTGAATTCCCTTTGACAGTGAGCAGCAAACCTTGTAGGTGACCTCCTAAATGAAACTGAAGAATGGGCTCCAGCACATTAATTATCATCTCAATGTTGATAAAACACATCTTGCAAGATTTTGGGGAAAGGGTGCAGCATAGACTGACAGCAACAAATGGAAGCTGGAGGGACTACATATAGCTCCTAGGGTGATTAACCTCTGTTACCCCACATGAAAGCCAAATAAGAGGTAAGCAGGAGCTGAAAGAATTAGAAAATAAATCATAGAGTTGGATTATGCAGCACTGCTATAGGATGCTTCCAAATATTTGATAAATGTTGGGTAGTAGATTAAAGTGAAATGCAGTGAAGTAGAAGGACAGTCATGAAGTCCATCTAGCATGAAGACCAACATCTCCTTGCTTTAATTTCATTGATGCATTACTAGTGGGGGAGACAAAATGATCTTAATATAGCATATGCTCCCCTCCCCCTGGATAATTGATCATTTGCAAATTCTTTTTTGCTGGCTATTTCCTATGTGAGTTAGTTATCACCACCCCTTGACCTCATCACCATACAAATTTAAAAAGGAAGGAAAAGATCATGCTGTGACCTCTGTCTCATTGCAATATGATTCCACATGTCAAAAAGGAAAACCATGTAACAAGCCCCAGATGCTATTAATAGGACAATTGAACACCCTGTATAAAGTCTAGATAATGTTTAAGAAATTCTAGATTGTGCTTTAAATGACAGACAAAAGTGAGGAAACTCAAGGTTTGGGCTGATTTTCTTCCTCCTCTGGTGTTTGGAGAGTAAAAAGTACAAAGGAAATAATATGAAAACAGGTGAAAGAGAAAAACAAAAGCACCAAACAGACAAAGGGAAACCTTTATTTCTTGGTAATTTTTTTGGTACTCAGTTTTATCTACTGAAAGTCACAGGCAATTTTCTTCCTGGACATTCTTCCTATTTCTACACTGCTGAAAGATTACATACTTTTGTAAGCATGGTGTGCATGCTATCTCTCAGGGACATAAAAATGATCAAGAAATGGATAACAATGGGTTAAACCACATTTGCAGTTGTATATTATGTTGAACATAAAAAAGAAAGTTACTGGGGCCGGCCGAGTGGCGTGGTGGTTAAGGGCTGGCTTGGGAAGCCAGTGGCCTCGGTTCAGGTCCCACATATGAGGGCCAGTAACACTGCCCTCAAAAAAAGCAAAAAACAAAAAACAAAAAAAAAGAAAGCTACTGACAAAATTAGTTCATTCATATTTTTCCTTAAACTAGAAAACACAAGGTGATTTTGGTAAGGAAATCAAAGGGAAGGCCACTGGTAGAGGACGAACAATTACATGATAGGCAAAGGCAGCAATCAGAGAAACTAAACAACTTTGAGGTCTATCAAGGTCCTTTAGAGTTAATTTGGTTGAGAGGAAATTGCGTTAGCCAGGAGACTCTGGTCTCATCTGCTCTGTTACTTAATGAAAGTGTGACTTTGGATAAGCCACTAAACCTTTTCAACAGGGCCTCAGTTTCTTCATATGTAAAGTGAAAATAAGAATCTATTTTGTCTATCTCAATTGTGCAGGACCCAAAATATTTATGAACACTTTATTGAAAACTTAATGTTGTACGAATCTTGGGGCCAGCCGAGTGGCTTAGTTGGTTAAGAGTTGGTGTACAGCATGTGCTCTGAGCAACAGGGCTGCCGGTTCAATTCCCACATGAGCCAGTGAATGCTGCGCCCTAGCTGAGCTCTTGCTGAGCTGCCAACTGGTGGCAGGATGGCTCAGCTGGTGTAACAACAAGATTGCCTGTTCAATGGTGGGCTATGCCCACCCGCAACTAAAGATTGAACTCGGCACCTTGAGTTGAGCTGCCGGCCTGTTGGCTCAGTGGACAGGGCGTGCGGTCTTAACAACAAGGCTGCTGGTTTGACTCCAGCATGGGATGGTGGCTACTCCCACCCACAACTAAGATTGAACACAGCACCTTGAGATTAGAGGCCACGAGCTGCCAAGGGGAAGCCAGATGGTGACTGGCACCCTCCACAAGGAAGATTGAAGAACAACAACTTGGCTGGTCTCCCTTCCGAATTTCCCAACACTGTTCCCCTCCCCCAATTCCCCAATAAAATCTTTAAAAAAAAAAGTTGTACGAATTTTAGGGTTATACTTCTGACAATTTATTAGTATTAGTATTAGTATTAGTATTATTTTACCACACTGGAATAGGTGAAACTCCTTTTGTTAATATAGGAGGCTAGGGCTTATTCTGCACTGGAGCCAACAGAAGCTAGAATAAGACAGCTAATGTTATTTAAGCACTTGCCATGTGCCAAAAACTGCACTAAGTCCTTATGTGCATTAAGTCATTCAATTGTTACAACATTCTAAAGAAGAAATAGTTGCCACCCATTTTATAGATAAGGAAACAGGCTCAGTTACTTGCCCAATATCATACATCTAGGAAGTGGCAAGCCTGGGATTTGAACCCAAGGTCTGTCCCAGTTACCCCAAACTTGCTGCTTCCAAATTGAGATGGAGAAACCAAGTTAAATCAGATTCTCTGAATGGGGTATGCTATATAAGACCTAGCCTAAAGAAAATGGTTCCCCTTTGGGAATTCCTCCTTTCTAGTATATTAGCAGTATTAATGAATGTGATAAAATCATTCATGTTGAGGTGCTATTCCTTGCAAAAGTCTAGAGAGGGCAATGCTTAACCCATAGAAAGAAGTAGTAGCAATGGTATTAAAGACCTTGCAGTACAGAAGTAAGTAGAGGGGTTTTGTGACAGGGCCTCCTTCAAATCATATCTTTTGGACAATTCCCTCTTTTGTCTACATTTATAAATGTTCTTAACTTTTCAGAACATTAATAGCAATGTTTCCTTAGTTTTCTAGGGTACAGCAAACACATCTGGGCTTGAATCCTACTCTGACTTTTAGTGGCCTTAGAAGAATATTTAACTTTATTGAGTTTAGGCCTCCCCATCTGCAAAAAAGAAATAACAATTATTACCTCACAGAGGATTAAATGAGATAATGTATTTCAACATGCCTATTTCATAGTATTGTTCCAAAAATAATAACAATAGCTAACAGTTATATAGTGCTACTATGTTGCAAATATTGTTATAAGCCCTTATTCACATCAACTTGTATAATCATAATGACCCTATGAAGTAGGAAATATTATCCTTATTTTATAGTTGAGGAAACTGAAGCACAGAAGGGTTGACTTGCCCAAGGGCCAACAACTATGAAGTAGCAAAGCCAGGATTCAAATAAGCAGAGTGACTCTCCAATTGTTGTCTACATAGGAATTTTCAAAGGAAGAAAATTCCATAAAAGAAAGGAAACAATAGTTTGGAATGATGAAAGCATGGCTGGATTGTTTTGACTTCTGAAGGTGCATATTTTTAAAAGAGCAGTGCATAAATTTGGGAGCATGATTAAAAATAAACATCAATAATAACATAATTATAGGTAATATTTAGTCAGCTTTTACTACATACTAGGCTCTATCTTATCTGTCAGTAATTCTGAGCTATAAATACTCAATAAGCATTAATAAATACTAATATTTTCTATCATGATTATGAAGCTCGCAATCCAGTAGGAGGAATACAACATGTGTTCAAATAATTAGAATACAAAATAGAAAATGCAAACTGACAAGAAACATTAAGATAATGTGATTGAGGAGTTCAGAAGCAAGAGAGGGGACTTCTGGGGTGGGAATATATATGCCATTGAAAGTTTAAAAGATAGCCATTTACAAGAGAGACCATGAAGAGAGGGTAAGGGTTGCAAAATACAGAGCAGGAAGGAAAATCAAGTTCTAATAGAAGATACAGAAACAGTGAAATGTGCAATATATTTTGGGAATGACAAGTAATTCATTTTGATTATGTATGGAGGCTGTAGAAATGAACTCAGCAAATTAGAATGAGGTCACATTTGAGGAATCGAAGATTTGAATTTCAGGCTAATAATGACTTTGAACCTCATTCTATGGGAAATGTTGGCATGAATAAAGAACTCAACTTCAGGAAAATCAACCTAGAAGCAAATGTGAATGAATTAGAGGGTCAATGGATAAAGGCAAAGAATCTAGTTAGGCAGCTACATGTTGCAATAGCCAGATGATAGACATACACAGAGAAAAAGAGGGTTTGTTTCTGTGTCAGAGGACCAATTGAACATATATTTGTTCAAAATATACTCACTAACTTCCTACTGTGGCCCAGGTACTTAGTGAATTGAGGCGAGTTCCTCTCCTGAATGGGTTTAGTAAATTATAATTTAAGAATTGTAGCTTTAAAATATCTTAGAAGTACATTCTATGAAAAGGTAAACTTGATAAACAGCAGTTTACTTTATTTAGGAAGCACTTTAAACTGTTCAATCAAAGAAAATAATCACCTCATAGAGATGGACAATAATCAAGCTTTCTCTTGAATACACAACCACAACCTGTACTTAAATCCTACAACCAGTAGATGGCGATTATCAGCTTTCACCTAGACAAAAAACAACTGGCTTTCAATTCATAGAAGAAAGAAAAAGAAGGGGATGGGAGAAAAGAGGAAATAAGGGGAAGATAAGAGGATATGTGAAAGGAAGGAAAGAGTTGAGGGTGAATGAGTGGGGGATGGCAGGGTGATGGGAGCTATGCTGGCAGTTCAAAAATGTCCCTGAGATATACTTAGTTCAGAGCTATCTTTCTAGCAGTTAAATTTACAGCCAGACCTGCTGGTGTACAAAAATTTGTATTAGCTTTCAAGCAGATATTGAAGAAGAGAATGTTCTTATTCCATAACCCCTCCAACTGCGTTTAGTAGAGAGGGAGTAGCTGTGTTAGAAAGGTACTATGCCGGTCTTCTGACCTCATGTAGTGAGAAGTGTGACTTGAAAAATCTCATAACTATTCTACTCCTTGGGTATCCCTTTCTTTCTAGTTAAGCTGAAAATCCTACCAGAGGTAGGGCAAAGCCAGAACAGACAAGTTCCTAATATATTATACGGGGGCATTTACTGAAGTAAAAGCAAAGAGATAAATTCTAGTAAAGCTGACCTTTTGAAATCCAACTGGAGATAATCTCCAAAGGAAGAGTATCTTGAGGTAAACTTTGGATCTATCTTCCTGAATAGAGATGGGAAGATAAGGAGTTCAGAGAGGTTAAGAGCAATTTTTACCCAAATATCCTGTCCTTGCAACTGCAAATTTCTGTGGGTGGAAGTCTGACAGGTTTCACCAGGCTAAAATCAAGGACTGTGTTCCATTCTGGAGGATCTAAGGGAGATTCTATTTCCTTGCCTTCTCTAGATTCTAGAGGTCAACTTCATTCCTTGGCTTAGGACCTCTTTCTCCCATCTTCAAAGCCAGCAATATTACATCTCTCTGACCATTCTTCCTCAGTCACATCTCCTGACCACAGCCCAGGAAGTTTCTCTCAATTTTAGGGATGCATGTGATTAGATTGGACCCACTCAAAGAATCCAGTATAATCTAATCATCCCAAAGTCTATACCCTTAATTATTAATATATCGAGAGAGAGAGAGAGAGAGAGAGAGAGAGAGAGAGAGAGAGAGAATAAAACCCAAGCTCACATAATAAATGACCAACTTTTGTTGTCTAGGATTATTAAAATTGCTTAGAAATGAATATAGTGGGACAGTCAGTCAATCAAACAGGTAATTTGAACGCCTCTAATAAGAATGAAATTATTTTTGGTGCTTTGAATTTGACAATGACAGGAATGTTAAGAGTAGATTTAAAAATATAAAAGGTAAAATAAAATAAAAATAAAAATATAAAAGGTACAGTAGTACTGCTTCATGTTACAGTAGATGCCTTGATGATGATGGTTGATTATTATTATTAATCACTTGCTAAGTCTCAGGTATTTTACATGAGAAATCTTATTTAGTACTCTGAATAATCTTTTTTTAAAGGTAACATTTAGTTTTTAAAAAAATATTTATTTTAAAGGTAAGGAAAATGAGACACAGAGAAGTTATGTCATTTGCCCAAAGTCACTCACTTATAAATAGTAGAATCAAGAACCCATCTAGCTGTCTCTGGAGCTCACGTTCTTGTCTCTACTGTTCCTAAGTTTTTGGCCTCTCATGAAGAATTTGAGGAAGTTGTATAAACATTTCTAAACACCAAATAAACACACATAGCCCAGATTAGCCACTGAATGTTGAGGGACAGCATTTCTTCTGTTTGACTTTGAAAGAACAGATGATCTCAAAGCTTATCAGTATTATCCCTTTTCAGGACTAAATGACTTGAAATGACATTGAGGTTTCCTTTGTATTCAGTGGTCCATGTCTCCATTACTACTTTGGCAACTATTGCCTGCCAGGATTCAGGGAAGTAGAAAAAGAGTTCTCCCCAGTACAGTTGTTCTTACCAATTTCATTTTAATGGATAAATCTTCTGTAGGGCAAACCTTTAAAGGCAAATGGTATATTTGCGGGCACAAAGATGAATGTATAGTACCTAATATTCACTTATCATTAAAATTAGAGCTAAATTTGAGGATCAAGGGAATGGAATACATAAATTCTATCCTCTGGAGAGTAAAGATAAATTGTTTAGACCTTCATTTGATAAACTTTTCCTGGACACCATGGCCTGCAATTTTCAGTGTACAAGGTGAGTAGGGTGGGGCCTTATGGAAACATTCCTGGCTTCCCACAGATATTGGTAAAGGGGAAGTGATACAGAAAATATTCCCAGTCAAATATTTTTCCTCCATCAAGATAGAATTAGTTATTAAATAAAAATGATTATTTTTGAAATTATTTATTAAATAACTATATATTATTTATTAAAAAGAAACCATTGGTTAATCATCTTTAAAGATAATATGAAATCAATATGTTAATGTTCTCTGTGGTATACATCTACAGTGGACAGGCATTTTCATTTTATTTATTTCCCTTTGATTTGAACGACAGATTAAGAAGATGGGACATAATTTGTCTATTTTACAAACAAAGAAGGTATTCAACAATTGTGTAATCTCTCCTAGTCAGTTGTGGAGACAAAAATCTAATCCAGATTATCTGAATTCTAGTCCAGTGCTTATCCCATTTTTTTCAGAGAAGCATATACAAAGGACAGATGATGAAAAGGCAAAGAAGTGTTGGAGACACAGAAGATAACAAATTAGGTACAGTATTTGTAATATCTTTGTTTATTAAAACAAAACGAGAAAACCTTAACCTACCCTCTGGAACAAAGAGGTTGATATCTCTAGTTGCTTGTCTATGTGAGGTCTTGTAACACTATAGGGAATGATGACTGGAAGGGTCTCATACAATGGAGGAGGCTTACAGGATGAAATGACCAGATCAGAGCATACACTGGATGCCAAGTCCAGGTCTTATAGAAATCATAATAAAAATGCTAGAAATGCTTAACATTTATTGAGTGGCTACTATGTGTCATTACCTTAATTATTTGCTTTCTAAAATTCAGTCCAAGGTAGACCTTATTTTTAACCCTAGTTTATAGACATAAAATTTCAGACCCAGAGAGGCAAGAGATTTGCTTAATCTCACATAGCTAGTAAATTAAAGAGCTGGGGTTTCAAACCCAGCTATAACTGGTTTTATGGGTAGCCTATTATTTTTCTAGTTCCATATTTAATATATGCATATATTCTCCTTGGGAAAGTAATATATTTGCACATAAGAATAAAGACCCCTTTCACCACTACTTTTTCAGTCTTTATCCCAGTGCTTTTCTCTTTTATGCTTTGTATCTTATAAGAACTTTATGCATATAGATATATATTTATATTGTCATAGAAAGCAGATCATGTGATTTGTGTGATTGTATGATATCATACAGAATATATTGTTCTGTAGTTTACTTTTTATTCAGGTATGTATGTGTGTATGTACTATTAATCTATTATCTATCTATCTATCTAAATCATTTCATATCACTAGCCTTTTTATCTGATATATCCACAGGTATAGATAAATCATGTTGTTTTATCAGCCAACGTCTTCTTAATGGACCTTTAGGCTGTTCCAAATTTTTTATTATTGCGAATAATGCTGATCAGCCTTGCATGTGTCTCCCTGTGCACAGGTACAAAAGTTTATTTGTTGTAGTAAGGTACTTTGTGTAGGTACTTTCTAATTATTAATTACTACTGTCAAATTGCACTCCCAAGTGGTGGTTCCAGGTTATACTCATCTGCAGTGTTTGAGAGTACTCATTTCTACATGTTCTATTTTTTCCAACTTGCTTGCTGAAAAAAATAGTTTTAATTTGTGTTTTCTTGATAACTAATGAGGTTGAACTTTATTTCATGTGGACATTTATCATTTGGCTTTCCTCAACTTCAAAATGTCTATGTATAGCTTTTGCTTTTTTATGATTGGAATATTTCTCTCTTTATTACTGATATGTAGGAGTACTTTATATATTCTAGACACTATCTTTTTTCTGTTATCTATGTTGAAAATACTTTTTTAGTATCATCACTTGATTTTAACTTAAGAATGATATATTTTTATCATACAGAAGTTTTAATAATAGTGTAGTCCATTTTTTTGATGTTTTTCTTTATGTTTCTTTTTTCTTTTGAAATAATTATAGACTCAAAGGAGGTTACAAATGCAGTACATAGTTTCTTGTACCCTTCACACAGTTTTCCATGTGATAACATCTTAAATGGCTGTAGTTCACTATCAAAACCAATCAATTGATGTTGGTGCAATACTTCTAACTAGATTACAGATCTTATTTTGTTTTCACCATTTTTTAAATGTATTCATTTGGATGTGTATACTTCTATGCCATTTTAATGCTATGTGTAGATTCCTATAAGCATCACTGCCATCACCATGCAGAACTATTCAATGACCATAAAGATATTTCTCAGGCTACCGCTTTATAGTTATACCCTGCCATCCCTAAACTCTGACAGTCACTAATTTATTTTTCATCCTATAATTTTGTCATTTAAAAATTGTTATGTGAGGGGAAGCATACAATAGGTAACCTTTTGAGAATGACTTTTTTCACTAAGCATATTATCCTTGAGATCCATCCAAGTTGTTGCATTTATCAATTGTTTTTTTTTCTTTTTTATTGCTGTATAGTATTCCATAGTATGGGTACACTAGTTTGTTTAATCATTAAGCTTCTGAATGACATTTGTGATATTTCCAGGTGTGACTATTAAAAATAAAGCTTCTATGAACATTTGTGTACAGGTTTTTGGTGGGAAGATAAGCTTTAATTTCTCTGAGATAAATGACTAAGAGTGTCAGTTTTGGGGCCATAGTGTAAGTGTATGTTTAAAAGAAACTGCCATATTCTTCTGGAGTGATTGTACTATTTCACACACCCACCATTAATGTATTAGTAACCTATTTTCTTTGAATCCTCAGCTGCATTTTGTGTTGTTTCTGTTTAATTTGTTTATTATTTTAGGAATTTTGTTAGGTGTATAGTAATATGTCACTGTGGTTTTAATTTGCAGTCCCCTAATGGCTAAGGATGTTGAACATTTTTGCATGTGCTTATTTGCACATGCGTATTTTCTTTGGTGAAATGTCTTTCTATTCATATCTTTTGTTTATTTTCTAGTGATATACTCATCTTTTTAATGTTTTTCTTTATATTTTATTTCTTGTTTTTCTTCTTAAAAAAGTACATACTAACTTCAAAATATATATCATATATATTTATTTAATAATTTTTATAATCTTTACTTTTTATTTAGGGACTTAATTCCAGAACTAACTTATAAATTCTGTGAGATATGGCTTTAATGTTATTTTTTTCTTCAAATCAACAACCAGTTGCCCCAAAAATTGAACAACTGAAAAATCTATTTGATCACCACTGTTTGAAATACTATTTTTATCACATAGTAATCATATATTCACATACATCATATGCTAATCACTAATTATATACTATATACTAATTATATGTAATCATATACTAATTATATGATATACCAATTATATAATCTGTTTTTAAATTAGTTAGTTCTATTGAACTCTTTGTTTAGTATTTAACCAATTGCACAGTTTAATTTTTTTGTAGTTATATCTTATGTCATAATATCTGGTACTTATTTTATTTTGTTTTTTTTTGTTTTTTTTGAGGGCAGTGTCACTGGCCCTTATATGTGGGACTGAACCAGGGCCGCTGGCTTCCCAGGCCAGCGCGTAACCACCGTGCCACTTGGCCGGCCCTTCTGGTACTTATTTTAAAAACATGAATTGTGTACTATACATTTACTCTAATAATGAATTTTTAAGTTAGTTCCATGAAAACAATATTATTGTGGTTTTGATTGACATAGCACTAAACTTATGGGTTATTTGGAGGAATAAATGATGATATATTTACACTACTTATTCATCCCTCCATTAGCATTATATAACTCTCAGTTCATTCAAATATCCTTTTATGTAATTGTTTGTCATTTTTCTACTAACACATTGCCTCTGTGGGGATTGAAGATAAAGTTAAAATTTGGAAGACACAAGGAAGATTAGAGCCCTATTAGGTGTTATTTGGTATGTGGTGGTCTAAACTAGGCAGTAGGATACAGATTAGGGGATTTCACGTGTATGGGCATGGGCAGGGAATAACTGAGAGTTCAGTTCTTTAGTTTCAGAGCCCCATGTATAAACCTGGGAGATTCTTAGGAGTACCTGCAGCTGCCCCCAAACAAGCACAGAGACCTAATGTTTGAACAAGATATAAGATTGGACAGGAAAATCAGTATCACCAACTTAGCAGAACCTAACAGGTTGAAAAGCAAAAGGTCAATTGAAGTGATGAAGAACCCAGAGAATCTGCATTTGGCCTCATTTAAAAAATATTGCTCACTTCTATAAGGCATTGGAATACAGATAGATTTTCTATGCTTTCTGCTTTCACCCGAACCCCAGTGAGTATAACTGATAATATTTTCTTCTAGCTAATGCATTGGCTGAGTGCACTTGAATTTGAGAGAAAATGAAGCTTTGAAACCTGTTAGGGGAAGTAATTTAGGATTAAGTTATTGTATCAAAGAAACCTCTTATGAATTATCCAGGGAGGCCATATATAGAGAAAGTAAACAAACCAGAAGACTAGTCTTAAAGTCCCACGTCCAACTCCTAGATCTGCCACTTACTAGCAAGTTACTCAACCTCTCCAAGATTGTTTCTTCTTCAGCTAAGTGTACATAGTAATAGTAAAAACATTATTTGACTGCTCTGAAGAATGAAATAAGATAGTATATATAAAATAACTGGGAAAAAGCCTGGCACATGGTAAGCATTCAGCAAAAAGTGACCGCTTTCTCCCTCTCATCTGTAAAGTAAGACTAATCATCCCTCTGCCTAACTTGCAGGGTCTTTGTGAGGCTACAGGGAGAGAGCAGCTGAAACAGCACCTTACTACATAGTATAGTTCAAAGGCTCCAGATGATGACTTAGCCGGTTACAGAGGTAGGCCATTTAAAATAATGAGATTTTTAAAAAGAAAAATGTATGACCATGAAAACAACTGTGACTTAGATGCCTCTGAAAGGGCAGTGATATTGCAGCTGTGGTCCTATCAGTGCAGAGTGAGTGAAGGTTGTGCAAGCTAGGTATTTGGCCTGGCCGATAGACTAAGTGAATGGCCAGAGAGCCTGTTTCCCTAATTTCAAAGGCCTCCTAAAAAGTGATAACTGACCTGAAATTTCAAAAAGGAAAAAGAGTGAGAGCTTGCCTAAAATCTAGTTGTAGGCAAAAGTTAGAAATGTGTCTCTCATTTACTCAAATAATTGCTTCCAGATGAGTCACCCATTAAAAGTAGTCAAAGAAAGAATCTAAAGAAAACAGCCTAGCAGCAGTGCAAGCTGCTAAGTGTCACCAATGCAGTTCCTGGGATAATAAACTGAAATTCTGCAAACAAGGTTGCAGAGCAATGACAATTCTCTGCCTTAAAAATGGATACACAAAACAATTTATTTCAGCAAGCAATTTCTCAATCAGCTGAAAATGTTGAAAACAGTGTTTTCCAATCTGTTTGTAAACTTTAAAATAACATTTCATCTCTTGAACCTCCTTAAATTAAAAAAAATAATAATAATACGTTTGTTGTGCAGAAGTTATTTTATGATAAAAGTAAGCATTTAAAAATTTGTATATAAAATATAGTTTTGTGAATTTAAAAGAAAGCAATTATAATTTATGTAAAGACACTAACTTTTTCCTTTTAAAATTAATGAGCATTGATAAATGTAAAATAGATAAGTAAAAGTATGATTTGTGAAAAAATACATTCAAAACTAACATATCTTTGCCTTGAGAATTGAATATATATAAAATAACTACATTAGAAACATCAGGGGTCTCAACTTGCAACTTTTCTCATCTTTTACTTTTTCTTACTATTCCTTTAATTGTGAATAATACCTTCAAAAATATCATGTAATTGTGGAAATATGTTATTAGAGAATTTCTTTGTCAGGTTAATATTAATGGACATCTGAAAATATTTCTTACAGGTAGAAAAATTATATTTTCCACATCACCATGGATGGGCTCTTTAGCTTTTGCAACTTTATAAAACATTTATTTTTTAAAATTAAAGTTTATTTGGGTGACAGATGTTAGCAAAGTTACATAGATTTAAGGTGTACAATTCAGTAATACATCATCCATATATACTAACAATGAAACCTCAGAAAAATAAATTTTAAAAAATTCTTCCAGTAAGATGGCAGAATAGAGGGGCACTGTCCCAACTGCCTCCAAGGATCACATCAAAATTACAAACAATTTATACAACCTTTAAATTTGGAAGTCCCCTGAACACTAGATGAACAGAACCTCTAAAGGAAAGACCTAAAGAGGAGACCACATCAAGTCTGGTGATCTATCTAATACATCAAAGCATTCACAGAGTGACAGCCAGGATGAAGAAACAAAGAAACATGTCCCAAGTAAAAGATCAGAAGAAAACTCTAGAAATGGAACTAAATGAAACAGAGGTATCCAAACTTTCAGAGACAGAGTTTAGAACACTGATGATAAGAATGTTTAAGGAACTTAGTGAAGACACAAAGAAAGATAGAGAAACCATAAAAATACAACCAGTTAGAACTAAAAAATACAATAACTGAAATGAAGAACACACTCGAAGGAATCACACAGAGAACAGATGAAGCAGAGGAGCAGATCAGCAAATTAGAAGACAAAATATCAGAAATCACCCAGTTGGAACAACAAAAAGAAAAAAGAATAAAAAAGATTGAAAATAGTTTAAGAGACCTGTGGGACAACATGAAACGCAAAAACTGAGGACAGTGTCATATGTAGGACCTGAACCAGGGCCACCAGCTTCCCAAGTCAGCGCTTAACCACTGCGCCACTTGGCCGGCCCCAAACACAACAAGTTTCCATCATAGGAATACCAGAAGGAGAAGAGAAGAAGCAAGGGATTAAGAATGTATTTAAAGAAATAATGACTGAAAACTTCCCTACCCTGGTGAAGGAAATCGACCTACAAGCCCAGGAAGTGCAGAGAGTTCCAAACAGGCTGAAACCAAACAGGCCCACACCATAAAACATCATAGTTAAAATGGCAAAACTTAAAGACAAAGACAGAATGCTAAAAGCAGCAAGAGAAAGACAGCAGGTTACATACAAAGGAACTCTTATAAGACTAACAGCTGACTTTTCTACAGAAATTCTGCAGGCCAGAAAGGAGTGGCAGGAGATATAAAAAGTCGCATAAAATAAAGGTCTACAATGAAGATTGCTCTATCCAGCACAGCTATCTTGTAAAATTGAAGGAGTGATAAAGAGCTTCTCAGGAAAGAATAAGATTAAGGAGTCCATTACCAGCAAGGCAGTATCCCAGAAAATGTTAAAAGGGCTTTTTTAAACAGAAAAAAAGGGGAAAACAAGCTAACCCAGGAGACAAGAAATACAAATAACAAAATGGCAATAAATATGCACGTATCAGTAATCAATTTAAATTTGAATGCTCCAATCAAAAGACAGAGAGTGGCTGAGCGGATAAGAAAACAGGACCCATGCATATGCTGTCTACAAGAGGCTCATCTCAGATCAAAAGACACACACAGACTGAAAGTAAAGGGATGGAATAAGATATTTCATGCAAATGGAAATGAGCTGGAGTAGCAATACTTATTTCGGAAAAAATAGACTTTAAAATGAAGACTACAATAAAAAACAAAGAAGGGCACTACATAATAATAAACGGATCTATTCAACAAAGGACATAACCCTAGTAAACATCTATGCACCCAATATAGGAGCTCCTAAATACACAAAACAGATTTTGACAGACATAAAGACAGAGATCAACAGTAACACTATCATAGTAGGGGCTTCAATACCCCGTTGTCACCAACAGACAGATCCTCCAGACAGAAAATCAACACGGACATAGAGGCCTTAAATGACACTTTAGACCAGCTGGATTTAATTGACATTTTTAGAGCATTTCACCCCATAGCTACAGAATATACATTCTTCTCAAGTGCACATGAAACATTTTCCAGGATAGACCACATGTTAGGCCACAAAACAAGTCTCAACAAATTTAAGATTGAAATCTTATCAAGTGTCTTCTCTGACCACAATGCTATGAAACTAGCAATCAATTATAAAAAGAAATCTAGAAAGCTTACAAATACATGGAGGCTAAATAACATGCTACTAAATAGTGAGTGGGTCAAAGCTGAGTTCAAGGAGGTATTCAAAAGATACCCACGACAAACAAAAATGAAAACAACACAACCCAAAATCTCTGGAATGCAGCAAAAGCAGTCCTAAAAGGCAAGTTAGCAGTGCAGGCCTACCTAAAGAAGGAAGAAAAATCTCACATCAACAGACTATCTTTACACGTAAGGGAACTCAAAAATGAACAGCAATACAAGCCTGACGGGAATATAAGGAAGGAAGTAATGAAGACCACAGCAGAAATAAATGAAATAGTGACCAAACAAGCAATACAAAAGATCAATGAAACCAAGAGTTGGTTTTTTAAAAAGATAAACAAAACCGACAAACCCTTAGCCAGACTCACCAAGAAAAAGAGAGAGAGGACCCAAATTAATAAAATCAGAAATGAAAGAGGAGAATTGACAACAGATACCACAGAAATACAGAAAATTTTAAGAAAATACTACAAGACAAATTCGACAATCTGGACGAAATGGATAAACTTCCAGAAGCATACAATCTACTAAGTCTGAACCAAAAAGAAACAGAAACTCTGAACAGACAGATTAATGACAAAGAAATTGAATCAGTAATCAATAATCTTCCAATAAACAAAAGCCCTGGACCAGATGGCTTCACAGATGAATTTTACAAAACATTCAAAAAAGAATTAATACCTATTCTCCTCAAACTATTCCAAAAAATACAGAAGGAGGGAAGGCTCCCAATCTCTTTCTATAAAGCCCCTATCACCCTGATTCCAAAGTGAAACAAAGATATTACAAAAAAGGAAAACTACAAGCTTCTAATGAAAATAGATGCAAAAATTCTCAACAATATACTAGCAGACCGAATTCAGCATCACTTAAAATATCATACACCACTATCAAGTGGGATTAATTCCTGGTATGCAAGGTTGGTTCAATATCCGTAAATCAATTAACGTAATACATCACATTAACAAAATGAAAAATAAAAATCATATCATATCATTAGATGCAGAAAAGGCTTTTGACAAAATCCAGCAGCCATTTATGATAAAGACTCTTAGCAAAGTGGGAATAGTGGGATCATATCTCAACATAATAAAGGCCATATATGATAAGCCCACAGCAAAGGTTAAAAGCTTTCCCCATAAGATCAGGAACAAGACAAGGCTGCCCACTTTCACCACTTCTATTTAACATAGTTCTGGAAGTTCTAGCTAGAGCAATCAGACAATAATATGAAATAAAAGGCATCCAAATTGGAAAAGAGGAAGTAAAAATGTCATTATATGCAGATGACATGATACTATATATAGAGAATCCCAAAGACTCCACCAAAAAACTGCTAGAACTGATAAACGAATTTGGTAAGGTAGCAGGATACAAAATTAATATTCATAAATCAATTTCATTTGTATATACCAATAATAAATTGTCAGAAGAAGAAATCAGGAAATCAATCCCTTTTACAATTGCTTCAAAAACAATAAAATATCTAGGAATCAGTTTAACTAAAGAAGTAAAAGACCTGTACTCAGAAAATTATGAGACACTGAAGAGTGAAATCAAAGAAGATACAAATAAATGGAAATACATACCATGTTCATGTATAGGAAGAATAAATATAGTTAAAATGTCAATAATACCTAAGACAATATATAGATTCAATGCAATTCCAATCAATCTACCAAGATCATTTTTCTCAGAAGTAGAACATAAATTCCTAAAATTTATATGGAACCACAAAAGTCCCTGAATAGCCATGGCAATCTTGAGAAATAAGAACAAAGTGTTATGCAACATACTACCTGACATCAAAACATATTATAACGCTACTGTAATCAAAACAGTATGGCACTTGCATAAAAACAGACACATAGACCAATGGAATAGAATGGAGAGCCCAGAAATAAACCCATCCATATACGGTCATTTAATCTATGACAATGAAAGCAAGGATTTACACTGGAGTAAAGATAGTCTATTTAATAAATGGTGCTGCGAAAATTGGACTGACACATGCAAGAAAATCAAAATGGAACACCTACTTACACCATATACGAGAACAAACTCAAAATGGATTAAAGACTTAAATGTAAGACCTGAAACCATAAAACTTTTAGAAGAAACCATAGGGAGTAAGTGTGTAGACATTACCTTGAATAATATTTTTTACTGATATATCCTCTCGGGCTGGGAAAATAAATGAAAAAAATGAATATATGGGATTATATCAAACTTAAAAGTTTTTTCACAGCAAAGGAAATCATCAATAAAACAAAAAGGCAGCCTACTGAATGGGAGAAGATATTTACAAACGATATATTTGATAAAGAGTTAATACCCAAAATGTATAAAACACTCATGAAACTCAACACCAAAAAAAAAAAAAAAACAATTAAAAAATGGGCAGAGGACATGAAGAGGCATTAAAAAAGACAAACAGATGGCCAACAGGCATATGAAAAAATGTTCAACCTCACTAATCATCAGAGAAATGCAAATAAAAACCACAATGAGATACCACCTCACTCCAGTGAGAATGGCTGTCATCAATAAATCAACAAATACAAATGCTGGCGAGGTTGTGGTGAAAAGGGAGCCCTGGAGAACTGTTGGTGGGACTGCAGATTGGTGCAGCCATTATGGAAATCAGTATGGAGGCATCTCAAAAAACTGGAAATGGAACTGCCGTATGACCCAGCAATTCCACTCTTGGGTATCTACTTGGAAGAATCCAATTTGCTATTTTGAAAAAATATATGCAACCCTATGTTTATTGCAGCGCTATTTACAATAGCCAAGACTTGGAAACAACCAAAATGCCCATCGGTAGATGACTGGATTAAGAAACTGTGCAATGGAAAATTACTCTGCTATAAAGAAGAATGAAATTGTACCATTTACAACGATATGGATGGACCTAGACAGTATTATGTTAAGTGAAATAAGTCAGTCGGAGAAAGGCAAATACCATATGATCTCACTTATATGTGGAATCTGAAAAACTGAATGAACGAGCAAGGTAAACAGAAACAATCTCATAGATATAGAGGAAAAACAGATAGTTGCTAGTTGGGAGTGGGGTGGAGATGAGGGAAAAGGGAAAGGGATTAGACAGCATAAATAGGTAACTACAATATTGCCACAGGGATATGAAAGACAGTTCGGGGAATATAATGTTGTAAATATAATGTGCGGTGTCAGATGGTCACATGTCTTGTTAGGGAGACCACTTCATGGATGGAGTAGAGGTTTCATCACTGCACTGTATACCTAAAACTGATGTTGTATAATATTGTATGCCAACTGTAATTGAATATATAGATAGTCATGGGATGTGGATTATACTGTGGAAGGGAGTCAAAGGAATTGTAATAGATATGTATGATATGGGGGAGAGGAATGGGGTGGCGTATTGGGGGATGGGGATTGTCACTGTGAGGGGTAACACATATAACTATTTATCTGTGTTGTACACCTGAAACTAATTTTTTAAAAAAATGTTTATTTCACCTTAAAAGAATTTTAAAAAATTAAATGAAATGAAATGAAAATAAAAAATTAAAATTCCTTATAATTAATAATGTTTTAAATATTTTGTGGGGTGTCAGATGGTCATATGTCTTGTTAGGGAGACCATTTCATGGATGGAGTAGAGGATTGATCACTGCACTGTACACCTGAAGCTGAGGTTGTATAATATTGTATACCAACTGTAATTGAATATATAGTCACGGGATGTGGATTATAATGTGGGAGTCAGAGGAAGTGTATAGATATATATGATATGGGGGGGAGGAGTGGGGTGGCTAAATGGGGAAGAGTTTGTCACTTTGAGGGGTAAAAAGTATAACTATTGCATTGTGTTGTACGCCTGAAACTAACTAAAAATAAATAAATAAATTAAAAAAAAAAAGAGAAGGGAGAGGGGGAGGCAATTCTACCCATAGAAATAAAAATGGTGAACACAATGTAAGTTGAGGCCTTGCCCTCCCTTGGGATTGGTCCCCTCCACATTTGGAGTGTATCTGCCTTTACTAATAAACTTCTTACTACCCTAAAAAAAATTAAAATTCCTTTTGCAATTGCAATGAATAATATAAAATACCTAGGAATAAACTTAAACAAGGATGTGAAAGACTTATGCACTGAAAACTTTAAGACATTTTTAAAAGAAATTGAAGAAGACACAAAGAAATGGAAACAAAATATTTCAATGTGTCTAATAAATTCAGATTTCTCTGAATAATGATTGATGAATGTAGCCAAATACCAGATGTTTATAATTCCTGAATTTTGTAGGGATATTTGTTAATTAAAAAAAAAGATGTTTTATTAAAATATAACTAACATACTATACCGTATTAGTTTCAGGTGCACACCACAGTTATTCAGCATTTATATACCTAAAGATGTGATCACCATGATAAGTCCAACAACCATCTGATACCATACTGTGCTTTCACAGTATTATTGACTATATTCCCCAGGCTGTACATTACAACCCCATGAATTATTATCTTTTTAAATTAAAGTTTATTGGGGTGACAGTGGTTAGTAAAGTTTCAGAGGTTTCAGGTGTTGTACAACTTATTTTATTTTTTCTTGGAAATTTGAACCTCTTATTCTCCTTCACCTTTTCCCTCATTTTTTAATTTTTCTATTACAGTTGACATTCAATATTATTTTATATTAATTTCAGGTGTACAGCATAGTGGTTAGACATTTATATAATTTAAGAATTGATCCCCTGACTAGTACCCATCTGACACGGTACATAGTTATTACAATATTACTGACTATATTACTTATGTTACACCCTACATCCCCATCACTACTTTGTAACAACCAATTTGTATTTCTTAATCCTATCCCCCTTTGCCCCTAGCCCGCAACACCCCTCCCATCATCAGGCAACTATCAAAATAGTCTCTGTATCTATGACTTTGTGTCTGTTTTATTTGTTTGTTTCATTCTTTAGATTCCACTTGTAAGTGAAATGACATTGTATCTGTCTTTTTCTGTCTTACATACTCCACTCAGCACAATACCTTCCAGGTCCATCCATGAAGCTACAGATGGCAAGAACCCATTCCCTTCCATGGATGAAATATATATATATATATATATCACCTTCTCTTTATCCATTGGTGGACACCCAGGCTGCCTCCACATCTTGACCATTGTAACAATGTTGAAGTGAACATATGGATGCAAATATTCCCTTGAAGTAGCATTTTGGGTTTCTTCTGATAAATACACAGAAGTGGGATTGCTGAGTCCTTGTTTGTCTCTTTTTTCAGCCTTTGTTTTAAAGTCTGTTTTGTCTGGTATAAGTATTGCTATCCCAGCTTTTTTTGTTTCCAATTTTATGAAATATCTTTTTCCATCCCTTAACTTTCAGTCTATATCTTTTAATCTGAAGTTGAAAGTAATTGTTGATAGATATGTAGTTATTGCCATTTTATTATTCATATTTTTGATATTTTTCTTTTTTAGTCTTAAAGAAGTCCCTCTAAAATTCCTTGTAATACTGGTTTGGTGGTGATGATCTCCTTTAGCTTTTTCTTATCTGGGAAGCTCTTTCTCTATCCTTTGATTTTAAGTAATACTCATAGTCTTCCAGGGTAGAGTATTCTTGGTGTAGGTCCTAGATTTTCATCACTTTGACTATTTCATGCCAATTCCTTCTGGCCTGCCAAGGCTCTGTTGAGAAATCAGCTGATAATGCTATGGGAGCTCCCTTATAAGTAACTATTTGCCTTTCTCTTATTGCTTTGAGGATTTTCTCTCTATCTTTAACCTAGGTCATTTTAATTTTAATGTACCTTGGTGAGGATGAACCTGTTTGGGTTCATCAGTTTTGAGACTCTGCACTTCCTGGTCTTGTATGTCTATTTCTTTTGCCAGGTTAGGAAAGTTTTTAGTCATTATTTCTACAAATAGGTTCTCAATCTCTTGCTTTCTCTCTTTTCCATTTGGTACCCCTATGATGCAAATATTGTTATGCTTGATGTTGTCCCAGAGGTCTCTTAAACTGTTCTCATTTTTATATTATTCTTTTTTCTTCTTGCTGTTCTGATTGGGTGTTTTTGCTACCTTGTCTTCCAAATAACTGATTCTATTTCTTCTTCATTTAGTCTGCTTGTGATTCCTTCTAGTGCATTCTCATATGTGGGACCTGAACTGGGGCCGCTGGCTGTCCAAGCCAGCGCTTAACCACTGTGCCACTCGGCCGGCCCTCTATGTCCTTTTTATGCTTGCTCTCTCTTTGTTGAAGCTCTAAGTTCAGTGAGCATCCTTATAATCATTGTTTTGAATTCTGTATCTGGTAGGTTTTTTACCTCTATTTTGTTTAGTTCTTTTTCTTGAGTTTTGTCAAAACAAGATTGACCACCACCAGTACCAAGCTTGGGGTAGCTCCACAAAAAAAAAAAACACACACCCTGAGGCCATTCTGACACTTGCTCACTCACATACATCTCAGCCGCTGATAAAGCCTCATGCAGTACACAAGTTGGGTGATGTGGGGTTCTGGGGAGCCACCAGGTTGGAGCAAGTGAAACTCACCAGACGAATTCAGATTCAGATTTGGCCATGGGAGTTGGTGGAAGGCTCAACATAGGAAAGATAGTGCTCACCTGCCAGCTGAAAGGGAAGAGGATCCCTCTATAGAGGTAAAATGGTGACTGTCCTTTCAGTACTTATGTTGAAGCTATACAACTCAGTCTCCAGTGCCACCCCCCAAGTCACTTGTCCCTCTGCTGGAGCCCAGTGTGAGTGCTTTTGAGCGAGTGAGTCTGTGCATGGGCCCTTTAAGAAATGTCTGGGTATCCCATAGCCTTCCATCCTACTCAGTTTGTTGGAATCTCCACTGTTTTTCACAGCCAGTTGTGGGGGCTCCTCTTCCTGGCACCAATACTCTGGGCTCTGGAGTCCAGTGTGGGGCTGGGGTCCCTCGATTCTCTGGGGGAACCTCTGTGACTGAGATATCCCTCAGGATTCTCTACCACCACATGGAGGTTTAGCGGTGGCCCATTCTACATCTCCACCCCTCCTATCAGTCTCAATGTGGCTTCTTATTTATGGCCTTAGTTATAAAACTTCTGTTTAGCTAGACTTCAGATGGTTCTGTATGTTCATTATTCTATAATTTAGTTGTAATTTTAATGTGTTAACAGGAGGAGGTCCTTTCTCTGTCTTACATTGGTTTTTGAGATACTAGAATTATCCTGATATGTTGTATAAGAACCTTTATTACATGAGTACAACTTATACATCTGGTGAATAGAATCTTAAGGCAAATTTTCAAAATTGTTATTTTATGTTTTTCATTAAATTGTTATATGGAAGCATCAGTGTTCCTAGTGTTTCCTATTTTTAACCCATAATTAATTATGGATAGGAACTCACTTAGACAATTTAAAAATGTATAAAGGTCAAAACCCACACAGCAGGTAGCAGTGTTTAGCAGTAATAAATTGATTAACTGAGACTTGAGCATGCTCATTTGGTCTCTGCTAACCAACATCTAAGTTCTCTTCAAGTGTACTCATATATTTTCCAGTGATTTAATTTTAAAGGATAAACATATTTAAATAATTATTACATTTTTACTTTTAATTGAAAATAAAATTGATGTCATCACTACTCAGAAGTACATCCACATGTCCCTAGAGGTTGGTGAACAATATGTTGGTAAGTACTGTTCTAAAAAAAAGGCAAGAACTGAACAATGCTGAATGTGTGTCACTGCCCAAATTATATATGCAAATATATTTTTGCAAACATTAAAACTATATATCATGAGTGACTACGACCATCTATTTGGCCTCAAACTAAACATCTTACCACATCAAAACACTGACATTGTTCATCCTGTAACTCATTTGCAAATTAGCTTACAATAGTTTTTATATTATACAATATAATCAAGACCACACTACTTAGCTTGATGTATAAGACTCTCCTTAATCTAACCACCTCCTAATCATTTAATTTTATACTGCTTTCCTCCCCAAAACCTTTTTCAATTCTAGCAACGTCAGCTCCCTATCTAAATGCCTTTTTTAATTCTATTACCTTTGACTGTCAGATTGAACCATATGAAATTCCTGTTTCGTCACATTATAGCCTGCCTGTCTGCTTCCATGCACCTCTCCATAAAATCAAATCATAACTTCAATATTATGCTTGCCATATATATCCCCGCTTGACCCCAAAGGATGGCCGGTTAGTCAATGATGGGTAAGATTCCACAAGGGGGCCAACCCAAGCCAAAGACGGTCGCGTGGGAGCCAGTGGGTGCCTCTGGGTGCTAGTGGGTGCCATGGGAGAAATCAGGGAGAGAAGAAAAGAGACATAAGCACCTTGCTTCAGGTTCTGGCAGCCTGCCTGCGAAATGACCTATTGATGTAATAATACCTGCTCTCCCTGCATTCTTATCAATAAGCCTTGACAGAGGAAGCTTCTGTCTTTTAAGAGGTGCATGAAAATAACCTCATGGGACCACCAGTAATGACAGTTTGCAGGCATGGGAAATTAGGCCCAGAGATTAATTCTTGGGTGTGAGACTCACAGACCGCGGAAGCTACATTGAGCCTTGCTTATGTGTTAGATAATAAAAGGAACGGCCAGGCCTGATTCGGGGCTACAGTCCACGAGGTTGGGGTCCCGTGACCCTGAACTGTCTTCTCTCCTACTTTGTGTCTCTCTCTCTTTTCCTTAACCTTTCGCCGTCCCTTCTCCACACCCACCAAGCTCAGTCATACAGGAACGCGACACTGGTTTATGTCCAAAGTGGTCAAATATTAGAAAATGTAAATGTTTCAACCTAATAGAATACCTTTCAATTCCCCTTTCCCAGTGTAAACCCTACCTATCCTTCAGGGCCCAATTTATATTCCATCTCCATCAAGAAGATCTCCTTCTTTATATGACTTCAGCTCATAATGACCTTTCTCTTTCCTTAAATCTTAACGTACTGATTCCACATATACTATGCGTGTGATTAAAAAAATATGGTAAATGTTTAAAGTAAAAAAATATATATTACAGGGCCGGCCGAGTGGTACATTGGTTAAGTGTTGGCTTGGGACGTCAGAGGCCCCGGTTTGGATCCCACATATGAGGGCCAGTGACACTGCCCTCTACAGCTAAGATGGTGAAGAATAGCTCCACCTGGAGCTGGGCTGCTGTGAGTCCCCATGATGGCATAGCTGCAGCCCCTGCTGCAGTGGGCTGTCATAGGCTACAGTGAGTGGCCGGCAGCCAGCGGCAGCGGCTAGCAGCTGGTGTGAGCTGTGAAGAGCCACTGTGAGTGGCCGTCCAGAGGCTGGCAACCGATCTGCCTCACCCAAGAAGAGCACAGTGATGATACCACCATGGGCTAGTGAAGCAATGTCCTCCACAACTAAACTGAAGAACAAAAAGACAGCAACTTGTCTGTTCCCTTTCCCTGGTTCCCCAACGCTGTTCTCCTCTCCCAATTCCCCAATTAAAATTATATATATATATATATATATATATATATATATATATATATATATATAAAACAGTAAAAAACACATTGCCATTAACCCTCCTCAAAATACCCCCACCTTTGAACACACTTACCCCATCATTCTTGTCTCTTTCTGAAGCAGTTCTGGAAGTCCTCTTTTGTGAGTGTCTTTAGTTGTGCTGTTGTGGCTGCTTCGATGTCCTGAATCAATTCAAAACATTTACCTTTCATGGTCATTTTGATCTTGGGGAAGAGCCAGGAGTCCAACCATGCTAGATCTGGTGACTAAGGTGGATGAGGACACACCATAATGTTTTTATTTAACAGAAATTTCTGAACCAGAAGTGATGTGTGACATGAAGCCTTTCTGTTGTGATCACAAAATACAGTGAATGCTGCTGCCCAGTGCCATCAATAGAGAGACAGGGATCTTCAATATGAGAAACAGCTTGTGGAGCTTCAGTAACAGTGTGTGACAAGTTTCAACTAGTTTGGTGCAGTCGGTGGGTGTGATTTGTGGTTCAGAGTAGGTGTGTTTTAAAGTGTGTTGTAAATCATCCTCCATCATGACAATGCTCTGTG